>OX387419.1:373225-999492 GCA_947563765.1 Anarsia innoxiella | reverse complement strand
AGTAGGATTTAGTGAAATGTTAAAAAGGCAATCCTTACCAACTTCCATGCCTATCTGTGCTGTTATCTAAATCTGAAATAAAATAATATTTTCATTAAGTTTGTTTTATGAAATGAAATTAATCAATAACAGCTAAAACATGGATACCGAATAAGGAATTGTACAAGTCAAATGATTAATAAATAACCTAAAAAAAAACCCGACTGCGTTTAAAAAAATATTTTTTTATGTACTCAGTGTCACTCTCACAGTAAATACAAATCTAACGACACCTCTCAAGCTAAAATCCATCAAGGTGTTCAGGCTGTAGGGCGTGCTAAAGAATTATACATACAAACATACATACTCTCGAAAAACATAACCCTTTTTCTGGCGCAGTCGGGTAAAAATCATAAATAAAATATATTGAATGAGAGATTTCAAAATGATAATAAATACTCACTATTATTCTCGCCATATCCGCTTGTGTCTCTCTTCCTTTCGTCGCCGGATTTGTTGATCGACTCGGTCTCCTTATTGTACTGCTGTTGACTGAACTGATTGGGGTCTTGATCTGATGACCTAGGAATATAATGCAGTTTTAATAAACAGCAGTCGTCTAAAAGGTGTGTTTGTATCTTAGCAAGTGGAGGGAAGTCTCTGTTTACTTCGATGGGACAGGTGGCGTGACAGATATGTAATAGGCTAATTTCAACTTCGTATAGCGATATGTGTCTTTTTTTTTTTAATTTTATAATTATCTCACGTCATGTTGTCCTTATCACATTTAAAAATATGGACAGAGACGTAAGCGTGACAAACCCATGACAACGTCTTGTCCCGGAGTGTATGCTAAGCTAGCAGAGATAGGGAGGCATGAAAGAATGCGGGGCATGCATTTGCCCAGCTGTGGGACACAATAGGCTACTAAAAAAAGGCACAATAACAGCACAAACACAATCTTAACCTGAATCTTACCTATTTCTCCCATCAACGACATCCCCCCTAGGTCTCAACACAAGTCGTTTTCTACTCGGTTTCAAACTCAGTTTATCTTCTAAACTTGTGTCCGACTCTTCTAGGCCGTCGAACAGAGATTTCTGGGGGAAAATAACATGTTTAGGTTTGATAATGTGGTATTGTGGTGATGTGATAATGTGACAATATGGCAAAATTGTGATAATGTAATAATGTGACAAAATTGAGATAATGTGATAATGTGACAAAATTGTGATAATATTATGATGAGATAATGTGGTAATGTGATGATGAGATAATGAGACAAAATGGAGATAATATGATGATGAGATAATGTGATAATGTGACAAAATTGTGATAATGTTATGATGAGATAATGTGATGATGAGATAATATGACAAAATGGAGACAATATGATGATGAGATAATGTGATGATGTGACAAAATTGTGATAATGTGATGATGAGATAATGTGATGATGAGATAATATGACAAAATTGTGATAATGTGATGATGAGATAATGTGACAAAATTGTGATAATGTGATGATGAGATAATGTGACAAAATTGTGATAATGTGATGATGAAATAATGTGATAATATGACAAAATTGTGATAATGTGATGATGAGATAATGTGATAATGTGACATTGTGGTAATGTGATTATATAATAAAGTGACAATGTTATAAAGTGATAATATAATAATGTGTAGTGTATAGTTTATATGTAGTACTATGCATGTAGTACAAACCTTATCATGCGAGGTGTCGTTGCTGACGTGCCGCAACGTGAGCGGCGCGCGCGGCGATGTGACGCGGAAGTCGTTGGACGCGCGGAGAGCTTGCGCCATCGCTGACGGGTTGGTCGGCTTCAGGATGTCTGGGGTAGCGTCTGGAAGGTCAAAGTGTTGGAAACTCTTTAAGAGAGGTTGCAAACATTCTCTATGGCACATGTATCCTCTGTATTTTAATTACAGTCTTCATGGTACAGTCAGCATCAGATATATGGTAGCGATCAAGGTATTCAAATATTTCGGAGCAGCATTAAATTTCGATATGTTCGTTACGATAGATGCGGCCTATAATATCGGGACATATAAAACGTCACAAATTTAGGATCAGAGACTGTTTAATAAGTTCGTTACATACAATCAGGTAATGATATCGGAACGAAAATAATCGTCAATGGTATCTAAGCAGTCAAGATGATCATAAATATCGGAACATTTATGGAAAATGTACTTTAAGTCTGTGCTACAAAGTACACATTTGAACTCGGTACTACCTATATTGACTTGTCAACGTCAAGAATATAGAAAACATGAAGAACACAAATATAACTACACGCGTTAAAAGAGTTCGGACATGAAAGATAATTACCAAGTAGGTTCTAGTACTTGATCAACAATTCAATCGTGATAGATACTTAGGTATACTAATAAAATAATTTTAAGTACCAACAACAACATGTTTGCTATTTTATTATTTACTTACTTATTGTAATATTTATTCTTTGTAATTTTCTTTTGTTCTAGAACAATAACTACTACTACACTGTTTATACCTACCAAGTGTAAAAGGACTTTTACCATTTACTTTACCATTGTTCCGTGAAAAGAAAGACACAAAATAATAATGCTATTTTCATCCATAAAAAGTAGAAAATAAATAACGCACTCTCATCAGATTTGAACCCA
The DNA here is from genome assembly GCA_947563765.1 of Anarsia innoxiella. Taxonomy (NCBI): domain Eukaryota; kingdom Metazoa; phylum Arthropoda; class Insecta; order Lepidoptera; family Gelechiidae; genus Anarsia; species Anarsia innoxiella. The sequence continues at coordinate 996,837 of OX387419.1, read as the reverse complement.
CGACTATGTGCTTTAATAGTCAAAGGACTATCAACTACGCCATTAAGTATCTGACATCGTTTTATCGAAATTAAGCTAATCATTCTACGCCCTTCAATTTTGACATTGCGTCAAAAGAACTTTTATATAGGCATTTAGTTTGGTAAGAATATTTGTTGTATTTGAAAGAGACAGTCACAATGACACTCTTTTCGGTGAATGTCACTACAAATTATTGATAACTTCGTGGGTCCAATCTCAAGCATTTTAAATTGTATTACACAGACTTAAAGTACATTTTACATAAATGTTCCGATATTTGTGACGATTTATATGTTCCGATATTATAGGCCGCATCTATTGTAACGAACATATTGAAATTTAATGCTGCTCCGAAATATTTGAGTACCTTGACCGCTACCATATATCTGATGGCGACTGTACTACTGGTGTTATTTTCAATCAATCAATCAAATCAGCATGTTTCTCCCCACTGCTGGGTATAGGCCTCCCTTTTGTCGCGCCATTCACTACAGCCCTAGTTGTTTTTTTTTTAATTATGTTATTCCATCTTTTGTTTATTTTCTTATATGTTTCTTTCAAATATTTATGATGAAGATAAGATGAAGTTTTGGTTCACTTAATAGCGATGTAAAAAGGCTGCGAAATTCCTATCTTTACATTTATTTTTAAATACAGCACTTAGTACACAACATGCATATCAGTCACACCTCTTTCTTATCAAGACAGAAATGAAATGAAATGTTTATTTAATCTTGTAGGACGAGTTTGACATCACATAAGACGGGTCATTTTTTTAAAGTTAATGCTAGATTCGCAAGAGTGCAGTTTTCCCCAGAGAAGAATCTAGCAAGAAACTCTGTTGGGTTGCTCTTTTCAAATTTGGTTTACAAATTCTAAGATAAAAACACTTAGATACAAACATTAAAATTAACTTTACAATAATTATTCTACATAGAGACAGCTTGACAGAAGAGCAGGTCAATCCCATGGATTTGAGTCATCTAGATAATCGTTGATTTTATAATAACCTTTTTTACTAAGTTTTTGTTTAACAATAATCTTAAATTTTTTGGGGGTTACAGACAGAGACCACTCAGATTTTCCTACCCTTGTTATGATGAATGTGTATGAAGTGAGAGAGATGTGTTTGTATCGTAGCAAGTGGAGGGAAGTCTCTGTCTACCTCGATGGGGAAGGTTTTGGAATTTGCTTATATACTCAGCGCGGGAAAAACTTCGATACCGCGTTTCAGGTTTTGTATGTAGGTATTCAAATACTCACCAGAGTCAGGCGGCAGATCCTTGAATAGCGGCGAGTTCCCGTACGGGCGCGCGACCAGCGTCAATATCTGCTCGTGCACGTTACCTGCCGCCGCGCCTTGCAGGTTACTGGGGGGGGATAAAAATTTAAACTATAGGCTGCTATAGACTGTATACTACTAGAAACTGCCCGCGACTTTGAACGAATTTATTGTCATATCTTGGAAAAAATCATCCATATCTTTAAATTATACAGGGTGTAACAGAAAGGGTATACAGGGTGGCCCGTCGATTGACGTCCAAAAGGAAAATTTGGATTCCTCGTGTCGTGGGGTATCCAAATCACCCCCATGTATGTTCCGCGATTTTTTACGGTTTCCGAGTTATGACGTGTTTTCTGATTTTTTGAGATTTTTCAACCAATCACCCTAAAAACAAAATGTCCGATCAGCTGATCGAATAAGTATGGGCGATCCAAAAATTTTTTTGGAGTCACGACCCATGTTCCTCGGGGAAAGTTGTTCAGTTTCATGAGGACTACCGCTGTGTTTCGGCTTTATATACCCTTTCTGTTACACCCTGTATAGTCTTTATGTTATTCTGGTGTAAAAACTTTAAAATTGATAAATTTCATCAAAATCGATTTAGTTTCGTTAGTTAATCGGTTTAGTAGTTGGTAGTAAAAGAGAAACCATCCTCACATCCATCGGCATAAACATTAACATTTATAATATTAGAAGGATATTATGCTCTCGTATGAGAGTAGGTTCGTGTCCCTGTAGTGGGGAACGTTAGAAAGGCTGATGACATACTTGATTTATACGTGACACTCACTCTCTCCACATTTTCAAACGGAAAGTTAAAGAGCACTATCTTTCCTTATCATAGAGAATACAATATATATTTATAAAAATTATAATATTTATGTATGTGTATTTATCGAATATATATGTGTAGGTTTATACTTATATATTTATTGTTTATTGTAGGTTAAGTGACTATCCTGCCTTTATGCTATCACTTCTCCCTCTGTGGGGTCTGCAGGAAGAAATTTCTTTTAGAAATATGCTGTACCTTTTGTATAACTTCTCTTTTTTTCTGTATCTATGTACTATCATCTTACAATAAACTGTTAAATAAATAAATAGGTTCGTGTCCCTGTAGTGGGGAACGTTAGAAAGGCTGATGATGATGATGATTATGCTTATTATACTTACTTCTGTTGCTGCATATTGCCGAGACCCCCCATCCCGAGGCCGGTCCCCCCGAGCGACGTATTATTACCGAAAAGGCCCCCACCGCCTAGGCCCCCGTTCAATCCTGTTCAATAGAGTAATTAGTTCGGAAAATGTTAGAGGAATGGCTCAAATGAGTTTTTGAATCTATTTCATAAATTAGTGGGACATTTTTACTTGTGTACACTTTACCCCCGGGTAGCGTTTACTCGGGGTAGTGTTTACTAAAATAGGGGCTATGGTAATTAACTTTTGCGTTTACCATTGTTTACTCACGTAGGCGTAGCGTTTACTCACGTAGGGGTAATGTTTACTCACATAGGGCCTAGTGTTTACTATCGTTTACTCACGTAAAGGTAACGTTTACTGTTGTTTACTCATGTAGGGTATGGTTTACTATTTATTTACCCAATTAAGCATTGCGTTAACTATACTCACGTAGGAGAAGTGTTTACTATAGTAAACTCATGTAGGGGTAGCGTTTACTATAGTTTATTCACATCGGGGTATCGTTTACTCCTGTTTACTCATGTAGGGGTAGTGTTTACTCACCGGTAGAGAACGTATTATTAGCTGGCTGCTGGAACAGCGAGCCACCTCCAAGTGTACCGAAGCCGGTAGTCGCTGGTTTAGTTTGGAATGTGTTTGTGAGACCCGTACCTAGGCCTCCACCTATGAATATAAAATCAGTTTAAAGTAATCATTTAATTCCAGCATAAAATAATAAAACAATAATTAAAAGAAGAGGTCAAGTGCGAGTCGGACTTGACTTTGTGAAAATTTTGACGCTCTAGCTATAACGGTTCATGAGATACAGCCTGGTGACAGACGGATGGACATACAAACAGACTGACTCACAGACAGACACACAGACAGATAAACGGACGGACAGCCGAGTCTCAGTGATAGGGTGCCGTTTTCTTTGGGTACGAAACCCTTAAAAGGCAAAAAAAATCACTGGTTCATGAGACACAGCCTGGTGACAGACGGACGGACAGACAGACACTTCTAGACACTCTCTAGTTTCTTGCTGGCTTCTTCTCTGGGGAATCTGCCTTCCGAATTCAGCGTAGCTTTAGTCAGTTAATTTGCTTTTACTTTTGTTAATTTGTTGTATTTATTTCTTTTCTTTCTTTTTTTTCCTTTTTTTTTCCTTTTTTTCTTTTTTTTTTCTTTCTTTTTTTTATATTTCTGACGCAATCAAGTGTAATTTTGGGCTGCCTATGAATAAATCTTTATTGAATTTGAATTTTAAACTTACCAAGTCCAGTAGCGGGCGCATTGAACCCGAAGCTAGGCTGCGCTGTGTTGGCCTTCCCGAACGAGTTGTTGGCGAACAGACCGCCAGACTGCTGCGTGCCAAATCCACCGCCGGTCAGACCACCAAAGGCTGCAAAAGGTTAAAAAAACGGGAAATAGGCATGACGAAAAAAAAAAATATTTTAGGCCCATCTCATAGTTTATTTTTAAATATTCGACACGTATTTTTTCTCTTAAACTTACAATTACAAAGATACACTGGGATAAAGTTGCTCGTGACGTCACGCTTACGTACGATTTTTACGTAAGAGTGACGTCAAAACCCCCACTCCATAACTTTGATGCTCTGTATCTTTGTATTTATTTATGTATTTGATCAGGTAAAAATTGTGTTTCAAATATTTTTTTATAGCCTAAAAGACGGACTAATTATTTTTTGAATTTTTGAATGTAGTCGTCATCCCTATTACAATAACGGCATATAGGGGTTCTGTACCACTGTCTTTATCCTTATCAGCCCTCTTAACGTAACTAAGGGCGTAGTCCACTACGTTAAACCAATGCGGGTTGACCGATTTTACATACACTTTCGAATTTCCTCTCTAGTGCAGGTTTCTTCATGTTTTCCTTCACCGTTAGCGAGTGGTAATCAAATATTCGATCCGTACATACATAATCTCAGAGGTACAGGTTAGATCGAAACCGCTTCTCCAAGATTGGACACTATCTTTAAACTATAAATGATATATTTCGATACGGAACCCTGGCATAGAATTTAGTACTTTTTTACATAATAATTGTACAGTGTATTTGGAATATTGTATGAAATAAAGTATGGAGTGTACATTACCAGGCTGCGCGGCAGGGAAGGCGGGCGCGGCGGTGGTCTGCGGCTTGTTGAACAGGCCTCCGCCCCCGCTGCTAGCCCCGAACGCGCCGAAGCCCGAGCTGGCCGGGGTGGTACCAAACGCTGTCCCCGCTGGCTTCGCGCCGAATAAGTTATTAGTCTGAAAAAAAAGTTGCCATATTTTATAAATAAACTAGAGGCTGCCCGCGACTTCGTACGTGTATCGTCATATCTTGGAAAAAAATCATGATATCTAAAAATAATATAGCCTATGTGTTATTCTGATGTGCAAGCTACAATATTGCCAAGTTTCATCAAGATCTGTTCAGTGGTATTTGCGTGGAAGAGTAACAAACATCCATCCACCGGCACAAACATTGACATTTCTAATATAACATTAGTGGAAGAGATATATTATTCATTTAATCATCCTCATCCCTTCGCCCAGCAGTGGGACGTGACAGTATCTGTAATCAACAATCAACTGTATGTGTATCTTTTAAAAGGAAGAGCTATACTAAATTGCTTAACAAACATACATATCTGTCACGCTTGCAGAGACCACTTTCTTCCTCCTACGATCTAGACCTACTTCTTTCGCTTCATCCACATTCATCAATGGCCTCATACATGCTCGTAGTATTTTATTTTTCAGGGAGAATATTTCTAGTGATGCGCCGAATATGGGTTTTGCCGAATAACGAATACCGAATACTACTCGGTTTGAAACTCTACTGAACCGAATAGTTCGGCCGAACTATTCGTTTGTTCTGTCACAGCAATTTTGATACTACAAATAAATAACGTTTATGAAGAAGAGCGCCATCGACTGTTACCAGATAGAGCAAAATGTCTAGGTTTCTTATATTAAATCAAGTGTCACATAATAGATAGCTTATTTTAACTTTATCATCACCTAATAACTCATGTAATACCTAGATGTGACAATGAATATAAGATTGATTGCTCTTTGGTTTAAAATAATTTAATATGAGGTCAATATCTTGTTTTATCAAGCAAATTATTACTAAAGAAAATAAACGAAAAAATGGTCATTTTAACCGAATATTCGGGCGAATACAATATTCGGTTGAGGTGCCGAATATGCCGAATACCGAATACTAAACGAATATTCGACGCATCTCTAAATATTTCTGAAAATAACAAACATCCTCACATCCCTACATACATCGGCACAAACAGTAGGATTAGTGGTCACCCAAGACTCCGCACGCATTTCTCGTCATACATACATATCTGTCACGCTTCTACCCCATCGAGGTAGACAGAGACTTCCCTCCACTTGCTACGATACAAACATTCTCGTTACCAAAGTAGATCGCATACAAAACCTGAAACGCGGTATCGAAGTTTTTCCCGCGCTGAGTATATAGGTGAAGGAAAACATCGTGAGGAAACCTGCATACACCAGAGAAGAAATTCGAAGGTGTATGTGAAATCCGCCAACCCGCACTTGGCCAGCGTGGTGGATTACGGCCTAATCACTCTCTGTATAAGAGTAGGCTCGTGCCCCTCGGTGGGGACATATATGAGCTGATACCGACCGACCGACCGAGTATATAAGCAAATTCCAAAATCTTCCCCATCGAGGTAGACAGAGACTTCCCTCCACTTGCTACGATACAAACACATCTCTTTCACTTCATATACATTCATCAGTCTCCTCATACATGTTGTATTACCTGGTTTTGCGTATTAGATCCGAACCCAAATGACGGTGTGGTTGTACTGCCGAAGGTAGGCGCCGCTTGCGTTGTAGTTGACCCGAAGAGTCCTGTACCTGTGTAACAATAAGGATGACGACTACATTGAACATAACGTAGGGCCCTGTGCCGAAGGTTTCTTGCCGTTTTCTTCCTCTCGGCTATACAGGTAGTGAACCGGCAGTAGTTTTAGATCAAAAAAGTTACATCAAAAAAGTGTAATGAATTTTGCCTATTTTTGAATAAACACTTCATTTTCATTTACCAGCCAAGTGCGAGTCGGACTCGTTTGTGATAGTTTTCGTAACATTTACTAGGTTAGAAGAGCAGCAAATACATACATAATTATCATTATTATAGGTAGACATGATATCCAGCAAAACACCCGGCCAAGTGCGAGTCGGACCCGTGCGCGATCGGTTTCGTACCACAAAAGGCAAAAAATAAATTCATTTGTTGTATAGGACCCCCCCCCCCCCTAATTAAAATTATTATTCTATTTATAGTATTTGTTGTTAAAGCGACAACGGTAATACATCATTTGTTAACATTTCAACGCTCTAGCTATAACGGTTCATGAGATACAGCCTGGTGACAGACGGACGGACAGCTGAGCCTCAGAAATGAAACTGAACAACTTTCCCTAAGGAACATGGGTCGTAACTCGAAAAACATTTTTGGATCGCCCATACTTACTCGATCAGCTGATTGGACATAATGTATGGGGAGGCGAAATTTCACCCATCATTTGACCCATGTTCCTTGGGGAAAGTTGTTTAGTTTCATGGGGACTATTGCTGTGTTTTGGCTTTATACCCCCTTTATGTTACACCCAGTATAGGTTCCATAGTAAAAGTTGTTAGAAACAATGAGTAATACATACCAGTGGTATTTGCAGCTCCAAAAGCAGGTTTGGCCGCTCCGAACAAACCGCCCGATGTGTTACTTGCGTTCTGTGCGTTGGATCCGAACGAGAATGTATCTGGAAAAAATATATATGTCGGAGACATCTGAGATTACGTTCATGAAGGCTAGTTTGGAACCATTTGCAAACTCTTTACTGCTAAAATGCAAGAACTGGCATGTTTCTGACTGGTTGTCAGTTTGGCGCTTTCATATTTCAGATGCTGTCATGTATGATGGATTCTGTTTGATATCGGTCAAGAAGAGACATCGGAAGTTATCACGCACATCTTGTTAATTTAAAACGTGATTTGCAAACGACGCAATAAAGCTAGTTTGTTCAGTACACGCCCACTGTCTTATTTTAACGAAACTCCTTTTTATGGACGAGCAACACTCTTCATAAACACCCCTTTCTGATGACTCGTCGTCATTTACATACATACATACAGTGTTACAAGGATCTATTGGCACTTGAGTGACATTGTCAGAAGGGCGTGTGTGGTGAATAAATAACTCAAAATAATGACAATTTACAAGATGATATCGTTAGTTCAGATTTCCGCCACGTGACAAAAGATCCTTGTAGCACTGTACGTAAATATCTGTCTCGCCTCTTCGTATGTTCTGCCTCTATGGGAGAGTCGTGACATATGTATCCTAGTCGATCTTTTAAAAGATTTTTTTTATTATCATCATCATCATCGTTATTTATTTATTGGAGGAACAACAGCTTACAAAAACTTATAAACTACCTACTTAAAATAATAATAATAATTATTGGGGGACATTTCACACACGGTCACCTGACCCCAAACTAGGCAAATCCTGTACTATGGGTATCAGGAACTGATAAACATACATAGATAAATATATAACACCCAGACACGGAACAAACATTTATGCTCATCACACAAATGTTTTTGTTAACCGGCGGGGATCGAACCCGCGACCCGTGCGTGTGAGGCAGACTCGCTACCGACTACGCTAACTGGCCTGTCTAAAATAAAATAAAACACAACACCCAATTACAGCCTATACCTAGCCTATATCAACCCACTGCTGAGCATAGGTTTCTCTTACTCTGCAACGTGCCCGGTTCATTGCCAACTGCATCCAACGAAACCCCTTAGCTTTCACTAGGTCGTCGGTCTATCTGCCAGGTAGCCGTCCCACGCTGCGCTTTTTTTTATGCAGTTAAATATTATAATACACTTACTAGTCTGCCCAAAGCCAGTGGTTGTACCAAGTCCGCCGCCACCAAACACACTAGACGCTGTCGTTGTCGCAGTCTGACCGAATGCTGAAACATAATATCATTTTTAATGATAGCATGGTATTACACTTATCGTCAGACTATATCAGACTATATCAGACTATGTCAGAATATATCAGACTATATCAGACTATGTCAGAATATGTCAGACTATGTCAGAATATATCAGACTGTCATACTGTGTCAGACTATATCAGACTATGGCATACTATGTCAGACTGTATCAGACTATGTTATACAATGACAAGACTATGTCAGAATATATCAGACTATGTCAAAACAACTTAATAACTATACTATACTAACCACTGCCGCCAGCAAACAACGGTTTAGCCTCCTGTTGTTGGAACCCAAACATCCCACCGGAGGCGCCCTTACGGCCGGCCGCGTAGTCTTCCAGGCGAAGCTCCTCCAATGATTTGTTCTCGTATTCCTGTTAGGGAAGAGAAATGGTGTAAGAATGTAAACACTTTATACTTAAGAGTTTATTGCAAGAAGAGAAATTACTGATTATTTCGCGTAAGCTCTATTTAGACTGGTCGCTCTACATATTCCTTACAGCAACCAGTATAACCTGAGCCCGCTTTATAAGACGTGAACCGGGCGTGAAGCTACTTACCTTCATACAAGTAATACAATGATGTTTAATGTTGACAGTCTGCGAGGAGCCGGACTTCACCACGACATCGGTGCCCAGCACCGGGCTGTACTTGGCGTGAGCTGTGCCCGCGCCCGCAGCGCCGCCGCTGACTACCGCGCCTGAGGTTTGGCCGAATGTACCTGAGGAAAATACATACATACATATTTGCAATGAGGAAGGAATTTAAGGAGGTGCCACATTTTTTTTCATATACAAATGAGTTTATGACAGCGTGTCAAGATTGGCGCAAGTTTTTCATAGTTTTCTTGGTAGATGACCTCTCATGTCAAACGATAAGAAATTCCATACAAAAAGGTAGCCATTTTGCGCCAGACCAGGCACGCAAATCCAGACCGTATGGCACCTCCTCATATATTCTATACTCAAAGCATATTTGGCACGCTTCTTTCCCATCGAGTTAGACAGAGACCAACCAAAAAGGGAGGGGTTTGTATCGTAGCAAGTGGAGGGAAGTTTCTGTCTACCTCGATGGGGAAAGGTTCTACAGGTATGTATGTTATGTACGTATCTAAGACTATACAAAACGTTTAGGTACATAAATACATATCTGTTATGCCTCTCCCCCATCGAGGTTCAGTTCAGACAGTTCCGTGTCAATACATCTATGAAAATTTAATGTTTGTTAGAAAAAAATTATCAAAATTTAAGAAAAATAGTGATTTTCATAAGTTTAATACTAGAAATAATAATAAACTTGTTATGCCTGGTAGTAGACTAACTAAAATTAATAATTCATTTGAAGGGAACTGTATACGGTTTTACAACAAACTGCCTGATAATGTTCTAAATTTAACGGAAACGAAATTTAAGCGTTGTATTAAGAGGACTCTTTGTCAGAGAGCGTATTATAACATTAACGATTTTATTATTGACAATAGGGCATGGTGTGTAAATGCTCTAGCTCCACACGATCATAATATTTAAGTTGTTCTTTTGTAAACACATGATTAATGTGCAACCTCAAGAGTTTCTTGCTGGCTTCTTCTCTGGGGAATCTGCCTTCCGAAGTCAGCGTAGCTTCAGTCAGTTAATTTGCTTTTACTTTTGTTAACTTGTTATAATTTTGTTTTTATTTTTAATTTTGTTTTATATTTCTAACTCATTCAAGTGTAATTTTGGGTTACCTATGAATAAATCTCTATTGAATTGAATTGAGGTAGAGACCACTTCCCTCCACTTGCTACAATACAAACACACTTCTATCAATTCATCCACATTCATCAGTCGCATTCTAAATGCGAATCTAGCATTATCTTTGAAATGAAATGAAAATGAAATGAAATGAAAATCATTTAATCTTGTAGGTTTTGACAACACTTAAGACGGGTCATTTTTTAAAGTTAATGCTAGATTTGCAAGAGTGCAGTTTTCCCCAGAGAAGAACTTTAATAAATAAATATGTACAGGGTATAACAGAAAGGGGGTATAAAGCCGAAACACAGCGATTATCCCCATGAAACTGAACAACAATCCCCAAGGAACATGTGTCGTAATTCGAAAAAAATTTTTGGATCGCCCATACTTACTCGATCAGCTGATCGGACATTTTGTATGGGGAGGCGAATTTTTTTTTTTTCGAATTACAACCCATGTTCCTTGATGAAAGTTGTTCAGTTTCATGAGGACTCTCGCTGTATTTCGGCTTTATACCCCCTTTCTGTTACACCCTGTATATTGTCGACATATTACAATTATTTGCCTATAAAATAAACATACTTAATTTGATTATTTTTATTACCTACTTATTTTAAAAATAGAGATATGATTTTTTTTTGTTAGCCATTAAGATCCCACTGCTGGGCAAAGGCCTCCCCCGCGACTTTCCATTTAACACGGTCTCCGGTAGCGACCCGCCATTCCCATGAAAATGCATAATTGAGATATGAATAATCATTTTTATTTATTTTATTTACTCGGTTAACCATCAGCTTAATAAATAATACATATAATGCATCTAGAGAAAATTCAATCAATTAAAAATGAAATAAAACACATACTGGTATTATTAGAGAACATCCCCCCTCCCCCCATAGTGTTAGTCTGCCCGAACAGCCCCGTGGAAGGGGCGGAGGCCCCGAACAATCCGCCCCCAGTTGTCCCCGTCGTTGCTGTTGATCCGAAACCGAAGCCTGGAAGATAAGGTGTCAATGTAGCGTGGCCGGTACAGGAGCCCAAGTATGCTAATTTAAAATAGCCTCAGTTGTGTGTAGGCAAAGTGTCAATGGCATTAATGATACATTTGGTATTCTAGGAGATTTTAGGAGAGGCATTTTAAAGACCATTGCTGAAAGGAGAGAAAAGATGCTGGGTCACCTGATACGACACGACGACTTTATAAAAAAACATCTTGGAAGGAAAAGTAGAAGGAAGACGAAAGAGTGGGAGACCACATAGGACTTATATAGACAAAATAAAAGAGGGAATAGAAGTTGTGTCGTATCAGGTGCTCAAACGGACAGAGAATAGAGAAGAGTGGCACAGACTACACCGACAAGAGCGACGCTCTTAAATTTATGATGATGATGATTGGTATTCTGCTAAACAATGGCTTACACTGATTGCGAGCAAATGTGTCAAAAAATGTCATTGACACTCTGCTGACACACAACTGAGTAGGTATATTGTAAATTAGCAGACTTGGGAACCAGGACAGTATCAGTGCCGGTACAGAGCCGGGTCTGTGCCGGTACAAAACCGAGCTGGTTGTTGTATCAGCTCATGGACGTCCACTACTGGACAAAAGACTCCCCCAAAGATCTCCACAACGACCGTTCCTACACTGCTCACATCCAACGGCTTCCCTCGACTTTCACCAGTTCGTCGGTCCGCTTTGTTGGAAGCCTTTCCACACCGTGCCAGAATCTTAAAAAAAGACAATTTTTAATTTAAAAAAATAGCTTATCTTACCTGCAGGCTTAGCCCCGAAAGCAGAAGTATTCTGAGCATTTCCAAAGAGCCCTGTAGAAGTGTTATTAGACCCAAACAAGCCCCCACTGGACGTTGTGGCTCCGAACCCAAAACCTGTAGATGGGGCCCCGAACGCTGGGGCCGCGGTTGAGGTCGTGGCACCAAAGAGGTTCGTTGAGGTGTTTGCTGAGCCGAATAGACCTAAGAAGGGATAAAGTGTATTGAATATTTGTACGCCTTGATATACGGGCAAGGGATGGTGACACTACTGTTGCATATTTAAGATTGAAAAACGACAAATAAATTATTATTATTATTATAAAAACAGCACACAGGTACAGGTGTAGTAGGACTTGCCCATATACATTCGAATGAATTAATTAATGGTACTAGACTTTGACCCGCGTTCTGTGTGCTTTGAGCATATTTTTTTTATAAGTAATATTGAGCATAACTCGTTTTATAAGTAAACAAATTAAATTAAGTAAACTAAATTAATTTAATTAAAATTTAATTATGTAAGTAAACAAAAAAATAAAATAAATGTCCATTAAAAAATCAACAACCATTCGCCTGGATTTTAACATTTCATTCGACATTGGTGAATGAAGTCGGGGATATAGTATTGTCACGTGACAAACTATAAGGGCCGGCGGCATACCTGACGGAGCGCAGCGCAGAGCGATTTTGAATATTATTCTAATGAGAACAATATCGATAATAACACGACAGTCAAAAATGCTCTGCGCTCCGTCAGGTGTTCGCCGGCACTAAGGCGTAAGTCGACTTTACGCCTAGAGCACTAAGCTTATTTTCTCACCTCCACTCTGATTAGCGGGGGTGCTCCCGAAGGCAGAGGGCGCTCCGAACGCGGTGGCGCCGCCCGCCGGCTTGAAGCCGCCGAACGGAGACGCGTTTGTCGTACTCGAATTGAACCCTGGACAAAACAAATACTTATATAATGACAACGATACAGACAGACCAACTAATCTGTGTACTGAAGTTGCGTGTGCGTTAAGAATTAATCTAGCCATTTGTGTCCTACTGCTGGACAAAGACCTCTCTCCTCATCCACCACGACTTTCTGTCTCGAGCTTCCTCCACTCAGGTACTTAAGATGGTATCCAGGTCGTCTCGCCACCGTTTCCGCGACGCCGTTTGGCAATGGCTACCAATTGGGTACCTAGCTGTTTTAGCCTATAAGTCTTCTGGCATGCGGCAGACGTGGCCGGCCCAATTCCACTTCAGCCTGGCATTTATTTTTGCCTCATTAGCAATATGCGTTTTAATACGAAATTGTATTTCTACCAATCGCAGCAGTTCTGCAATTCGACATTTCCGTATTAGTGGCCGTAGTTCCAATAACGGCCGGTTCACAGATAACTTGGTAGCTCTAAACTGGGTTAAAGTGACGTCACGCTTCAGTATTTTTTTTTACAAAATCGTGACGTCAACTGATGATTGCGACTCCTTAACTTTGATGCTCTTTACATTTGCAATGCAATACGCATTTTTTGACTTGACACTATTATTTCAATGAAAATGTCAATTTTGAGTTTTACTTAAGTATTAATTAAAACATTTTTTTATAATCATGCAATCAGTCATTTGGACTACAAGGAGGGTGATGGCAGAAATGTAATATATTTATGGTTGTTTTGGCAGTATTATCCTGGCACACAGCAGAACTGGTTGTTGAGCAAGGCTTTTGCCCAGCAGTGGGACACGATAGGCTAACTGTATCTGTATATTGGTTAATTTCTAGATTAAATCTCTCTAGTTAATTTCTAGATGTAACTGTTTATAAGAATTGTAAAACTTTATTTGAAAAGAGTAACCCCACAGAGTTTCTTGCTAGGTTCTTCTCTGGGGGAAACTGCTACCTCGTGAATCTAGCGCTAGCTTTAAAAAAAATCCTATACAATAATGTAACGTTTTCAAGACCATTTTTTGTGCCTATGAAATAAAATATAATTTTGACTTTGACTTTAACTTTGATATAAAAGCATGTTTAAACTCACCGAAGCCAGAAGTATTGGCCCCGAAAGCTGGCTTGTTGAACATGGTTACTCAGACTCTCACACCATGCACAGCATCAAAACACTGACAGCATTTTATTACCTGTAAACAAATAAATACTTACATACATACCTGTGATTATGTATAAGAATAGGATGAGCAAATCATATATAACACGCTTTATATTAGCTTCACTTGTAACTATGTATGTAAACAAATCTTGGAATCTTAATTTGACACTTCCCGTTCTTCGGAATAGGATGAAATTTTGCACACGATCTGAGTTCTGATGACAATACAATAATATGGTACTTTCGAAATGATCTGATGATGGAGCATGTTTAGTGCGAGCTAAAGCGTGTTTTAGTTTTTTAAACTACCTATTATTTATTTATGCCTTATGGACTACTCTTTAGTTTTCTTTAAACTTGTCCTACTCCTTGTTATCTGGAAGAGATCACTCTTAGTTATAGCTTAGTGTCAGTTAAATTTTATCTGTTAGTGAGCAAACGGGCCCTAACATTGCAAATATTATAAAATGTCAATGTTAGTGCTAATTAGAGGTGGGCCGAGTACTCGGTTAATACTCGGTACTCGGCGTACTCGGCACTTTTTTCACTACTCGTAATCGGCCGAATAACTCGGTTAAAATGCCGAGTACTCGGTGCAAATAAATCTACCTTGCGCATTGGATTTGCTTGGTAGATCATAGTCTAATTCCTTCTAATGGTACATATTGAGGCCATTTCCCAGCTGGAGCAATGTTATGAATTGCTATTATCATAATTATTTAGAAGAAAAATTCATAAGCGGTGTTTTTTCAAATTTTTTTGCCACTTGACGGTTGCGGTTTATTGTTTTCATTATGAATTATTAGCGGGGTGCGGAGGGACAGTTCTAACACCATTATCACCACTCGCTCCCGAGCTTCTTCGCGCGAAATTCTACCTACTTTAACTATACCGAGTAACTCGGCCGAGTACTCGGCTCGGTAAACTTTAAACTGAGTAATACTCGGTTACTCGGTAAAACTGGTACTCGGCCCACCACGAGTGCTAATAGATAGATGGCTGTGAGAATGTTTCTTACTCTTCCACATAAAAACCACTGAACAAGTTTTAATGTTTTTACAATCTTATCTTGCACATCAAAAAACTCATAGGCAGTCAATGTTTTTTTATAGGTACAGATATGTTACCTTTATAGTGATTGGCGTTTTAAATCTGTGCCGAACAATGATTACAATGACATTAATGACAGCACTTCAAATCATACTCTAAATGTCTTCAGACTAACTGAGACTAGCTACAAGTTGTCTTAAATAGGTCTATTTACAGTCTTCAAAATGTGCAGCATATAACATATCTGCACCTAGTGTATATATAATATCATTGAAGGTAGTATTATTTTAAGATATTTCGTTAAGTACGATTTAAAAAATTTCACACAAAACTATGCTTTAACACTTATAACAACTTTAGTAACTTCAAAGTTCAAAAAAGGTTTTTTTTTTTTTCAAAAATACCTTTATAAACACTGGGACCACAATATTATTATTCCAAACTCAGAAGACAACAAACAACCAAAAAGAAGGTATGCCTATTTAATAAAAAGCAAAGTGACAGTACAGTCAGCTAGAGAAAACTTTGACTCAATGCTTCTTCCCCATCGAGGTAGACAGAGACTTCCCTCCACTTGCTACGATACAAACACATCTCTTTCATTTCATACACTTCCATCAGTCTCCACATACATGCATGTTAAGAATTAAGAGTCTTTTGAATTTAAGAGCAACCCTACAGAGTTTCTTGCTAAGTTCTTCTCTGGGTAAAACGGCACTCTTGCGAATCTAGCATTAACTTTAAAAAATGACCCGTCCTAAGTGTTGTCAAAACCTACAGGATTAAATGATTTTTCTTTTCATTTCAAGTTTGAAATGCAGTACGTTTTATTATAGCTGACTGTACAAGGAAAAAACTAAAGAAATATTGCGCAATAATTTCTCAACACTTTCATGTAGGTATACCTAACTATATTTATGTAAATAAACAAGGATAATGTTTGTGCATGTTGGAACATGCTTTTTTGATGCATTTTTCTTCAATGAGTCATATTTGTTTTTGGAATTAACAATGAAGATGATTATTTGTGTTTGAGTAAAACGACTGAACTGATTTTGATGCTGTGTTTATATAAAACTAATTATCATGTTACTGGCATAAAATAGTATGATATGACTATCCGACCACAAATAGAGAGAAATTAAGGGACATATATTTTTTCTAATTACGATTTATTACGCCAGAGAAGAAATTCGAAGATGTAGGTATGTGAAATCCGCCAACCCGCACTTGGCCAGCGTGGTAGATTACGGCCTAATCACTCTCTGTATGAGAGTAGGCTCGTGTCCCTCGGTGGGGACATATATGGGCTGATAACAACAACAACGATTTATTTTAAAATTCCAAAGAAACTAGCAAGATAGGATGATTAATTTTAAAGCTTTATTCTGCAACGGAAGTGTTTTTGCGCTTTGCAAAAGGAATGCAGTATAAACGAGTGAATAATTAATTAGTGCAAAATCGTGCTTATATCTACCTTCCAAAGACGATAATTATTTTTGGCAGAGAACTTCGTTTCTATACTTAAAAAGTTGGTATGTACAATAAAAATATTATAAAATGAGTATGGAAACTATAAATTAAATGTATCGTTTAATAAAATAACAGCAAACTAAGCTATTTATGAGAACTCGGCGTACCCATAACATAACCTAACACACATAGACATTTACGTTAAGATCTTGTTCTTTAAAGAAATATGTGATAAGTAAAGTATAAATTAAGTAATTATGAACACATTTCAATAATAATTTAAATAGATTTTGCTAAAACTCCTGAAGAAATCACTAGAATTTACAATTTTTAAACAACATGACGTATAACTCGACCAAATTGAAAGCGTCCGAGCTAAAAGACGTGTATATTAAAAATACGTTTTTAAATAATTTCCTTTATTAAATTTGTAGCCAGATAATTGAAACTGATTAAATTTAACTAGATTTCGAGGGATATGCTTTTACAGTTTCAATAATTGCGAACCTAAAACGACTTAAATTAAAATAACAAAACCGAATAACGACAAGCTTTCAAAAACGGTTGTCTATCAAAAATGGTCGGGTTATATACGCATTTGCAACTGAACTTGTCTTTCTACGAACTTACCACGAAAAAAGTTGTTATAATTCCTTTAAATTAAAAATCACTCTTGCACAGTATTAATTTTATCACCAAAACACTTTTAAACACAATAATTCCAATAAATTCACGTGAAAACTGCGCCGAAATCACCAAAATTCACCACACACAGCCTATATGACAGCACAGTGACAGACTGTCCTGTCAATGAACTGACAGGAAATGAACGAACGAATGATCGAGTGAATAAATGAAATTTTCAAAGTATTGCCAGTTAAATATAGTGATTCTACCAAGTTCGTTTCTATTAGTAAATTGAGCATGATAAACTCAAAAACTCTATCAAAAGCAAAGTCTAAAGCTTAAATAAAGTTAACATTAATCATTGTAACAGATAAGATTAGGTTAATTTGTGAATTCCCATTTTGTCTGATTATCTGAGAAACATAATATGATTAAAAACAGCAATAGAAGCTTAGAAATGGCAACTCAAAATTTGGCGGGAACGAACAGCAACAAAATTTTTTAGCGGGAAATTCGTAAAAATCTGAGTAAAAATCTTAAAAAATATATTTTATTTTATTGTTTTAAGTTAAAACAATAAAAACTTTTAACTTTATTGGACTACCGATATAAAAATGAACCCATAAACATAGATTTAAATTGTATAGTAAGTTTATTTTTCTTTTATGAAACCGATAACAGATTGAAAGCAAATGTAAAAAAGTTTTATTTTGAAATAAAAATGTCGACTGGGTAGATAAGATTTTGATTTCGAAACGGATTTTCTATTACAAATGCCATGTATAGTCTGTTTTTATATTACCTTGCAGTCCTTTGTAAGTAGATTTCATTATTTTACTTACCATTTTGTCCCTCGTTACTTACGCACTTAAGAAGGCTTCAGTTAAATGGATTTCTCTGAAGTTCTCAGTTATCTTTGACATCAGACGAGTGAGTAAGCGAGTCGGGTGGGACCATCGTTTCATATTTTTTTTGTATTGCTAAAGTTCATGTAGGTACCTACCGGATGTGAACCTAAGATTGAAAAAAGAGGTGAAACTACTAAGTACCGTCTAGCTCGCTCGGCCGCTCGTCCGCTGGCTATATTGCCTGAGCCTCACCCATTTTCTTTTACAGGTATTCCTCTAGTGGAAATGATAAACGTAAAAATAGATGGAAGAATAGATTTGACTCAGAATTTTAACGTGAAAAAAAACGACAACACTAAGCTTAGAGCAAACGGCGAGAGTTCACCCGAAGTACAGTACGCAACACAAAGACTCAAACAAAATAGAAAACATAAGATCAACAGGACACTTTCAGAGGCAAGAAAACTGGAAATCGAAAACGCAAAATGGCTTCCCAAATTTCGCGCCACGGCAAGCGCTGAAGACGAGTACGAGACTGTAACAGAAACTTACGTCAAAGTCGTACGAAAGAAGAAATCAACCACTACAGCTAAACCTTTAGAATTCATAATGGCAAAGAAGGTAACTCCGGGGGTGTTGCCAAAGCATTACTCAACACCACCAACTGACTTACTAGATATCCTAGCAAATCTAGGCAAAGGTTTGACACAAGCTGTGGCTATAGAAAACGGAACGCCCAGGTTTATACGCAAAGCAGAAAACAAGAAACTCTCAATTTTATCCAGACCACATTACGTGAAAGAAGATTTGAGGTTACAAAACTTCTCGTTCCACATTTACAAAAGATCGATGGAAGTTTTCGAATCGATGAAATCGAAAACCGACGAAGACAAAATCAAGAGTAAATTAGACTTCATCGCGAGAAGTTATCGAGAGAAATTCGCTGATTTCGTCAACGATACGCTACACCAGAAAATTATAACTAAATTGGGGACACAGAAAGTTGTTTTGAACACAATCGACACATCTAATAGAATCATGCGGCGACTTTTAACATATTTAGTGGCTGATATGGAAAACGCTGGGTCTTTACGAAACAATTTAGGGTTTGCTCATTCATTGCGTAATGGCGTTTCAAATGAGGAACAGCAAGAGTACGTACACGCGTGCTTAACGTTCAACGTTTGTCGTTCTAAGAAAACATTCAGTAGCTTTCTAGTCGACGTCCTATCTTGCGTTTTACAAGCAGACGATGGAAAACTAAAACAAGTAACCGACGCCGTGACAGAAGTGATAAAATACGAAGATTTAAGCGGTTATGACAACCCTAAAACGCTATTACGAAGTTTGAAAAGAAAAATCGATTTAGTCGAACGAATGGACGCTAGGGAGTTACGGCCTTATATTTGGATGTTAAGGAATCTTATTGCTAGTAAAAACAAGCCTTTGATAGTTCATAATACTATAGACGGGAATATTGTTAATAGATCGGTGGCTATAGTTGATTTAGTGGATATATTTGATGACAGGATCCCGGCAAATGAAGAGAATATGCTAGATTGGAGTGATATAAAAGATAGCATGTCCCAATGGGCAGCCGGTAACAAAAACGACGTCATGGACATAGTGAAAAGATTTTCATGGCAAATTATTAACAAAGGTGTCGCGAAAATGAATTCGAAATACGTTAGGCAAGTGCATAATAAATTAAAAAATGTTTTACTTTAATTTGATCATTTATTTTTTTGAACTTGTGACTGATTGAAAAAGACTTAGTCTGTCAAAAACTTTAAGAAATTTATATTTAGCAACACTGTAGCGTCGTCCCAAGAATAACTGGACGACATTACAGTTTGGCCAATTATTGATTCTTTGGTTTTTGCCAGACAATGCATTTCAATTTGGCATAGAAAAAGTTGTTTTCGAGCCAGACATTTCCGATTTAACATTAAAAAAAAAGATTCTTTTTACAAAATACTGAATATATTTCGTTACTTTTAATAATATTTACAAACTTCTAAACACAAATAACTTTTACTTATTCATGCAGTATAAAATTATAACTTAATTCAATGACTTTCACATTACTTATGTTTAAAAAAAAAAACAAAGTTTATTGTAAAAAAAAATGCACCAATGCATGCAAGAAGAATACACTTACATACATATCTGTCTCGCCTCTTTCCCATTGGCGATTGTAAAATGTGTATGAATGAAAGAGTTGTGTTTGTATCGTAGCAAGTGGAGGGAAGACACTGTCTATCTCGATGGGGAAGATTTTGGAATTTGCTTATATACTCAGCGCGGGAAAAACTTCGATACCGCGTTTCAGGTTTTGTATGCGAATCTACTTTGGTAACGAGAATGTTTGTATCGTAGCAAGTGGAGGGAAGCCTCAACCTCGATGGGGAGACGTGACAGATAAGTTTCTACCTCTTAAAAAAAACCGAATCAAAAATATTCATTATCTACTACATTATCATGTATTTGTTTATCCGCCAATAAATTACTTACAATAACACTTGTATTATCTTTTTGTGCATCTGTGCCCATTAATTCATCCTCATCTATCTTTTCATCTATTTGTGTACAATTAAGATCGTTCAATTCTTTCATTAATTCATTAGTTTGATTACTTAATTGGGAATTATTTCCGTTAATATTTTCTACATCATTCCTACTATTGACCTTTTCGAATTCATTAAACCCGTTTAGTACACTTTTTTCGTTTAATGAATCAGTATCCGTTAAATCTAAATCGTTACCTTTATTTTCATTGTCTTTATTTCCGTTGTCTCCACTCCGTCCGTTAACTAACACATCAAAATCAATTCTATCACTCACTTTATCACCTAGCAGATTTTCACTATTGTTACTTCTATTATCATCGTCAATCAATTTGTCTATCAAATTGTTAATATCACTTTGCACATTGTCGAACTCAGTATTGAATAACGATTCGAACTTATCCGTTTTCACTTTTCTTAATCGTTTTGGTACTTTACCGAGACACTGTTTTGAATATAGAGTTTTTAATGAAAGAGCCGTTAGAGATGGCACCTTCTTTTGTCTTTTGAGTTTTTCCGTTGGGTTGAGTAAGGAATACTCTTCTTCGCTATCCGTTGAGCAGTCTGTATCCCAATGGATATAATCCTCTTCCTTGTATAATGCTTCTCTGACATCCTGGTTGATGCAGACCATGCCATCTGAAGTCAGTGGCTCGGTCTTCACTTGGACTAAAGAGCGGTATGGGTAATCGCTGTTGGGGTCTAAGCCGAAGTTCTGAAATAAAAAAGAGAGTAAGTGCCCGTTTCTCCACTTACAGATAAATTTAACTGACAGATAAACCTATGTCTGTTTCATAAAACATAACGTTTGAAACAGAGACAGGTATAACATATCTGTCAGATAAATTTTATCTGTAAAAAACAGTGCCTAAGTACCTAACTAAAACATATTACTAATATTGTTTCCGGCGGTTTCGATCGAACCTGTACGTCTGAGATTTATTTCTCACTAGCTGTCCCGGCGAACTTTGTCCCGCCTTAGAATGAACTTTATTGTGTAGGAATAAAGTTCAAATTAACTCTACATTTTAGTAAGAAAACATTTGTATGGGAAAAAGAAAAGGTCTGTTTTAGGGCTTCCCCGGCAATTATTCGAATTTTTCTCACCGTTTAGACCTACCCTGGACTACGACAAACATTTTAAAACCAAAATCAGCTCAATCGGCCCAGCCGTTCTCGAGTTTTAATCAGACTAACGAACAACAATTCATTTTTATTTATATAGATAGATATATAGATATAGATGTACGGATTGAATATTCGATTACCACTCACTAACGGTGAAGGAAAACATGAAGAAATCTGTATACACTAGAGAAGAAATTCGAAGGTGTATGTGAAATCCACTAACCAGGAAGCCAGCGGGGTGAATTACGGCCTAATCACTCTCGTATGAGAGTAGGGTCGTGCCCCTGTAGTGGGGACGGTAAAATGGCTGATAAGCATTAATAATAATAATGATAGGTACTTTAAAAACCTAAAACACGCTTTAGCTCGCACTAAACATGCTCCATTATCAGGCCAGTTCGAAAGTACCATATTATTGTATTGTCATCAGAACTCGAAGCGTGTGCAAAATTTCATCCTATTCGAAGACTGGGAAGTGGGTCAAATATAGATTTCAAGATTTGTTTACATACATAGTTACAAGTGAAGTTAATATAAAGCGTGTAAAAAAAACGGCCAAGTGTGAGTCGGACTCGCGCAGGAAGGTTTCCGTACCATTCACTATTGATATCAAGCAAAAAAATCATGTTTTTTGTATTTAATTGTAATGTAATTTTTAGTATTTGTTGTTATAGCGGCAACATTAATACATTATCTTTTAAAAATTTCAACGCTCTAGCTATAACGGTTCATGAGATACAGCCTGGTGACGGACGGACAGACGGACGGACAGCCACGTCTCAGTAATCGGGTCCCGTTTTCACCCTTTGGGTACGGAACCTTAAAAAATTACAAATTAATACTTACATAAGGCAGGTTTCCAACATTAACACGTTTCTTGCCAATTTTTATCAAAACATCGCATTTCACAATCCTGACTTGTACAGGTAGCAATCTGGACCTTATATGTTCAGGTATAAGAACCTCTTTCCTTCGACCGCTGCAGGTTTTCTCGTGTCGCTTAAGGTTTTTCAACGTCGTGTAGCTTCTGTCGCAGGTTTTACAGGCCACTGTGAAAGAGTAAGACGGAAAATTGTATAATTAATTGTGGTTTACAATACAATACAATACAAATATTCTTTATTGCACAAAAAGATATAAGGTACAGACACAAACAAGACTATGAGAAGCAACAAGCGGCCTTATTGCTAGGTAGCAATATCTTCCAGGCAACCTTAGGGTAAGAAATAGCGATAAATAGGTTTAATGTTGTTGACACGCCAGGCGGGTCATTAACTAGAATTTAGAATAAGTGCCCGTTACACTACTTAGGTCCACTTGTGCAGGTCAATAAACCCGGAGTTAGCTGCTAACACAGGGTTAAATAAATAATTTGTATTGATTTATCTTGATTTAACCCTGTGTTAGCAGCTAACTCCGGGTTTATTGCATTAACTCTGGGCTGCGCAAGTGGGCGTTACAGATTTTGACACCTACGAAACAACGCTAACAATACACAATTATATTTAGTTTTTTTCAATAATCTGGCGTTAGTAAGACCCAGAACACACGGTGAAACGCAAATGCAATGCAACTGAAACTGTTAGTTACATTTGAGTTGCATCGCAGTTTCTGCTATAGACTTCCTTAGAAAACCACATACGACGCAACTGAAACGAAACGTTTCAAACTAGTTAGCGATGCAACTCAAAAGTAACTAGCAGTTTCAGTTGCGTTGCAGTTGCGTTTCACCGTGTGTTTTGGTGCTTAATGATATTTTGAATTTTTCGATGATTTAATATTTCGGTCTTGATTTTTCGCGACTTGCGAGACGTGATCGAGAGAGAAATCTACAGTACCGATCGGAAGTTGAGAAGGAACATATGTTATTTTGGAACGTTGTTATTTCGCGACCAGTCACAGTGATAACATTCGACTCGAGGCTTAGCATACGTGCCGCGACAATTATCTCACGTCATGCTGTCCTTATCACATTTTAAACTATGGACAGAGACGTAAGCGTGACAAACCCATGACAACGACGTGTCACGGAGTATATGCTATGCTATCACGGTGATTTTTTCACCGTGACGTTATTTATCACTCACCTCTGTCAGGTTTGCTGACAGCACCAGCACACTTATGCCAGCTCATCACCACGGCAGTAGGGAACTCCTTGCAGCACGTACCACACTTCACGTCTGGATTCTCTTTTCTCCATGGCACGCACGCGTTTTGTTCTGTGTGCCTGTAATGTTTAGAATAAACACCTGTTTCACTACAAACAATTTAACTGACAGATATTTTATACCTGTCATCTTTGAGTATAGAATATATAAGGAGGTGCCATACCGTCTGGATCTGCGTGCCTGGCTAGCGCAAAATGGCTACCTTTTTGTATGAAAATGAAAAGTGTTTTATTCAAAAATAGGCAAAATTCATTACACTTTTTTGATGTCACTTTTTTAATCTAAAACTACTGCCGGTTCACTACCTGTATAGCCGAGAGGAAGAAGACGGCAAGAAACCTTCGGCTCAGGGCCCTACGTTATGTGCAATATACCTATCTTTTTTTTTAATCGAGACTCTTATATACAATTACATGTTGACTTAACTTGTTATCACAGTAATTTACATGAATATCACAGTACGAGTAGTTTGTTTTACATAAATTTTTAACTCTGCAGCATCCAAAATAAACCAAAAGATGTTAATAGGCACTTAAAAAGTAAAAAGCTTAGCTTGATAAAAACCGCATATGGAATTTCTTATCGTTTGACAGGTCATCTACCAAGAAAACTATGAAAAACTTGCGCGAACCTTTGGCACGCTGTCATAAACTCATGAAAAAAAAATGTGGCACCTCCTTATATATTCTATACTCAAAGCCTGTCACTGTCTAACTAAAGCGACAAGTTGAAAAATATATTTTATCTATAAATGGTAAAACGAATTCAAACTTGGTCCCATAGTAAAAGTTGTTTGATATCAAGAGTAGGTAAATGAATTTTCTTTTCCATCGTTCACTAATTTAAAGTCACCATTACATACATACATATCTGTTACGCTTCCCCATTGAGGTAGACAGAGACTTCCCTCCACTTGCTACGATACAAACATTCTCGCTTCATCCAAAGTAAATTCGCATACAAAACCTGAAACGCGGTATCGAAGTTTTTCCCGCGCTGAGTATACTGGGTGTAACAGAAAGGGGGTTTAAAGCCGAAACACAGCGATAGTCCTCATGAACCTGAACAACTTTCTCTAAGTAACATAGGTCGTAACTCGCAAAAAATTTTTGGATCGCCCATACATACTGGATCGGCTGATCGGACATTTTGTATCGAGAGGCGAATTATTTTTTTTTAATTACGACCCATGTTCCTTGGGGAAAGTTGTTCAGGTTCATGAGGACTATCGCTGTGTTTCGGCTTTATAGCCCCTTTCTGTTACACCCTGTATAAGCAAAACTCTTAAACAACAATTTAAGAACTTACTGTAAATAAGCCTGGTAACGTTTAAACCTAGCCAAACACCCTCTACACCGATACAATAAATTTCTCTTGCTGTGCAAACGGTGGTGGTCTGCAATGGTCTTCGCTCCATCCGGTGGAAACCATTCACCGCATGCGTTGCAGGATATCCTGGAAGATAGGAGGTTTGCCTGCTGTAGTGTCAGATGTTCACCAACAAGTTGAATGGCTTGGCGAAGGTTAGTTTTTGGATGTGTACTTACAAAACAAGTGGAAATCTTTATGTGATGGTAGATGGGAGATCTGTGTTTAGCGGATTACCTATGGCTACCTATGGTATTCATTATCTGTGTCGTAACTAGAAAATTACTGTGTACACTGCCCACAGCGGTGCACGAAAAAAATCTTGTCTGCGCGAGACACGGCGCGGCGAACGTTGTTGAGGAACAGTGGTTTTTCGCGTGTAGAAAAGAAAGAATTCTTGCCATGCACACACGCCGTAATTTGATTAGTACAAAGTCAATAAAAACATTTGAATCATTATTTGGAATACTGCAACTGGGGGTTAGTGTTTTATGTGTCCAATTATAAGTGGCAGTTCAAAAAAATAATTCCAATTATTCCCATAAAAGGCCCATTAAAAATTGTGCTGTATTATTTTGATTTTTGACAGCTATAGGTGCATCTATAGGTACATTAGCTTAATTGATCATTCTTGCAACTGGCTCAGTAGTAAAAAAATATAAATCCACTTACTCTGCCGCCGTAAATCCAACCGTATGTTCACTATTCAAATGAGCAGTTTTCAATTGCACCGTCTTAAATTTTTCATCACACACATCACACGGCACCAACACTGGAGATAGGGCTCGTTTTTTTGCACTTTTCGGCCCTGATACACTTTTCGGCCCTAATAAACTTTTCGGCCCTGATGCACTTTTCGGCCCTGATACACTTTTCGGCTCTGATACACTTTTCGGCCCTAATACACTTTTCGGCCCTGATACACTTTTCGGCTCTGATTCATTTTTCGGCCCTGACACACTTTTCGGCCCTGATACACTTTTCGGCCCTGATACACTTTTCGGCCCTGATACACTTTTCAGCCCTGTTAACACTTTTGACTGACTATCAATAGTATCTTGTTTAAATGTTGATTTGGTAGAAGAAATTCCTTTCTTCTTTGGACTGGTTCTGGACTTGTCTTCAAGAGATGCTGTTCTCCTTAAACTCCTTACTCCTGGTGAATCAGAACGGTCTGATGACGGAGTCACTTCCCTGAAGAAAAATATTTGTTTTTGTTTATTTTCAAAAGTTGTCAAGAAATTATATTTCCTAATCCTTATAAGTTTTTCTTTGTGGGAACATATTTTTTTAAATTACTATAACTTCCCTATCTTTTTGTCAGTGGCAGAATATGCAACTAGCATGATTGCCAAAATTTTAAAAAAGAAGAAGATATAATTACATTTTATCAAAGGGATAGAATTATTATTTAAAAGGACATATTACTACCATATTTTGGATTTATGAAGTCAACGATATTGGATAATATAATACAGGACTGATTCATCTTGGATTCCATATGTTGTTATCAGACCATATATGTCCCCACCGAGGGGCACGAGCCTACTCTCATACAGAGAGTGATTAGGTCGTTATTATTATTTCCGTTATTATATTAATCCACCACGCTGGCCATGTGCGGGTTGGCGGATTTCACATACACCTTCGAATTTCTTCTCTGGTGTATGCAGGTTTCCTCACGATGTTTTTCCTTCACCGTTAGCCAGTGGTAATCAAATAAATTGATCCGTACATGAGAAATAATTTAATTAAATGATCCAAGCAAAATTATAGTGTAATATGCCCCATACTAAGACTCTTGCAACTAGTTTGAAACGTTTCAGATTACTTGCATTGTGTGTGGTTTTCTAAAGGAGCCTATAGCAGAAATTTCGATGCAACTCAAAAGTAACTAGCAGTTGCAGTTGCGTTTCCCCGTGTGTTCTGGGTCTAAGACTGATTTGAACTAACCTTGTCCGCTTAGGAAGTACTTTAGCTGACTTCGGCCCAGCTTTCGAAGACTTAGGTCCAGCTTTAGCTTCAAGAGAACGTCTGGTTATCCTAGGTGACACATCTGGCGACGGTGACCTTGGTAGAGAAGATGACCTTGAAAATGACTTTGGTGGTGTCGGTGGTCGCTTTTTCGAGCACTTCGGAC
Source organism: Anarsia innoxiella (assembly GCA_947563765.1). Taxonomy (NCBI): domain Eukaryota; kingdom Metazoa; phylum Arthropoda; class Insecta; order Lepidoptera; family Gelechiidae; genus Anarsia; species Anarsia innoxiella. The sequence goes on along the minus strand of OX387419.1, from coordinate 969,303 downwards.
CTGGTTTTATTGTTGGTTTTGGGTTGTTTAGTTTTATTGTTAACCTGTGAAGGAGAGAAAGAAATATTGTTAATAGTTTGCACTGCCTTATTTTAGGTAAATCTTTCGACGATCGATCGATCGATCAATGGGCCTGGTAGAGTTGTATGTTCTTTTTTGCAAGTACCATTGTAAGTTATACCAATATCTGACAAACAAAGAAAGGTTAGTAATCTACATAAAATTACATTTAAAATTGTCATATTTTTTTTTAATATTTATTGTTGTTGTTAAGGCAGAGGTACAATCTTCTGTTTCTTAAATGAAGTATTTTTTCTTATTAAAATAGCCCAAATCTTTTATGAATAAAGTAGGTAAATAAATACTTACTTAATTTTCTTATAATCATCCCCATCCCTGTCCTCTTTATCATCTTTATCTCTCGGCCGTTTGCTCCTTGACACAAGGGGTGAGTCATCATTGTCTATTACTGGCTGAAATAAAAGAAAAAAAAAAGAGGTAGTAAATAAAAGAGGTTTTAAAAATTATAATTATTAGTCTGGGATTCAATTCCTTCATGTAGCATTGTTTCTAATAGTTTGGCACGTGGATAAGTAGTTAAACGACTTCTGACCACTGACACGCCTGGCGTGCCAAGCGACAATTTATCAATAAACAATATTTACCCTATCTCGATATTGCGGCGTGGAATCATTATCCGATCTCGTGTCTTTAGCGTCAGATTCTTGCTGTTGACAAAAAAATAATGAACTAAGTATATCATCGTGAGAAACTCGAAGGTGTATCGAATGGGAGTAGGCTCGTGTCCCTGTAGTGGGGACCTTAAAGAGCTGATAAGGAAAGGAAGTGTATCGTCTAACTAAAGGGAGAAATCAATCAGACATGTATCAGACATGAAATATCTTTATCATCATTAAATTTAAGAGCGTCGCTCTTGTCGGTGTAGTCTACGCCACTCTGCTCTGTTTTATACCGTCCTTTTGGGCACCTGATACGATACGGCACAACTTCAATCAACTTCAACTTTTTTAAGATAATGACTGTTGAGTTAAAGTTGAATGTCATATGTTAATTTTTAGAAATTCTCTTTGACTCAGCTGTAGTATAAATTCACACTAACCAAAATAAGAGCTTCCAACTCCCTCCTCAAGTTCTTAATCCTTTGCTGGTTCTTCTTCTCCTTCTTCTTCATTCTCTTCTTGTCTTTGGAAGACGAGCTCGTCTCCTCATGGCTCAGGATCTGCTCTGTCACGCCGAGGATGCAGTCGCCAGAGTCTGACTGAAAAGTCAAGAGTACCTTAAACCGACGTGCATGTATGAGGAGACTGTTGAATGTGAAAGAGATGTGTTTGTATCGTAGCAAGTGGAGGGAAGTCTCTGTCTACCTCGATGGGGAAGTTTTTGGAAGGTGCTTACAAGCAAGAAGCAACGCACTGCGCGCTAGGCTTAAACCGCAAACGGAATCATGACACGCCAGGCGTGTCACAAGAACAATTGATTTGAGAATCGTGGAAATAGTACCGAGTGGAGAGATGTCTCTGTCTACCTCGATGGGGAAGATTTTGGAAGGTGCTTATATACTCAGCGCGGGCAATACTTCGATACCACGTTTCAGGTTTTGTATGCGAATCTACTTTGGTAACAAGAATGTTTGTATCGTAGCAAGTGGAGGGAAGTCTCTGTCTACCTCGATGGGGAAGACTTTGGAAGGTGCTTATATACTCAGCGCGGGCAATACTTCGATACCACGTTTCAGGTTTTGTATGCGAATCTACTTTGGTAACGAGAATGTTTGTATCGTAGCAAGTGGAGGGAAGTCTCTATCTAACTCGACGGGAAGAGGCGTGACAGATATTTATGTATGTATGGGTACTTACAGATCCCTGCGTCATTATTTGCAACGGTAACCCCAACCGTAACCTAGTACGGGTATTAGTTTCTTTGCACATCTCTAGGAACTCATAAAAATCATTTACTTTATCCACGCATAACTCGCAGACGAGAGGCGGCATTTTATCATCTTGATTCACCTAAAATTGAATAAATTCTTTGTAAAGAAAAGTAAAGAAAGGCAAAATCAAGAGTACCCTAAACCGACGGGCATGTATAAGGCGACTGATGAGTGTGGATGAAGTGAAAGGGTGTGTTTGGATCGAAGCAAGTGGAAGGAAGTGGTCTCTGCCTACCCCAATGGGAGAGATGCGTGACGGATATGTATGTAAAGTAGATAGATATACATATTTATTCTTCCTTTATTTTATTACACACAGTGGCACAGTTACAGTAGTGGGCAGTTTCGAGATACAGCCTGGAGACAGAGGGACATAGAGACAGCCAAGTCTGCAATAGAGTCCCAGGTCATACAGAAAACAAAAAAGTCTCTCTTGTTCCTGAAAGTTAAGGACATTGGATGCTAATTTCTGAACTTAATTTATATCCGCATAATCTGTGCCTTATGTAGTTTTGGCCTACATAAACATTTTGAGGATTAGATGCTCCAATGTCCTTAGTCATCTGGAACAGGAAAGACAATTTTGAACCCAGTTATGTGTATGACTCTCCCGTTTTTACTCTTTGGGTACATAACCCTAAAAATGCAAAGAAATGATGTCTAAAAACTTTTTAAGGCAGGATTTTGTGTGTCCATCGCAGAGAATTCCAGCACAGGGCTATGAGTCCATTCATATTTAAAGTAATTTTATGTCTATAAGAAAAGTCGCATAAAGTGCATTCGCTGATTGCAGTCAGAATCCAAAATAAATTCTACAGTATATTTATTTAAAATAATTATGCAATAAAACAAATATTACACTACATTATATGCGTTATATGCATTATATGTGCAGATGCCAATTATTATTAATTAACAGCCTTGGCATATTTTATGTTAAATTTCACATTAACCTGTGTACTTTACTCATGTCTTTCAAAAATTAAGTATTCCAGCAGAGCGATGGCACTTTATAGATTCCTATAGCTTTGTAACCTGACCTATAATTGAATGCTCCCATGAGGCTGGCATAGCCAATAAGTGGTTGAAGCCTCAACAAATATAGATTGAAAAAAATGAAGAATTTAAGAATATTTGTAAATGATAGTTGGAAGACCAATAAATAAATACTCAAATAATGTTTTAAAAACTTAAATGAAAATAATGCTCAGCATTATTTGATGTGGTATAAAAAAAAACATTTCATTGTACAAATAATGTCCTACATTATTCAGTCAACGACATTGCTCAAGGTGTAAGGACTATTTCTTAATAAAATATAAATTAAGCTTGTTGAGTATGTAGCAATGTATTGTTCTGTCTTCAAAATTGATTGCCATGCCCTATAACAGGATCCAAAATAAGTACTTTTCATAATTTTCTTATTATAATCCTATATGCATAGTGTAAGAAAATAAATGGACTGGATTAAGTTTCATTTTTTTCAATTTATCTCGCTTGACCTATTAAAAAACAGCTCGAAGTGTAGTATTGCAGGTTTTTACATATTCTTGTAAGGTTTCCGCACCAATTATTGTTTTAAATTTTAGTAAAATCGCAGACAAAGCCGTATGAAAATGCTTTTTTGTTTCGACTAAAGTTTGTCAACAAATAATCGAAAATTTATCTTTAACGAAAGTTTGGCAATAGATTTTTTTTATAAAATAAAGAAGGCAACATGTAGCATTCGTCTACAATAAGAATTATTATAGAAGATATTACCTCTATTTGGACGCATTCTCTTATTTTTTGGCGTAGTTCAATATCATCGGCGCAGTCCAGACCAACAACACTAGGAATGATGGGCATTTTGTAGCCCCCGCCCGCTCCACACAGCCGACATGACCGGAATATCTCGTAAATAGACTGCTCGTTTAAATTACCAGACATTGTTGCGGAAATATACTGAATTTATTTACAAAATAACAAAAAATCCGGCAAAGTGAAAGCAATGTCCCATTTCATCGCATCGCCATCATTTATTTTCTTTTTTTCTTTCTGGCCTGGCATGATTTACATAAATTATTGTGCTCAACGTCAAAGATTTTTAAGCCAAGTACAGCAGAGTTGTCAGTGCAGCACTCTGGTATTTATTTACTTTTTACACCTAGCAATATAACATAAAAATAGTTTTTTTTTCATTAGCCATTCAGATTCCACTGCTGGGCTAAGGCCGCCGCAACTTTCCATGTCAAACAGATACTTACCTAACCTACTGAACTTTTCTTAAAAAAAATAGGCTATTTACGAGAACCTACTGTAAAAGTTAAAAGTACCTAGGTATTGTAAAAGAATACCTACCTAATCTGTTCATTACGTTTTTCTTGTATCAAATTACTTCTGTAATCGAACAACATTAGGACACAGATTTGAAAATACTAAAGAAATCGATTTCTTACTCATTATTTACTAATTCAAAGTTTTATTTCAAACAAAGTATTTTTCTGACAAGACTGCTTTTACTTCATCATGTTTTCAGTCGTTATTTTGGGTGAGTAACTTTTTTTTAAGTAACTTTTTTTTTTCGTATCAAGAAGTTAAAGCACTGGCAGAGGATAGGCCTAGATGGCGAATACTCCACCGACAAGAGTCTAACTCTTAAATTAAATGAATGAATGCTGAACTTTTTTTTATTCGAAAAATGTGAATTTGGGTGGAAGTATTAAAAGTACCCTTCTAGAATGTGAGAAGAATCTTAAAAAGTTGTGTGCGTGTGGACGGAGTGAGCCATCAAATTTTTTGCCTAGAAATATGCCTAACTTTTAGTGCAAGTTCTAAAACAATTGTGAAACTAAATATTTTAATTTGTGAAAAGATAGAACAAAAGATATGGCATTAAACATCGGCTCACTCAGTTGAGCAAGCTACCTATGAAAATTAGAGAAAGTATTAATTATTCATATAATATTTATATACCAGGATTTAGTGAAACTTTTGCTAAGTAAATCCTGAAAATTTCAGATCGCCTGGTAACGTAATAAAGTTTTCACAAATGATTTCTTCGGCTCACTCCGTCGAAACGTTTTTTCAACCAATATTTCTGACGAAAATACTGAAAATTGAAACTGCTACGTAATTGTAAAAGTAAGCTAAGGTAATATGAGAATTTGTGAAACACAAAACAAACCACTAACGCGGCAGGTTTTTGTATAATCATTGGTTTCATCGGCTCACTCCGTTGAAACGTTTTTCGTAAGTTAAAAATGTCAATATCTTAAGATTTCTAGCACTATAGAAACTAAAAACTGTCTTAACTTTTAGTGAAAACTTTTCACTAAATATCCCCCATACTAATGTTTTATATTCCATGTCTGGTTTAAAAGATATTCAATTGTGTTTATTCTGCATACAAACTTTAGTTTAGGGTGACCACACTGTTTTATAAAAATTGAGGACATTTTTTAAGAAAACAAGTTTGTTTACTTAATCAGCCTTCTTTATTGAACTAGGTAATTCTTTATTAAACTATAAATTTAGACTTATAACTGATCATATTCTTATTAGTGTAAATGTAAGACGTAATTTAAAGTTTCAAATAAATTCGTAACTCCAGATTTTTATTTGACCATGATTTAGCGTTTTTAACAGGAAAACGAATGTGTCTCAAAATATTGTAGTGCCAGGCCACAACTTTCATTAATTCACTCAAAATTATTCCATCTTTGTTATATTTCATTTAAAATTCATTTAAAAAAGGTAAATATTTGAAACTTTAAATTACGTCTTACATTTACACTAATAAGAATATGATCAGTTATAAGTCTAAATTTATAGTTTAATAAAGAATTACCTAGTTCAATAAAGAAGGCTGATTAAGTAAACAAACTTGTTTTCTTAAAAAATGTCCTCAATTTTTATAAAACAGTGTGGTCACCCTAAACTGAAGTTTGTATGCAGAATAAACACAATTGAATATCTTTTAAACCAGACATGGAATATAAAACATTAGTATGGTGGATATTTAGTGAAAAGTTTTCACTAAAAGTTAAGACAGTTTTTAGTTTCTATAGTGCTAGAAATCTTAAGATATTGACATTTTTAACTTACGAAAAACGTTTCAACGGAGTGAGCCGATGAAACCAAGGATTATACAAAAACCTGCCGCGTTAGTGGTTTGTTTTGTTTTTCACAAATTCTCATATTACCTTAGCTTACTTTTACAATTACGTAGCAGTTTCAATTTTCAGTATTTTCGTCAGAAATAGGGGTTGAAAAAACGTTTCGACGGAGTGAGCCGAAGAAATCATTTGTGAAAACTTTATTACGTTACCAGGCGATCTGAAATTTTCAGGATTTACTTAGCAAAAGTTTCACTAAATCCTGGTATATGTATAAATATTATATGAATAATTAATACTTTCTCTAATTTTCATAGGTAGCTTGCTCAACTGAGTGAGCCGATGTTTAATGCCATATCTTTTGTTCTATCTTTTCACAAATTAAAATATTTAGTTTCACAATTGTTTTAGAACTTGCACTAAAAGTTAGGCATATTTCTAGGCAAAAATTTTGATGGCTCACTCCGTCCACACGCACACTAAAAAGTTTAGTGGGAACGCCGAATAGGTACTGAAACATGGAGCTGCTCAAATTGAGTAATTAGCGCTTAAAAATGAAATTGTCATTTCACGTACTGAATACCTACCTACCTATAGTATATACTTGCTATTTACGCCTACGATGCGCCTACGATAAAAAGAATACATATCTCATTTAATATCTATACCTACTCAATCATTTATTGCAGTCCACAGGTTTTTACAGATCTTATTTAAACAAATTAAAGTACCAAATGTGGACCCTGATTAGAGCACGGCATTATCATTGCTTGATGGGCAGAAAGGTTCTCGAGTGGCGACCACGCACCGGACGACGCAGTGTGGGAAGGCCTCCAACATGGTGGACTGACGACTTGGTTAAAGTCGCTGGAAACCGTTGGATGTGGGCAGCGCAAGACCGGTCGTTGTGGAGATCCTTGGGGGAGGCTTTTGTCCAGCAGTGGACGTCCATAAGCTGACATGATGATGTTGATTATCATTGCTTTATTTTGAATTTTACGAAATCAACCTGGCGCTTTTTTAAGGAACTACCTACATTTTCTGCAACTAAGTAAATGTTTATGTTTTAGCTTTAACTACAATGTCAACGTTGATTCTGGAGATCAATGCGCTGACGCTATTAGATCACGATAGTGTAAATGAAACTACGACGATAGAAAATACGGAACATGAATCGGTAGGGGATGATCAAACATCAGGTAAGTACATACTTGTTGCCTCTTAATTCTAGAGTGCATTTCACAAAAGAAATCCCCCGGATATTTTTGGAACTAAAGTTGACAGGTCTATTTTCCCTATTTTCTGACCTTTTCCCTGATAGTAGGTAGAAAACTCCTTAGTTATCCTAATAAAAATACACTTTTTTCATAACAGAAATATAGCTAAGTAGACATTTTTATCAAAATATATACCAACCTACTCATAGAATGACAAGAACAGTCGAAATATGCAGGAAATAATATTATTTAATAAATTACAAGTGAAATAAACATAATATAGGTAGATGTTGTACCTACTCATAAATGGCAACATTATTAATTTTGACGTGATATACAGCGCCGCGGCTAGGGGACTTCTCTCGTAAAATGGACTCTACATCTCTCTGGCATCCATTGCCATGACACTATGCTGAGTGGAGTGGAGACCATTTTCCAGTCCATACCTATCTTCTTTCTCATCCTTGTTTCTCCGTTCTATTTTTATGTTCAGTTTTAGGATTCTAAGTTTTAAGTTCCTTTTTTATTTTATTTTTTGTTTTATGTTTAATTTTGTTAATTTTATTTCGTTTCTGTACTTAAATTTATATTGGACTGGAAATAAATATTTACTTACTTGAGTAACCGCCGCCATTATAGAAACGAAGCCAAAATTGCGTCTTGTACATAAAATGGCAGATGTAATAACGGATATAGGGACAAGCTACAATATTGTAAAGTTTCATTAAAATCTGTTCAGTAGTTTTTGCTTGAAAGAGTAATAAACACCCTGCATACAAAAATATTATATTAGTAGGCATAATCATATTCTTTTTCTTTCTTCTAATTTAAGATCTTAGTTCTTATCGGTGGAGCCTCTTCCACCCCTCCCTATTCTTCTTGCCTTCTTTTTAAAATCTTGATACGACATGACACCCGCCTTTTGCTTCAACTTTTCTAGGAACGTCCGTCTGGGTCTTCCTCTCTTCCTTTTCCCTTAAATTTTTCCTTCTATGATGTTTTTTAGAATTTAATTTAAAAAGTATTATCTACCTACAAAAAAATCCAACTTATTGACAATAACGAAGTAGGTAGGTATGTAACTTTTAAACGAGAAAATTCAATCTCAGGCGCTGTCTCCACGTGCGAAAGAATCGCGCCCCGATTCGTGGAGACATGTGGAAACTCGTGGAGACAGCGCCTAAAAAACTTTTACCAAATATAATTTAATTTTCAAGAACCACAAAAACACGACTCCCGAAAATTCTTCGAATGGCTGACGAATTTAATTAATGGTAGATTAATAAAAAATACAAACAACACAGCCACTTATACAAATACGTCACACGGTTTGATGTCATCCAATGCACAAAACAGTATTATTCTTAATCAACAAGATAGTACAGACGAAGTTACGCTCAAAGCTGTTTTAGTGAATTTAACTCAAGTTTTGGAGAAGCTAAACAAGTAAGTATCTATCAGGCCGTCGGAAATATATTCTGAGCACTTTGACGTCATGCAACTCGTACGTACTCGTCACGGTACTGGATAGGTGGAAACGGGGAAAGCGTGTAAGGCCGTGGCCCCAGTAGACAAACTGTTAGCGGCCGACTGAGTGAGCCGTAAATTTGTGGCGAACTGTTTGAGTTAGCTGCAAACTCAAATCAATGAAATCACCGGTGTTGGTGGGAGTCGGCCGCTGTCTGAGATAGTCAACGCGCGTAACGCTGCAAACTGCGTACAGTGAGCGAAAACTAGCTGACTGTGGACACTCCATTTCAAATATATGGAAGGGCGTACTAAATCAATACGCCGCAAACTAGTCGGCCGCTAACAGTTTGCCTACTGGGGCCACGGCCTACCAAAGATGTCGTTTTCCCTGTATTCTCGGGGAAAGTTGTTCAGTTTAATGAGCAAATTGAGTAAGTATGTTCATTTTCTTGAGGGATAGAAACATAAACACTCTTTAATGGGACTTTCGGCACGTTGGCACTTATGGCACGTTCGCACAAGCATTTTTTTACCGCGCGTTTAAGCGCTCATTTTGTATCCTTAGCATTCCCTATAGTACCTGTTCACACTGCGTCGTGTGAGGATACTAGGGAATGCATTTGTTCCATTTGAGCGCTTTTTTAACGCGCTCATGCGAACGGAGACTCAGACACTTTTAACCTCTCACATCCCACTGACCAATTATAAACCCAGACACAATTGATTTTCTATTGTTCTTTTTTTCTGGGATGTGAAAGATTAATTTTAACACTAAAACGTCACTTAAATGACACTAAAACCTACAGGAACATAGAACTGCAATTAATGCTACACCACGCAGCAAGGTCGCAGTTTTACTATCCAAAAAGGACTTACGAACCTGAACCTCAATTCACGAGAGGGAAAAGAGAAGATTCTAGAAGACAGAAAGAAGGACACAGAAGGAGTAAGAGGGAAGTTCCTTATATACCGGATTTTGGTTCTCTTAACTCGCTTCTTGCAGGTAACTTAGCTAAAAATGTAATCCTATTAATATTAAAATGTCAATGTTTGTGCCGATGGATGGATGGATGTTTGTTACTTCATCACGTAAAAACCACTGGACAGATTTTAATGAAATTTTACAATAACTTAGCTTGGACATCAGAATAACACATAGGCTATTTTATTTTAAGATATTGTGTTTATTTTACAAGATATGAAGATGAATGCGTACTAAGTCGCGGGCAGCCTTTAAGTATAAATCTAAGTATATACGTACAGGTGACTTTTAATTTTATTAGTGAACGATAGAAAAGGATGGATGTACTTGTGATAGATAACAGACAACTTTTACTATGGGACCAAGTTTGAAATACTCAAAAATAAGTGGTACCTACTTACTAGAAATTCAGTTGTTGAAAATGTTCATAGATGTAACGCTCCTTTAGACGTGAAACAGAAAATTAAAGAAGAAAACGCGTTTCCTAATGGATAACTCCAATTTAACTAACCACTTTTTCTGACAACTGACTGTATACAAAACAAAACAATAAAAATGAGAAAGCGCCTGGTAAATTCCAATAGCAAAAGTCAGTTATGCATATTGCTAATTAAAAATTCTAGGCGTCGATAGACTTGTTAGATCGTGGAAATGAGATAATGTGACAGACCGCACGTGTATGCTAAGAGTTGGCTAAGAGCAATTAGGCACTACATCCGATTCTTATCCGATCCAAAATATTTAGTATGGATCCGAGAACTACTTCTATACTAAATATCTCGGATCCAATAAGAATCGATCGGATGTAGTGCGTAACCGTTCTAGAAGTTACAGCAGCTTTCATACGTCTGTGTTCTAAGGCTACTGATGTACTTTTAAGAATGATTTTTGTTCAGCTTTGTTCTTGATTCAAACCTGTTGGGTTTTAAACTTTAGACTAAGTGCTCATTTCAAAATCTCCTGATAATATTAAACGACAGATAAACCTATGTCCATTTTATAAACCATGTCGTTTTAGACAAAGACAGGTATATAATATCTGTCACATAAATGTTATCTGTAGGTGGTGAAACATCCCTTAAGTAGGTAACTTTTTTTGTATCCCATTGTGTCCCACTGTTGGGCAAAGGCCTCCTCCACTTGCATGCCTCCCTATCTTCGACAACTACATAAGTTTTTTTTTTAATTCTAGGGACTGAACTACCAAGAGAGCCAATCAACTTTCAACCAATAACCACACCAACAAAAGCACCAACTCCATCAGAAAATAACCTAGAAGTACTAACTCGAAAATTTCTCGTATACCTAAACAAAACGTACAATGACATGCAAAAAAAAATAGCACCTATACAACACCTCAAAGACGTAAATTCACAAAGCGATTTATACAAAATAGGTTACATAACAGCTAACATCGACATTTTAGAAGCGAACGTAAGAACTTTGAAATCATACCTCGATGAAAACTCGACAAAACTGACAGATGTCAAAATTGTCGATTTGTTCGAGAAACTGTCGTCGGCTAACAACATTGTTAATAATTTAGCCGATTCGCTTATTATTTATCAGAAACGTAATGGTTTTACGGAAATTAAATAGTTATGGATGGATGGATGGATGGATGGATCTACATCTCTGCTTTACCATAATCGTACGATAATATCTATAATCTAAGTTGTAAATCTGTTGGTGAACCAATAAATAAATAAATACTTACTTACATTTTAAATTTTGTTGTTTTATTTAGTTTTAATTGGAATCTGCATTAAATCCTAGTTCCTACTATCATATAAAATATTAAATGTCAATGTTTGTGTCTATGGATGGATCTGAAGATGTTTGTGACTCTTTCTCGGATCTCGGATCGGATAATATTCGGATGTAGGCAGCGCAAGAGCGGTTAAGTACCTACCTAAAGTGCTTCAAGGACCTTTTGGCACGTGGCTTCTTGTAAATTGTCATTATTTTGAGTTATTTATTCACTACCCACGTCCTCCTGACAATGTCACTCAAGTGCCGATAGATCCTTGTAGCACAAGGTTCATTGTCTTGTCTTAGCACGTAAAACTACTGCACACGACTGTACCTCGTAAAATTTCAATTTAGGCTATCACATTCAATTATCACGTAACATAAATAACACATAAAGTAGTAATCACGTAACGTAGGTACGTTATTAAAAAAACAATCAGGTAAACACCTTTGGTAGTTTTTCTTATATTTCCGTGCATAATGCTGTTTTTAATTTTCATTTGTGAGTATTCTCTTTAATAAAATCTTTTTGGATAGAAGACATTAATTTTAGCAATATGACCGACTTCGAGCCTTCAACTTCTTCCTTATCAGCTCTTTTATCGTCCCCACTATATGGGCATGAGCCTACTCTCATACGAGAGTGATTAGGCCGTAATCCACGACGCTGGCAAAATGCAGATAAACTGATTGTTCTAGTTAACTACCTACTTAAAGAACTTGCCGTCCAAATAGTACCTACTAAAATACGCTCGCATTAAGATAATTGACAGGCCAGTTAGCGTAGTCGGTAGTGAGTCTGCCTCATACGCACGGGTCGCGGGTTCGATCCCCGCCGGTTAACAAACATTTGTGTGATGAGCATAAATGTTTGTTCCGTGTCTGGGTGTTATATATTTATCTATGTATGTTTATCAGTCCCAGATACCCATAGTACAGGATTTGCCTAGTATGGGGTCAGGTGACCATGTGTGAAATGTCCCCCAATATTTATTTATAGATACTTAATTTAAATTTAAAAAAATATTATTATCTAGTTTTTTTTTTTAATTTAAATTAGCCATGAATTACCCTTTATTTTCTCAACAGGTCTAACGCAACAAGTCTTAACAAACACAAACAAAAATATATTTAACTTAAGTTACACATTCAATATGACGAAAGACCATCACACAGCGCTTACCTCTTTAATAAAGAAAGAAACTGACAACGAAACTGATGAATTGTTTGGCAAATTGTCCGTGGATAACATAATTGAAATACAAGGAGATAAAAAAACAGAGAAAACTTCGAAAAATAATGATGATGCATTATCTGGCCTAAACTGCAATGATACTCTTTGGTCAGTACATTACGAACTGTCAAAAACTAACCTAACAATACCGATAATTAAATTACAAAAGTTCATGTTGAAATTAAAAGAAAATTGTCCTAAAGCGTGGAACGGAACGGTTTATGTGCGATATAAGAAAACCAAAATTAATCCCTTTATTAATTATAATAAGAATGATAATGATTTACAGTAGAAAGTTATATTTCTCGTCATAATCGTCGGTTATCAGGAGAGAATAAAAATGATGTTTTAAGGTCATAGCTCATCTGAACCACTCGCCACCCACTCCGCAACGCCTCGTCGCAGCGTCCACTCGTCGGCAGGTGGTCCACCGGTGGACATCGCGTTATTCATCAATAAACGTCGCGCGGTCAACGAGTGGACGTCGTTTGCTCCCAGAATATTGATTAGCATGACAGCTGTCACTCCCGGGCAGCGCGCGGTCCACTCGGGATCACCTATTGTCACCGAGTGGCTCACCCGTCGTCAACGCGCGTACCGACTGCGCCCGAGGCGATCCGTTGACGCTAAGAAGTTGATGTAGTGAGCGCTTATCCATACAAGTCCATATAAAGAATGGGTGTGGGTGCCGGGTGGCTATAATGAGCTATGACATCCGCCATTTAATCCAGTTGCTATAAGGGTCGTTAAGGAAATAATTCATTAAAAATCGTGCCGTCTTAGGACTGGCGCATATCTGACGGAGCGCAGCGCCGAACGTTTTTGATTGGCTTATTATTATCGACATTGTTTTCTCATTAGAATAATATTTAAAATCAGTCGACACAACAAATGAGCAACGGAGCATGCTCTGCGCTGCGCTCCGTCAGATGTGCGATTCTCATCCAATCCGAGATATTTAGTATAGAAATAGTTCTCGGATCTATCCAAGATCTATCTCGGATTCTTACTCGGATAAGAACCAATCGGATGTTGTACGTAACCGCTCTCATTCAGATTTTTGTCAAAAACACAAAAACCACCTGTCCTTCTCGCGGTGTCAAAAAAGCAAGAATTTAATGGAAGATAAATGCATTTGTTTTAAGTTTTAACAACTACACTGTTTATTTATAACACTCTAGCACATAATATACATTGCATAAGTTATATTTACAGAATTTGTCTAGTTATATAAATAAATAATAAGGGTTGCGACACACCTGCGTAACGTACCGCGCTGAACGTTCGGTTCAACACGCTCGCAATGTGTTTCAAGTCACCTATGACACATTAGCTGAAATTACATGTCGCATACATTTACTCCAGCTGCTGAACGTTCGGTTCAATACGCTCGCAATGTGTTTCAATTTCAAGTCACCTGTAACACATCAGCTGAAATTAAGTCGCATACATTTACTCCAGTCGCTGAACGTTCGGTTCAATACGCTCGCAATGTGTTTCAAGTCACCTATGACACATCATCTGAAATTACGTGGCATACATTTACTCCAACCGCTGAACGTTCAGCGTCGTACTTTACGCAGATGTGTCACGACACTAAGATAAATAAATAAGACATGCAGTTTTAATTTTTTGGGTAGTACTTTTGAGTTGCATCTAAGTTTCTGCTATAGACTCCTTTAGAAAACCACACACGACGCAACTGAAACGAAACGTTTCAAACTAGTTGCGGTTGCAGTTGCGTTTCACTGTGTGTTTTTGCGCTTAATCTAATATATCACTTAAATAAATCAGATCACTATCACAGCGTCCATTTTCCGCATTATTTACATTATTGGCTAATTGCTATAAGTCATCTTCTGACGTTAGTGTATCATTTTCTATATAACTATCATCATTTTCTACTCCCATCTCTCTTCTGTATCCACTCTCTTCCTCTGTCTCCACTCCTTTCTCTATTCTGACTCCACTCTCTTCCTCTGTCTCCACTCCTTTCTCTATTCCGTCTCCACTCTCGTCTTCTGTCTCCACTGCCATCTGTATTCTGTCTCTACTCCCTTCTTCCGTCTCTACTACCATCACTATTCTGTCTCCACTCTCCTTTTCTATCTCCACTCCTTTCTCTATTCCGTCTCCACTCTCGTCTTCTGTCTCCACTGCCATCTGTATTCTGTCTCTACTCCCTTCTTCCGTCTCTACTACCATCTCTATTCTGTCTCCACTCTCCTTTTCTATCTCCACTCCTTTCTCTATTCCGTCTCCACTCTCTTCTTCAGTCTCCACTTCCATCTCTATTCCGTCCCCATTCTCTTCTTCCGTCTCCATTCCCATCTCTCTGTCTCCACTTTCTTCCCCCACTCCCTTCTCTTCTAAATGTTCAACTCTTACTTCCAATTCAGATAAATCTTTTCTTTCTTTATTCTTATTCAAAATCTTACGTACAACTTTTATGTCTTTCGGTTTGTGGGGTTTTTCTGAGTCTTTCTCCTTCCATATGTGGTGTTTTAGGAGAATGTTACTTGAGAACTCTTCGCCACAACAGCAAATATATAGAGTGGAGTTGTCTTGTTTTAATGTTAATCTGTGATTCAAAACATGTTCAATCATCATTTCCTTACTCGTACAAATTTCTCTACAAAGCACACATATTTTTATAAAATTCGGAAGCTTTAATCCATTCGCCGGCTGCAGTTTTATCTTCCAACCGACAGTATTGTGTTTTGGAACAAAATACTGTTTGAAACGTATAGGTTTTTTACATACAATCTTTTTACGATGACCTTCAACGTGATAATTAAAGTTCTGCAACTTCGTATGTTGTTCGGAACAGAAATTGCAACGGAGGTACAACGGATGAGTTTCTATATGTTTTAAAAAATGTGGAATATCGTTCATTTTTGTTAAGCAGATAGGACAAATGGCTACAGATTGTAACCTATGATATATTAGCAGATGATTCTTCATGTTAACAGTTTCAGTGTTTTTTCTGCAACCGTTTATAGGACAATGTGTTTGTAGACGTGTTGAAATCTTATGTTTGATAAGCATATGGGCTTTAAGTAGGTATTTATTGAAGAATATAGTAGAACAGTCTTCGCAGATAAAGATTTCTCGTTCGATACGTTTCGCTGTGACTGTGCTGAGGAGGTGGACGGTTTTTGTGTGTTGTATTAATTCCTCTTGCGTCTCGAATGTTTTGATGCAGATCTGGAAATGTAAAAAGAATAAACCTAAGTACCTATAGAAGTAAGTATAAATAAGGCCCAGAACACACAATGACACGCAACTGAAACGAAACGTTTCAAACTAGTTGAGTCGTGTGTGGTTTTCTAAAGGAGTCTATAGCAGAAACTTCGATGCAACTCAAAAGTAACTTGCAGTTTCAGTTGCGTTGCAGTTGTGTTTCACCGTGTGTTCTGGGTCTAAGAGAAACCTCCCCTCTTTCATTTGCGGTGCCCTATAACAGGGTCTATAATCCTTTGCAATATAATTAGCTGTTTGTTATCAGCCCATATATGTCCCCACCGACGGGCACGAGCCTACTCTCATACAGAGAGTGATTAGACCACGCTGGCCAAGTGCAGGTTGGCAGATAATTAGCTGTAAGCTGTTATATTATGTAGTTTTATGGTGCAATTAATAATTGAATGCCTATTGAAAAAAATTTTTACTATTTTTTTTGTTATATTTCTTTGTTTAGTGTATGTATGAGTGTGCAAAAAGAAGCACAAACATGTTTGCACTATTAATATCAAGTCTTAAGTCATTTATTTAAAAAAAAGCTGTAGGTAAAAATTTAGGTACTATGTGCGAAAAATATTGGTAAAGTAACAGCCACGTAACAGCTAACTGAACTGCTATCTATTACTGTGATAGTGTCATTATGATGTTTTAGGGCAGGGATGGCCTAACGGTCGATTGCGACTGTTATTCCAGTAGATTGTGGCACGGTAAAAAATATATAAATACGTAAACCAGACCTCGCATCTAAACTAGTGGAAGATGCTCAGACGCAATACTCACACTAATATAAAGTTAAAAAGTACCTAATTACTAAGAATAATTTGCACATTTATCTTTTCTCTCTTAATAAAATAAAAAATACTACATGATTGCATACTGAACTATGCTGTTTCGTTTAAGAATTCAATAAGTATGTAATTGGTACATCACACAGGGATTCAATAGTAAATTGGAGTTCTTGGGTCTAATAAAGGCCACCCCTGTTGTAGAGTGACGGAATTATCAAGTTAGTTATTGCAAACAGGGTTCCACACTTAGAAAAAATTTCGTAAGTTTATATGCACTATCGACTTCGCTGTTATTTCTTGTGTAAGATATAACATGCTGGTGGCCTAGGGGTGGCAGATTGGTGGTAGTTTATTAAAAATGAAAATGAAGTGTTTTATTCAAAAATAGGCAAAATACATTACACTTTTTTGATCTAAAACTACTGCCGGTTCACTAGGTACCTGTACAGCCGAGAGGAAGAAGACGGCAAGAAACCTTCGGCACAGGGCCCTACGTTATGTGCAATGTATCTTTTTTTTAAATTATATTGTTTATCTACTTACCAAGCAAACAGGCTTCTTTTCCTCCAAATATTTATTAATCTCGTCGGCATGGACTTCTTTATGCAAAAACACATCAGACTCCGATTGCCAGCCATCATCACAGAAATCGCACTTATAAAACTTCTTGTCTTTGCTGTTAACTGCTGAACTGGACGCCGGTGACACCAGCTCTCTTCCTACATCGAAATTTGTACGAAACATTATTATTTTCACTTAAAATTTATTTAATTTTATGAGATTTCGTTCGATCGATGCGACGACAAGACAAGTGGATGTTGACATGACAGTTTACTTCGTTTATTCCGTTTGTCAATAACTAGCAAAGGGTGCTTGGAAGATAAATCCTAATACAATTTTATTTATTAGTAAATAAAAATAGTAAATGTTTATTGTTTAATAAATTTATAGTTTTCAAACTAATTTTATTCATTTTTCTTATAAAGAATACCAAGTATTACTTTGCTACTAAGTATTAAAACTGCTACTCGTTAAGATCAGCTCTATTTATAGAGTTGCCAGGATATACAAATTCCACTTGAATTATGAGATTTTTGTTACAAGCCTTCAACTGAAAAAAATCTTTTTACCTTTAATAATTTATTTAATAATATCAAAAATGTTTTTCAAGATAATAATACGTCCTTTTTATTAAACTTAAGACACTTAGGTTTTTTTTATAAATAAAACGATTCACGAAGGCAAGAAAATTTTTATTTATAGAAATAAGTTTTACATAGCAACAACAAATACAACATTCAATACACATATTTAAATAAAATGAGGGTAGTTTTAAATAGAACTAAAGACAATTCGTATTAGGTTCTTTCACTCTATGATTAAATTCAGGAGATAGGCTCGTTTCACCATTTCCAGACTTTATCTGACAGATATTTTATACCTGACTCTTATTAAAATATGTGTGCTCCTGTTTCAATAGGCATGATGACTAAAAATTTTTTTTACTCCATCACATAGATTATTTTAAAATATTAGACACGTATTTTTTCTTTTTTCTCTTAAACCAAAAATAACAAAGATACACTGGGTTAAAGTTGCTCGTGAAGTCACGTTTGAGTACGATTTTTACTCGGTGTCGTCAATACCTCCCCACTCCGTAACTTTGATGTTATGTATCTTTGATTTTTTTATGTATTTGATCCAGTAAAAAATGTGTTTCAAATATTTATTGATAGCCTAAAATACGGACTAATTATAATTCAATTTTTTGAATGTAGTCATCATCCCAATTCTAACAGATATTTTATACCTGTCTCTGTCTAAAACGTCATGTTTTATGAAATGGACATAGGTTTATCTGTCGGTTATATTTTATCTGTAAGTGGTAAATCGGGCCCATAATCTGCTCAAAAAGAGCAACCCAACAGAGTTTCTTGCTAGATTCTTCTCTGGTGAAAACTGCTACCTTGCAAATCTAGCGTTAACTTTAAAAAATAACATTAATAACCCGTTAAGGCTGATTTACATTGAGTAAGTAAATAGAAGTAGAAAATAGAAGAGAAAAGATGATAGGGCATTTGATACGACATGACGGTTTCTTGAGAAACATTATTGAAGGAAAGGTTGAGGGGAAGAGAGGCAGAGGAAGACCGCGACGTACCTACTTCACTCAAGTGAAAGAGAAAGTTAACGTCATGTCGTATCAAGAAGTTAAAGCACTGGCAGAGGATAGGCCTAGATGGCGAACACTCCACCGACAAGAGTCTAACTCTTAAATTAAATGATGATGAAGTAACTGACGTCAGTTACTGAGCCTACCTGGTATTGCCATAGTGTAAATTGATCACTGACGTGACAGTGCACTGGCGTCAGTTACTCACTCAATGTACATCAGCCTTTATTTCGTTACAAGCTAAGATTCTTTTTACAAATCAATAATTTAATATCACAAAATAAACGTTAGAAAAAAAACCTGTCCTAGTTTTAAATTAAACTTTCACATCCCAGAAAAAAAAGAACAATAGAAAATCTATTGTGTCTGGGTTTATAATGGGTCAGTGGGATGTGATAGGTTAAGGTGCTGTGTCATCAGCTACAGATACAATTTATCTGACAGATATTTTATACCTGTCTCTGTCTAAAACTTCATGTTTTATTAAATAGACATAGGTTTATCTGTCAGTTAAATTTTATCTATAGTGGTGAAACAGACATGTTAAGAAATTTATTTTAAAAAAAGGAATCTACTTCGCACCATTTTTTGAACTATTTAAATTAAATAGTTAAAATTAAACATTTTCTAAATACTTAAATATAACAGGAACCCAAAAATAATAACCTCAATTGGATACTAAATGCAAAAATCGACTTCGTACACATTTGTCGTCATAACTTGGTTAATTTACATTATCATAAAAAAATATAGCCTTATGTTACTCTGATGTAAATCCAACAATATAGTAAAGTTAAATTAATATCTGTTCAGTGGTTTTACGTAAAATCACAAAAAATATAGCCTTTTTATTATTCTAATGCATAATCAACATATTGCAAAGTTTCACTAAAATCAGTTAAATATTTTTTGCGTGATAAATAACAAACATCCTCACATCCATCGGCACAAACATTGACATTTATAAAATTAGGTTACACCACTAATGTCTGTGGGTTACACCTAGACAAGTTTTGACAACATCTAAGTCAGGTTACCCCAATTTTGTCTGTGGGTTACACCTAGGTTACACCTTGGTTACACCTTGGTTACACCCAGGTTACACCCATTATCTAAAAAGACAAGTTTTGACAACATCTAAGTCCGGTTACACCACTAAATGTCTGTGGGTTACACCTAGATTACACCTTGGTTACACCCAGTTAACACCCCATTATCTAAAAAGACAAGTTTTGACAACATCTAAGTCAGGTTACCCCACTTTTGTCTGTGGGTTACACCTTGGTTACACTCAGGTTACATCTTGGTTACACCTCATTATCTAAAAAGACAACTTTTGACAACATCTAAGTCCTCTTTCCCGCGATTCTGATCACGATTTTCTGTGTAACTCTTGTAACCTCCCCCTACGATACCTAGAAATATTATAAGACCCACCATTGAGTTAGATTTGAATTTCTTAGCGCAGTCGTCTGGCGAATCTATGTTTAGTGTGTAGATCTGAAATAGATAATTTTGTTTGTTAAATGACAACTAGAATCAATACTTTTCCCAGTTCTTTTCCTTGGTTTAGAACTTTAGAATAAGGCCGTGGCCCCAGTAGGCAAACTGTTAGCGGTTGACTAGTTTGCGGCGAATCGATTTAGTACGCCCTTCCATATATTTGAAATGGAGTGTCCAGAGTCAGCTAGTTTTCGCTCACTGTACGCAGTTTGCAGCGTTACGCGCGCTGACTATCTCAGACAGCGGCCGACTCCCACCAAAACCGGTGATTTCATTGATTTGAGTTAGCAGCTAGCTCTTTCAGTTCGCCACTTTGCGGCTCACTCAGTCAGCCGCTAACAGTTTGCCTACTGGGGCCACGGCCTAAGGTGCTCTTTTATGTTCTTTTTTATTTTTGATTTTGTCTTGATTTTGTACAGAAATCTTGAACTGGGAGGGAATAAATGAATTACTTAGAGGCTGCCCTCAACTTCGTATGCATTTATTATCATTTCTTAGAAAACTTATACATTATATAAAAATAATATAGCTTATCTGTTCTTCTGATGTCTAAGCTACGATATCGTAAAGTTCCATTGAAATCTGTTCAGTGGTTTTTGCGTGAAGGAGTAACAAACATTCATCCATCCATAAGCACGAACATTGTTATTTACAATATTAGTCGGATAATTTAATAATAACATGGTATATAATATAATAATATGACACCTACTTGTGTCAGCAACGCTATACTGGCAGCTAGCGTTGTATATAACGACGTAGTATATAACTTACTTGTTGCCCCGCATGCGCAGTGTACCCCGCTAACGCCGCGTAGTAAGGTAACGCGAGGTCCGCAGCGACACCTACTTGTGTCAGCAACGCTATACTGGCAGCTAGCGTTGTATATAACGCGGGTTTCGTATGAGGACCGAACGTTAATGCTGTTGATTTTATACCGACTCGGGCATCGTCGACTTTGTCCTAGAAAAAATAGTTTTTTTTAAATCATTATTTGGGTTGTTTTGAAGAGAAAAAGAGAGAGGAATAGGCATGAAAGATATGTAGGTATGCTTGTTTTAAATAAAGAAACCATTTAGTCAGACTATTTAAAGTCATTTTGCGTAGTGTTATTAAATAATAAAGTTGTTTATGGAAACAAATATGGCAACATTTTATTTTATTATTTGACATTTTTTTCCTTTTTAAAAGAACGTTAAGTACCATAATGATAATTATGTATTTAAAAAATAAAATAATCTATCTAATCTGACAGAGTCCACTACACATTTTTATTATTAGATTTCTTTTTTCTTACCTGATGAGCATAAATAGTATCATAAATGACAGTCCAAGCTAACGACCCCAAGTACAGTGGCACGCATATACTAGGTTCTATTGTACCCTGTATCGCACTGTACCCGAGCAAAGCGCCCCAGTTAAATGTCGCCCCTAGGAACAACTGGGGGTAATTCGTGAACCTTTTCGCTAGGGGGTAGGTTATTACTAGCACTGGAAAGATATAAAAAAATATATTTTATAACCTAAAATTTTTACTTAAAAAACCCGACTGCATTCAAAAAATACATTTTATTTTGATGCACCCAGTGTCACTCTCACTGTAAATACGGATCTAACAACACCTCTCAAGCTTAAATCCGTTAAGCCGTTCAGACTGTAGAGCGTGCCAAAGAATTATACATACTTAAAAACATACATGCATACTCTCAAAAAACATAATCCTCCTTCTGGCGCAGTCGGGTAAAAAGACATTGATTTACAGCTCAGTAATTAGTTAAGTAAACATGAAAAATGTTAATGAATCAGTCATTTAAGCTATGAAATGGCTTAGGGCTCAGCACAATGCTGTTTTTCAGCCTTCGTCTATAAGACAAATTCTTACTCCACACAGAATAGAGAAACGTAGTCAACGAAAGAGGCCTTGACCCAGCAGTGGGACGAATTAATAATTGAAAATTCATTTAAGCCTGTAGGTTAGGTTTGACACCAATTAGGACGGGTCATTTTTTAAAGTTAATGCAAGAGTGCAGTTTTCCCCAAAGAAGAACCTAGCAAGAAACTCTGTAGGGTTGCTCTTTTCAATTTAAGTTTTACAATATGCAATTATCCTTTTCTATAGTTCACTAATTTAATGTCACCCTGTATAATTTGGAATACTAATAGACAGTTTTTGAAAAGGTCTTTAAGTTAAGTTTTACAATTCTTAGGCATAAACACAGAAACAAACATTAAAATTTACATTTCAATAGAGCTTATCAATAAATAAATAATAATAAAAAAAACAGACGGTTGAAGATAAATACTCACACATACTACTAGCCCCCAATAAAACACTGTAGCAGTTAAGCTGTAACAGGATCCCAAGCGCTAGAGTAAGCTGTCCCGCTAGAAACGCCACAGCTTGCTGAGTGGACACCGCGCCCGACACTAGAGGCCGCTCCTTTGTACGCTCCACCTGCGAAACAGGTAATTTATTGGCTAGTTACAAAAATTTTTATTCATTTATGACCTAGTCACGGTAATTATAATTAGTTTACCAAATAGTTACACAAAAGATAATCCATTTACCAACCAGTTACAAAAAAGATAATCAATTTTTCAGCTAGTTACAAAATATGTAATTTATTGATCAGCTAGTTACAAGAGATTAAATTAATTTACCAACCAGTTTCAAAAAAGATAATTAATTTTTCAGCTAGTTACAGAAAAAGATAATTCATCTATCAGCCATTTACTGAAAAGAGCTAATAAAATAAGGGCTAGGGGCCAGGGGGGGCTAATTAGGGCTCTAATTTAATATTAATAAATTAATAAACTTTCATCTAGTTTTATATCATGACTCTGTCTGTGTGTGTGTGAGCATTTATGTATGTCTGAGTTTGCGTGCGCGTACGTGCTTGCACGTGTGTGTGTGTGTGTGCATAATAAACTGCATCCAAACCTGCGCATCGACATCTCGATCCCACAGATCGTTGATCGTGCACCCCGCGCCCCGCATGAGCACCGCGCCCGCAAAGAACAGTCCCGCCATATGTAACGACTCTTGTAGGGGCAGCGTACCAGGGACTGACGCTAATGCTATCGACCAGGCGCATGGCCAGTATAGGAGGTATACGCCTGGAAATGAAACAAAAGCACCTGTAACTTTTGTATAACTTCTCTTTTCTTTTCTATCTCGGTGTACTTTTTTCTTACAATAAACTATTAAATAAATAAATAAAAGTGTATGCTCATGACTGGTCATGGCTTTTCTTAATTGCCAAAAAGCGTCGTGGCCGTTTTCATTAGGGCCACAACACGAATTTTGCGATGTGGCTGTTTTATTATGACCACAACGCGTTGTGAGCAATTTTTTCGCGTTTTCGGTCAAAATAGATAAAAAAAACTAAAGAAATAGTCATCATCAGCCCTTTCAATGTCCCCACTACAGGGGCACGAGCCTACTCTCATACAAGAGTGATTAGGTCGTAAATCGTAATCCACTAGCTCGATTAGCCCGGTCGCCGGATTTCACATACACCTTCGAATTTCTTCTCTAGTGTATGCAGGTTTCTTCATGTTTTCCTTCACCGTTAGCGAGAGGTAATCGAATATTCAATCGGTACATGAGAAGTCTCAGAGGTACAGATTAGATTGAAACCGCGTCTTCAAGGTTATGGATGGGCGTTCTACCATTTAGGCTACTGCCCCTGTAGTGGGGGACGTTAAAAAGGATGAGAAGGATACTTACCGATAGGTTTGTCCCAACGAGCTAATTTAGCGTACGGATCTATCCATTCCTTCCAAGATATTCTATCTGCCACGTCATTACTTAACTTTGGTTTGCAAGCGTCTTTTAATAATTCTGGAGATGTGTCTATGACTACCTGGAAAGTTAACAAAGCTGTATTTAGAGATCAACCTGGAATCTGCATTTAACCAGGGGCCCAAGTCTGCTAATTTAAAATATTCAGTTGTGTGTCGGCAGAGTGTCAATAGCATTTTATGACAGATTTAAATAATAGCTTGACACTGATGGCGACCAAATGTGTCAAAACTTGCTATTGACACTTCGCCGACACACAACTTAGATAGACTATTTTAAATTAGCAGGCTTGGGCCCCAGACAACCCGCATTGTGCTTAGAGTGATAGATAAACGCCTAATCACTCTTGTATGAGAGTAGGCTCATGCCCCTGTAGTGATTATAGATATAGAAAGTCTGTAGTGTCCCACTGCTGGGAAACGAGATTGCATGATTTAAAAGTGAGACTAACTCAACTCGTTCTGTCTTTATATGTTGAAGAGATGCAAAGTCTTAATGCTACAAAAAATAGAAACATTTGTGCGGACCTCAATTACGTGATAGATAAGACAAGCCAGTGAGCGTGAAAATGTTCCTGCATCGATATGGTTTCGCTGCATCAGCAATCGCGTAGCCTATCACGTTCGCACATATCATCGCGCGGCCAGCATCTTAGTATATAAGCATAGCTCTAAGTCATTACTATTGTCCAGTTCCAACAGTCCAGTCATCCAGTCAGTAGTCGGTACAGTTACTATATCATCATGTAACCCTCAAATGTAAGTACTGCAACTACGCTGCGCCGTCTTACTCACACCCATTTACTCTGGTCGGAACATATTAAAAATGTGTTAAATAATAAAATAACATACCTTTTGCCTATGTTGATCACCAGAAGTTGAATGTACTCGTATACTTTTAAAAAATATGTCTCTTTGGTATTTATTTCTGTAATACACATGGCCACACAGGCACGCCTGGATTTGAGGGTAGTTGTACATTTTCTGCATGTGCAAGTTTTTCACTTGCAAAAATATTTGCTTGATTGTCGACATTTTTGTTGAGATTTTTAGGCTGGTATACATTTTTGCTGGTTATTTTATATTTTGCTACAGTAGATATCTGAAAAAAAAAAATATTTTCCAAGCTAAGTAAAATATTTAAATTATGATAATATAGTCTTTGTTGTAATTATTAATATTCGCAAAATGTTACCTACTTACAACTTATAAATATTAAAATCTATTGTATTCAAAACTTTAAGTCAAAATTTACCTTAAAAGGTAAAATATCAATCAAATGTCTTATTAGACAAAAAATAATTGACAACAATGGAAGGTAGATAAAAAAAATTGGAAGGTCATTTCCTAGTCTGACTGTACCTACTGAGGCAATGTTTTGAATGACATAATGTTTCTAACCTAAAAATATTTTTAATTTATTTACAAAATGCAACTTTACCTTTGGATATTGTATCACAAAATGTTAATGGCACTTCATTTTGTATATTAGAATACTTTAATTCGAGTTTATTAGTGTAAAGACAATTTTTCGTAGAATTTTCGATTTACGCGTAATGTTAACAAGATGTTTTTTGCACAATATCACCGTTTAAACTATAGGGACGATAGAAAAAATAATACAAGTAATCACTGGCTATAAGGCAACTTTAAAAAGCAACATTAAAAATAATGCTTTTGCTATAAAAAGTGAATTATTTCAATAGGAAATTGAGGAAAATCCACGGAAAATCGAATCAATCGAAACTTGGTGCATGACAGCCAGGATCGCTTATCATGCAAGGTTTAGGCTTAAACCATTAACTTTGAAGTTGACAAAGTTATTGCGAATGTTTCGCGGTCGATATTTATAACTGCGCAATTTATGTGCGAAATAAGCGCATAATAGAGTTGCTCCCTAGTATTATTTATGCTAGTATTTCAGTAACTTAAAAATATTTTTATTAATAATCGCTTATTATTGTAATGATTGTAGTTTAAATTAATGTGATTTGATTTTTTTATCCATATTTACCAATTACAAACGGTTATTTGATGAATTATGCAAATAAACAAATGCAAATATTACCTCAATGAAAGGGAGGGCAACATTCAAAGTGTGGCCACATTTTAGAAAGTCAAATAAAAATCTCATTTTTTCCTAATTTATGTGCAATTAGTGCCAATTTACAAGCAACACCGAAATTAGAAACGTCAAGTATAGTTTTAATTTTATGCCGCACAACAGGCAAATATTATAGTTTTTAATTTTGTTTTATTGTTATTTGTTTAATTATTGTTAATGATAGGCTTGCGAGAGTTTCTCAACCATAATTTCATCTAGTCTTAGTTATTGCTGCTCGTAACTGCTTGGAACATAGCAGAAGTATCTAATTAGGTGTGCCATAAATTATTGGATGTTAATATCCTTTGTTACGAAAATACTAGTTTTAAGTGCATTTAAGTGAATTCAGTGGTGGAAATATCTGGAGAAACGTCCGCAGAGGTCATCTGAAGTTAATCGATTCAGATACAGACAAAGGAATCCAGTTGGAAACTGAAAATCGTGTCGCAGTCGTTAACCAACAGAATTTCGTGATAAAGGACATTTCTCGTCCATAAAATGGAAGGATTGGTGTATATTCCTTTAAAATCTTGCTTAGTGATCACAAAAAACTCAATTTCATCGCTGGAGAAGCATTAAATCGTCAAAATGTCGACTGTTGAAGAGTCTCAGGTTTGGTCCTCGATTTCGAAGGATACCACCGATTCGAAGTATGAAAAATGTCGAAATATCACCGAAGAGATATATAAAAGGATAAACATAACTTTTGAGATCAAAAAACTGGAATCTGTGGACCAAAGTGAGCTATCAGAACAAAGGTATGTTAGAAATTGTGTGTCTATCACAGATTTAGCCTTGATTATTTAACTAGTATTATTTTATACAGAAAATAAACGCTAAATTATAAGGCCTTGATATCATATATGTATATAATGATTAAAATTATATAATTTTGTCATTTATTCATGTATTTGTCCTAAAATTACATTGTATTAACATTTATTTATTCGGTCTGCCTACAGCTTATGTAAATAATAACAATAGGCGTGATGACTACAAAAATTTTAGTCTATCACATAGATTATTTTAAAATATACGACACATATTTTTTCTTTTTTCTCTTAAACTAAAAATGACAAAGATACACTGGGTTAAAGTTGCTCGTGACGTCACGCCTAAGTAAGATTTTTACCTAGGAGTGACGTCAATACCCCCCACTCCGTAACTTTGATGCTCTGTATCTTTGTATTTATTTATGTATTTGATCAGGTAAAAAATGTGTTTCAAATATTTTTTTATAGTTGTTTAAATCTTACATGATTAGAATGGCAGGTGTCACTAAAAGTAGCGAAGTAACTTTATACTAGCGGCCCATAAGTGTCGTAATTTGCATCAGCAAAAGTCATAATCATTTTTACAACTAAAACCATTTTAAAATTATGAAATGTATTTATACATACAAAAAAATTTATGTTTTCGACATAAAACGTAAAGATACATAAAACTAATATTAAATAACACACATAATACTTATTCAATAAAATGAGATTAAATATTTTTTCGTTCTAAGAAGGTTATATCATCATGAAAAAAAATTAAGGATGTGACCAATCGAGTTATATAAGTCGATAATAGTCGATATTTTTTCATTATCATAAGGTCTATGAAAATAGTAATTATACGTATTTTTTTTGCGTTTAGTAGTTTTGGTAGGTTTTAGGAGCTTTTATAGTAGATTCATGAATTAAAAAAAAATGATGCACGGTGTCACTACTATTTGGTTTTTTAGTACCTGCGAATATTTAACCGAGCGCGAAATGGAGAATTAATTACGTACTTAATTAGGCTATTTGGTAATTACTAGTTATTTTTAAAATATTTCTAGTAATAAGACCTTTTTACAAGCAAAATTTCGCTTACAGCACGATTTAACATTTTCATCCCATCACTATTCGACGAGGATTGGCATGTGTCATTCTAATCATGTAAGATTTTAAGTACTATAATAGCCTAAAAGATATTTTTTTTTTGTTTTTTTTTTAATGTAGTCATCATCCCTATTTAAGTAACAATAAATATATTTCACACCCGCTAATGTAACATACACATTTAAATTAAAATCTAACTACTAAAAACAGGTAGAAATCATTATGGAGGTTTAAGATAAGTTTAAGTACCTACAATAATGTAATAAAAAAAAAACAATGCCTGCATCTCTATCAGCCTCTTGCTAATATATTTTTTAATGTTAAAAAGATATATTTTTTTAAATTGGCATCACGCAATTTGCTTTGCCATAATAATAAAAAGAACATTTAGAATATATAAAATGAGATTCTAATAAAAAAACTCAGTTTTATTCAAGTATTTATTTTATATTTTTTTTGCAAAATCAAACTAACTCAAACATCACTTAGTAATTTTATCAATAACAATAAATGCCCATATATGTCCCCACCGAGGGGCACGAGCCTACTCTCATACAGAGAGTGATTAGGCAGTAATCAGATTAGGCTAAGTGCGGGTTGGAGGATTTCACATACACCTTCGAATTTCTTCTTTGGCGTATGCAATAAATAAACATGAAAAAAAATTACAAAACCTTATGGTATCTTCACACCAAAGCCGCCGGGCTTAAACAATCTTGCCGGCAGCTTTACGTCATACAAATGGCAGCTGTCAAAAACTGGCCTCAACCTTTGAGTATAGAATATATAAGGAGGTGCCACATTTTTTTTTTCATATACAAATGAGTTTATGAAAGCGTGCCAAGGTTGGCGCAAGTTTTTCATAGTTTTCTTGGTAAATGACCTGTGAAACGATAAGAAATTCCATACAAAAAGGTAGCCATTTTCCGCCAGACCAGGCACGCAGATCCAGGCGGTATGGCACCTCCTTATACATATATTCTTTACTCAAAGGCCTCAACAGTAATTAGATTAAAAAAAAACTAATAATTCCATTACAGCGACCAAATAGACAGCAACGAGTTAAGCAATGAAACAGATTTGTTTGCGTGTGACAAAACTGACAGTCTACCGAGTAGCACGGAGACGGAGCGGCCACCAGCTCCGGAGAAGATCCTCAACAACAACAACAATGAGGAGAAGAAGAAGACCGTTGTTTATAAGAGACCAAGGAAGAGGTATGTGTTTTAATCCTAATAATATTATTATAGTTTTAAGTTTGTAGCTGTGCTACAGAAATTGCCGTGCCCTAATCAGGGTCCACATTTGGTACTTTAAGTTATTTATAAGATCTGTAAAAACCTGTGGAGTGCAATAAATGCTTGAGTATTGAGTAAATGTCAATGTTTGTGAAAACGCAAACGCAAACTCATTGACATGTGTATTCTGCCCGTCTTGACCTATGGTGCTCAGACCTGGTCCCTGGCAGAAGTCCAGAAGTCCAAACTCAAGGTTTGCCAACGAGCTATGGAGCGCAGCATATTAGATGTTAAAAGATCCGATCGGACCCGAAACAACACGCTGCGGTCAAAAACTCGCATCACTGATGTAGGGGTGAAGATCGCGAAACTGAAATGGAACTGGGCTGGACATGTTTGCCGTATGGTTGCCGCTCGACAGCCACAGAGGTAGAGGTCGGCCTAAGAGGAGATGGCGCGATGATCTGGATGCATACTTAGCAAACTGGCCAGAGGTTGCCGGAGATAGGGAGGCACGGAATAATGCGGGGGAGGCCTTTGCCCAGAAGGGACACATTAGGCTAATAAAAAATAAGATTATAAATGTCAATGAGGCGTTGAATGTTGTTAGACTTTGATCAACTGATCATTATACAAGGTGACTTTAAATTAGTGAACGATAGAAAAGGATATGCATGTACTCGTGATAACAAACAACTTTTACTATGGGACCAAGGTCGAAATCACAAAAAAAAAAATTGTTCCCCCATACTATCAGCTGGTGCATTTTGTATGGGGAGTTCAAAACATCTTAAAAGATTTCAACCTTGGTCTCATAGTAAAAGTTGTTTTTTATCACGAGTATATGCATATCCTTTTCTATCGTTCACTAATTTAAAGTCACCCTATATAAGAATTCTAAAATTTTATTTAGCAAGAGCAACCCAACAGACTTTCCTTCGTTTTCAAGCACATGTTGCCAATGAAATAAATTTATTTTTGACTTGACTCATACAAAAACTACTGTATAGATTTTGATGAAACTTAGCAATTGTGTAGCTTATATATCAGAATGACACATAGGCTATATTATTTTAAGATATCATGTTTGTTTTTTGAGATATATAAATGCGTACTTAGTTGCGGGCAGCCTTTAGAATATTAGGGCGTTACATTCATTGTAAGGCGCCACGCTCAGTTAATTGATTTTCCACTGATAAAGATTTATTGAAATGAAAGAAATGTCTAATTCCATACCTACAAGAAAAATTGGTCTCACTTTGTCAGATAAATGTCGATGTTTGTACCGATGGATGTAAGGATATTTGTATGACGATAAAAGAGATAAAAGAGAAGATATGACGATAAAAGAGCACGAAGTAGCATACAGTCTCTTCTTATCTTAACTAGCAGCCAGTGTCTCACTGCTGGGCAAAGGCCTCTCTCTTGTTTCTGCACTATTTTATATTATCTAGGCTCAGAATAGAAATACAAGTTTTTTTTTTTTATGAGAGAAAGTACAAAATATTACAAACAAATAATACAATTGGGATGATAACTACATTCAAAAAATTGAATTATAATTAGTCCGTATTTTAGGCTATCAAAAAATATTAGAAACATTTTTTACCAGATCAAATACATAAAAAAATACAAAGATACAGAGCATCAAAGTTACGGAGTGGGGGGTTTTTACGTCACCATCGAGTAAAAATCGTACTCAAACGTGACGTCACGAGCAACTTTAACCCAGTGTATCTTTGTTATTTTTGGTTTAAGAGAAAAAAGAAAAAATACGTGTCTAATATTTTAAAATAATCTATGTGATGGAGTAAAAAAATTTTTTTAGTCATCATGCCTATTACATAGAATTAAATAGTTACAGGAAAAATATGTCTTCCAACGCGTCCCCACGAGGCAAAGTACCCAACAAGCTGGCAGCATTACCTCTTTGTTTATGTTTTAAATACTACAGTATTTAATAAATAAAACAAAATAATAAAATTAACCACCCCTACCTCCCCCCAGATTCAGGAAACGCGTAAAGAAACGCGTATCGAAGCCGGCGAGCGAATCTGACGGGTCCAGCGATGAGGCGCTCCCACTCAGCCGTGTGGTGGAGTTGGATACCGCAGCGGCGTCGCCAGACCACGCCGGGGTGCCTAATATACTTATATTGACTAAAGGTAAGTGATATAGACGGCTTAAAGAACACACATGCATCCTTACACACGCATACATACACACGCATACATACACACACACACACACACACACACACACACACACACACACACACACATGCATATCTACACACGCGTGTACACACACACACACACATGCATATCTACACACGCGTGTACACACACACACACACACATGAATATCTACACACGCGTGTACACACACACACACACACACGCATACACACAGACACACACACACACACACACATGCATATCTACACACGCGTGTACACACACACACACACGCACACACACACACACACACACACATACATACATACACACACACACACACACAAACACACTTAAACACACACACATGCATATCTACACACGCGTGTACACACACACACACACATACACACACATGTAACACGCCTCTTTCCTATCGATGGATGGATGGGGCAAGTGGAGGGAAGTGGTCTCCAGCTCCTCCACCTCTTCGCCAGACCACGCCGGTTTGCCTAACATACTTATATTGACTAAAGGTAAATGATCACTCATACATACAGCTTAAAGAATACACATGTTAGAGTAGGGAGACTAACAGGAGTTGGTGATGGTGGACGGCGAGCGCCAATTAAACAATGACTCATTTTGAGTAAGTACTTGAGGTGTATTCAGTACCATGATTTCATTCAGAATGACGCCCTTTAGAGCGCACTGATTTTTATATCCACTCCCCGCTCTCCCCACTACCTGCTCGGGTGGAGGTGGTAGCGGCGCGACCGACGAGTGGCGTGATAAACATTTGTTGACAAGAAAGTACCACGTGTTATTTACTTTGCCACAACGATAATACAATAGTTTCCTAAATACAATGTTTTGACAATAACAATTATTAACTATCGTTAATTTTAACAATTTGTAAATAATAGTTTGTTTTACACGAGTTATTTCATATTACGATAATAATCAAGAACACAGCACTGGTGACAATATTCGGCAGATATCTCGGACTTTTGGATGCGCTATCACGGCCATTCTGCATTACTGCTCGCGCTCTGAGCAGCCAGTATTCTGAATCTGTAACAAGGATCATTTTCTCTCTCCCCTTTTTATCATTACTTGAAATTAGTGATTGACAGTTGTTTACAAGGCTGGCCCAGTCATAAGGAAAATCTCAATGAGTGGCCGATACCTTTTTTATGACAGACTTGGCCCAGTTAACAGGCAAGGACTCTTAAGTGTCCGTCCTGTTAAGTGGCCTCAGATACTCTTGATTCTTATTCTGGCTTTCTTTATGTCTGGCTGGCCCAGTCATCAGGCTCAGAACGATTATTTTCCGTCCTGATGAGTAGCCGATACTTTTGATTCTTAATCACGCTTTCTTTATTTCTGGCTGGCCCAGTCATCAGGCTCAGAACGATTATATTCCGTCCTGATGAGTGGCCGATACTTTTGATTCTTATTCACGCTTTCTTTATTTCTGGCTGGCCCAGTCATCAGGCTCAGAACGATTATTTTCCGTCCTGGTGAGTGGCCGATACCTTCAAAGCTCAACTCTGGCTAGCCCAGTCATCAGGCTCAGAACGATTATATTCCGTCCTGATGAGTGGCCGATACTTTTGATTCTTAATCACTCTTTCTTTATTTCTGGCTGGCCCAGTCATCAGGCTCAGAACGATTATATTCCGTCCTGATGAGTGGCCGATACTTTTGATTCTTATTCACGCTTTCTTTATTTCTGGCTGGCCCAGTCATCAGGCTCAGAACGATTATTTTCCGTCCTGGTGAGTGGCCGATACCTTCAAATCTCAACTCTGGCTAGCCCAGTCATCGGGCTCAGAACGAAAAGTTTCCGACCCGATGAGTGGCCGACACTATTACTACTGCTATCACGGTCATTATCTGCATGTTTCTGGGTCCACCGATAGGTTTGGAGTGGGTCTAACATGTTCGTGAGCTAACGTTATTAGCTTACTGTTTAATTTTTCATTCATTTACTTATGTTTCTTAACTTCATATCTTTTATTGTCAAATTAGTATCTTGATTATCTTGAAATTTTGGTTCTAGTTTATTGCCGGATCAATTTGGGTGTCTTTGCAAAGTACGACATCGTGTAATCTAATAGGAATGATATTTGCATATTTGGTGTGAAACCATTCTTTACTTTTTATAAAGCTGTTTCGGCCATTCTGGTCATTGCTCCTATATTTATTAGTCATTTGTTCAATTTGTGGTGAGCAGCAGACTTTCCGATGAGTTCTTTTTGGTTTCGTGCAGTTTATTGTAAGTTGGAGTTCTTTAATATATATATTTTTTTGTGATCTTCTCGTATTTTATATTTGAGCAAAACTTATCAAATAATTCAATTCAATTTTTCGCTCCCTCTTTGATTTCGCCAATGTCTAGTGGTTAGAAAATAAGTTAATAAGAAAGAAAAGCTCGTTTACAAATTAATAAAAATCCATTTCACATTGTGTATCCAACTCCGTTGAGGAATCACACACAAAATCAAGAACAAAGTTTCACAAATCAGCAAGCTGTCAGACTATTCAATTATCAAATAATCTCTTATAGCTCGCATCAACCGTTTTACTTGTCAGTTTTCTTTTGAAATTTCTCGGGAGATGGCGTGTTGTTCATGCTCATGATTGCTGGTTCTCAGTCAAAGATATCCTAGAAAGAGATTCAATGTGATTAATTATGTCTTGAAGAGCTTTTTAAATAATGTCTATACTTTTATCTCGTGGGTAATGAATTTATGAGGACTTTTGTAAATACGTCTATCTATTGCTACGCAGGCATAAGTTCTTCGTTCACAACATGTTAGGTTTCCTAAAAGGTCCACGTAAATTTTATGCAATTGAATTAGTGGTTTTCGTATGTGTTTCTTACCGGTTTTTTCTTTCCTACCTATTTTGCAATGTAACATTTGTCAGAATAGGACCTAACTCGTGTTCAAACGTATGACCACCCATGTTGGAACCAGAACTATTCTCATCATGATATTAATTTTTTTTTTTGAGTGTTCTTTCCCATCAGGCTTTAAGAAGAGTTTCACGATAGGTAGTGGATCTGGGACAACCCTATGCGGGATTGAATTTCCATTTTGTTTTTATCATAAATAAGTAGTTTTTGAGGTTAACTATTTTTTTTTTGTCTTAAACTTGCTTGTAAATTTTTGAGGCTTTTAATAGTTTTACCTTCAGTTCCCTTTTTCGTTTAACAATTGTTTATTGATCATGATCATTAGTAATGAGATATTGATTTGGGGATCGCGACCTAAATAATCTACATGAGTCATGTTTTCCGATATTTAATTTCTAGATCTTAAATTCCAGACCTTGTAAGAACCCCACTATTGCTAGATGCGAGATGCCTGTAATTAAAATTAATTTCCGACTAAAAGTGGGTAGTTAAGTGTGTATTTCTATTACTTTTTTTTTTTGACTCGCGTTTCTACTAATTCACGTAAATCATTTTTTTTTTTTCGGCATCTGTGGTTTTCATACTATAACAGCTGACTTTAATTACTTTTTGACGTTTTTAGAAGCGCACCGTATAGAGATTTAAGAGGTTATTATTAATATGTACAGGTAAATCTGAATCGTAAATCAATAGTACCGGTATTGAGGTTAATAAGGAAATTACTAGGTACCTGCCTGATATAATTTTGATTTTGCGTCGGTTTGGTAGGTTTTTTTTTATAGAGGTAATGTGCTGTATAATTAAATTATCGCAATTGTTTTTTTTTTTATTATTATTATTATAATTTTTATAGCTATACTATAAAAGGGCTTGGTTTTACTTAGCCATTCTCAACAAGATTGCCTAAGTATTCGATTAACTACGAAAGTCGGACTCAAGTAGTCTTTCCATAGACCTTCTTTTGGGGTTTGAGATGTAATGAGTGCGTCGTTCACGTATACAAGTGCTAGGTATATTATTTTTATAGTTTCCAAAATTTGAATAAGTAACTTCATGCTAGTACACGGATAGTGCGTTACATAATACTACAGTATAGTAGGTATTTATAACCTGTCTGCGGGAGTTATAAAGGCTGTTTCTTTTTATTTATTTATTTCATCTAAACTGATTGGTATTTGATGAAATCTGGAGTCCATAGGTACTTATTTAAAGTTGTTAAGTTGTAGGTTTCTAAGCTGAAGTTGTTCCAAAGTTGTTGTTTTATACTTTGCAGTACTAAGTTTGTCAATTTTGTGTTGAATAAAAGGGAAGGGGTAATGGTCATCGACAGTGTTCATAAATAACAGAAAATGCAAGGAATGTTTGCTGGTGCGCCAGAAATCCTGCATAGGGACGGTAGTGGGTGAAACCTCGTCTTTGGGGATTAGGAAACACTGAATTTATAATCTTTTTTTTTTTTTTTTAAACGAGTGCATTCCATTCTAATTGTAGGTATACATAAATATAAGATGCGAGTCTTTGAACGTAGCCTTGCACAGTACATGACGTCCATGCAATTTAATTTAATCGTTTTATTTTTATTACCAACTGTGGAGTTAAAATTTGTTTTTCAGGCGAAGGCTGAAGAGAGAGAGAAAAACAACACTGCAAAATTTCCTAAGCCATTTCATAGCAGCGTATAAAGACTGATTCATTTACTTTTTCATGTTTTACTATTGGACTGTGATTAAATGTCTTTTTATTTTATTTATTATTTGTAACGTGGAGAATTTGCGCTTGCATAAGGAGATGAACTAATTTATATGGTTATCTTTTTCTTTTCCTAAGTGATTTTATCGTCTTTCTATGATTTTGTGAGGGTCTTTAAGTTGAGTTGAGTACCTAGTTATGCAGCCAGTTAGAACTTTATTATTGTGGTTTGTTGAATCCTACTAATATTACAACTGTATATGCTTGTGCCGATGGATGGACGTTTGCCACTCTATCACGCGAAAACCACTCAACAGATCTCGATGAAACTTGGCAATACAAAAGCTCACACATTAGAACGACACAAATACTAGGTATATTATTTCTGGATACATAATTTAAGATATGACGACAAACGCGCACAAAGTCGCGGACTGCCTCTAGTCCAAATATAAAAAAATAGATAATGGAATATGATAGATAATAAATAAAGAAAAAGAAAATATCTTTTAGAACGATTGGGTAAGTCGGTATCGGTTACATCTAAATTTAGCTGTTTTTGTGCTACCAAAACATTTAGCATGCTATTTTTTGAGATTGTATTGAAATTCTTGGTATTGAAGCCTGGGATCATAAGGGAGTCCATTCCATACTGCGTATGAAATCGTAGGGAAGGTTTTCTACGATATATGAAGATTGTTTTTAAAGGAAACTGAGTCTTTTGTTACAAGTTATAACTGTACAAAATTTTTCACAGGACATAAGAAGATTCCTGTTCAAATATTGTAATTTTATAATGTTGACAGAGCGTCTTAGGTAAATAAAGTTCACTTAACTTGCGTTTCCTGTTTTGTTTTCCGGTTTGGGAGGTTAATTTTTCACTTGTTGTCTCTTTCATTGCATCAGTTTCTTATAACGCTCATTTCCGTTGTTGTTGTTCCTCACTCTTTCCCCAATAATCCTGTCGTAGTTGTTGTCTTCCACGGTGTTCAAGATCACTGGATGTGATAGTCCACACAGAAGTGGAAAGTTTGAAGAGTAGATTCTTGGGCTAAGCGGTTCTTCTTGGGCGTACTGTCCGTCTCGCTCTTCTGATGTTAGAGTAGGGAGACTAACAGGAGTTGGTGATGGTGGACGGCGAGCGCCAATTAAACAATGACTCATTTTGAGTAAGTACTTGAGGTGTATTCAGTACCATGATTTCATTCAGAATGACGCCCTTTAGAGCGCACTGATTTTTATATCCACTCCCCGCTCTCCCCACTACCTGCTCGGGTGGAGGTGGTAGCGGCGCGACCGACGAGTGGCGTGATAAACATTTGTTGACAAGAAAGTACCACGTGTTATTTACTTTGCCACAACGATAATACAATAGTTTCCTAAATACAATGTTTTGACAATAACAATTATTAACTATCGTTAATTTTAACAATTTGTAAATAATAGTTTGTTTTACACGAGTTATTTCATATTACGATAATAATCAAGAACACAGCACTGGTGACAATATTCGGCAGATATCTCGGACTTTTGGATGCGCTATCATGTACAAATATACAGCTTAAAAAACACATACACACACACACACACATGCACGCACGCATCCACACATACCTACATAAACACACACACACACACACACACAGACACACATGCACACACACATGCACGCACGCATCCACACATACCTACATAAACACACACACACACACACACACATCCACATCCACATCTGTCACGCCTCTTTCCTGTTGATGGAATGATGAGTATGTCACCTCGATGGGTAAGAGGCGCGATAGATTAGATATAATATTTATGTAGAGTCTGGCTAATGAAAGCTGATACTGAAAAAGCGCGGCAAATTTAAAAAATATCAGTATAGCAACCCTAAAGTCAACCACAACGAAACATCAACAACACGCCATCTTGTTGCGTCAGAGATAGGGATACCATATACTGATTCTGATTTTACCAAATCTTTCGGAAAACAGGTGAAAATAAATTTCTTTAAAATAAAATTGCCAAGTTTTTCTCTAGTAATTAGTGTACCTAATTAATTAAGCTATTTATTAGACCAACTTAAGGCTTAGTGTTGCTCTTGAAATGATCCAACACGTACATACGATACTTATTTTTGATGAATACAATTTTAGCACACGTACGAATTTTTAAAACTCATTTTATAAAATGTTAAAAATGAGTTTGTTTTAAACATGCCTTTTTGGAATTAATTGTTCCTAAGTACTTTCTGTTTAAAATACCCCAATTTGTAGGGTAAATATCCGATGGTAGGAACACTTTAGTGTTGTCATATAAAAAGTTTGCAAAAAAATCCAGTATCTACTTTCGTTAGCCAGACTCTATGTGTATTTATCGAATATATATGTGAAGGTTTATACTTATATATTTATTGTTTATTGTAGTGACTATCCTGCCTTCATGCTATCACTTCTCTCTCTGTGGGGTCTGCAGGAAGAAATTTCTTTTAGAAATATGCTGTACCTTTTGTATAACTTCTCTTTTTTTCTGTCTCTATGTACTATCATCTTACAATAAACTGTTAAATAAATAAAAATAAATAAGTTATGTATGCTCAAATACTCAAAATCAGACGTATCGTTTACTTACAATATTGCTAATAAATTAACAATACAATACAATACAAATATTCTTTATTGCACACAAATATATAAGGTACAGACACAAACAAGAATATAAGAAGCAACAGACAGCCTTATTGCTAGGTAGCAATATCTTCCAGGCAACCTTAGGGTAAGAAATAGCGAGAAATAGGTCATAATGGTTGCGGATTGTGCAAATAATACAGAATATATACATAACTACATAATACTTACCAAAAATACCTAGTATCTACCTATAATAAAAATAAGCTAATAGATAATATAAATATTTAATACGTAAATTAAATTACTAATTTTCGCCCACAGATGTGAAGCCAAAAATCCTAACTCCAGACAGAAAGTCAACGAAAAAGACAACAGCTACAAAAGACGATAAAGAAATAGAAAAACGCGAAGACAAGTCGGCCATTTTGGATCCGACGGAAAAAAGGCGGGAAGAGAAGAGTGACAGCGACATGATAACCTGCGCCATTTGCAAAGTTAAATTTAGAGGGGAGAGGGGGATAAGGTAGGGGAATCTTCATTTTTAATGCTATTTTTAGAGTTCCGTACCTAAAGGGTGAAAACGGGACCTCATTACTGAGACTTGGCTGTCCATCTGTCACCAGGCTGTATCTCATGAACCGTTATAGCTAGAGCATTGAAATTTTCACAAATTATGTATTACCGTTGCCGCTATAACAACAAATACTAAAAAATTAATAATAATAATTAAGGGGAGGAACAAACGTGATTTTTTGCCTTTTTTAGCTCGATATCAATAATGGCTACCCGTAGATTTAATTATTAGCTATTGTTAACGTAGTGAATGGTACGGAACCCTTCCTGCGCGAGTCTGACTCTCACTTGGCCGGTATTTTTTTCATTTGACAGGGTTTTGGACTTCTAGACTTAACTATTAACTAAAAAAAATGTTTTTTTTCTTACAGGCGCCACACAGCAATAGCACACAGTATTCAACCAGATGATTCAATCTCACGTCAGGAACGCGAGGTGAAGCCAGCTTAGACAAGATAAGTCCATGTTTTTACATAGTCATTGATTTTAATTTAACCAATGATGATGAATATATTTATTTATTTAACAGTTTATTGTAAGATGATACATTTTCTGTATCCATGTACATGGATACAGAAAAAAAG
This sequence comes from Anarsia innoxiella, assembly GCA_947563765.1. Lineage (NCBI taxonomy): Eukaryota > Metazoa > Arthropoda > Insecta > Lepidoptera > Gelechiidae > Anarsia > Anarsia innoxiella. Next base: position 929,306 of record OX387419.1, on the reverse strand, counting down.
AGAAGTTATACAAAAGGTACAGCATATTTCAAAAGAAATTTCTTCCTGCAGACCCCACAGAGAGAGATAAGAATATAGAGAGAAGTTATAAGGAAAGAAGATATATTTCGATGATGACGCAGAAAAAAATAAGGCCGTTGTGTAGAGGCTAACAGTGCTACAAGGATCTTTTGACACGTGGTGGAAATCGGAACTAACGATATCATCTTGTAAATTGTCATTATTTTGAGTTATTTATTCACAACCCACGCCCTCCTGACAATGTCACTCAAGTGCCAATAGATCCTTGTAGCATTTTACTTAAGAATTTTAAGTAGGTGAACAATGGGGGCGCTAATTAAAAAATAGGTAGTTTAAAAAACTAAAACACGCTTTAGCTCGCACTAAACATGCTCCATCATCAGATCAGTTCGAAAGTACCATATTATTGTATTGTCATCAGAACTCAGAGTGTGTGCTTTCTTCCACAGAGCACCCCCTAATAGAGCCCGAATCATTACAATTTTATTCGAAACAAAACTCACAACTTTAGGCGGCAAGAATGAAGTGCGGGGGACGTGACAACTATGCTGTGATTTGCTGAATCAAGGTCAACGCATCGCTTAGAGATGTGCCGTGACGACAGTTAGGTTTATCGATAAAACATTTACATAAGTGTGTTAATTTTTTTTATTGTTGAACAATTCGATGTTATAACAAAATTAAATAATTAGAGAGGTTTAAGTTAAAATTGCATGACAATTGACGACACTTACCGGTAAAATTAATTTGAAAATAAATACATGCTTCCGAAAACTGAATTTCAGTGTCCCAAATAACCCAAAACTAGGTTATTATTTAGAAACTTCTAATAAATATGCTGTACCTTTTTTGCTCAGGACATTTAGGAAATATTTAAAAGAAAACAAACACTAACTTTATTCTATTATTTGCGATGATAGGTAATAAAAAAATATCGAAGTATTGTTCTTTACATATTAATAATAATTATAAGTTATTTTTTATCTACATCTCATCTCAACAAAAAGTGTATATTATTATTGTATTTGATAAAATAAATCGATTACATTCAGTCGATAAATTTGTTACAACTCTAGTACTGAAATTTCGGAAACGAAAAAGGATAAACATAGTAATTAGCATAATGATAGAAAGGGATGTAGGCAAATCAAAATTTGTTGTCCAGTGTAACATGAACTCCGCGTAATATAAAACAAAAATTGTTTATACTTATCGGTGAAAAGTTATTCCATTTTTCTTAAAGCAAGATGTCCCAGAATTTTTCCCGTACCATTTCACAGAACACACTGTCATTTTATTACGCTTTAAAGCAAAATAAGAGCCATGTAAATTGCGAAAAAGCTTGTGCGTACGGATGTGACAGCTGGTCAGTACTGACTTGAATGACATAGTTCGCTTTGCTACATCTGCCGAAAAAGACATATGTACGGTGCACGTCTATTGCCTTGCAAGTACACTCTATTAGGGGGTGCTCTGTGGCTTTCATCCTATTCGAAGACCGGGAAGTCAAATTAAGATTCCAAGATTTGTTTACATACATAGTTAGTTACAAGTGAAGCTAATAATTATAAAGTGTGTAATAATAATAATAAAAAATCACCACCTTCTTGCACCAGTTCGTCACTATAGTCTTTTCATTTTCAAAGTCCTATATCTCCGAAAGTATATAACTTTTGGCAATTATTCAAAATACTATCGTTTTATAATATGTTTCTCTATCGATTGACGTAAGTTTCATCAGTGGCCGCCAACTTTTTTTTTTCCATACTAGCTCGAAAAGGTGTAGCCTAAGTGATACCGACAAATTTTACTATACCAATTGAGTCATACACAGAATTAGATTCAAAATTGTCTTTCCTGTCCCTGATGATTAAGAATACTGGAGCATCTAATCCTCAAAATGTTTATACAGGCCAAAACTACATCGGGCACAGATTATGCGGATATACATTAAGTTAGGAAATTAGCTTCCAGTGTCCTTAACTTTCGGGAACAGGAGAGACATTTTTTGTTTTTTATGTCTGTATGACCCAATTAGGTTCGGTGCTCTTTGAGAATCCCTGATCTATGATATTCATCATCATTGGTTAATTTATATTATAATATTTGTCAAATGGACAGCCATTATAAAATTTTAAACTTAGGCTCATTTCATGACTTACAGATAAAATTTATCTGACAGATATTTTATACCTGTCTCTGTCTTAAACGTCATGTTTTATGATTTTTATGAATAAGACATAGGTTTATCTGTCAGTTAAGGTTTATCTGTAATTAGTGTAATTGACCCTTAGTCTCCATTGCGCTAGATAAGTCTAGACTTTTAGATGTCTAAATTAAAGGGGGATGGGGATTGTATGAATGCAATAGGAATTGGTATGTGGGAAGATGTTGGTGCGGTTTTTTTAAAGCAATTTTGTATGGTAGGTAATGAAAAAAAAGCAATTGAGCATTTTGTATGATGGTGGTGATGTCAAATTCAAATTAAATTAAAATGTTTTATCTTATAACCAAATTGAGAAAAAAAAATCTTTTCGTATGGTGGCGATGTCAAATTCAAATCATCTTATTTTCGTAACTTCAAGTAAGCAAATATGTCAATATTTTTTTTATATTATACAAGATGCATTTCAAAAATTGCTTTAACAAAACCGCATCAAATAATGTGAAGCAGGGTCCAATATCTGTGATTGACTGTCATTATGTGATTGTAGATTAGAATTCGAAATATCATGGAGGGAAGGGCTTAGAGAAATTGAAGTAGGCTTGATTTCTACAAATAAAAATACATACATACATACATATCTGTCACGACTCTCTCCCGAGTAGGCAGAGAACAGTTCGAGCAAGTAGATAAACAATTGTAAAAAAAAAAACAAAAAAAAAATTAAAATGGCTGCCATTATCTTTTATCATTTTAGCTAAATGCAAAAAAAAAATGGCTCCTAAAATATTTTACATAAAATAAGTAAGAACTTATTTTTACCCGACTGCGCCAGAAGTTAAGTTATTCAACAATGGTGTTGAAAAATTATTTTTTTTACTTTTGAGAGTCACAAAAGTAACGGCTTAAGACGCAATTTAAAAAAATTGCAGTATTTAAAAAACATAAAAGCGGAATTCATTAAAAAACGTAAGAAATCAAGCTTGCTTCAATAAATTCAAAATAAGAAAATGAATGATTCGAAAAGTGGCCGTTTTGAGTACAAAATTCTGCTAAAAATAAGTCTTTTTAAAATTGGTAGTTAATAGAATTTGTCTTTTAAAGGCCGGTGCACATCTGACGGAGCGCAGCGCAGAGCATTTTTGATTGTCATATTATTATCGACATTGTTCTCATTAGAATAATATTCAAAATCAGTTAACACAACAATTGAGCATCGAAGCGAGTACAAGCGAATGTTGTGTTAACTGATTTTGAATATTATTCTAATGAAAACAATGTCGATAATAATATGACAATCGAAAATGCTCTGCGCTGCGCTCCGTCAGATGTGCGCCGGCGCTTAAAAATGAACATTGTTTTTTTAATGTTGGTATTAAAATGTGGTAGGTTTTTGTGTCGGTTAAAAAAAGGTTTTTAAAGTCTATGGTGTTTTAAAAAAATTGTGCTTGGCGTCTTTTTTTAAGCTCAAAGAGTTATAGTTTTAAGATATACAGGGTGTAACAGAAAGGGGGTATCAAGCCGAAACACAGCGATAGTCCTCATGAAACTGAACAACTTTCCCCAAGGAACATGGGTCGTAACTCAAGGATCGCCTATACTTACTCGATCAGGTGATCGGGCATTTTATATGGGGAGGCGAAATTTTTTTTTCGAGTTACGGCCCATGTTCCTTGGGAAAAGTTGATCAGTTTCATGATCGCTGTGTTTTAGCTTGATACCCCCTTTCTGTTACACCCAGTAGTGTTGTTGCGGTATCGATATTTTGAGGTTAACCTCTAGGCGCGATAAAATCGAAGATTTATTTAAACATTTTCATTGGTAACACTTGAAATTGACATTTTCCTTAAGAAATGTTATGTCGGATACACATTTACAGAGCTACCAAGTTATCTGTGAACCGGCTGTTATTGTAACTACGGCCACTAATACGGAAATGTCAAATTCCAGAACTGCTGCGATTGGTAGAAATACAATTTTGTATTACTACTAGCGCCGCCGTTCAGTTCACAGATAAGTTGATCTGCCTTTATCTGACATGACAATAATGATTATAGCCATTTGTGTCCCACTGCTGCTGGGCAAAGGTCTCTGTCCATTAAAAGAAATGAAAATTTTAGACATCCTTTTTTTTTCGAATAGTTCCACGTTTTATATCAAAACACTAAATCGAAACCGCAACGACATATTAAAAATGGCGTCGTCGTCCATTAAAAAAAAAGTAGTAGGTTTTAAAACTATGTTTTTAAGGTGCTAAAAATATTTGCAGACATTTTTTTTTTAGTTTAATTACCTATTTGTGGAAATTGAAAAATCTCGTTATATTTTTGGAATGTACTAGTCAAATTGGTGTTAGAATATTGTATTTATTACATATCAATCTTTTTTTTTTTTTGTTTACTATTGTATTTACTTCGGTAAACATATTATGCTTTACAATAGAAAAAAAAACAGAATAACTCTGCCAAAACAACTATTCATTATTAAAAAAAAAAAAAAATTAACCCGACTGCACCAAAAGGAGGATTATGTTTTCCGAGAGTACATACATACATATGCATGTTTGTATGTATAATTCTTTGACACGCTCTACAGCCTAAACGGCTTGATGGATAGCTTGAGAGGTGTCGTTAGATTCGTATTTACAGTGAGAGTGACACTGGGTTAACAAAATAAGAAAATTGTATTTTTTGAATAAAAAGATTAAGTTATTTTATAATAATTTTGGTAACACTAAAATTGACAGTTCCACACTATGTCACGTTGTTTTGGCAGAGAAGTCTAGGTTTGAAATATTCTGTTATGGCATATAAAAAAATCAGTCTAAGATATGCCAAAAAATTTATGTCATCTTTATAATTTTTAATTATTTATTATACAGGGTGTAACAGAAAGGGGGTATAAAGCCGAAACACAGCGATAGTCCTCATGAAACTGAACAACTTTCCCCAAGGTACATAGGTCGTAACTCGAAAAGAATTTTTGGATCGCCCGTACTTACTCGATGAGCTGATCGGACATTTTGTATGGGAGGCGAATTTTTTTTATGGAGTTTAAATTAATACGACCCATGTTCCATTGGGGAAAGTTGTTCAGTTTCATGAGGACTATCGCTGTGTTTCGGCATTATACTCCCTTTCTGTTACACCCAGTATATTTACTTCGCTCGATAGCAAATATCTTTTTTAAACATATTTTTTGATCTCTAAATTGTGTCATGGTTCTATTTCAGTGCAATTTATAATGTTGCCATATTTGTTTTATTATTTTGTAAAAAAATATAACTTTAAATAATTTACTTTATTGTTTAAATTGTTCCTAAGCTTTGATTAATTATTGAATGTGTATGAAAAATACTAAAATTCATATGGTGTACTATTAAATTCAGATTTATACTTTACTTTTTATTTCGGTGCATTAAGGGCTATTTTAGAAATGCTTTTAAGTCGGTTCTTTTTTTTTTAAATAAGTTTTAAGGTATCTACACACATCCCGGACGTGTCCGGGCTGTGGCCCGTCGGGAGTGAAGATAAATATCATTGCATACATTTTCTATGGATTCGTTGACACACGTCCGTGCCGGGGCCGGACCGGGGCCGGACCGGGGCGTGATAGACCTTTAATCAGTCTATTTGATTTCATCATAATTAATTTATTTTATTGATAATTAATATTTTCAAACGCATTCAATAATTTTCTTACAGCTTTTAATTATAAACGATTACATTAAATATTATTGTTTAATTTAATGTTATTATTTAGGTTATAAAATCAATTAATTATTTAAGAATAGTTAATATTGTTAAATTACGATTTAAAGTTGCAATAAGAAAAATATGTTTTGTTGTGGAATTGAGGTTTTTTTTTAAAGTTAAGAAATTATTATTTTTATTTTGTTTAGTTAAAATTATTTTGACAAGTTTTGATAGCTGCCTATCTCCTGTTAGACGAACGCACGAACGACGCAACTAGTTTGAAACGTTTCGTTTCAGTTGCGTCGTGTGTGGTTTCCTAAAGAAGTCTATAGCAGAAACTTCGATGCAACTCAAAAGTAACTAGCAGTTTCAGTTGCGTTGCAGTTGCTAACTTAACGGCATAACGCACGTATATTTAAATTTGCGCGAAATCAAGACATTAAAAATATCAGAAGTAATATGTTCGACGACGAGTCATGGGAAGGGGCGTTTATGAAGCTTGATGCTCGTCCAAAACAAGGAGTTTCGTTAAAATAATACTGCGGGCGTATACTGAACAAAATGGATTTGCGTAGTTTCCAAATCACGTTACAAAATAACAAGATGTACGTGATGTCTTTCGATGTCTCTTCATGACCGATATCAAACAGAATCCATTACCTAAACATGACAGCATCTGAAATATGAAAGCGCCAAACTGACAACCAGTCAGAAACATGCTAGTTCTGGCATTTTAGCAGTAAAGAGTTTGCAAATGGTTTCAAAATAGTCTCCATGAACGTAATCTTAGATGTTCTCCGACATGTGCGTTATGCTGTTGCCTACATCATGCATCTCTTTCTACAGTAAACTCTCTTTTTCGCACGTCACTTGACGACGAAAGTAACTGCGCGTGATTCGACGTCTAATAATAAAATGTTACTCTGTGTTGCCATGATGGCTACTCAAAATTTGTCAAAATAAAAAAACTTTTTATTTTTATTGGTGATTTCGTATTATCTAGTCTAAATTGAGAATAGTTGTTGTTTTCAAACAGTGTTGCCAATTTAAAAAATATTACTGCTTAAACTGCAAAAAGATTTTATTCTTTTTTGTTTCTTTTTCTATAGATAAATAAATGCTTCAAAATGTAGCTAAGTAATCTTGCCATAATACTAATTTTATATCAAAAAGTAAAAAAGTCTGTTCTGTTTTCTCATGATTATGTCTCTGTCTAAACTTTGAATGTGATAGAGACAGAATAACGCGAGAGAGTTACTCCATAAGCCTACATTTTGGCTCAGTTAACGCAGCAAAGGGTATATCGCTATCTCGCTTACTCAGTCTTTTTCGCGATCATTAGACAGAGATAACAATAGTCTAACACTAACATCACTTAGTTGCGGGAACTGTGCAAATAATTATAGCCATAAAGCGTGTGCAAAGCGTATGTAGTCATCTCGCTCGCACTTGTACACTTTATGGATGACGAGCGAGATAGTGATACGCGCTTTGCTTCATTTTATTGTCCTGCCACTAGTGTTTGTGAATTTCAAAAGATATTATTCTAAGTTACAGGTTAAAAAAATTGTCTTTTTTAAAAATGTCGAATTTAGTACATATTTTGTTTTGTGATTGCAATAAAATTAAATTCTGGTGTAAAATAAAGCAATGTGTTTTATTGTTATTTTTATAATTAATTAATTATTAATTCTAATCATAATTCTAATAATTACACATAATTATATTCAAAATTGTCTTTCCTGTTCCTGATGATTAAGGATACTGGACCATCTGACTAATCCTTAAAATGGCACTTGAGTGACGTTTTCAGGAGGACGTGGGTGGTGAATAAATAACTCAAAATAATGTCAATTTACAAGATGATATCGTTAGTTTAAGATTCTTGTAGCCTTGTACCAGGCCTCCGTCACTCTATGTACTTGCGCGCTATAAATACCTACCGCTCAGCGGGCCGCTTGCGGACCAAGCGAAGCGCGGTTGTCAAAACGAAGCGCTCGCACGTTGTTCAAATTTTCAATTTCCATTCGTTTTTTTGTTTGTTTTTAATGTTTTATAATTGTTAATAATTACGTTTTTTAATGAAAAACATAATAATAGCCGAGAATTAAGAAAGAAAAAAAAAACATTAAAAATTAAAAATAAAAACATGTTAAAAATAAATATATTAAAAACGATACAATTTTAAACTGCCCCTATAAGTCGGAATATATTCCTAGTTCTCCATAACATAGTCACAAAACGTTTTGTTAATTTAATTTTATCGAAGAGGCAGCCCCGCGATTTTTACGGATTCGCGCGGTGCGAAGGAATCACAACTATACGCTTGAGTATTTAGGCACAGTTTAGCATGCAGTGGTATCTGATGTGACAGTTGGGCTATTACGCACTGTTAAAGCAGTAGGTATTGGATATTTTCTTCTGAGTGAATTATCTGTTACGTAGTAACTATTAAGTAATCTGTGCCTGTATGTACAGTTAGTTTCCAGTGTCCTTAACTATTAGGAACAGGAGACATTTATTGTGTCCTAAATAAAAGAAATACGCTAGCATACGATAAAATACTGCAAAATATTCAACTAAACTAACCTAAGCCCTCATTTGCATAAAAAACAATCGCTACATCCTTAATTTAACGAAACATTACCTCTAACAACCTATTACGCAACAGATAACACATTCGCTTGTACAGTGCTGCAAGGATCTATTGGCACTTGAGTGACATTGTCAGGAGGGCGTGGGTGGTGAATAAATAACTCAAAATAATGACAATTTACAAGATGATATCGTTAGTACCGATTTCCGTCACGTGACAAAAGATCCTTGTAGCACTGTAGTCGCTTCGATGCTTTTATGCTCATTTGTTGTGTTAACTGATTTTGAATATCATTCTAATGAGAAGAATGTCGATAATAAGACAATAAATAATAATAGGTAGTTTTATAAACTAAAACACGCTTTAGCTCGCACTAAACATGCTCCATCATCAGATCAGTTCGAAAGTACCATATTATTGTATTGTCATCGGAACTCAGAGCGTGTGCTTTCATCCTATTCGAAGACCGGGAAGTGTCAAATTAAGATTCCAAGATTTGTTTACATACATAGTTAGTTACAAGTGAAGCTAATATAAAGCGTGTAAAAACGCTCTGCGCTGCACTCCGGCAGATGTACGCCGGTTCGGCGACTGTCAAACCACTAATCAGCCATATCATCGTCATTTTGAAAACTGATCTTATTCGATTTGATTTTATGAAAAATTTGAAAAAAATCCGACGTCGGGGCCAATGACCCTTTTTTCACCCAATTTTTTAAGGTTTTCGCTAAATCTTCACTTTTAATTTGAACTGTTATATTAATCTTTTTGTTTAACCTAGTTGGATCGAAAAACGGCCTAGTTGATGTGATCATGAGGTCTGTTAACAATGGCGGTTCAGGCCCTAGAATTTCTTCAGCGTATTTCTCATTATAAGTCTTATTTGTATAATCTATGCCTTTAGAAGTAATTACAGGTGTTGGGTTATATTCCGGTATGGACGCTAGATGCGCAGCGATCTCTGTGTGGTTTCTATTATGAATGCGCAGTAAGGAATGCGGGTCGCGACCGAAAAGTTGTGCGTCTTCGTGTTTCTTGTAGCCTAGACCTGTAAAAAAAGGGTTAACTAAGATCGTTTTTACAACAAAGTTGCTTGGAAGATATTGCTAGCTAGCAATAAGACCGCCTGCTGCTAGCATTTTGTAATGAAATTCCGTTCTGCAAAATGTAAGCCAATTCTGACCGAAAAGAGTGGAAATCTTTATGCGTATGATGATGATGGATCAAGATGATCATGATGATAATTTCCTTTTATGTTTTTTAGTTTGCTAGGGTTCCAGCTGAAAGTCTGTTGCTGTGCCCTGGAGTCGCAGCAGTATACTGAGCTGGATGTCCCTTTCAGTATCGATCGAGACCATCTAGTGTTAAGTCCCTTAATGAACTACATAATCTGTTTTGATTGGTACTGAATAAAATATTTTCTATTCTATTCTATTCTATGATGATCATAATAATAATCATAATGATGATACCATTACCTTCAACAAGTCCTTTAAGCATCCCAGAGTTGACGGAGCTGACCAAGACAACAGGAGCGCCCGGTGGAGTCGCTGCATACAAAGTAGCACCTTCCTTATTATCTGATACCAGTTGCATACTTATGTAGAGTAGATCACCAAGGAGTATAGTTTGCACCTGCGAAATACGCATACAAAACCTGAAACGCGGTATCGAAGTTTTTCCCGCGCTGAGTATATAAGCAAATTCCAAAATCATCCCCATCGAGGTAGACAGAGACTTCCCTCCACTTGCTACGATACAAACATTCTCGTTACCAAAGTAGATTCGCATACAAAACCTGAAACGCGGTATCGAAGTTTTTCCCGCGCTGAGTATATAAGCAAATTCCAAAATCTTCCCATCGAGGTAGACAGAGACTTCCCTCCAATTGCTACGATACAAACACATCTCTTTCACTTCATACACATTCATCAGTCTCCTCATTTATGCACGTCGGCTAAGGTTCTGCTAGTTTGCAAAAATGTATGACGAATGTGTATGAAGTGAAAGAAGTGTTTGGATCGCAGCAAGTTGAAGGAAGTGGTGTCCTGTCTACCTCGATGATAGAAGAAGCTTGACAAATATGCATTTATGTTCTTAACTATTCGCATTGGGATAGCATGGTGGATAACGTCCTAATCACTCTCATATGAGAGTAGGCTCGTGTGTCTGTAGTGGTGACGTTAAAAGGGCTAATGATGATCAAGTGGAGCGAAGTGATCTCTGCCTACTCCGATGAGAAAGAGGCATGACAGATATGTATGTATGTAAAATATACTCACCTCTGGTCTCATATTCCTTCCAGCTCTGGTCTTCTTCATCGCCTGTGTGATCTTCAAAGGTATATCAGAAATGATGTCTCCAATCGGTGCTTCGTTTGAGATCGGTTCTTGTAAGTCTACTACGTGCCATTTGTGTTCTTGTGTCGCTATTACTGAAAATGTAGATAAGTAGGTATGTATTTATTGCCAGTTATAATATATAAAAGATATATAAAAGAAAATGTTACATAAAGATAGATAAGCTTGTTTAAACTGATTTATAATATTCCCGTTTTAATTTCAATCAATAAAATCAGCCCGTTTCTCCCCACTGCTGGGTATACGTCTCCCTTTTTTCGCGCCATACACTACGGTCCTGTGCCAATCTAAACCATAGCGGCCCTGTCGATCTGGCGATGTCATCTGCTGCGAGCAGGTGGTCGGCCCACTGATCGATGTCCGTTTCGGCCACCACTCTGTGACTGCTTTCGTCCATCGACCATCTTCTCTCCTAGCCAGGTGTCCAGCCCATTGCCTTTTTAGTGACAAGATCCGCTAACCGACATCTTCGACCTTAGTTTTCCGATGAATTTCAATGTTTGGTACGCGGTTTTGATTTATATTTTTAATATATCGGCCTGGCCTTTCAATAGGTAAAATGTAACTGACAGATAAATGTTATCTGACTAGAAAAACCAGGCCTTAGGGGTGGCCCCAGTAGGCAAACTGTTAGCGGCTGACTAGTTTGCGGCGTATCGATTTAGTACGCCCTTCCATATTTGAAATGGAGTGTCCACAGTCAGCTAATTTTCGCTCACTGTACGCAGTTTGCAGCGTTCCGCGCTGACTATCTCAGACAGCGGCTGACTCCCACCAAATCCGGTGATTTCATTGATTTGAGTTTGCAGCTAACTCAAACAGTTCGCCACAAATTTTCGGCTCACTCAGTCGGCCGCTAACAGTTTGCTTAATGAGGCCACGGCCTTAGGGAGTCAAGCAGTGAGACATAACAATCTAATTGTATCTGTACCTTTTTAGCTTTTTTTTATTCACTGTTAGCAAGCAGTAATTGAAAATTCAGTCTATTCATGAAAAGAAGTACCTACCCAAAGTGGGTAAGATTAGTATGTTTGTATTGTAGCAAGTGGGGGGAAGAGGTCTCAGTACTCTTAGTCTACCTCGATGGGGAAGAGGTGTGACATATATGTATGTATGTCATCATCATCATGTCAGCTTATGGACGTCCACTGCTGGACAAAAGCCTCCTCCAAGGATCTCCACAACGACCGGTCTTGAGCTGCCCACATCCAACGGTTTCCAGCAACTTTAACCAAGTCGTCAGTCCACCTTGGAGGCCTTCCCACAGAGCTTCGCCCGGTGGGTGGTCACCACTCGAGAACCTTTCTGCCCCATCGTCCTTCGGTTTTACGAGCAATGCCCTCTGCCACTTAAGGTTTGCTCGAAGAATCGTATGTATGTAAATACTTACAAATTAGCCGTAATCTGGCCACAATCTCAACCACATCGCTTTCCGGAAGGTTCTTAGCGACATGTTTGCATAGAACCCTAGCCACACTGGCTGGTACCATCGGCAGACGAGACATGCGTACGAACTTGGAGACTTCGCGCCAACGCACACCGAATTCTGGTAACACCGTCATGCAACACACTTCCAGTGGCATTTTACTTATTATGCCTTGGAGTTCTAGGATTTCTGGAAAAAAATAAAACTTGATTACTGAATGGAGTACCTACGTCTACGTATTACTTCGACTTTTCTCAGTTCCTCAATTTCTTCTTTCGTTTTCCTACATCAAGTCAGCATGAGTACAATAGGGATGACGACTACATTCAGAAATTCAAAAAATAATTAGTCCGTCTCTTAGGCTATTAAAAAATATTTGAAACACAATTTTTACCTGATTAAATACCTACATAAATAAATACAAAGATACAGAGCATCAAAGTTATGGAGTTTTTGACGTCACTCCTACGTAAAAATCGTACGTAAGCGTGACGTCACGAGCAACTTTAACCCAGTGTATCTTTGTAATTTTTAGTTTATGAGAAAAAAGAAAAAATACGTGTCGAATATTTAAAAATAAACTATGTGATGGGCCTAAAACATTTTTTTTGTCGTCATGCCTATTTTATGATCTTCTTTTTTAATGGAGATATGTGCTGAGCTTTCCGAGTACCAAATGGCAAAGAAAAGAAGACTAGTCAATGTTGATTATTGTTGGTTGAAACGCAGACAGTAAACAACAAATGTATCTGATGCTTTAGTAACGCAACTTTTCGTCTGAACATCTGTAGAGATTGTTATCGTAATTTATATGTTTCTAATATCAGTGTATCCCTTGGATTTATTGGTATTTTGAGTATATATAACAGTTCGGCTGAAGAATGTAATACCTATCGCAAATTAAAATCTAGATTTTGCAAAATCTACGTACTTTCTTTTGATGGTGCCTGTATATTCATAGTTGAAAGTTGCGATAGCACTAATCTCCACACAGTTATTAACTAAAATGCACTTTATTTAACAGTTTTTTAATATTTTCAATAAAAATAAACAATACGAAGAAATAACCACCGTTTCTTTTTTGAATTCACTTTTTAATGTGTTTTGACATTTAACATAACAAGGATCGATGATCATACTGCCATTGAAAAAAACTTAGCTGACAATATCGGCCCGTCTGTACAGACCTAGCTAGTATCTGACGGATTATTTAAAATGAACGCGGCCATACATACTTTCAAACCCGCCGCCCGCCATACAAAAAAAAGACTGTCAAAGTGCGTCACTTGCAATTTCACTTAATTGTTCGCTTATTTCTTGTATTTCAAGAAGAAAAACCAATGAATATTTATATTGTGAAATGTGACTGGAAAGTGAGACATGGGCGCTAGGATACCACCGAATGATAGACCACGCCGAGGCGGCATCAAATGCGAATTTTGCGGACGTGCCGTTCCGAGCATTCAAGCACTGAGAAGCCATCAGATTTCGCTTCATTCCACTGCTTTGAAGGAGAAGAACAAGCAGAAAAGCGTACCGGTGAAATCTTCGAAGGTTCAGAAGCCTGAACCGCGTAAACTACTCGTCAAAAAGGTAAAAACAACACCTGAACTGAAGAGTAACAATAGCTCTGTACAAACGAAGATTAAGCCAAAAACTGATAAAGAAAAGGTGAAATTGAAGCCTAAACCTGATAAAGTTAAGGATAATTTAGAGAAACCGAAGTCTAAAGTAGCGAGAGAATACGCTGTGTCTACAAAAATGGACTCTACAAGCAGTACTAACGCTAAACATAGAAGAACTGAGTTTAAGTGTCCTAAATGCGACAAATACTTCACAATGATGTTCTTAGCTCAAAAGCATATACAGAAAAAGCATAGCGTTAATGGAAATGATGAGTCTGGGTAAGTATTTATTTATATAAATCATTTCAACTTCTGATATGAGATACTGATATTATAGTCAGCCCATTGCGTCCTTGTTTTCCTGTTGAATCCATATAAGATATGTAACAAAATACTTATCTAGCCATTTGTGTCAATCAATCAATCAATCAGCCTGTTTCTCCCCACTGCTGGATATACGCCTCCCTTTTTTCACGCCATTCACTACAGTCCTGTGCCAGTCTAACCCATACGGCCCTGTCGATCTGACGATGTCAACATCATTAACCATCATTAACACACAAAATTAATCAAAAAACTGTCTCCACTCAAAATAGTTGAAGCCTAGACAAAAAAAGTTTTAAAAAAATATTAAATTTCCAGTTCGCCAGACTCCCCAGACGAAATGCAACCAATCCCAATGGAGCTTTGCCTATACTGCAACGACAAATTTGAAACACCACATGATTGCCCGAACAAACCAACATCTGGAGTAGCTACGTCTTACATCTGCACCGGTTGCCAGCAACGGTTTCAAAACAGCAAACTGTTTGATGTCCACGTTGCTAACGTACATGGGGAACGCAGCGAGAATATGTTTTTTCCTAATGAAGATGGTAAGTTATTGATCATCATCATATTTAAGAGTTAGACTTGATGGTGGAGTATTCGCCATTTAGGCCTATCCTCTGCCAGTGCTTTGACTTCTTGATACATGACGTTAACTTTCTCTATCACTTGAGTATAGTACGTCGCAGTCTTCCTCTGCCTCTCTTTCCCTGAACCTTTGCTTCAATGATGTTTGTCAAGAAACCGTCATGTTGCATCAAGTGCCCTATCATCTTCCCTCTTCTATTTTCTATAGTTCTCAACAAGCAAAGCTTTTCGTTGACTAAGTTATTGATTCCTACTAATATTATAAAAGTCTTTGTGTAGATCGATGGATGTGATGGTGTCTGTTACTCTTTCACACAAAAACCACTGAACAGATATTAATGAAACTTTGTAATGTTGTAGCTTACACATCAGAGTAACACATAGGCTATATTCATTTATTCAGATGTTTTTTGCCAAGTAACAATAAATGCTAGGACATTTGATACGACATGATTCCTTCATAAAAAACATCATAGAAGGAAACATTGAAGGGAAAAGGAAGAGAGGAAGACCCAGACGGACGTTCCTAGAACAGGTGAAGGAAAAGGCGGGTGTCATGTCGTATCAAGATGTTAAAAAGAAGGCAGAAAATAGGGAGGGATGGAAGAGGCTCCACCGACAAGAGCTTAGCTCTTAAATAAGAAGAAGAAGAACAAATGCGTACGAAGTAATAAACAGCATGTAGACCATCTATCTAACGAATTAACGCAGCGTAATTTCGGCTAATATCTCTTAATAAATTAAAAAGCCAAAACAAGTTTTAAAGATAGTTCGACGTTAGTGTTAGTTCGTTTAGTTTGACGTTTTGTCCATAGCCTAAACTGGATGTTCCATTCTGAAAATGTGACAAGACATGTATTCATGTAGGTAATTAAATAAATTGTACAAAATCAATCACAAAAAACTTTCTTTATTACAGAATTTAATTCCTGGAAAGAAACAATGGAGAATCAAACACAATGCAATTACACTCTCATGGGACAATACAGCGCTAAACAAGTCTTCCGATGTTCTAACTCTTCGGACAACAGCACCAATGATGAAGCCGTATTCTGCCCTTCCATGGTCGTCAAAACCGAATTCCCAAAAGGCTATCAAGTCAATTTCTATTTGTCACATTACGGACATGATTTTAAAGAGTATGAGCTCACGGATCAATATAAATCATACTCCATTACCGATCTATTAGAACAAGGAGGTTGTGATGTATCCAACATGGGCTCCGATGAAAATGATCTATATTTACAGTTCAAAACGTTAATGGAAAATATTGTTTTCGACGCTGCAAAGATCAACATAGACATGCTCAAGATTCTAGTTGGTAAAGCATTAGACATGACGTCAATACTAACTCAATACGACGAAGATGAAGAAATTATATCAACCGTATCATCTACATTTTCGTTGCATACTAGAAATACAAAGGAAGATCAATTAACCAAAACTTTGGAAGGGTTAAGAAGTTCACAACGGAAACGAAGCGTTCTAGAAAATGGTAAGGGGGAGAAACGATTCAAATCTGATAAAAAGTATTCCTTAGCAGATGATAAAGATACAGATAAAATCTTACAAGAGTTAGAAGGGAATAAACGGAGAAGAATTGAGTCACCGAGTAATGATATGGAGAATATTCGAAGTCCAATACAGTCACCATCGTTCAACGATACATATAAAGACTTCATCGTTAAAAATGCTCAAAAACATGTTCAAAATAAACTACCAGAAGGCAGAACGAGTACACCGTTTAAAAAGAGAAATGTAGTTAAAACTAAAATAGGTCAGTTCAGACCGAGTATTTCACCTAAGAAACGCACTAGTTTTGGAAAAGGCAGAGATTTGGAGTACGAAGTGAGGGAACGCGAAGATGAATGTAATATTTTAGTTTTAAAAATATAGTTTCTGATGTGAAAATGTGTTGTTAAGTTGGGGTCCTATTTAATTAATGTAGTCAAAATATCTGGACTTTTTATATTGGGATTTTGGAAAAGACAGGACCATTGTTAAGTTAATATTCGAATATCATTGATTATTAAGTTAGTTAGGTACATTAGGGAGAAAAGAAATTGAAGTTGAGTTGAAGGGAGCGGTAGCCTAGTTGGTAGAACGTTCGCCTCCAATCTTGGAGACAACTCTGAGATTTACTTCTCATGTACGGATTGAATATTCGATTACCACTCGCTAACGGTAAGGGAAAACATGAAGAAACTTGCATACACTAGAGAAGAAATTCGAAGGTGTATGTGAAACCCGCCAACACAGCGTGGTAGATTACGGCCTAATCACTCTCTGTATGAGAGTAGGCTCGTGTGTCTGTAGTGGGGACGTTAAAAGGGCTGATAAGGATGTAATGTGTGTATTGGAAACTAATTAAGAAAATATTCTGTTAAATCCAAAGTCTTCTAAATATTTTAATTTCCAAAACAAATAGCCTTTTTTTAAACTAGAGATGTTTTAGCCACGTAACGTAACTTATTAGGTACAATAAGTACATGAAGTATGAAATGAAATAAAATACAGAAAAACAATGTTTTACATAAGTTGCTTTATTTGTAATTTATAAACTAAACTGCATTGAATAAACATTTTTAAATAAAAAGTGTTTTTTATCCCCTAATTTATTTTAAGCCTAAAAATTAAAACTAAAACGAATAAATGAAAGGAGATTATCGAAAGAGATATACGAGGCGAGAGTGGATGGAAATATTGGGAAGGGAAGACTGAGGGACACAAGACAAGGGACTTTGATCAAATTAAGGATTTACTAAACCAAGGTCAGGTCAAGAGTACCCTAAGTGTGCGGTCACATTTGCGTTACGTACCGCGCGGAACGTTCGGTTCAATACGCTCGCAATGTGTTTCAAGTCACCTATGACACATCAGCTGAAATTACGTCGCATACATTTACTCCAGCCGCTGAACGTTCGGTTTAATACGCTCGCAATGTGTTTCAAGTCACCTATGACACATCAGCTGAAATTACGTCGCATACATTTACTCCAGCCGACGAACGTTCGGTTCAATACGCTCGCAATGTGTTTCAAGTCACCTATGACAACATCAGCTGAAATTACGTCGCATACATTTACTCCAGCCGCTGAACGTTCGGTTCAATACGCTCGCAATGTGTTTCAAGTCACCTATGACACATCAGCCGAAGTTACGTCGCATACATTTACTCCAGCCGCTGAACGTTCGGTTCAATACGCTTGCAATGTGTTTCAAGTCACCTATGACACATCAGCTGAAATTACGTCGCATACATTTACTCCAGCCGCTGAACGTTCGGTTCAATACGCTCGCAATGTGTTTCAAGTCACCTATGACACATCAGCTGAAATTGCGTCGCATACATTTACTCCAGCCGCTGAACGTTCCGCGCGGTACGTTACGCAGATGTGTGACTGCACATTTATGGTATCTTCCTTAAGTCCCTAATTCCCCATTTGATCGAGGTATATTCGCCTCGCTCGCAGCCCTGAATTGACATGCATGTTTGAGTAGACTGATGAATGAAGTGAAAGAGGCGTGTTTGAATCGTAGCAAGTGGAGGGACGTTGTCTGCGAAGGATAAGACTTGTGACAGATATGTATGTATGTATTCATTACTCCATGATACCATGTTGTCTTAATATACTAATATCAATTAAGTCTTCATTGACAACTTGTTTAGGATGATGAATTAGATGCAATAGGATCCTAACTTTAGTACTAGAGCTCCACTCACACAGCGCGCATTGGAAATCCTTTTTTCTGTTTTTAATTTTATTTATTTTGATTTTTAAATTTTTACGTTTAAGTTTCGCTTTGTTTGAATGCGTGGCAATCCAATGTTGCATTAATAGATCCGAGTTGCAAGTCTTATGAGTACAAGAATCGCATTTAAGAAGGTTATTTAAATGAGATTCAAATTTTCTCGACGTTTTAAACTCAATTTCACAATGTGGGCAATTATTTGCAGTAGTATGTTTTTTTACGTGATGTTTTAAAGATTGCGGATTGCGAGCGATAAATTCGCATTGTCCGCAGCGTAAAGGGTTATCGGGTCTGTGTATTAATTCGTGTTTTCTAACATTCTTTTTAGAAACGCTGCAATAATCACATTTAGAGCATTTAAACGGTTTGATGCCTTGATGTCGTCGTACATGTTCTTCGAATACAGCTTTGTTATATGTCGAGTAATCACAAACGTAGCATTGAAAAGGGTTTTCTCCACGGTGAATGCGTAAATGTCTGAGCATCTTCTCTTCGGTGTTCGTTGTGTATCTTTTACATTCCGGGCAGGTTATCCGTTGAGGTGTCGTTGAGCTTGTAGGTTTAGGTTCAACAATTTCTTGTTTTCCTTGGGTTTCTGTTGATTCGATTCTGAAAATGAGTGTTGAAGAGTTAGTATCTTATGTTAATTTCTTTTGAAAATGATAAGATATTTATTTAGAAATAGGCAAAACTCAGAAGAAACAGAAGAAATTCGAAGGTGTATGTGAAATCCGCCAACCCGCACTTGGCCAGCATGGTGGATTACGGCCTAATCACTCTGTATGAGAATAGGCTCGTGCCCCTCGGTGGGTACATATATGGGCTGATAAAGAAGAATAAAGAAGGCAAAACTCATTATACTTTTTCGATGTTTTTTTTTCTAGTCTACAATATAATATCAGAGATGCTAAGTTATTCTCTCTTGCAGAAATGGTCATTTAAAGATAATGCTTCATTAAACATATAGGTTACCAAATAAGTTTTGAACAATAAACAATGGGATTAATTTATTCTAAAGATAGTAAAAATCTTCATGGGCCTTTTCTGCGACGGGCAGTAGATACCTATCCTACTCCTTATTATTATAAATATCAATGTTTGTGCCGATGGATGGATGTTTGTTACTCTTTCACGCAAAAACTACTGGATAGACTTTGATGAAACTTGGCAATATTGTAGTTTATATATCAGAATAACACATAGGTTGTATTATTTTAAGATATCATGATTTTTTTCCAAGATATGACGATAAATGCTCACGAAGTCGCGGGCAGCCTTTAGTATCTTTATAAATGTGGACTTACGTTTTCTGTATCGCCTCGGCTCCAGAAACAATGTTTTCAATCTGTATTTCTCCCTGTGTTTCAACTTTAACAACATTATTCGCTTCCTCCACATTCTCATTTTCACTTCCTTGAAGCAATCTTGTATATAATATTGGAAAAGTAGGATCCGCGTCAGCAGCGTCTACTGATACAAACACTGGTTGATCGTTTAAATTCAATTCAGACATGATTATTTAAGTATTTTAGTCAATATTTAGGAAAAAATTGGTTTTCTATGAGACACGACTAATGACTATGAAATTATTCGTAAACAAACTCAGTGTTTTTTTTTAATTATCTGACATTTGTAAGCAGAGGGTATACTTTTTATACAGCCGTATCCCAAAACCGCGCATATCCGAAAACCGCTCGTCTATAACAACAATTTATTGAAATTGCAACACTGAAATTGAAATGTCAAGGAACTGTCAAAATGATTGTCATTTTCTTATCAGTTTCCTCAACTCAAGTTATTTATTTTATTTTACGTTTTTTCCCAGAATTATGAGTGATTACAACCGAGAATTGAGTTTTTAAAACAAAAATGTCTTTCCCTAAAATAGAAGGGTATGTGGTGACGGAAAAATTAGGTTCTGGGAGTTATTCGACGGTTTACAAAGCGCACACAAAGGTGAGTTTTTGTTATCATAAGTAAATCTTAAATATCTTATTTATTTTCGCTTTGTTTGCAAAGTTTTATGCACTGATAAGTGCTAAGACTCTTCATTAATTAGTTTAATAGGATTTTCTTGTTTATCTAATTGTAATTGCTTTGAAATCACTCGATTTCTTGATGACCTGATTATGCTTTTGTTGTAGTTTCATTTCTTTGTTTACATTCTATTTGTTTAATGAAATTCTCCACAAATTCTCTGAAAACCATGAATACTAAATTTTCAGTAATGCTATCATGTAACTGTAAAATTAGCAAGGTTCCCAATTCATTTAAGTATTACTTACCTACTTTAAATGAAAGAATATAAATACCTATTTTTTGCATTCACCTGTTAAATATTCTGAAATTCGTATGTTTTTAACATTCTATAGCATAACAACAATAAAGTAAGCAAGTATATTTAAAAAACAAAATAAAATAAGATTACAATTACAAAGAAATAACACAATAAAATTAAAATTTAAAGAATACCAATTCATAAATACATACTTTATTTTAATAATCCTTAAAAACATATTTCTTTGACTCATCTAATTTTTATATAATTTTCTCATTTTGAATAAAATACCATTAATTTAACCTATAACGTATATTTAATATTCCAGGTAGGAGCCCGTTCAATAGTAGCTATAAAATGCATAGACAAGTCCCGAGTGAAACACTCCGGGTCGGCCATAGACAATCTCATCACGGAAATAAGATTGTTAAAGACTCTCACTCATCCACATATTGTACATATGAAGCATTTCACTTGGGATGATAGGTAATTTTATATTAATTATTAAAACAGATAGGGTAAGAGTAACAGGTGTTGGGGTAATACAGAAAATGAGATGTACCTACATAGTGATTAGTGACTTATGTAATCACTCATTGTTCCAAATTACCCCATGGTCCAAATTACCCCAAAGTCCGAAATATTCTGGTCTGAATTAGACTAGTTCCAAAAATGTAATTTAATTTTGGACTAAATTTCGAATTACCCCAATATACTAAATTCAATATTCTATTCTATTGAAAAATTGATTTTAGTAAAGCAAAAACTTCAAATTTTATTAAGTTATTATTTCTTCCACAATTTTTTTTACACTCACACTCTTTTTTGTTTAGACACTCAAACACTAATTCTTGCCCCTCGCACTCATGTTACAAACCCCTTCACCATATATTTCTAAATAAATATGCCCGAGTTGGTTATTAAATAAACTAAAATCAATAATTCTGTATTTTAGGAACATCTACATAATAATGGAGTATTGCTGCGGGGGAGATCTCTCTAGATATATACAAAGATATGGAAGGGTACCTGAAAAACAAGTAAGTTAACTTTTTGCATACATAGGTACACACATATCCGTCACGCCTCTCTCCCATCGAGGTAGGCAGAGACATCCCTCCACTTGCTACGATACAAACAAACTTCTTTCGCTTCATACACATTCATCAATCTCCTCATATGTGTTCGTCAGTATTTTTTTCTGTTGCTACCTACGTATAAAATATTGAATGTTTTTGTATGACTAATATTTTGTTAATACTTGTAAAGAAGAGTTTATTAATTGTTTTAACTATCTTTATAGCCTTTTGGTCTATTTTGTAATTCATTTCAATCATTTGTTTTAGGTACTGTATTTCTTACAACAATTAGCATCTGCACTTAAATTCTTAAGAGAAAAAGGTAAGTTTTAATATTATTCCATGTATATCATTTATTAGATAAATTAATATATATCAGAACTAGCTGTACCCGCGACTTCGTCCGCGTGGAATACTGAGTTTGGCGGCGCTCGCGTCGCGTTTGCTTAACCTGCGCTATTAAAATCAAAAGTAGCCTATGTCCTTTCTCAGGCTATAGCCTATCTGTGCGCCAAATTTCGTTTTAATCGGTTCAGCAGTTTTAGCGTGAAAGCGAGACAGACAGACAGAGTTACTTTCGCATTTATAATATTAGTATGGATATGGATTTGAATTCAGTTAAGTTCAGTTAGTCACTTTATTGTTGCACTCTCTCGCATTTGAACCGCGACTGACAAAACAAAAGTCATGGTGTGTGCGACACAGATTTCGCTGTACGAAGTTGGAATTAGCTGATTGCTTTACAAAGATCGATGTGCATTCTTTAACGCTCATTACTGTAGAAGAGTTCTATTCTTATCTTGTTGTAGCAAAAACATTATATTATTAGTGTAGATATACAGGTCAATTCCGCCATAGTAAATAGGAAATTTTTCCTCAGAAATGCTATAAAAAAATTACTTAAATTATACTTCTGTTTCAGGTGTTGTACATATGGATTTAAAACCACATAATTTATTACTACATAAAGGCTCTGATGGAAAATATATATTGAAAGTAGCAGATTTTGGGTAAACAAATAAATGTATTCTTTAACATACGACATATTCTGGTTCATCAGTTCTGGTTCATGAGGTGACTGATGAGTATGGATGAAGCGAAAGAGGTGTGTTTGGATCGTAGCAAGTGGAGGGAAGTGGTACCCATGGGAGAGAGGCGTGACGGATATGTATGTATGTATATTCTGGTTCATAATACTATTGTAAATGTCAATGTATCAGCCTTTAAATGTATGTATTGAATTTATTTATGCCACTACGTGCATGTGTAAGGCCATTGATGTTTGTGGATGGAGTACAAGAGGTGTGTTTGATTTGTATCGTAGCAAGTGGAGGAAAGTCTCTGTCTACCTCGATGGGGAAGATTTTGGAATTTGCTTATATACTCAGCGCGGGAAAAACTTCGATACCGCGTTTCAGGTTTTGTATGCGAATCTACTTTGGTAACGAGAATGTTTGTATCGTAGCAAGTGGAGGTAAATCTCTGTCTACCTCGATGAGAGAGAAGTGTGACGGATATGAATAAAGTAAACTATAATAAACTAGAGGCTGCCCGCGACTTCGTACGCATTTATCGTCATATCTTGGAAGAAAAACATAATATCTCAAAATAATATAGCCTATGTGTTATCCTGATGTGCAAGCTACAATATTGCTAAGTTTCATCAAAATCTGTTCAGTGGTTTTTACGCGATGAAGTAACAAACATCCATCCATCTATCCATCGGCACAAATTTTACGGATTTTACGGATTAATTGATAAGTTTATACTTATATTTTTTTTTAACTTTTTGTTTTGTTTTACTTATAAGTTTATACTTATTGTTCCAGTTTCGCCCAACACATGACGGAAGAAACCAAGCAATGTGTAAGAGGTTCCCCTCTTTATATGGCACCTGAGATGTTAACCGGAGAATACGACGCAAGAGTCGATTTATGGAGTGTTGGTCAGTATACCTACTTTTTTTTGTTAGCCATTAAGATCCCACTGCTGGGCAAAGGCCTCCCCCGCGACTTTCCATTTAACACGGTCTCCAGTAGCGAACCGCCATACACCGATGGATGGATGTTAGTTACTCTTTCACGGAAAAACTACTGAATAGATTTTGATGAAACTTGGTAATGTTGTTGCTTATACAACAGAATAATAGTAGGCTATAAGTAGGTAAGTATAATTATAAGATTTTTTTCTAAAGTACCTATGAATAGAATAGAATAGAATAGAAAATATTTTATTCAGTACCAATCAAAACAGATTATGTAGTACATTAAAAGACTTAACACTAGATGGTCTCGATCGATACTGAAAGGGCCATCCAGCTCAGTATACTGCTGCGACTGCGACTCCAGGCCACAGCAACTGATTTTCAGCTGGAACCCTAGCAAACTAAAAATAATAAAAGTAAAAAGTGAAAAGTTGTTTCAGACTTTGTGCAAATGCAAATTGACGCAACGCGATATTAATCTATGTTCCTATTCCAGTCAGATGTGCCTTTCCAAGGTGGGTATGACGATAATTGCGTACGAATTCGCGGGCAGCATCTAGTTATATATCTATATATATAAAAATGAAACCCGTTTTCCGTTGTCACGGCATCACGCCTGAACGGCTGGACCGATTTCGCTAATTCTTTTTTTAAAATGTTCATTGAAGTCCAAGGATGGTTCTTACGGCGAGAAAAATTCGAATAATTGCCGGGAAAGCCCTAAAACAGACCTTTTCTTTTTCCCATACAAATGTTTTCTTACTAAAATGTAGAGTCAATTTGAACTTTATTCCTACACAATAAAGTTCATTCTAAGGCGGGACGAAGTTCGCCGGGACAGCTAGTATATTATAAATGTCAATATTTGTGTCTGTCTCTAATCTCAATATAATAAATACTATTGTACTTATTTCAGGTGTGATTATGTATGAGTGTTTGTTCGGTAAAGCTCCGTATTCATCAAATACTTTTAAGGAGTTAGTCGATAAAATACAGAGTCAAGCACCCATACAGGTAACTTTTATTCCTTATCAGCCCTTTTAACGTCCCCACAACAGGGGTACGAGCTAATTCTCATACGAGAGTGATTACAATGACGGCCGAGGGCCAGAGGGGTGGATATCGTCCTAAAAAAAATTGCGTTATTGAATGTTAATTCATTCACACTCCTATTCCTATTATACGCTATTGTAATAATATTATAAATAGCAAAGTTTATACCGTTGACTGGATGTGTGGATGTTTGTTACTCTTCCACGCAAAAACTATTGAACAGATTTTAATGTTACTTGGCAATATTGTAGCTTAAATATCAGACTAACACATAGACTATATAATTTTAAAATATCATGTCTGTTTTCCAAGATATGACGATAAATGTGGAAGGCAGCCCAGCAGTGTTCGTCTTACATATATACATACATATATGTATACTATTTATATATTTTTTTGTATTATTATCTATATATGTACAGTTTATTTATTTTAATAAGTAGTAAATTACAGTATTTATTTATTGCCTTGCTCTACTCTACAGTCTTCCTAAACTAGTCCTACTCCCAAGGTTGTCTGGAAGAGATCACTTTTAGTGGTAAGGCCGCCTTTGCGCACAATGTTTTAGTTTTAAGTTTTATTTGTATTTCTTTGTGAGCAATAAAGTATTTCTATCTATCTATCTACATACATATCCGTCACGCCTCTCTCCCATGCTACTTTCGTGTTCGTCTTAAATAACTATAATTTCTTCACACAGATACCAACACACAGTTCAATATCGCCCGGCTGTTTAGATCTATTAACGCGTTTATTACAACACGACCCTAATTTAAGGATATCTTACGAAGACTTCTTTGAACACGAGTATTTGGATTTGGATCATATGCCGAGCAAAGAGAATTATGAGAAGGTAAGAAAATGTTGGGGTAATTTGGAATGCTATTTTTCAAAGTCAAAGTCAAAAATATATTTATTTCATAAGCACAAAAATGCTCTTGAAACCGTTACATTATTATATAGGTATTTTTTTTAAAGCTAGCGCTATATTCGCAAGGTGCAGTTTCCCCCAGAGAAGAACCTAGCAAGAAACTCTGTGAGGTTGCTCTTTTCAAATAAAGTTTTACAGGGGTTTCGAGGGGTAATTATGAGAATTATCTGTAAAATGAGTGAGCTATGGTGAATGAATGAATGATTATTTATTTGCATTATATAGGGTACATGCTTTATAAAAAACATCTTGGAAGGAAAAGTAGAAGGAAAACGGAAGAGAGGGAGACCACGAAGGACTTACATAGATCAAATGAAAGAGGGTCTAAAAGTTGTGTCGTATCAGGTACTCAAAAGGACGGCAGAAAATAGAACAGAGTGGCGTAGACTCCACCGACGAGAGCAAAGCTCTTAAATTTAATGATGATGAGGGTACATACAGAGATGATAGTTATTAAACAATTCGTTTACACAGCCGTTAACATTTCGGCATGCAAACTTGTAAAGATAAGCTTTTAAAATCTATTTATTTGAAAATTATTAATGTCAGTAGCTTAAACAACAAACAAAAACTTTGAGAACAAAAATTTCAATTGAGAAGGTGTATTTTCGGAGTTACTCCAATACATTGTTTATGCCTGAGATTTGTAAAACATAAATTGAAAAGAGCAACCTTACAGAGTTTCTTGCTAGGTTCTTCTCTGGGGAAAACTGCACTCTTGCGAATCTAGCATTAACTTTAAAAAATGATCCGTCCTCAAGTGTTGTCAAAACCTACAGGATTAAATGATTTTTCATTTCATTTCAATTTCATTACATTAAAATATACTTTGCTTCTCAGCAAAATTTGTTACAAAAATTCTTTTTCAATTGTTTGTTATTGTTTTGTTGTTATTTGTAAAAAATATGGTCGCATTTACCCATATATCCGAAATTACCCTATTATTTAATTTTTTGAGCTGGTTTTAAGAGTGAATATTATATTTTTTTAAATTTCTTTTTCAAGTCTTGTTTAACTAACTGCTACCTAGCGAATTTAGTGTTTTTTTCCTAGCCTATTTTGTCCCACTGCTGGGCAATCTAGTGTTAGTTTAAAAAAAAAAACATCGACTCATTTCAAGTGCTATGTACATTTACCTACGAAATGAACTTAAAAAAATTATATGAGTTTTATAAGTAAGAGTTTTATGATTATTGAGTTTTATGAGTATTGAGTTTTATGAATATACATTTTTTATGAGTATTAAGTTTTATGAGCTTAGTTTTACCCGTTATCTTCATTCCCCAACAGGCAGTATACCTAATAAAACAAGCAATAGAACTAGACGCGGCTGGTAAACTACAAGAAGCGTTTGAAGCGTACAGAGACAGCTTGAGGTACCTCGTACCAGCTGTCAGCTGTGAGACTGATGCGGTCAGGAAGAGCGCTTTAACGGCTAAGTTGAGTAGGTTAGTATACAAGGTGACTTTAAATTAGTGAACGATAGAAAAGGATATGCATGTACTCGTTATAACAAACAACTTTTACTATGGGACCAAGATCGAAATCACATAAAAAAGTTATTCCCCCTTACTATCAGCTGATGCATTTTGTATGGTGAGTTAAAAAAATTTGAACGATTTCGACCTTGGTTCCATAATAAAAGTTGTTTGTTATCACGAGTACATGCATACCTTTTTCTATCGTTCACTAATTTAAAGTCACCCTATATAGTTACGGCTTAGTTGGAGAGGGGAGAATAGCCAAAGGTCGTGAGTTCGATTGCAAACATTGCTGTGTTGTACAGAGATGTTTGTCTTGAGTCTAGGTTTTTGTGCTTTTGTACTTATAGTGAACTATGTTAGCCTGATTAATGAGCTTAAATTCAAAGCACTGGCAGAGGATAGGCCTAAACGGCGAATGCTTCACTGAGAAAAGAAACTCTTAAATAAAAATGAATGAATGAGTTTTACTTCACTTGACATTGACAGAATCCGCAGTGGTAGGTTGTCATTTTAATGTAAAAAAAAATAGAGGATGGATATAACCTGTGAACATCCTGTGAATAAAAAATATAGATCAACGTACTGATATAATAAATATGTATTAATGTTTGAAATTGAAATTCACAGAGCTCCATTTAAGTAGACAAAGTTTTGCTATTTTTAATGTACGTACATTTTTTAAGGTACATGGAACGCGCGGAAGAAATAAAACAGCATTTAAGAAACCCAGAGAACAGTACAATAATAAGTATGGCGAGATTACGTCAAGAACAGAGAATGCATGAGAGTAGGCGACCTGTGATGTGCTGCGGGGGTACGCAAGCTAGCAGAGATTTTTGTAAATTTTGTTTTTTTTGTTAGCCATTAAGATCGCGCTGGCCAAAGGCCTCCCCCGCGACTTTCCATTTAACACGGTCTCCGGTAGCGACCCGCCATTCCCGTGAAAGTGCATTCACATTTTATTTAGTGAATTTTCATTTTATAAAACACTAGAGGCTACCTGCAACGTACGCATTTATCGTCATATCTAAAGGTGCGTACAGACCATGTAACATGTTATTTAACTTGTGTTTTATAACACGTCCACACTATGTAACCTTGTTATTCAACATTGCAACATAAAATAATACTGTACACATTAGAATAACAACGCAATATAACAATGTTATATAACCATTGTCGTTTGTCGTTCTTCAGTACAATCCACGCGATCAAAGTTATATAACATTGTTGTACATATCAATAACATGTTACTATACCATGTTTTATAACATTCAGTGTCCACATTATGTAAAACATGTTATATAACAATTTTAAATAACATGTTATGTTACATGGTCTGTACGCACCTTTAGAAAATTTACGCAATAACTTAAAATAATATAGCTTATTTTTGTACTCTGTTATTGTAAAAGTTGAATTATAATTTGGTCAGTGGTGTTTTCTTTGAAAGAGTGACAAACATCCAGCACAAATACTGACGTTGTCAATTTTAGTAGGATAAGATGCTTTTGCGTTATACAGGTGTTAGGAAAAGTTTTTTTTTTTTCATGGAATGTGTTCTACATCACTAACACTATACCTGGTTAAAAGGAAAGTGATACTTTTCCTAACATCCTGTATTTTTGAATTAATTTGAAGTGTTTTGGTATTGACTTAAACTTTTTCAATCCGTTTTCTTTCAATTAAAATGTTTGTATCTTAACAAGTGAAGGGAAATGGTCTCTGCCCACCTTAATGGGGAAGAAACGTGACAGATATGTATGTATGTTTTGTTTAAACAGCCCAATACAAGCAAGCGAACTGCGTCCCGTGTGCGTGTGCGCAAGGTAACACCAATTCGAGTAACAGTTCAAATACGAGCCAATGTTATTGTCGGTCGGAAGTCGTCGGCGTTGAGGAAGTGCCTTTGGATGATCAGGTTTGAATTTTTTATAATCCAATTTATTTTTTGTTTTGTAAATACAATAAAGGGCGATAAAGAATACATCGATCTTTGTAAAGAGGCATACAGCTAATTACAATACAATACAAATATTCTTTATTGCACACAAAGATATAAGGTACAGACACAAACAAAAATATAAGAAGCAACAGGCGGCCTTAATGCTAGGTAGCAATATCTTCCAGGCAACCTTTAATTTTTAATTTTAATTCGTATGGGCCGGCGCACACCTGTCATATTATTGTAGACATTGTTCAAATTAGAATTAAATTCAAAATCAGTTGATTCGTGTGTAGTCGTTTCGATACTCATTTGCTGTGTTAACTGATTTTGAATATTATTCTAATGAGAACAATGTCGATAATAATATGATAATCAAAAATGCTCTGCGCTGCGCTCCGTCAGGTGTGCGCCGGCCCTATAGCCATATCTGTGTCGCATACACCATGACGTTTGTTTTCATTTAAGTATTATTTAATCATTTGTTTATTTAATATAACCCCACTTTTTATACGGTATTTCTGCATTTAACTGATAAATCTTATTTCAGCTTATTTAATTTTAAAGAATATGATCTTAATATCTATTTACCTTTATAAATTGCAGCAGAATCCAGCCCCAACAACGACTAATAATGTGCCTACACAAGCTACGAAATCTGAAAGCAAGTTTACATTCCGAAAGCTATTCGGTCGACAGAACTCTATGCCTTATTTAGATAATAAAGATTCCAGCATTGTAAGTATTGTGTGTATTTGAATTAATTATTTTTAACCGACCATAAAAAGAGACGCTTTTCAATGGGGATGATGACTACATTCGATAATTCAAAAAATAATTAGTCCGTCTTTTAGGCTATTAAAAAATATTTGAAACACATTTTTTACCTGATCAAATACATAAATAAATACAAAGATACAGAGCATCAAAGTTACGAAGTGGGGGGTATTGATGTCACTCCTACGTAAAAATCATACTAAGGCGTGACGTCATGAGCAACTTTAACCCAGTGTATCTTTGTAATTTTTAGTTTAAGGGAAAAAAGAAAAAATATGTGTCGAATATTTTAAAATAATCTATGTGATGGACTAATATTTTTTTTTTAAGTCATCATGCCCATTCGGCAGTTTCTTTTTTAAATTGGCAAGCGTCTTAGTCAAGTTCTATTGTATTACATATTTTTTTTCACTTTACAACGATATTCAAGGGATGTTATCCGTCCTTAAATCTGAATAATTTCCCCAAAAGACAGGCCTAAATAAAAAAAAGTATTGCGCTGAGTTGCATTAAATAAAACTCGAGGGTCATACAGACACAGAAAACAAAAAAATGTCTCTCCTGTTCCTGAAAGTTAAGGACATTGGACGCTAATTTCTGAACTTAATTTATATCCGCATAATCTGTGCCCGATGTAGTTTTGGTCTGCATAAACATTTTGAGGATTAGATACTCCAATGTTAAGGACATCATATGGAACAGGAAAGACAATTTCGAAACTAATTATGTGTATGACTCTCGAAGAAAAGCTCTCACAAAATAATCATATAACTAAATTACCGAATTAAAAAACATCTTTAATTATTTCACAGGCGGACGACAACAAAAAGAATCAGCCGGATGATACGTCAAACGAAGGGTGCCGTATTACGTAACATAATAAGCAAGAAAAGACAGTAATAGTTGCGTTTTATAGTTTTGTGCAATTTACATACCGAAAAACTTTTTCAAAGATACAGGTATGGCAAAACGAAGTGTTTGGAAAATGTCAAATGCACTGCATTTTAGCTGTTTTACGTTCTTTTAAGTGGGTTCCACGCGACACAATTTCACACCCAATTTGGCAATCAAATTGCGTAGTGTGGACTGAAGATTAAATTGAAGATTGATTGAAGGTCATTGGTTGTCCGGCACGCCCGACTCGATTGTGATCAATCAAATTGGGTGGTATGGACGTTAATTGGCCAATTTTTCGACTCAGTCTCCAATGAGTACAGGAGGCATCTTAAACACTTTTGTTCAGCAGAGGCAGCAAAAATAAACTGAAATTGGCGGTCTTTTTGTTTACGTATGGATGGACAATTAGATTGTATCCAATTCGATTGGCCAATCAAATTGTGTCGTGTGGAACCCACTTTATTGTGGTGGTTTTTAAATAAAATATTTGCTCATCAAGTGTTGGTCTTGATTCGACGCCTTTTTTTTAAATGGGGTAATTCCGAACATAGGGTTAATGCGCCTATAGAAGTACATAGGGTAAATGCGCCTGTGCCTTTTTCCTCAGAATCTTATTGTGATATTTAAAGAAAGATAAAATATAGTTTTAATAAAATAGAAACTTAATTATTTTAATAATAAGGGACCTTTTTATTTCTATTTTTATTTTATCCCTTCATTCGTATTACCCCAACTTTTTTTTTCAAATATGGCGTCGCGACGCTTTACATAAAAAAAACAAAGTATAAAAAGTCATTGTTAAAATTTATTAATGTTGTTCCAGTGAGATTTACTGTATTATGTTTGTAAGTTTATTTTTTTTTTATTTTATTTTCATGCATAATAAAATGTTGTTTGAGAGAACTAAGATTTTTATTTCGTAGAATCCGGTGCTAAAATTATCTTTACTGACTTATCTGAGGAACACTCTAGGGCCTAGGGTCCTGGTTTGGCAGACATTGTCTTCTTTGAGACTCTATTAAAACAACACATTGCCGGTTGCTGACTAAGAGCTAAGCTAAGTTAGTTTAGCTTAGCTTGCATAACGGACATAGCTAAGGTATAACACGTCGGAAATATCTGCGAACCTCGCTGGAATGCGCTTTCCCCGCGCTTCCCCCGTTTTCGCCTATCCAGTACCGTGACGAGTTGCATGACTTCATCAAGCCAGGTCCGCAGATATTTCCGACGTGTTATAGCTAAGTTTGCAAACTTCACACAAGTATGGAAAACTGCGTCGGCTACGTTAACTCTTTGTCTCCAGTCGCCACAGACGTATCACGTACCTATAAAACACTTTCAGTTATTCTGCCTTAAAGCGCCCGGTAAACGATCAAACTGCTTGTCAAACCTTACGTGCTTGTCAAGCATGTTTGATCGTTTACCGGGCGCTTTATAAGCTTGACGTCGTCGGTTCGCGGCTCTATCTGTCAAGAGACAAAGACGTCGACAAGGCGACACAATGGGGAATATGCACGTGACTTAAATATGGACAAAATATATTTTTTTGTAACATTTATTGCTACTGAAAACTCACTATACAATTATTTTTAGAATTTATTTTAATTTAATAATGAAATTTAATCATCAAAAAGTGGCTGTTTTGAAATTACCGCGCAAATTTTCGAAACGCAACACTATTGGTGGAACAAAGCGTGACGTCAGTTTTACACGAGACGTCTGCTGTCAACAAGCTATTTGTATGGTTTCTTTTTTGAGGAATAATTGTTATTGTATTGTGTCGCTGTTTTTTATCTTAAGTAAATAGTTTTATGTGTTCAAAGTATTAATTAATTCTGAAGAAGGACTTAGAGAATGACTGAAACCGGTTTCGTAAAAGCGCAATCGGATAATCTTCCGAAAATCGACGAGTTTATGATGGCCACGTATCTATCTATCTATCTATATCTATATCTATATCTATATCTATATCTATATCTATATCTATATCTATATCTATATCTATCTATCTATATATATAAAAATGAAACCCGTTTTCCGTTGTCACGGCATCACGCCTGAACGGCTGGACCGATTTCGCTAATTCTTTTTTTAAAATGTTCATTGAAGTCCAAGGATGGTTCTTACGGTGAGAAAAATTCGAATAATTGCCGGGAAAGCCCTAAAACAGACCTTTTCTTTTTCCCATACAAATGTTTTCTTACTAAAATGTAGAGTCAATTTGAACTTTATTCCTACACAATAAAGTTCATTCTAAGGCGGGACGAAGTTCGCCGGGACAGCTAGTATATATATAAAAATGAAACCCGTTTTCCGTTGTCACGGCATCACGCCTGAACGGCTGGACCGATATCGCTAATTCTTTTTTTAAAATGTTCATTGAAGTCCAAGGATGGTTCCTACGGTGAGAAAAATTCGAATAATTGCCGGGAAAGCCCAAAAACAGACCTTTTCTTTTTCCCATAGGTACAAATGTTTTCTTACTAAAATGTAGAGTCAATTTGAACTTTATTCCTACACAATAAAGTTCATTCTAAGGCGGGACGAAGTTCGCCGGGACAGCTAGTTATTTATAATTTAGTTTAGATGTTTTTATTCATGAATAATACTTATACATACATAAAGATAAATTTAGAATATCGAATAAGAATTTTTAATAATATCTTTACAACTTTTTGTAAACTAGGTATGTTTTTGTAGAGGTTTGTAAACAAAACAAGTAGGTAGGTAAAAGTAAGAATGATTTGTATATGTTTTTTAGTTTTTTAATATCCTTACTTACATTGAAATGATCTTCACAACAGTATAAACAGCTCAAACACGATACATTGTCTCTTCTCATCGCCTTGCATCACTTTTTCCTTAGATTTTCACCTTTCGGCATAAGGAAATACACTTTGTCAGGTGCAGTGTTGATGTTATTTGGACACATAGGAACGACACAATATTTATAATATGGTTTTTTGTACTTTTCCATGGTAATTAAGTCGATATTCACTCACTTTATTTATTTTTTGGTAATTTTGTAAACCAAACACTTTGCTGTTGACATCGAACTCGTGTAATGGTGACGTCACGAGCAAGCGCGCCAAAATGGCCGCGTTTAAATTGATCGCGATTTTAATATTTAAGTAATTTTCTGCATAATAGTTTATATTTTGGACGTGATATTTGTATGTTTGGTAATGTAATAACTAGTAGAAACATATAAAGAATTAAAAAAAAAACATGCATATTCCCCATTCCATCTGATGCTTTCTCTTGTCAGTCTGCGGTAAAACTTGTCGCTCTCTCGTTCTCGCATCGGGTTGTTCAGCCATCAAAAATATTGTAACAGGCTTGCATCATAAATCGTCTGCATAAGGCTGGCTTCTCACTGCGCGTGGTAGCCCGCGCCGCGCCGCGCCCGCACGCTAGTGATGGGCGAATACGAATGATTCATTCGAATAGGCCTAATTGAAACTATTCGATTGTAGAATTTGACTATTCGAATTATTCGAATGAAAAAAATCGTTCGAATGAAAACATATTATTCGAATAAATTTTCATCAATCTCGGTGTGCAAGTACACTGTTTAATGGATTATTACTTTACACCAGGGCAGGTGCGGCGCGGCGCGGGCTATCCGCTAAAAGTCGGTAACTTCAAATGCGCGGCGCGGGCTCGCGCGTGTAGGCGCGGGCTCGCGCGTGTAGGCGCGGGCTCGCGCGTATAGGCGCGGGCGCGTGCGGTAGTGATGGGCGATTGTTAGAAAAATTAACAATCGAATTATTCGAATGATTTCTAACGCGGTATTCGAATGATCATTCATCATTCGAATGATTATTTTTCATTCGAATGAACATTCGCTATTCGAATAATTTTTAATTAATTAATTCATTCGAATAAAAAGATCAAAATTATTATTTTGAATTTTTGTATGAAAATAATGAAAAAGTTTAATGTCGTTTTTTGATAAATAGTGTTTGTTTTCGCTCACAGCATCTTATTCCTTCAAGGTGTAAAGTAATAATCCATTAAACAGTGTACTTGCACACCGAGATTGATGAAAATTTATTCGAATAATATGTTTTCATTCGAACGATTTTTTTCATTCGAATAATTCGAATAGTCAAATTCTACAATCGAATAGTTTCAATTAGGCCTATTCGAATGAATCATTCGTATTCGCCCATCACTAGCGTGCGGGCGCGGCGCGGCGCGGGCTACCACGCGCAGTGAGAAGCCAGCCTAAGGCGCCTATTTAAATAAGCCGTAAAATAAAATTGATCACCCATGTTCGTCCAGATTTGAACCGAGAACAAGCCAAGATTTGTGCTTTCAGCGCCATCTTTTGTCTTTTCAATGATCATTGCGTTTCGTTGTTGAAATTTTTGTTTCGAGTTTTGGCTTATTAAAAAAGTATAGTTATTAATTGATTTCATCCTCTATTAAAGAAACTTTTTGAAATGTTAAAAGTCATCCCCTTCTTTTTTGTCAAGTTCTTTGTTGTCATCTGGAGTTATCTTGTCATAATAAGTGAATTTATGTTTCCGCACTACAATTAATTGGACATTAATTGGACTTTGTATGTATTTAATGCTTAAATTAATGAATGGCGGAGACCATTTATTAATCTAGGTGTTTTATGCAGACTTCGTACCAAATAATTGATCGATCGAAATATGCTTACAAGGTAATAATGAGGGCAAGATACCGCGTGGTCACTTGAACGTTATTATACCTGTGTGGGTTATATTTTGATGCTAAGTGCACGAAGTGTTTTGAGATAATTATTGTGAGTTATATTTTTTATACCTATCTTACAATTTTCATTTCATGTCGTCCACACCGTGTCCGGCGACGGCGACTCCAGAAAGGTTTACATTTAGGATTGTTGTTGAAGTGGGTGGTTGGCTCTTATGTGGCTTGCAAAGCCGAACTTGGTCTTAATAATGCGATCACAGGGGGTACAATACATCTAACAATACATAGGTACCTACCAACTTCAGGGTAGACCACGGAAAAGGTGGCGGGATGAGCTAGACATAGCTATGACACCTTCATGGATGGCTGGGTTGAGGCGGCTCAGGATAGAGAATCGTCAAGAAAAAGGAGAGAGGCCTTTCTTCAGTCGTGGGCGCTACACAAGGGGTGAAACTAGGGCGTTAATAATTCGAGGAACCAAATGATAATTATATTTAAACTGAGGTGAACATTGACAAAGCAAAATGTAAATAATTATCGTGTTTTCAAGTCGTCTGAGGAATAAGTCTAAACTGGTAAGTTACAAAAAAAAGGGATTTTTTGAAGCCAAATGTGAAAAAACTAAATTAGTTCCTATACTTCCTTCATAGATGGCGCTATATGTTAATGTAGGTACCTAGAGGCTAAGTACGCGGCTTTTTAAAAAGTTTTGAGCTTTCAGAAAATCCCTAAATACTAAAATAGCATTTAATTTATTAGGATAACCCTTTTAATGCTAGTTTAATTCTAAACAGTCTCAATAGATGGCGCTATCCATCCAGGATGGATAGGTACATCCTATTTAAAGTTTGGTAGCAGTTTTTAATATTTTTTAACATAGATTTACTTTTTTGAGCCCTTATGGCAATTAATTTTTAAATAAAATAAAAATTATATGGTTAAAGTCTTGATTAAGATTTGATCAAGGGAACGCAAAGGCATTTGACCCCCCAAGATCGGAGGCCTGGGGCGGACCGCTCTTTTTGCCCCACTGTTAGTTCGCCATTGGCTGCACCACCCTTGAAATAACCTCGTAGGAAGGGTTGAAATAATTTTGCACCAATAGGATACGTTCCCGCCGAAAGTCCATAATTTTTAATATTTATTTTATGACTGAAGTTGTAGCGTTGCAAGTTTAAATAAAGAAAAAAGGCGTGAAGAAACAAAAACGTCATACTTATTGCTCATTAGACACAGTGGCATAATTGCAGTAGGTAGTTGGAAAAAACAGTTTCCCCTTATTACAAAACGAGGTTTATTTATAGTCCTAGAACCTTTGAGTATAGAATACATAAGGAGGTGCCAGACCGTCTGGATCGGCGTGTCTGGTCTGGTGCAAAATGGCTACCTTTTTGTATGGTATTTCTTATCGTTTGACAGGTCATCTACCAAGAAAACTATGAAAAACTTGCGCCAACCTTGGCACGCTTTCATAAACTCATTTGTATATGAAAAAAAATGGGACCACTCCTTATATTCCTTCATCATTGAGACAAAAGGTCAAAAAATGATATTAGTTCTAGAACTGTATTTTAAACTCGTTTTGTAATAACGGGTTGAGATTATTGGTGCTTCCACATTGCATGTTTAGTAATGTTTGTAAACATGATTTAACAAACTTTTATACCCAGGGAGCTTAGCGCGAAAATTATCTCACGTACGCTGTCCTTATCACATGTAAAACTATAGACAGAGACGCAAACGTGACAAACGCATGACAACGTCTTGTCACGGAATGCCATGCTAAGCTAGCAGAACACTCGGTGAAACGCAACTGAAACTGCTAGTTACTTTTGAGTTGCATTAAGGTTTCTGCTACAGACTCCTTTAGAAAACCACACACGACGCCAGTTTGAAACGTTTCGTTTCAGTTACGTTGCAGTTGCGTTTCATCGTGTTTTTTGGGGGCTTAGCATGCATGCCGCGACAATTATCTCACGTCATGCTGTCCTTATCACATTTAAAACATGGACAGAGACGTAAGCGTGACAAACGCATGACAACGTCTTGTCACGGAGTGTATGCTAAGCTAGCTGGGCCTTAGCATACAAAATTTTTGTTATTTTTGTCACGCTTACGTCTCTGTCCATAGTTTTAAATGTGATAAGGACAGCATGACGTGAGATAATTGTCGCGGCACGCATGCTAAGCCCCCAGAACACACGATGAAACGCAACTGCAACGCAACTGAAACGAAACGTTTCAAACTGGTTTCGTCGTGTGTGGTTTTCTAAAGGAGTCTGTAGCAGAAACTTAAATGCAACTCAAAAGTAAGTAGCAGTTTTATTTGCGTTGCGTTTCACCGTGTGTTCTAGGTATAGTAGTTTGTTATAAGTAAAATGTTTACAAACTTTACTTAACATGCAATATGGAAGCATCTTAAGTTGATAAATTGTTTCAGTCACAATGCCGCCGGTCACGTCAACGGCAACTCACTCGTCTGTTATCGTGATGCCATCCGGCAACGCGCCTTTCTGGACTAAAATATGGTTCTGGATATTAGTAGCGATTGTGTTAATAACAAGTATTTCCGTAGGTGTCTATCTTGCATTAAAAAAGGCATAGTTTTTTAGTAAATGCATTTTTATTATTTTTTTTAAATTTCGGAATAAGTTTAGTTGCTCGAAAAGCTCAATAGATGGCGTTAAACCATATAATCTGCTGGTACTATGCTTAGGCACATTAACCTCGCGCAGTTCCCGCGAAAAAAGGAAATGCTAGCTGTCTCTATCTAACTAAAGGGCGCGGAGATTAAACGATAAAGTAAAAAAAATCACTGTTACATACTCTTTACTTACTATTAAATAGGTAATTATTTTAATTAACGCCATCTATTGAGACTGTTTTTGTAAGCCTATGCTATCCAATTATTTTTCTTTCGAACCTGGAGCATTAGGTAGGGTACCTATTTTGTAGTTTCTAGCTAGAAACATTTTCTGATAATTTTTACAACTTTTCATTCAACGGTCGATTGGGCACACATTAGACCAATAAACTACGGTTTTTTGCGGTTAAAACTTTTTTAATCGCAAACTTCGCTACCCACTCGGTGTTGGAAAAATAGGGGATTTAAATGGAATGAAAAAAGAGTTCTACTTAGAGGAAACATCAATAAGTTCTACAAATACCTACCTACATATTAGAGGTATATGAGAGAATGGAGCATGTGAAAACGTTTTTGTTCCAGAAAATGAGCAGTCAACACAAAACCATTTTAAAAGGTTCGTCAGTGACACTCAATATAATCGATGAGCCGGATAAAACTTCATCTTCGAAAAGATATAGTAAAATAAGTAAAACTATGATGCGATCGTCATCCTTATTATGCACAAGGCCTTTAGCTAATGTTGGCCTGCATAGTGTCAATAAATTCTTCACAATTTGCTGCAGTATAGCTGCTTGCTCAACTATTATTATTGTTTTGTTAATTGTGTTAACTTTTTTACAATACGATGGAATTATTCCTAAGATTTGGATTCCATAACATCGTCATTATTTTTTTTATTTAACAACTACAAAATGTTAGACATGAGCTTTATTTTATTTTATTAGAGTTTCATAGTACTTATACCCTGTTTTTATATTAATTTAGCGGACGATATAAAATTAAAATTGTAAATAAGATTATATTATTTGTTATTTGTAGCAAGTTAGCTTTTTTCTTTAAAATAGTCCTTTTTTTGAATATATGCCAAATAAGGCTGTATGACTTTGATGACAGTTTTGCGAAACTAAACGCAGCAAATGCAAAGAAAAAAAAACTGATTTATAAATGGCGGCGATGGTTTGCGACTATTGCGACGACGCGAATTTTCTTTTGTCGTGAATCGCCGTAATTTTCTTATTTATTCATAACGTGCTAA
The DNA here is from genome assembly GCA_947563765.1 of Anarsia innoxiella. Classification (NCBI taxonomy): domain Eukaryota; kingdom Metazoa; phylum Arthropoda; class Insecta; order Lepidoptera; family Gelechiidae; genus Anarsia; species Anarsia innoxiella. The sequence continues at coordinate 889,735 of OX387419.1, read as the reverse complement.
GAATTATATTGTGGTGAAGTGAAGTTAAACCAAACTTGCAAATAATTTGATCCTATTATTAAAACTAAGTGCTTAGAAGTGAAGTGAAAATTGTAATTTCTGATGGCGTGGTGTTGATGCAGTAAAAATGACGCAGTTTTTGCCACCGAACTTATTGGCATTATTCGCAGCAAGGGACCCGATCCCGTATTTGCCGCCGGCTGCAAAACTTCCGCACGAGAAGAAACAGAAAGGTTACGATGGAGTTGGCAGTTTTCTGTCTTGTTTTGAGGTTAGTTTTCGCATCTAATTTTTATAAACGTACTCAATTCTGTTAATCTTATTTCTATGAACGCCCATGGATTTTAAACACAGTCTTCGTCTGTTTTTCGGTACTAATATACAATGTTCATCTTTAATAACCGTTCACCACCCGCGATATCTAAAACCAAAACATGAAAAAAAAAATCAGACTGAATCATGTCGGTAGTTTTGTCTACATACAAAAGACACCAGAATGTTCTTAATTGCAAAAAACCATAATCATACAGCCTTGTAACTTCTCCCCTTCCAGCACCCTTCAGAAACCCCCCCTCCGACAAGAGTGGAGACCAGAGAAGAGCGTCTTGAAAGGAAAAGGAGAGAGAGAGCCGAGCAGACAGCGTACAAATTGGAGCAGGAGATAGCATTGTGGGACCCTACTGCGAATCCTGGAGCTACCGCTGATCCTTTCAAATCATTGTTTGTCGCTAGAATTGTGAGTATTGGATTTTTTAAAATCAATAACTACGAAGTTAGTTTATAGCGTGGTGGATTACGTCTTAATCACTCTGGTATGAGACTAGGCTTGTCTGTAGTGGCGACGTTAAAAGGACTGATAAGGAATTTCTATTGTACATAGCTTTTTATAAACTGCCTGTGACTTTAAATTAGTGAACGATAGAAAAGGATATGTATGTACTCGTGATAAACTACTTTTACTATGGGACCAAGTACGAAATCATAAAAAAAATGTTCCTCCAGTACTATCAGCTGATGAATTTTGTATGAGGGGGTTCAAAATTTTTTGAATGATTTCAACCTTGGTCCCATAGTAAAAGTTCTATGTTATCACGAGTACATGCATATCCTTTTCTATCGATCACTACAATCAAAAGAGAATGAAAAGAGCAACCCTACAGAGTTTCTTGCTAGGTTCTTCTCTGGGGAAAACTGCACTCTTGCGAATCGAGCGAAGCGAACAGGATTAAATGATTTTTCATTTCATTTCAACACCATTTCTTTTTCAACACATAAACAATGGACACAAGCCATAAATCCACATTAAAAACTTTTTTAAATTGTAATTACAGAATTATGACACGTCAGAATCGAAGTTGCGAAGAGAGTTTGAAGGGTATGGACCAATAAAGAAGGTAAGATGATTTTATATTACGTTGTATGAAGTTATGGAGGTGTAAATAGGTACTGGTGGTCATCATTAAATTTAAGAGCGTCGCTCTTGTCGGTGGAGTCTATGCCACTCTGTTCTATTTTCTGCCGTCCTTTTGAGTACCTGATACGACACAACTTCTATCCCCTTTTTTTTTCTTTATCTTTACTGGTGGTACAATAGAAATTACTGGGTCATTAATATGCCTTAAAAAATTTTCTTACCTTAAAAATCTTCTTTTAATCTATCTAATCTAATCTAGCCAATTGTGTTCCACTGCTGGGCAAAGGCCTCTCTCCTCATCCGCCATGATTTACAGACTCGAGACAGAAAAGTCTTTTAACTTAAAAAAGAAATTTTCGGCAAGATCTTCTGTGCCTGATGATTAAGCTTATTGCATATTTAATACAGGAGAGAATATATAGGGTGACTTTAAATTAGTGAACGATAGAAAAGGATATGCATGTACTCGTCATAACAAACAACTTTTACTATGGGACCAAGGTCGAAATAATTTAAAAAAAATTGTTCCCCCATACTATCAGCTGATGCATTTTGTATGGGGAGTTCAAAAATTTTTGAACGGTTTCTTTCTACCTTGGTCCCATAATAAAAGTTGTTTGTTATCACTAGTACATGCATATCCTTTTCTATCGTTCACTAATTTAAAGTCACCTTATATATGTATGTAGGTACTAGACGCTGCCCGCGAATTCGTACGCCTTTTTCCTCTTAACTTGGAAAACTTACACATTCTCTTAAAATAATATAGCCTAAGTGCTCTTTCACTATTTCCAGATAAAATTTATTGGACAGATATTTTATACCTGTCTCTGTTTAAAACGTCATGTTTTGTGAAATGGACATAGGTTTATCTGTCAGTTATATTTTATCTGGTAGATGGTGACACGGGCCCTAAGTGTTTCTGATGTGTAAGCTACAATATTGAGAAGATTTTAATCAAATCTGTTGGTGGTTTTTGAGTTGAAGAGCAACAAATCATCTTCACATCCATCGGCACAAACATTGACATTTATAATATTAGTAGAATGACTATCTTATACAGGGTGACTTTAAATTAGTGAACGATAGAAAAGGATATGCATGTACTCGTGATAACAAACAACTTTTACTATGGAGCTAAGGTCGATATCATTCAAAAAATCTTGAACTCCCCATACAAAATGCATCAGCTGATAGTAGTGGAGAAGAATTTTTTTTTGTGATTTCGAACTTGGTCCCATAGTGAAAGTTGTTTGTTGTCACGAGTACATGCATATCCTTTTCTACCGTTCAGTAATTTAAAGTCACCTTATATACATTTACTTCTCATGTACGGATTGAATATTCGATTACCACTCGCTAACGGTGAAGGAAAACATGAAGAAACCTGCATACACTAGAGAAGAAATTCGAAGGTGTAGGGTTAAGGAGGAAACGGTTGCTCAGTCGGATACACTGACTCATCATCGATTTGTAAAGAAGGAAAAGAGATACATTCATCTCTTTTGCACTTTTCGGAAGCTTTTGGCATGCGCACGCGCAAGTGCAAAAGAGATGAACGTATCTCTTTTTTTTCCTTCTTTAGAAAACGACGGTGAGTCACTGTACCCGACTGAGCAACTGTAACCTTCTTAACCATATATGAAATCTGCCCCCATTGGGCCACCGTGGTGGATTACCTAATCACTCTCGTATGAGAGTAGGTTTGTGCCCCTGTTATGTAGTGGGGACGTAAAATAACTAATAAGGGAGGATGCCTACAATAATACTTCTCTTTTTTCTGTCTCTATTAGGCCCCTTTTCGGCACCTACAGATTAAATTTATTTATTTATAGCCCTTTATTCAGATAATAAAAATTGTAACATTATTTTTTAAAACTTAATCTACGGTAGCGGTTTCTTTATTTGTGTGCCTCTTGGCAAAGGCTTCCAAACTCTTCCACTCTGCCCTTTGGCATGCCACCCTAGGCCATGTCCTGCCAGCTGTTTGGACTATCTCGTGCTCCCATCTTCTGTAGGGTCTACCCTAATCACAAAGGTCTAATCACAGATTAAATTTAACTGACCAATAAACCTATGTGTATTTCATAAAAAATTACGTTTTGGACAGAGACAGGTATCAAATATCTTATATAGCCGTTGTTGTCCCACTGCTGGGCAAAGGCCTCTCTCCTCCTCCATGATTCTTTATCCTGAGCCGCCTCTGCCCAGTCGTTCGTGAAGGTGTCCAGTTCATCTCGCCACTTTTTCCGTGGTCTGCCGCGAGGTCTTCTGGCGGTTGGTCAGATCAAATATCTGTCAGATAAATTTTATTTGCAAATCGTGAAGCAGACCCTATTAAATATCTATTAAATAAATAATCATATTATTATAATTTCAGATCTTTATGATTTACAACAAAGAAAACAACAAGCCGCGAGGGTACGCCTTCATAGAATACGAACACGAGAGGGACATGCACTGTAAGTTTTATTCCATCTCTTTCTATCTTAAACTTAAGGTATGACTTTATTTGATACTCCATTTTGTTTTCTAAACTTTTTAAATTTTTGGGTTTTTTATAGTCACTGATACCTATTATCTATCACATATTATGGATCATTAGTTTCCATTTAGTATATTTATTAGGGATATTTTAAAATTTTTGTTTCATTAAAATGAAGTGTTGAATTTAAAGTCATATCTTTTTAAATTTGATTTTTTTAAATAGTTTTTAAAATACTCATTAGATTTGGATCCTTTTTTTTTTAATTTGTAATGATTTTTGATTGGAAAGTGAGTTTAATTTAAAATTCGAATCTAGTGACGGTTTTAAAAACTATATCATAACATTTTCAAATGCTTTCCTATTTTTTTTTACTTTCCTATACAATTTGTTAAATAAGGTGTTTTTAAATTGATTTCTAAGTTTTATTTACTTATTAAAATAATTAAAATCTACTGTGGCAATGGCTGAAACTATAAGTAAATAAATAAAGAAAATATAGTCAATGCCTTTCACTAAATAAATACTATGTTCATTTTAATGTTTTGACTACCGCTTTCTTCCCTGTCGTTAGTGCTGTCGGTCGATTGTATCGATAAAATTATCGACAGTCGATAAAAGTAATCAATCTCGATTAAACTTAAAAACACCTTATAAAATATTCAAAAAACATTGTATTATTTAATTATTAGTATTGGAGGTTTCTGTTTTCGTGTGCAAAACGCGCGTTTTTGATGATTAATTTGAGTATTTGTCATATTTTTCAAAAATAGTCTTAATATGCAGTGTTTTTTTCAACTTATTATTTCAAATTGCTATCTGGAAAAATCCACTTAAAATATTTTAATATAATTATGTTATATTTTTGATGGTTTAAATGTAGTTTTTTTGTTATAAATATGACAAGAACTTAAAAAAACCGAGTTCGGAAGACGGACTACGGGTTTACAATGAAAATATGGTATTTATATCCAAAAATATAATGCGTTTTAGTGATGATTTATTTTATAAAATCATATTATATTATTTTATTATAGATTTTATAATACATTGCATATATTACAAAGAAAATTAAAATAGCTAACGGAAGACGGAGCACGAAGAATCCACAAATTATCGATATCGATAACATCGATAGTTTTTTGACAACACTAGCCGACAAACTTATAATTTCAGTTTAAAATCCGTCTTCCTAGCTCAAATAGGCCTTAAGGCATATGACTTAAGGAGTATATTTCGTTTTAAAGCAGAACTTCAGTTGCCTTATGAAGCTTTGATACAAAAACGTGCAGTAGTAAGGTTTTTGGGTGGATATGCTTCTATAAATGTAATTATAGTTAAATTAATATATAAATTAAAAATAAATAAATATTGGGGGACATTTCACACACGGTCACCTGACCCCAAACTAGGCAAATCCTGTACTATGGGTATCAGGGACTGATAAACATACATAGATAAATATATAACACCCAGACACGGAACAAACATTTATGCTCATCACACAAATGTTTGTTAACCGTCAGGGATCGAACCCGCGACCCGTGCGTATGAGGCAGGCTCACTACCGACTACGCTAACAGGCCTGTCAAAAAAAATTCTATTAGAAGTCATTTTATAAGCAGCCATTTTTGGGTGTAGAGTAGACTGAATGTGTAAAGAGAATATAACACGTCGGAAATATCTGCGGACCTGGCTTGATGACGTCATGCAACTCGTCACGGTACTGGATAGGCGAAAACGGGGGAAGCGCGGGGGAAAGCGCATTCCAGCGAGGTTCGCAGATATTTCTGACGTGTTATAGACTGAATGTGTAAAGCTCATATCTTCAAGAGTTTGATGCTTTTTTTTTAAATTATGGTACCACTCAAAATTTTCATTTGCATAAGTAATATGTCATATAACGTGGGCATTATCTGACATGTAACTTTACAATGCAAATGTAAAATTTGTGTATTACATTAATTATTTAAAAAATACAAATTAATATATCATCTAAGATTGTTATGGTCTTCGGAATAGGATGAAATTTTGCACACGCTGAGTTCTAATGACAATACATTAATATTATGGTACTTTGGAACTGATCTGATGATGGAGCATGTTTAGTGCGAGCTAAAGCATGTTTATTTATTTATTTAAGTGTTTATTGTAAGATGATAGTACATATAATGAGATTTGTAAACTTAAATTAAAAAGAGCAACCCTACAGAGTTTCTTGCTAGGTTCTTCTCTGGGGAAAACTGCACTCTTGCGAATCTAGCATTAACTTTAAAAAATGACCCGTCTTAAGTGTTGTCAAAAACCTACAAGATTAAATGATTTTCATTTCATTTCATAGAGACAGAAAAAAAGAGAAGTTATACAAAAGGTACAGCATATTTCTAAAATACATTATTGTGTTTTTGTTTTTTAAACTATTTTTTTTGTTATGTAAATCGGAGCATATCCGCCCACAGCCGTTACGCCGCCCATGAAAACACACCTCCTCGCCGCGACCCGACCGCGACCAACCGTATTAATGTAAACTTTTCTATTCACATACAGAATCGGCCCGTAGATCCTACCGTGTGGCTACCCGCCCGTTTAGGTTTGTATGTGGTAAGAAGCCAACATACAACTCAAACAAATTGTTTCTTTTTTTATTTATTGTTAATTGTTTTTTGATTGGCACGTTCGAGCTGGTTCGTACTGGTTTTGCGGGGGGCTTTTTTCCCAAAACCCCGTGGTTTTCATAATGATTGATCTTTTTTGTAAGTTTTTCCCATGTCCCCCCGTTTTTTGTGATTGCAATATTAAGGTCGAATAAAGATGATTAGTGAAAGTATAATGACAAGCTGTCAGTTTCACAAACGAGAAATTCTATATACGATCCCTTGTTATGATAGAAAACCTTTCTGTTTCCATTTCATTAAAAAAAATATTAAAGCAAAGTAAAAAATTCATTAAAGTATTATAAATGCTCCCTCTATCTTGTCCCTTTTAGACTGAAGTTGCTTTTTGGCTATTGGTCACTGATATTAGTAAGACCCTTAGTTTTACAAATATCCTGTAAAACTGTTAACTTAATGTTTAAGAAGTCAATTTTTAATAACGCTTCTTAAATATCTTTGTCAGTTTAAGATCATAATACCTATCATTAGCGTTTTAAAATGAATTCCTTTATTACCTCAATGAATCTTGAATTTATATTAAAATTAGATTCAAAACAGTTTAACCCTTAAATCTAACTTTTCCCATAAAATTACTCACAATTTCCCAAAATTTCCCACTGCCCCGAATAATTTCCCAAAACCCCGCAAACCACGAACTTACCGGCTAAACACGAACGTTATTAATTTAGTAGTATTTCAAATATTAAGTGTCATAGTTTGCAAGTTAATGTTGAATTAAATTTAATGACGAATTGCGCAAGGAACGTAAGTAAAAGCGCACCAGGTAAACGTTGTTGGGGTGTCGCGTCGCGCTACGTAAAGGAATCTTGTGGTTTTGCATTTTGTGCTCTATTGTTGGCTGGTTAAAGTACTTTTAGGAACAAATTACATGTATATCTGTCACGCTTCCTCATTGAGATAGAGAGACTCCGTTCACTTGCTACGATACAAACATTCTCGTTACCAAAGTAGATTCGCATACAAAACCTGAAACGCGGTATCGAAGTTTTTCCCGCGCTGAGTATATAAGCAAATTCCAAAATCTTCCCCATCGAGGTAGACAGAGACTCCCCTCCACTTGCTACGATACAAACATTCTCGTTACCAAAGTAGATTCGCATACAAAACCTGAAACGCGGTATCGAAGTTTTTCCCGCGCTGAGTATATAAGCAAATTCCAAAATCTTCCCCATCGAGGTAGACAGAGACTTCCCTCCACTTGCTACGATACAAACACACCTCTTTCACTTCATACACATTCATCAGTCGCCTTAGTTGTCATAAAAAATGTACGCAAAAGGTACCTTCATTTCGTAGCCCTAAAATATGTCAATGTTATCTATTCAAAATGCTAGATTTTCAAGGTCATCTTTATCAACCCTTGTAACTCCCCCACTATAAAGGCACAAGCTTCCTCATACGAGAGTCATTAGATCACCATACGGGTTGGCTTTCACTTACACCTCCGAATTTCTTCTCTTGTGTATGCTGGGGGCTTAGCACGGCGTGCCGCGACAATTATCTCACGTATGCCTGTCCTTATCACATTTAATACTATAAACAGAGACTTAAGCGTGACAAACGCATGACAACGTCTTGTCACGGAGTGCATGCTAAGCTAGCAGGATTTAAGTTGTGAAAAAGTATTTGTTAAAGACATTGCGAATAATAAAATTTTGATAAACAGTAAAAAGCCAAAATCAAATAATATTCATTTCGTAATGATGATATATGCCAACAATAGACACAAAACAAAACGCAAAATAATTAAATTTAAAAAAGTAAGTATAGGTAAAATGAAGTCGAAACGGTAGGTATGCTAACGGTAGGTATATCATTTATGTCTTTTTAAAAAAAACGGGTTTGTAACTTTTTTTTTATGATGGCGATTCTCGGCTCGGTCGGTAGGTATGGACACGTAGGTACAATGTATTATTTGCTATTGTTTTTTTTTCCACAGACATAATGGCTCATTAGATCGCAAACTTTACGATTACAATTTTTTAGGTCTGTTTCAAATCTTACAGATAAAATTTAACTGACAGATAAACCTATGTCTATTTCATAAAACGTTTCAGACAGTAACGGGTATAAAATAGATAAATTTTATCTGTGATTAGTGAAACTAGCCTTTATTGTTGTTCTCTAATCGGCCATTTGCAAAAAAGTTAAAAAAAATGGAGATAACAGCATTGATGACTTTTTTTTTTATTACTTCTACCCCGGTATGTCAAAATCTTTAGTAGTTGTATCGTTCTAAGTCAAAGTGATGTAATGACTATAGATTTGAGAAATACTGAGGTAGTTAAGTGGTAAAAAAATTAACATTTTGACCGGGTAATGACAATACAATGTTACATCATGTGGCAAATTCAAAATAAGATCTTATAATTTTCAATTATTTAACTAAATTAATACCTATTTGGCAAGTCTCTTTACTCGCCTATTTATTAGTTGATCTTTACTTATTTAAATTTATTGAAACTTTGGTCATACAATAAGAAAACAGATAGTATTGACTTATTAACTAAGGTACTTATTTAGTACCTAATTCGATTGTAAAAAGGTAAGATGAAAAAGATGATGACCTAAAAACATTAGTTCCTTCATCAATAACGTATATAATACAAAAAATACCTGAATATTAGTTAATTTATCAACACTTACAAAAAAAATCAAAATAATAGGTAAATATAATACTATAAGACACAACATAACAAATGACGAATGTCGGCCATTTTGTCAAGCTGTATCGACGCCATTTTGTGAAAAGGTTGCAAGGAAGTACTCTATGTGATATTTAATGTCAATTTTAATCACTTTGTTTAAAAGATTCGAATTCAATTCATTATTATGATATTAATGAATGTGCTGAATGAAACACAAAGCGCCCGTTTCGCCAGATAAAATTTAACTGACAAAGTTACTGATCGCTAATACTCGTATTAACATCAAAGATGATGATTAAATTGAATTCGCTCTTTTAAACAAAGCCCCTTGTCACTGCCCGTGTCTAACACATAAATTTACGTTTACAGCGGCATACAAACACGCTGACGGCAAGAAGATCGATGGTAAACGAGTGTTGGTCGACGTGGAACGAGCGAGGACTGTCAAAGGGTGGCTGCCGAGGCGGTTAGGTGAGTTCATCAGCTGAGGGACCTTTGTGGCCTTCACTGATATGTCAAAACTTATGGATATGAAATACCGTCTGGATCTGCGTGCCTCTATCTAGCGCAAAATGGCTACTTTTCGTAGGGTTGTCATATCGTTTGACAGATCATCTACCAAGAAAATTATGAGAAAACTCGCAGTCTTGGCACGCTGTCATAAACTCATTTGTATATGAAAAAAAAATGGGGCCACTCCATCGTGGTCTTTGGCTCGATTGTGTCAGCAGGGTGACGTTCAAGTCTAATATGAAGCAATTTGTATGATGTAAAGCTGCCGGCATGATTGTTTAAGGGTATGGCCTCACTGATAAGCAGCTGGCTATGCGCCTAACGCCTAACGAGTCACCTAGTGAGTAGCTAAGTAAAATGAAGGTTCTGGAATTTACGCGCCTAAGCCCCGGCCTTGCCCGGAGGTTTATGCCGCCGGTTAGGCTTTGCTGAGTTGGAGACCTTAAACTTTCAATGTTATTCTTCCTCTTTGCTAGTCCATAAAATAAAAAAACGAAAAGTGTTTCATTCAAAAATAGGCAAAATCCATTAAATTTTTTCAATGTCACTTTTTTGATCTAAATCTACCGATTCCACTACCTGTATAGCCGAGAGGAAGAAACGGCAAGAAACCTTATTCTGAGAACATATTTAGAGCTCCATTGGTATTTAACCAGGTGGCGGCCTCGGAGGCACTCGTCGCGGTGGCGCGGACGTGAACATCAAGCACTCGGGGCGCGAGGACAACGAGCGGGAACGCGAGCGGTACCGGCTCGAACAGCGGGACCGCGACCAGAGGGAGAGGGACCGTGAGTTACTTGACGATACTTTAGGAGGGGACTGGAGGCTCGACAATTTAGGACAAATATCCTCACATTCATTTATCGGCACAAACATTGACATTTATAATTTGATAAGGCTGTTGCTTCTTATATTCTTGTTTGTGTCTGTACCTTATATCTTTTGTGCAATAAAGAATATTTGTATTGTATTGATTATCCGCTAAATTGCATTAGGTCAGCGTGATGAATTACGGTCTAATCACTCTCGTATGAGAATAGGCTTGTGTGTCTGTAGTGGAGACTTTAAAAAGGGCTGATGATTATGATGTCATTATGTGTCCATAACACTCACGGTACAGAGCATCCTTAGGCGCGGTTTATACCTAATTGGCGTGGCGGAGGCGTCCACCACGCCACTGTGATATAAACTGCGCCTATATCATGCCTAACGTCAATGATATCTTAACCCTAACTATGTTACTTAGGCGCGGTTTATACCAAATTAGCGTGGTGGAGGCGCGCGGAGAAATGTCCACCACGCCACTGTGATATAAGAGTTTGTTAGGCATAACATCAATGATATTGTAACCTCCCCCCGTCGGTGCAGGCGGTGGTCGCCGTCGCTCCCGCTCGCGCTCGCGGCGCCGCTCCACCTCGCGCCCCCGCCGCCGCGACCGCTCCGAGCGGGAACGACGGAACAACGACGACGAACTCAACAACGACAGGTTTGTACTGTAGGGAAGCCTCGATGGGGAACATTTTGGAATTTGCTTATATACTCAGCGCGGGAAAAACTTCGATACCGCGTTTCAGGTTTTGTATGCGAATCTACTTTGGTAACGAGAATGTTTGTATCGTAGCAAGTGGAGAGACTTCCCTCTGTTTACCTCGATGGGAAACAAAATATTTCCGTCACCTTTTACACCTTAAATTAAACAGAGACAACGACACTCACTACACCAAATAATAGGTACAAAAGTGCGTTTGAATCGTAGCAAGTGGAAAGAAGTGGTCTCTGCTTACTCCAATGGGAGAGAGGCGCGACGGATATGTATGTATGTATGTAGGTACAGAAATGTCACTCCTAAAACCTGTTAAAAGAAATAACAACTCATGCTACTATATTAACCTCACCGCTCACTCGTGAGCTCCTACTGAGCTAACCTCTAACGGCTGACTACTTATAGCTCAATACATACCCGCATGAGTGGGACAGGCCCGATTATACTTTAAGGGTCATACAGACATAAAAAACAAAAAATGTCTCTCCTGTTCCCGAAAGTTAAGAACACTGGGAGCTAATTTCTCAACTTAATGCATATCCGCATAATCTGTGCCCGATGTAGTTTTGGCCTGTATAAACATTTTGAGGATTGGCTGCTCCAGTATCCTGATTCTTAATCATCAGGAACAGTAAAGACAATTTTGAACCTTATTCTGTGTATGACTCTTAAATCAAATCCCCCCCCCCCAGACGCCGCCGCCGCTCCCGGTCGCGGTCGGAACGCCGTCGCGAGCGGCGCGATCGCGACAAAGATCGCGACAAGGATAGGGACCGCGACAAGAAACGCTCGCGGCGCGACAAGGAACGGAAGGAGCCCAAAGTCAAACCTGAAGACATTAAAGTTAAGCAGGAGCCTTTGGATGGTGAGTATATGATATTTTGTGTTTACTAGAGGCTGCCCGCGGCTTTGCGTGCATGGTCTATGATATATTGGGCACTAAATGTATTGCAGTTCTTTATTTCACGAAGATGTATGCCGATTCTGTGTACATCTACAATGATAAAATTATTTTTCAAAAAACGCGTGCGCTTAACAAGTGACAAGTTTTTCGTAAAGCATAATGACGATGAGAATAATTTTATCATTATTCTCATCCTCTTAGGCCGACCTAAGAGGGGATGGCGCGAAGATCTGGATGCATACTTTACAAGCTCGCCAGAGGTTGCCGGATATAGGGAAACATGGAAGAATACGGCCTTTGCCCAGCATTGGGATACATTTTTTTATTAGCCATTAAGATCCCACTGCTGGGCAAAGGCCCCCTCCGCGACTTTCCATTCAACACGGTCTCCGGTAGTGACCCGCCATTCCCATGAAAATGCATCCAAATCGTCTCTCCATCTTTTTCGAGGTCTACCTCGGCGTCTGTGACCGTCTAGTGATGCCCATTCCGTCGTTATTTGTCGCCATTTTACATTAGGCTATTAAAAATAAATTATCATCCAGAGAGTCACAAGTATATCAACACACAGCTTCAATCACTCTCCCCTTAATTGCAGACTACCCTGACTTCTCGATCCCCCCCATGGACGTGCACATCAAGCAAGAACCGGGTGAAGACGACACCAAATACAACCCGGATGACGCTAACGGGGACGAATATAACTATTAGATTCATTATAGTTTATTTTGGTAAGGTTTCCAGCTGTTTTTTTTTATTACACGCTTTACAGGGTGTAACGGAAACCCCCTTTCCGTTACAGCCTGTAACCAAAACCAGGGGGCTTAGCACGGCGTGCCGCGACCATTATCTCACGTATGCTGTCCTTATCACATTTAAAACTATAGACAGAGACGTAAGCGTGACAAACGCATGACAACGTCTTGTCACAGAGTGCCATGCTAAGCTAGCAGAACTCAGAGCGTGTGCAAAATTTCATCGCATTCAAAGACCGGGAAGTGTCAAATTAAGATTCCAAGATTTGCTTCACTTGTAACTAACTATGTATGTAAACAAATCTTGGAATCTTTATTTGACACTTCCCGGTCTTCGAATAGAATGAAATTTTGCACACGCTCTGAGTTCTCATGACAATACAATAATATGGTACTTTCGAACTGATCTGATGATGGAGCATGTCTAGTGCGAGCTAAAGCGTGTTTTAGTTTTTTAAACTATTTTTTCAAACAAAGTTTTGCAATTCTTATGAAAATGTTATGATTGCCAATCTCCTGCAACCTTACCAATGTAAACAATACTCTAATTTAAATTAAGAAGGAATGAACTCAGATATATTTCTTTTAAATATCGGAGCGTGTACACGACAATAAAATACGCCGGCCCTACGCAAGAATTCTTGTCGTAACTAGAAAATAACTGTGTACAGTGCTACCAAGTTATCTGTGAACCGGCCGTTATTGTAACTACGGCCACTAATACGGAAATGTCAAATTACAGAACTGCTGCGATTAGTAGAAATACAATTTTGTATTACTACTAGCGCCGCCGTTCAGTTCACAGATAAGTTGGTCTGTCTGTACTCTGCCCGCAGCGGTGCATGAAAAAATCTTGTCTGCGTAAGACACGACGCGGCGAACGTTGTTGAGGAGCGGTGGTTTTTCGCGTGTAGTAACAGATAAAATTCTTGTCGTGTACACGAAAAATTTGTCTTGTCTGCCGCAGACACGGTAAAATTTCTTGTCGTGTACATGCACATCAATACATTGACTTGTTAAGAGTGTATTGTGTTGTGTTACAATTTTTGGAAATTGTATTCATTCGAAACACAATAAATAAGTAATAAATTGCACATAGTGACTTTTAATTAGTGAACGATAGAAAAGGTTACGCATGTACTCGTGATAACAAACAACTTTTACTATGAGACTAAGTTCGAAATCATTGAAAAAAATTGTTCTCGCATACATTTAATATCGGCTGGTGCATTTCGTATGGGGAGTTCAAAAATTTTTGAATAATTTCGAACTTGGTCCCATAGTAAAAGTTGTTTCTCACGAGTACATGAATATCCTTTTCAAAAAATCACCCTGTAGGTTTAGCTTGATTTTTAGTGTACAGTAGTCTACAAGGATCTATTGGCACTTGAGTGACATTGTCAGGAGGACGTGGGTGGTGAATAAATAACTCAAAATAATGATAATTTACAAGGTGATATCGTTAGTTCCGATTTCCGCCACATGACAAAAGATCCTTGTAGCACTGTAATCTGAGATGTCCCGTACATACCTCTGTATTGTAAAAAAATAATTTTCGTGATATCCTAAAGCTTTCGAGTCAATACAATTTTCTATTACTAAAATGTAATGTCTTAGTATTTTAATTAATAAAATAAATTGTAATTTTTACATGAAATTGGATGTTTTTGTATTTTGTCTAAACTTAAAGGGATTTTGCGAATATCATAGGCCAAGACGAACGTACCTCGATCAAATCGGGGACTTACTCAGAAAGGCCAAATCAAGAGTACCCTTTTTTTTTTTTTTTTTACGTGGGGTTATCCATCTTGGATACCCTTCGTCGCAGAGAAAGACGAAGGGTTATGCCGGACTCCTACCGGCTAAAACCCCACGGTGTTTCTTCTCGCCGCCAAGTGACGGGGACACGGGAACGCTTCCGCACACATCCGTGAACCCCGTCGGCGGTGTCCGCCAAAGCAGACCCCTCTCGGGCAAATGCCCTCTCTCCGCGGCTAACGTGTCGAAACACCAAACACGTCAGCCGCACCTCCTCGAAGACCAACCAGTGGTGAGTGACGCACTCTCCGATTCCGCCACTCACGGTCTCCCCGCAGCGAGCCAGATTTGTGGCCCCGCTACATGCCACACGGTCGCAGAGGATAGGGAGAGCGGCCTCTGGAATACCGACACTCCTCTTCCCCTGCGACCCCACCGCGTCCGCCATCAAAAAACGGTGGCGACCCCGTCTAGGCCGCGGGAGGTAGGGAAAGCGGCGCGCCGTGATACCGGCAGTCCTCTCCCACCGCGGCCTCCACCTCTCAGCAGCTGGACTGCCCATACAGCCCAGCCACCCGCCTCAGCTGCGGAACCCCCCATAAGGCCCGCAGCCTACGCACCGTCTCAACAGCCTGTGCCGCCCATACAACACAGGCTGTCCGCCTCAGTAGCGCCACCCAATAGGTTCGCCACCTACAAAGTACCGCTCAACCCAAGCCCGACCGGAAGGCATCGGGGAGCGGTCCTCCTCGGGTTCCTCTTTGCTTCCCAGCAGATGACCAGTCCGCCGGTACTGAGCCCCCCCGCCACTACAAGGCGAGAACCCACCGGGGGGGAAATCAAGAGTACCCTAAACCGACGGGTATGTATGAGGCGACTGATGAGTGTGGATGAAGCGAAAGAGGTGTGTTTGGATCGTAGCAAGTGGAAGGAAGTGGTCTCTGCCTACCCCAACGGGAGAGAGGCGTGACGGATATGTATGTATGTATGTATGTATGTCATAGGAGTTGGAAATCAAACCATAAAATGAACTAAGTAGGGAAATAATTTCAAAATTAGGATTTGAGAAACTGGTTACCTAATAAATAATTCAGTACAATAGTTTCAAATAGGTTTTATTTTTAAAATTGTTATAGGTAAATATAGTCACGAATAACAAAACACAAAAAAACCTTAGTACAAATCAAACTATTTCATGAAACACACTAGGCGTTAGGCCGTGGCCCCAGTAGGCAAACTGTTAGCGGCCGACTGAGTGAGCCGCAAATTTGTGGCGAACTGAAAGAGTTAGCTGCAAACTCAAATCAATGAAATCACCGGTTTTGGTGGGAGTCGGCCGCTGTCTTGAGATAGTCAGCGCACGTAACGCTGCAAACTGCGTACAGTGAGCGAAAACTAGCTGACTGTGGACACTCCATTTCAAATATATGGAAGGGCGTACTAAATCGATCGTTTAGTAGTAGTAATTGTACTGTGCAGTGAATAAATGATTTATCTATCTATCTATCTAATTTGTGGCACCTTGTAGTAGGTAAGACGCATTTGAGAGATTGGCCAGATTTACATAAGTGTCCTGTACCTACCATACCTATGTAAGTACCTACCTAAGTTTTTATTAATCAAATGTGCTATAATATTAATTTTATTTTAAAATCGTCGTGATCCACGATTTATAAAAGTAGGTAATTTTTTCATACATAAAACGTTCTAGTCTAGAAAGATCAGGTCTGCAGGAAAAATTTCTTTTAGAAATATGCTGTACCTTTTGTATAACTTCTCTTTTTTTCTGTATCTATGTACTATCATCTTACAATAAACTGTTAAATAAAGATGTATGTACCTATAACTTGGTCACAATATCTGTGCACTACGGCATGAGAAGTGGAAAGAAGTAGGGGAGCGGTGGCGCATTCCAGCCAGTTGCATAGATATTACGACCGTGTTGTATACAGGAAAGCTTAGCATACACTCCGTGAAAAGACGTTCTCATGGGTTTGTCACGCTTACGTCTCTGTCCATAGTTTTAAATGTGATAAGGACAGCATGACGTGAGATAATTGTCGCGGCGCGTATGCTAAGCCTCCTGCAGGCTTAGCATACTGTCCTTATCACATGACAACCCATGACAACGTCTTGTCACGGAGTGTATGCTAAGCTAGCTGGTTTATGACACAAAGGAAAAAAAAAACAGTTTTTCAATAACCAAAAAAAAAGTATTTATTTTCTTAAAACGAAATCTTTTAAAGGTCTCTTATACTTAGATTATAATAACTTTTTATAACCTAAAATTACCTACGTAATTTTAAAGAACATAATAAGGTAGGTATGCTTTTTACATGGGGTTACATTTCATTTGGTTACGCAATAAATGTAGAGTGCATTTCATGAAATAGTTCCTATGGCGCCATGTTGGCATCATTGAAAATGGCATCGAACATATTTGTATGGAGCCTGCTAGCTTAGCATACACTCCGTGACAAGACGTTGTCATGCGTTTGTCACGCTTACCTCTCTGTCCATAGTTTTAAATGTGATAAGGACAGCTTGACGTGAGATAATTGTCGCGGCACGTACGCTAAGGCACCAGTAAAAATTCCCGTATCAATTACACTCAACATCCCCTTGTTGTTGTTGAATAGGGGATGTTGAGTGTAAGTGATACCGAAAATTTTTACTATACCAATTAGGTTGGATGCTCTTTGTACTGCGAAACACGATGAAAGTAATTGCCTATCTAAACACATCCGGGACGTGTCACGGAAAAAAATCCATACATTTTCTATGGATTCGTTCACACTAGTGTTGCCGCTCGATAGGCCAATATCGATAGCCTATCGATAGGTCGAAAAACATGTACCCTATCGATAGCACAATCGATACTATCGATAGTATCGATTGTGCTTTCGCTGCAATAGTATCGGTTAACAGCAATACTATCGATAGTATCGATAGTATCGATAGTTTCGATCGCTGCCGATCAATGAACTATCGATAGTATTGCTCTCCAATATTGAATATACAATCGATACTATCGATAGTTTTGCACAATCGATAGGGTACATGTTTTTGACGTTTAACAATCGATTGTAAAACTATCGGTTTTTCGGCAACGCTAGTTCACACACGTTGTCATGACGACGTATTGTTTTCCCTTCTGACAGGCCACGGCCCGGACACGTCCCGGATATGGCCCGGATGTGTGTAAATAGACTTTTATGTGGCAGTATAAATTTTCAATGCTGCCAAAATGGCGGCATAGGAACTATTTCATGAAACGCACTTTACTATCGGGTTTGTACCGAAGCACACATCGGAAAAAACTACTGAAAACAGTAAAGAGAGGAAAAAGATTCAAAATGTTCTAATGACGACGAAAGTCAAAGTTAACGAAACTGAAAAAAAATTGTCAAATTACTTTTAATAACACTTTAATCTTTCACATCCCAGAAAAAAAAGAACAATACAAAATCTATTGTGTCTGGGTTTATAATGGGTCAGTGGGATGTGAGAGGTTAAATACCCGTTTCAATATCAGTAGATAAAATTTAATTAACAGATAAACCTATGTCTATTTCATAAAATATGACGTTTTAGACAAAGACAGGTATAAAATATATGTCTGATAAAGAGCATCCAACATATTGGTATAGTAAAAAATTTTCGGTATCATTTACACTCGACATCCCCTATATTCGAGCTAGTATGGAGAAAAAAAAAGTTGGCGGCCACTGATGAAACTTACGTCAATCGATAGAGAAAAATATTATAAAACGATAGTATTTTGGACAAATGTCGAAAGTGATATACTTTCGGAGATATAGAACTTTGAAAATTTTGACATGTAACAATTTTTTTTGTAATTTTGTAATTGATACCGAAAATTTTACTATACCAGGCTCCATACAAATATGTTCGATGCTCTTTTATCCGTAAATTAATGAACAGCCACTTAACCTAACACAAATCTATGATTTCAGGTTCGTGTTTTATTTCAGGTTTCAATTTTTTATTGCTAACTGGTACTATGTCTGGCACTATTAAAGTTTCTGGCTCCTGGAATGGCGGCACTTCGATTTCTATTTTCGAAGCTGGATCCACTGCGTCCTGAAAAAAAAAAACAAATAATTATTCTCCTAGTCCATTTCACGAAAGAAGTCCCCTGTCGCGGCGCTGTATATCATGTCAAAATTGACAATGTTGCTATTTATAAGTACAAAGTTTACCTATATTATGTTTATTTCAATTGTAATTTATTAAATATTACTATTTCCTACATATTTCGACTGTTCTGGCCATTCCATTCCAAAATATGTTTTTGTTATTTATATTTCTGTTATTTAAAAGGTGTATTTTTGTTAAGGTAAATAAGGGGTTTTATTCCTACTACTCACATTGTGCATTTCACGTAAGAAGTCCCCCGGATATTTTTGGAACTAAATTTGACAGGTCTATTTTCCCTATTTTCTGACCTTCTCCCTGATAGTAGGTAGAAAATCCCTTACTTATAAAATATACTTTTTACATAGGTAACACAAATGTAAGTAAAAATATATTTTTATCAAAATTATACCAACCTACTCATGGAATGACTAGGACACTCGAAGTATGCAATAATTAGTAATATTTGATAAATTACAAATGAAATATAAATAATAAAGGTAAAATTTGTACTCATAAATGGCAACATTGTCAATTTTGTCATTATAAACAGCGCCGCGATTAGGGAACTTCTTTCGTGTTTGAGTATTTTTGTCGCATTTTTGAAGTACGCCGACGGTATCTAGTCGTAGCGCGCGGAGACCAATTATTCATATACAGGGTGTAACAGAAAGGGTATATAAAGCCGAAACACAGCGATAGTCCTCATGAAACTGAACAACTTTCCCCAAGAAACATGGGTCGTAACTCGAAAAAAATTTTTGGATCGCCCATACTTACTCGATCAGCTGATCGGGCATTTTGTATGGGGAGGCGAAATTTTTTTTTCGAGTTACAACCCATGTTCCTTAGGGAAAGTTGTTCAGTTTCATGAGGACTATCGCTGTGTTTCGGCTTTATACCCCCTTTCTGTTACACCCAGTATAAAACACTTACCATAAAAGAAATGACATCCATAGGTATTTTATCCTCCCAGTCTATTCTATCACTTTTACATATTTCGTCAGTTTTTGTCGAAGTAACATTAGAAATAACAGCTAGAGGCGGCGGTTCGTTATTTGTAACTAATACTTTACTTGTAGCACTATAACCGGCTGTTACACTAGTGACGGGCATACCTGTTACTTTTCGTTTCACTGCACTATGTGGTAAAATTTTTATTTCAGAGTTTTTGTTTTCTAACGCGTGTTTAATTATAGTTTCTAAGTCCAAGCTATCAATCGTTTGTTTGTTATTGTGTACTATATAAGTTACTTTGTCATCGCCGTTGTTAACAGGATTTCGCATTAGGACAGCTAATTCTTCGTCATTTTGCGAAATGACGCCTTGGTTTATCACTATCTGTGGCGGTCTTAGTAAGTTATTAACATTTTTAACACGGATTAGTTTTCCGTCTTCCAGTTTTAATGACAAAGTTGGTATTAATAATTCATTTCCCTTTCCTAATACAATAGGATGGAGAAGGAAGTTATCTTGAAAAGGTTGTTTCACAAGTAAATTATTTTGCATAGGTATAAACGTGGCTGTAAACATGCCCTTATATTTGCTTTCTAAGATTTGATCTAGCGGTACTAGTGTGGGGATGAGTTCTATATCCGGGTCTGTTGCTTTATATCCGGGTTTCTCAGAGCCGGGTACGTTTAATGGGTCGTCTTCATCGTCTAAAATCACAGTTTCCATGTCCGGTGTCCAGTTTGGTAATTTACTGAAAAAAAAAACATTATTTTTTACATTTCACAAGTGAGTCGTGTTCGCTACTCGTGTACACGGTGGACACGCCTAGCGTGTCTTGGTCAACGGCGAACTCATATGTGGGATATATTTGCATGTGGGTAGACAAACAGACATAAAACTGCGTTAACGCTATTTGAATAACCGGCCAAGTGCGAGTCGGACTCGCGCAAGAAGCGTTCCGTATCATTCACTAATGATATCGAACAAAAAATTAAATTAAGAATTAAAAAAAACCCCGACTATAAAAAAAAAGTAACAAATAAGTAGTATTTAACTTTCATACAAACTTCATTACGTAGAGGGACCGCATTCTATTTTCCTTACGAATATATTATACTCATCGATTCATTTAAAACATTTCACATATATTTTTAAAATTTTGATATCACAATATGATTATTTATGATAGGTATATGTGCGTTATATAACCCACCAAGTTACTTAGCGGTCCCCCGACAAAATGAAGTTTGTATGAAAGTTAAATACTACTTATTTGTTACTTTTTATAGACGGGGGTTTTTTAAATTCTTAATTTAATTTTTATTTTGAAATTTTTAAACCTTTATTATATTATAATTATTATAAGTTCCTCCTGTTGTCAACATTGCATTATATTAGGAATTGGACACTGATCAAAACGAATCCAAACACGACATATCTGCTGTTACATTTTCAAGAATGATGGAAATTCTGATTCCATCATCAGCTCCTCGCCTGTTGTCACCATTGCACTATATTAAGAATTAAACACTGATCAAAATAAATCCAAACACGACATATCTGCTGTTATATTGGATTTAAAACCCTACCACAGCTGACAAGAGCTGATGACCTTGAAATGGCTAAACCGATTTGCATATTATATATCTAAGAACACTCCCAGGAATACCAGCTTTAAATAAAAAACAAACCGCATCCAAATCCATCCACGCGTTTAGGAGCTACAGTGCCACAGACAGACACACAGACAGAGGGGTCAAACTTATAACACCCCTCTTTTGGCGTCGGGGGTTAAAAACAATCACGTTTGTTGTATGGGAGCCACCCTTAATTATTATTATTATTCTATTACTAGTATTTGTTGTTATAGCGGCAACGGTAATACATCATTTGTGAAAATTTCAACGCTCTAGCTATAATGGTTCATGAAATACAGCCTGGTGACAGACGGACAGACGGACAGCCAAGTCTCAGTGATAGAGTCCCGTTTTCACCCTTTGGGTACGGAACCGTAAAAATTATCCTTTTATATCGTTTATTAATTAAATGTCAATTTGCATAATATTTTATACTTACTAAGTAGTATTTTGCTCTTTCAAAGTAGGTAACGGATCTGCTGAAAACTGTTTATCAGCAAATTGTATCTGGAATAGTTAAAATTACGTTACTAGACGCCGCCTGCGACTTCGTAAGTATTAATCGTCCTAACCTAACAAAACCTGAAACGCGGTATCGAAGTTTTTCCCGCGCTAAGTATATAAGCTAATTCCAAAATCTTCCCCATCGAGGTAGACAGAGATTTTTTTGAATGTGTATGAAGTGAAAGAGATGTGTTAGTATCGTAGCAAGTGGAGGGAAGTCTCTGTCTACCTCGAAGGGGGAGATTTTGGAATTTGCTTATATACTCAGCGCGGGAAAAACTTCGATACCGCGTTTCAGGTTTTGTATGCGAATCTACTTTGGTAACGAGAATGTTTGTATCGTAGCAAGTGGAGGGAAGTCTCTGTCTACCTCGATGGGGAAGCGTGATAGAAATGTATGTATGTAAAAAATACTTACCCGTATACTGTCTACTACAAGTATTTCTGTGGCCTTCAATGACATCGACTGACGAAACTTTTTCACTCTCATATTCCACTTATCGAAGTCTCTGCACTAGAATACAAAATTAAAAAAGATTAGACCCGTTTCACGACGAACAGATAAAATAGGGATGATGACTACATTCAAAAATTAAAAATATAATTAGTCCGACTTCTAGGCTATTAAAAAATATCTGAAACACATTTTTTACCTGATCAAGTACATAAATAAATACAAAGATACAGAGCATCAAAGTTACGGAGTGGGGGGTATTGACGTCAGTCCTAGGTAAAAATCGTACTAAGGCGTCATGAGCAACTTTAACAGTGTATCTTTATCAGTTTTAGTTTAAGAGAAAAAATACCCCGATGGGAGAGAGGCGTGACAGATATGTATGTATGTATGTATGAATACATAGTAATAAAAAAGTTGTTGTTATCAGCCCATATATGTCCCCACCGAGGGGCACGAGCCTACTCTCGTACAGAGAGTAATTAGGCCATAATACACCACGCTGGCCAAGTGCGGGTTGGCCGATTTCACATACATCACCGAATTTCTTCTCTGGTGTATGCAGGTTTCCTCACGATGTTTTCCTTCACCGTTAGTAACAGGTATATATTACCTATATAATAGGTAAAGTATATCAATACTTACAGTCCTCTGGTAGTTAGGTTTTTTTTCATTCACACTAATGCATATTTTTTGTATAAATTTTTGTATAGTTAATGAATCAATCAGTGCTTGGTGCAGCTTTAAGGCTTTTGCGGAAGCTGCCTCGCACATGTAACACACCATTTTTGGGGCGACTTTCTGTAAAAACAAATAAAAATCCAATCTATATATATGAAAATGAAACCCGTTTTCCGTTGTCACGACATAACATAAAAACGCCTTGACCGATTTGGCAGATTTTTTTTAAAATGTTCATTGAAGTCCAAGGATGGTTTTTACGGTTAGAAAAATTCGAATAATTACCGGGAAAGCCTTAAAACAGACCTTTTCTTTTTCCCATACAAATGTTTTCTTACTAAAATGTAGAGTCAATTTGAACTTTATTCCTACACAATAAAGTTCATTCTAAGGCGGGACAAAGTTCGCCGGGACAGCTAGTAAATATTATAAATGTCAATGTTTGTGCCCATGGATGGATGGATGGATGTTTGTTACTTCATCACGTAAAAACCACTGAATGGATTTTGATGTAACTTTACAATAACTAAGCTTGGACATCAGAATAACACATAGGCCATATTATTTTAAGATATTGGTTAATACAGATCTGAGTTAATATAGTTGTTTAATAAAAAAAAAACGCATCCAAATCCGTCCACGCGTTTAGGAGCTACAGTGCCACAGACAGACAGACAGACAGACAGACAGACACACAGACAGACATCGACGTCAAACTTATAACACCCCTCTTTTGGCGTCGGGGGTTAAAAACAGTTGGTTATGGGCCTGTTTTAACATCTACAGATAAAAAAAATCTGACAGATATTTTATACCTGTCTATTTAAAACGTCATGTTTTATGAAATAGACATAGGTTTATCTGTCAGTTAAATTTTATCTAGCTTAACTAGCTTTAGACAAAACTTTGTGAAGATCAACTTACTTATCAACTCAATACTCAATCATTTATTGCACTCCACAGGTGTTTACAGATCTTATAAATAACTTGAAGTACCAAATGTGGACCCTGATTAGGGCACGGCAACTTGTGTAGCACAGCTAGAGTGCTTTTCACGAAAGAAGTCCCCCGGATATTTTTGGAACTAAATTTGACAGGTCTTTTTTCCCTATTTTCTGACCTTGTCCCTGATAGTAGGTAGAAAACTCCTTAGTTATCTTAATAAAAATACACTTTTTACATAACAGAAATATAGCTAAGTAGACATTTTTATCAAAATACATATCAACCTACTCATGGAATGACAAGAACAGTCGAAATATGCAGGAAATAATATTATTTAATAAATTACAAGGGAAATAAACATAATACAGGTAGATGTTGTACTCATAAATGGAAACATTATCAATTTTAACATGAAATACAGCGCCGCGGCTAGGGGACTTCTTTCGTGAAATGGACTCTACGAACTTACCTTGTTTGTAAATAATTTAATATTAAGCGCGTTTGTATAAGCGAGTAGGAATCTAGGCTCCACAAGGCGCGTTTCTTGCTCCGTCCGTAAACAAATAGGGCAATATTGGATCCCTTCAGATATTTTCGACAACAATTTTTGTATATCGACGTTTACCAACATATTATCCATTTTATACTCTCCGCATTAGACGAAATACAACCAAATTGTGCGTGAAACTACGCTGTGTTAAGTATTTAAAGATAAAACGCTAAAAGTATTGAAGATAGAATAAATTAAAGATAAAATAAATGAATATTGGAAAATAACACAAGCTCAAAGCAAAATGCACGCATGAAATGTTTTTTTTTTTTGACTGGCTGTCAGTCACATTCTTTAAGTATAGAACATATAAGGAAGAGCCGTACCGTCTGGATCTGCGTGCCTGGTCTGGCGCAAAATGGCTACCTTTTTATATGGTACTTCTTATTGTCTGACAGGTCATCTACCAAAAAAACTATGAAAAGCACGGCATGGCGCAATCTTGGCACGCTGTCATAAACTCATTTGTTTAAGAAAAAAAATGGGGCCTTTCCTTAAATTCTTTCCTCATTGATTCACTGTCAAAAGTAATGTCAACATTTAAAAATATGTATGGCTGCGTTCTAAAAGCTGCGTTTGAGTCTCAGAAGTTTGAGTTCATCATTTACGAAAAAAATCTTGAAAAATGAAATATGACAAATGACAATAATTTCCAAAATTTCTTCTTCGATTTCATTTAATAAACAATGTTTTTTTTTACGAAAACGGTCTTTGAGGTTCGATAGGATTCAAACAATTTACAATCATGCAATCATGCATTCATGGATCGAGTACTTAAGCTTCGACATTAAATGTCGAATTAAATGTGAAGTAAAAATAACTCTACATTAATCAAATATTAATAATAATGGCGTTTTTGGAAACTGAATACTGGATTGAAAAATAAATTCATTTTTGTTACAGAAGGCGCTATTTAAGAAGAAAAGATAAGAGTCCGAAATTAAGATTTATAATAAAAAGCTGTGATATAAGCATTAGTTAGTAACAGTAATAAATTATATTTAAATAATATAAATATAATTTATTACTGTTATAGTACCTATGTTATCTTTTTTTAAATCACCGTGATAATAAAGATATAACACGTCGGAAATATCTGCGGACCTCGCTGGAATGCGCTTTCCCCGTTTTCGCCTATCTAGTACCGTGACGAGTACGTACCAGTTGCATGACGTCATCAAGCCAGGTCTGCAGATATTTCCGACGTGTTATATACATATAAATATAAACTCTAGAATCAAAATTTAAATTAACTCTGTCACTAGATTTTTAGACCCACTTGCTACGATACAAACATTCTCGTTACCAAAGTAGATTCGCATACAAAACCTGAAACGCGGTATCGAAGTTTTTCCCGCGCTGAGTATATAAGCAATTCCAAATTCTTTCCCCATCGAGGTAGACAGAGACTTCCCTCCACTTGCTACGATACAAACACATCTCTTTCACTTCATACACATTCATCAGTCTCCTCGTACATGCACAAAATGAAACACCAAAATAAATTTAGATAGGTATTTTTATTGAATGTCAAAAAATTGTGTGCGGATTACAAATACATAGTTTAGCGTGTTATAGTTGTAGAGAACTATATTAAATTTAATTGCTCATTAAACATGATCTAGGTACCTATTTAATTGATTATTGCAAATTACGAGAAACATCTTTAACTAATGAAATGACTGCGTACAAATGTTAGGAACTTATATTTTGTATTAAGTTATGTATGAGATAGAAAAAAATATAAACACAAAAAAAAATCATTTACATGAAACTGAACAACTTTCCTCGAGAGAAAAAACAATTTTTTTCATCTAAGAAAGTGCTGATTATCATTAAAAAGAGTGGTAGGTTAGACTTGCTAACGGTAAAGGAAAACATCGTGAGGAAACCTGCATATACCAGAGAAGAAATTCGGAGATGTATGTGAAATCCGCCAACCCGCACTTGGCCAGCGTGGTGTATTACGGCCTAATCACTCTCTGTATGAGAGTAGGCTCGTGCCCCTCGGTGGGGACATATATGGGCTGATAAAAAAGGTTAGACGAAAAAAATTGTATTTTTCCCACACACGGGAAAGTTCTTCAGTTTTATATCAATACAAGGTTTTTTTGCTAAGTATTAAGAATTTAAATATTCTAATATTTAATAATAATACTGTTTGGACTGAGTTAACATTTTTTACATTATGTAGGCCAAATGTATCTTAGGTAATAGTTACTCGTACAAAATGTAACAGTAAGGATACATACATACATATCTGTTTCGTCTCTTTCTGATTGAGGTAGGTCGCAAAAGAAAATACTACAAAAGAAACTTTCTCTGACACAACATTCGCTTGAAGTCGAGTCATACACATTAGGTTCAAAATTGTCTTTCCTGTTCCTGATGATTAAGGATACTGGAGCATCTAATCCTCAAAATGTTTATACAGGCCAAAACAACATCGGGCACAGATTATACGGATATAAATTAAGTTCAGAAATTAGCATCCAATGTCTTAACTTTCAGGAACAGGAGAGACATTTTTTGTTTTCAGTGTCTGTATGACCCAGTCGCTTCCATGTTCCGATGCTCATTTGTTGTGTTAACTGATTTTGAATATTATTCTAATAAGAACAATGTCGATAATAATATGACAATCAAAAATGCTCTGCGCTGCGCTCCGTCAGGTGTGCGCCGGTTCTTAGATGACATGATGCTTAAAGTCCATTTTCACGAGTGGGTACAGCTTGTAACAATGATTATAAAGCCGGGTCCGTTGCGCCAATTTTCTAACAAAACATGTTAGAGTGCTTTTCACGAAAGAAGTCCCCCGGATATTTTTGGAACTAAATTTGACAGGTCTATTTTCCCTATTTCCTGGTCTTTTCCCTGATAGTAGGTAGAAAACCCCTTACTTAATAAAAATACACTTTTTACATAACAAAAATATAGCTAAGTAGACAATTTTATCAAAATATATACCAACCCAACCTACTCATGGAATAACCAGAACAGTCGAAATATGCAGGAAATAATATTATTTAATAAATTACAAATGAAATATCATCTACATCTATGTATAGGTAGATGTTGTACTCATAAATGGCAACATTATTAATTTTGACATGAAATACAGCGCCGCGGCTAGGGGACTTCTTTCGTGAAAAGGACTCTATAAAACTGCCCGTCCGCTGCGCTGCTGTCACTTGAACTCCCGACTGAACGAATGAAACGAATACTTGAATTGATTGACGTCTTGCTTCAATGAGTACCAAACACAAAATGCGACGTTTCCCCTCCCCGCAGGCAAACGCAGGGGATGTTATCCATTTGTCTCGACAAACATGTTTTTGTGTTTTTGCTAACATGTTATGATGTTCGTGAACACGAAAACATGGGGCAGCGGACCCGGCTTTAGATTACGTCACACCCAAGTCACATTTGGCATACTCAGGGCTTATTTAACCTAGTTTCAAAAAGCTAAGTATAATTTGTTTTATTTAAGTACCTACTGGTAATATTTTCATTAATTTTCTCAAAAATCTAATCTTAATCTAATTAATTATAATTAAAAACAAAACTATAAAAAACATTGTTATAGAAAAAAAAACCTAAATTGTATGAAGATCTTTTTTTTAAAACTTAAAGCAAATTCTTGTACTATTTGACGAAATTAATTATTCAAAATAATATTTTAAAATATAAAAAAAAAAACATTTTTTTTACATTAGGAAAAGCGATTTTTTTATTGTGTTAATTCGAAAAACTATTATAATATTTATTTTATATATTTTTTTTTTTTATTTATTTATTAAGCATTCTAGACAAAAACACACTTAGAATCAATTTTAAAAACGAGCATTTTTTTCGAAATATTTTTTTTAAAGATTTTTTTATTGTAATGTCTACTATGCTATAGTATGAAAATCTTATATGTTTCATATTATGATTCGTTTATACAGTCTGCCCAAAAAGAGTAGAAATAGGGATGTTGACTACATTCAAAAATTCAAAATATAATTAGTCCGTCTTTTAGGCTATTAAAAAATATTTGAAACACATTTTTACCTGATCAAATACATAAATAAATACAAAGATACAGAGCATCAAAGTTACGGAGTAGGGAGTAATGACGTCACGCTTAAGTAAAAATCGTACTGAGGCGTGACATCAGAAGCAACTTTAACCCAGTGTATCTTTGTCATTTTTAGTTTAAGAGAAAAAAGAAAAAATACGTGTCGAATATTTTAAAATAATCTATGTGATGGACTAAAAATTTTTTTAGTCATCATGCCCATTAAAAACTAGCAACACAGTAGCGTCGTCCCTTTCGAATCAATCTAACAAAAACGAGACGACACTACAGCGTTGCCACTTTTTAATTTCTACTCTTTTCGGATAAATTATATATAAAAAAAAAATGTAAAAAAATCTATCCATCCATACAAAATGTATGGAAGTCAAAACATCACACATGAAACAAAAAAACACATCTTTTCTTGTTCTAAAACAAAATTTTGTAATTTTTTTTCTGTAGACAAGTCAGCCATTATGTGTCAATTTTTATAACCTCGGAAATACAGTGCTACAAGGATCTATTGGCACTTGAGTGACATTGTCAGGAGGGCGTGGGTAGATAATAGATGCCATATTTTTTTTCATATACAGATGAGTTTATAACAGCGTGCCAAGGTTGGCGCAAGTGTTTCATAGTTTTCTTGGTAGATGACCTGTCATGTCAAACGATAAAAAATACCATACAAAAAGGTAGCCATTTTGCGCCAGACCAGGCACGCATATCCAGACGGTATGGCATCTCCTTATACAGGGTGTAAAAGAAAGGGGGTATAAAGCCGAAACACAGCGAAAGTCCTCATGAAACTGAATAACTTTCCCCAAGAAACATGGGTCGTAATTTGAAAATTTTTTTTGGATCGCCCATACTTACTCGATCTGCTGATCCGACATTTTGTATGGGGAGGCGAAGTTTTTTTTCGATTTACGACCCATGTTTCTTGGAGAAAGTTGTTCAGTTTCATGAGGACTATCGCTGTGTTTCGGTTTTATATCCCCTTTCTGTTCTATCTTAAAGAATACTTTTTCTAAGTGAAATAAAGATTTTTTCATTTTTTTCATTTTTTTTTCTGTTACATCCTGTAGGTATAGTGAAATATTTCATTTCTGGGCAGCGATTTTTTTTTTCGGCCCAGTCTTAGGCAGAGATACATTGTCTTTCATTTGCAAGTGGTGAACAGGCCCTAAGTATATTAAACTCACAAGAATTTTATCTCCAAAATATTGAAATGTAAATAAAAAGTGATTTTTTAAAGCCGTGTGTTATAGGTAAATTTTTTCAAGGTATGTACGGGAATACTTGAGTGACGCGACCAATGGCTCTGTGGACAAGAGAAAATTTAATCATGTTATGTATAATCTTATATGTCCCCACCGAGGGGCACGAGTCTACTCTCATACAGAGAGTGATTAGGCTGTAATCCACCACGCTGGCCAAGTGCGGCTTGGCGGATTTCACATACATCTTCGAATTTCTTCCCTGGTGTATGCAGGTTTCCTCACGATGTTTTCCTTCATCGTTAGCAAGTGGTAATCGAATAAATTGATCCGTACATGAGAAGTAAACTCAGAGGTACATGCCCGCGCCAGGATTCGAACCCGCGCCCTTGGAGTGCGAGGCAAGCGTTCTACCAACTGGGCTACCACCGTTTTTTACACGACTACTTTTATTTTGATATACCCAGTGTCACTCTCACAGTAAATACGAATCTAACGACACCTCTCAAGCTAAAATCCATCATGCTGTTTAGGGTGTAGAGCGTGCCAAAGAATTATACATACATATTACATACTCTCGAAAAACATAACCTCCTTCTGGCGCAGTTGGGTAAAAAGAAAAAACATGTATTGGAACGCAATCGAGTTATTTGAATGATCGCGTGTGTGTGTGTGTGTGTGATGGAGTGTGAAAAAAAATAAACATATATGCCAATGTTATTGTTTTAAAACTAACGTTAGATTCGCAAGAGTGCAGTTTTCCCCAGAGAATAATCTTGCAAGAAACTCTGTTGGGGTTGCTCTTTTCAAATATGTATGGATTTGTGTATGTTTATGCGTGTGTATGTTTATGTGTGTGTGTGTGTATGGGTGTGTGTGTATGTGTGTGTGTGTGTGCTTGTTTATATATATGTATGTATCTGTGTGTAATATATGTGTTGTGTCACACAACACATATACAACTTATGTGTTGTGGTTGCCTCCAATAGAATATGCTTTGACCAATTTGTATTGTCTTAATATTTTAAGCTGATTTCTAATGTATTATTCACCGGTGATCCTTAATAAATAAATGTATGTTTATGTGTGTGTGTGTGTGTGTGTGTGTGTGTGCTTGTTAATACATAATGTTACAGAAAGGGGGCATATTGTCGAAACACAGCGATAGTCCTCATAAAACTGAACAACTTTCCCCAAGGAACATGGAGGACTATCGCTGTGTTTCGGCTTTATACCCCCTTTCTGTTACACCCTGTATTGTATTGGAAGTGGTCTCTGCCTACCCCAATGGGTGAGAGGCGTGACGGATATATATGTATGTATGTATTATTCACTGGTGATCCTTCATAAATAAATATATGTGTATGTGTGTATGTATCTGTGTGTATTGTATATTCAAGTGTGTGTGTGTGCTTGTTCATATGTATGTATCTGTGTGTAATTTACATGTTGTGTACCCACCTGGTGCCGAGCCCGGCGGTGAGCAGCAGCCGTCTGCCGGTGACGAGGTACTCCGGGCACCGCACGAATCTGAACACCACTGACGCACTCTCTCCAGCTCGCAGCTCCTTGTTGTGGGACATTATACCCTGGAAACAGGTAAGCGAGATTAATAATATAATTTAAAGGTGTTGCCAATACAAAAAAAAAACCAAAACAGAGTACTAAAACATCGTGTTAAAATTGTACACTTATAATAAAGTAATAAAGAAAAAATATTGCACAAAATCTGCAGCTTAAAAATAACATAAAATACGATCCAAAAATAAAATACAGGATGTAACAGAAAGGGGGTATAATGCCGAAAAACAGCGACAGTCCTCATGAAACTGAACAACTTTCCTACAGGAACATGGATCGTCGCTCCAAAAAAATTTTTGGATCGCCCATACTTACTCGATCAGCTGATCGGACATTTTGTATGGGGAGGAGATTTTTTTTTTGGAGTTACAACTCATAATATGTACCTTGGGGAAAGTTGTTGAGTTTCATGAGGACTATCGCTGTGTTTCAGCATTATACCCAATTTCTGCTACAACCTGTGTATTCTTTTTTTGCAAACCGTACAGTCCTTCTTGACGTTCGAACGTAATGAGGTCGTTTGACGTCATCACTTTTATCCTAATTCTCATTTCAAACACATAGTACTCGCGATAGATATGTATGTGTGTTACAAAGCAATCACGCGTGATTACCCGAGCGCTTACCTCAATGATAGCTGTCTGTCGTACATTACCGACGTGCACGGTGCATTGGAAGCCGGGACATATCGCAGTCGGGTGACGCAGGACGTGGATTGACGCCTGCAAGCGTTACATTACGTTTAGAAGGAAATAATTGATATGAGGAGACTGATGAATGTGTATGAAGTGAAAGATTTGTGTTTGTATCGTAGCAAGTGGAGGGAAGTCTCTGTCTACCTCGATGGGGAAGATTTTGGAATTTGCTTATATACTCAGCGCGGGAAAAACTTCGATACCGCGTTTCAGGTTTTGTATGCGAATCTACTTTGGTAACGAGAATGTTTGTATCGTAGCAAGTGGAGGGAAGTCTCTGTCTACCTCGATGGGGAAGATTTTGGAATTTGCTTATATACTCAGCGCGGGAAAAACTTCGATACCGCGTTTCAGGTTTTGTATGCGAATCTACTTTGGTAACGAGAATGTTTGTATCGTAGCAAGTGGAGGGAAGTCTCTGTCTACCTCGATGGGGAAGATTTTGGAATTTGCTTATATACTCAGCGCGGGAAAAACTTCGATACCGCGTTTCAGGTTTTGTATGCGAATCTACTTTGGTAACGAGAATGTTTGTATCGTAGCAAGTGGAGGGAAGTCTCTGTCTACCTCGATGGGGAAGATTTTGGAATTTGCTTATATACTCAGCGCGGGAAAAACTTCGATACCGCGTTTCAGGTTTTGTATGCGAATCTACTTTGGTAACGAGAATGTTTGTATCGTAGCAAGTGGAGGGAAGTCTCTGTCTACCTCGATGGGGAAGATTTTGGAATTTACTTATATACTCAGCGCGGGAAAAACTTCGATACCGCGTTTCAGGTTTTGTATGCGAATCTACTTTGGTAACGAGAATGTTTGTATCGTAGCAAGTGGAGGGAAGTCTCTGTCTACCTCGATGGGGAAGTAACAGATATGTATGTATATAAAAACTTACCTGAAAATAAATACATCCTCTAGGATCATTAGGATCTTCCAAAAACACTTTTCCCTCACAAGTACACTCTCTCTTTCCTCCATCTTTTTCTGCATTATCGAACACATTGCGCATCCTGTCGTCCTGCTCTATCGCGTTGGTATTCATATTATCCTTCTCGCTCTCTCCTGTGTAAATATTTGTGTGATCTATATTTTCGTCTTTGATTAAACCGTTCTGTGCTTTAGCGATGTCTTGGAGTAGGTTCTTGTTTTTTCTTCTAGCGTTCTTCCGGCTTGGATACTCGTCTTTTTGGGGTATTGGTAGCTGAAAAAAAAGTTTTATGATAAAACTTTTTGGAATATTGGTTACATACGTGTAACTAGAAAAAAAATATTTAGTCCAAAAAGAATAGGCATGATGACTAAAAAAATTGTTTTAGTTCATCACAAAGATTATTTTAAGGGTGTTACCAGACCAATCGATCGATCGTCGATCGACGGCATCGATCGAAGTTGATCGACAGGTCTAGTAACTTTAATTGATCGACAGATACTGTTCGACAAACCAATCGATCGATTGCCGGTCGATGGCATCGTTCAACGTCGATCGATGTTGATCGACTGGTCTGGTAACTTTAATTGATCGACAGATACTGTTCGACTACTGGCACCGGTCGACGTTGATCGATGAACTCCGGCAATATTCCATCAGTTTCTTTCAAAATGTATTCACAAGAGGACGCGTTGTTGTTGGCAAGTACGATGTTGCTCGTACTATTATTACGGAGACGCAAACGCAGAAGACTCTGGATGCGACCATTTTTTAAAGCCAAAGATCGCCTATCTTATCCAAATGACATTTTAAATAGCGGTTTCTTGGATGCTTTTCGAATGAGTAACAGTGATATTGAAAATCTCTTAAATATCCAGTTAAATCTCTTGCGTATTGAGAAGTGGGTGGAAGGTTGGATTGATTCGAAGATTGTGCATTTGTAGAATACTGCGTGGTGTAGTAGCCTTGATTTTGAGTTTGTGGATGGTCATATTTGCCAAGTTGAGCTTCGTAAATTAGGTTATTTATATGATGCTGTACGGTAATACGGGCGTAGTCCGTTTTTAGTGTCCTCAATTTAAATGCTATTTGTTCTCCAAACAATGTATACTCATCAACATCTCTTTTATTGCGAATCAAAGAATCAACCATCTCCAACGTTTTTTCTATTGCGGCATCATTTGGATTGAGGCGCCTTTTACGACTGCCTTCACTATCAACGGAACCGTCCATCCCTGACTCAGATGCTTGTGAATTTATCTGAAACAAAATTATATACATATATTTTAAATAGGTATAATTTAAAAAATATATGAACTGACTGATAGCTCATATTCAATATATTTACGTTGTATATATTTATTTTACAGATGCCAAACACGGAAGAAGGATGGCT
This sequence comes from Anarsia innoxiella, assembly GCA_947563765.1. Taxonomy (NCBI): domain Eukaryota; kingdom Metazoa; phylum Arthropoda; class Insecta; order Lepidoptera; family Gelechiidae; genus Anarsia; species Anarsia innoxiella. The sequence goes on along the minus strand of OX387419.1, from coordinate 855,283 downwards.
CAACATTGCAAAAGATTTTGACCTGCTGTGGAATTTTCCCCACTGCCTGGGTGCAATAGATGGGAAGCATATAATTATGCGAGCTCCAACTAACAGTGGGAGCACATACTTTAACTACAAGGGAGTTCACAGTATTGTCCTAATGGCTGTAGTGGATGCGAATTACAATTTTATGTACTGCGATATTGGATGCCAAGGTCGTATTTCTGACGGTGGTGTGTTTGGAAATACTATTTTGAATTCCATGAATCTAAGAGGAATCCCAAAAGAAAGTGAATTGCCTGGAAGAAGTTGTCTTACACCATATGTTTTTATAGGTGACAATGCCTTTCCTCTTTCTGAAAATTTAATGAAGCCGTTTCTCGAATTAGGGCGAAAAGGATCAAAGGTGCGAATTTTTAATTATAGGTTGAGTAGGGCTCGCCGTATGGTAGAAAGCACGTTCGGCATTTTAAGTGCAGTATTTCGCTGTCTTCGAAGGCCTTTTCATCTTCAGCCGAAAAATGTAGAAAACATAGTGTTAGCTACGACTTATCTTCACAACTATTTAAGAAGAAATTGTGAGAGTTATAGGTCTTTACAGTTGCGTTATTCAAGTAACATAAATCAGAGTGCAGATTCCGAAATAACACAGCCGCCAGAAATTCAGTCATCTGTACTATTCTACAGCATACCAACTCCAGCTGAACTAGTGAGAGAAGAGTTCGCTGAATATTTTTGTTCTAACGATGGTATGATTGCATGGCAATACAAGTATTGTTAACCTTGGAATCTTACTCTGGGTGCTGTAGCTCCCTGTGATAATTTTAATTGCAAATTTTTTTTTATCGTGATTATTAGTTGTGAATTTCACTTTTATTGAAAGGTAACATTTTTTAAATAAGTCATTTCTAGTTTTGTTTTGGACTAATACTCTGTACACAAGTGACAGCTACTGTGTAATCTGTATCAATAAAGGTCATAAGTATGTACTTGTAAAATTTTATTATTATTTTAATTACAACACGTTTACACCAATAGTTGACAATTGGAAAAAACACCTTTTGCAACTGTTAATTTAGTCCATCTATTGGTGTAAACGAGTATACTGGAAAATGTTTTAATGTGCTTAATATTATACTTTTATTTTGTAAGATCTACAAAAGTTCAGTATAGCTAATTGTTTAATTGCAGATTAAACTTAAACATATTTGCCGTAAAAAAATAAATATGTATGTAGGTACTTACATCACTTGACATGCTCGAACGAGGACGATCCTCTGTAGACACAGTAGATCGTGGGCGATTTCTGTCTTGTATGAACATCATAGCTTGAAATGCATACCATTTAGAAACGTATATTTCGTCTCGTCCGGCACCGCTTCTTAAACTATCTTTCACTTTTTTATTTTCTTTCGAAAAAGTTGTTTGTAAATTTTTTATCTTCTTTTCCACTTCCTCCTTAGTAATTTCAAATGAGTTGGCTATTTCGAGCAGTGCATCATGACGTTTTATTTTATTACGGTAATCATTGTGAATAATGTCCCATAGTACTGGTTTGTTTTTGTATTGCTCAATAAATTCCAAAGTTCTTTCATTCGTCCACGCGGTCGCCGCCATTTTGCCATGCGCGTCACGAAACAACCGCGAGCTTCACACAACTGAACACAACACAAACAAGCCAGGTAGGAAGCGCGGCGCGCGGGCGGGGGGGAACAGTCGGAGCGCGGCGCGTTTGATCAAGCATTATATTCCATTCTACCATCGATCGATGCCGTCGATCGACGATCGATCGATTGGTCTAGTGGAAACTATCGATCGACGTCGACTATTCCATTCTACCATCGATCGATACCGTCGATCGACGATCGATCGATTGGTCTGGTGGAAACTATCGATCGACGTCGACTATTCCATTCTACCATCGATCGATACCGTCGATCGACGATCGATCGATTGGTCTGGTAACACCCTAAAATATTCGACAAGTACTTTTTCTTTTTTCTCCTAAACTAAAAATGACACAGATGACGTCAGAAGCAACTTTAACCCAGTGTGGGTTAAAGTTGCTTCTGACGTCACGCCTAAGTAGGACTTTTACGTAGGAGTGACGTCAATATCCCCCACTCCGTAACTTTGATGCTCTGTATCTTTGTATTTATTTATGTATTTAATCAGGTAAAAAATGTGTTTCAAATATTTTTTAATAGCCTAAAAGATGGACTAATAATTTTTTGAATTTTTGAATGTAGTCATCATCCCTAGCTTTTTAAAGCTTATATTAAATTCAAAAGAAAATAAAGTAGTCACTCACCTGCCCCGAGCACATCTCACACCCTCCAAACACCGGTCTGTTCCCCCCTCCAGCCCCCCGCGCCAGCAGCACCATCCCGGTGCGCGGGCGCAGCGCCCCCCCCGCCCCCGCGGCGCTGACACACAGCGACGCCGCCTGACCTGCGCGCGCGCGGCGCGACGGGGCCCTGTTGCGGTACACTGAGCGCACGCGCACTGGGACGAACGTGCCCGACCACAGCGGACCTGAAACCGATACAATCATACTAATATTATAAATGTCAATGTTTGTGCCGATGGATGGATGTGAAGATATTTGTTACTATTTAACGCAAAAACTACTGAACAGATTTTTATGAAATTTAACAATGTAACTTATATATCAAAATAACATAAATAAAAATGAATTGTTGTTCGTTAGTCTGATTAAAACTCGAGAACGGCTGGGCTGATTGAGCTGATTTTGGTCTTAAAATGTTTGTCGTAGTCCAGGGTAGGTCTAAACGGTGAGAAAAATTCGAATAATTGCCGGGAAAGCCCTAAAACAGACCTTTTCTTTTTCCCATACAAATGTTTTCTTACTAAAATGTAGAGTCAATTTGAACTTTATTCCTACACAATAAAGGTCATTCTAAGGCGGGACAAAGTTCGCCGGGACAGCTATAAGCAATATAATTTTAAGATAGCATATTTATTTTTCAAAAGATATGCCGATAAATGCTTACGAAGCGAGCAGTCTCGTAGAGTTTCTATAAGTAAATGTATGGATTGAGTAAGCGTGTACCACCAAATCACTCTCGTATGAGAGTAGGCTCGTGTGTCTGTAGTATGGACGTTAAAAGGGGTAATGATGATGCACCGATCTACTGAGTGGAATTTTCGAGACAAGAGAAAGTGCCTGCTAGAATACATAGAGCAATTAACGCGTTACATATAATTGCTCTTGTTTATGAATCAGGCGTTTCATACTTTTTGCGTTCCATCTTAACAGGTGGATTATAGCCTAATCACTTTCATATGAAACTAGCTGTCCCGGCGAACCTTGTTCCGCCTTAAAGTATAGCAATAAAGTTCAAATTAACTACCTACATTTTAGTTGGAAAACATTTGTATGGGAAAAAGAAAAGGGCTGTTTTAGAGCTTTCCCGGTAATTATTCGAATTTTTCTCACTGTAAAAACCATCGTTGGACTTCAATGAATATAATAAATAAAAGAATTGATAAAATTGGTACACGCGTTGTTGTGTTATGCGCTTACCAACACATTTTGCGATTCATTTTTATATTATAGAAGATAGATTAGGGTCATGTGTCTATAGTGGGGACGTTAAAAGGGCCGATGATGATAATAATGCCAAACTCACCGATAATAAGTTCGTCCCCCTCGTAGATCTCCCCTAGAGCGACAAGCCCCCCTACTACAGGGTCTCCGGAGTCCCCCACGTGGAACACTTCGTCGATTTGGAACTCGCAAGTCTCCTGGGGAAACGAAAAGTTAACATGGTTATAGAATTTCGTAAGAGACTAAGGAACTGTTTAACCATGTACACATCAAATTAACTGACAGATAACTATTATAAAACATTACATTTTAGACTGTAATAAAGTGTGTGTGTGTGTGTGTGTATGTGTGTGTGTGTGTGTGTGTGTGTGTGTACGTGTCTTTATATGTTTGTGGGTAATTGTGTATTTATCCGTCTTTCACGGCAAAATTGTCAAAAAAATACTACTGACACTCTACCGACACACAATTGAGGCTATTTTAAATTAGCAGACTTGGACCCCTGGTTACTTAAACTAGTATATACCTGCAGACACTCCTGCGCACATTGTTCAGCTGGCGGCTGCACACTGAGCAGGTACGCGTGGAGAGCGTTGATGCCGAACCCTCGCACCGAGCTCACCGGGAACACTGGGACCGTTTCGAAACTGGGGGGAAATGGGGGACAGTTAAGGTCACATCCGGGCCATGTCCGGGAAAAAATATGACACTGAACGAATCCATAGAAAATGTATGGATTGATATTTTTTCCCTGACACGTCCCGGATGTGTGTAGATAGATCCTGAAACGCGGTATCGAAGTTTTTTCCGCGGTACATATAAGTAAAAGTCATAGGGCCACGTTTCTGCTAGATGGCGCTATACAGAGTGACTTTTAATTAGTGAACGATAGAAAAAGATATGCATGTACTCATGATAACAAACAACTTTTACTATAGGACCAAGTTCGAAATCATTCAAAAATTTTTGAACTCCCCATTCAAAATGCACCAGCTGATAGTGTTAAATGTTTTTTTTTAGTAGTCTGTTTCCCACTGCTGGGCAAAGGCCTCCCCCGCATTCTTCCATGCTTCCCTATCTCCGACAACTTCTGGCCAGTATGTCAAATGTATGGGAGAACATTTTTTTGAATGATTTCGAACTTGGTCCCATAGTAAAAGTTGTTCGTTATCACGAGTACATACATAATCCTTTTCTATCGTTCACTTATAATCAACGAGGCCTTCCGCTGTACTATACTAATAAATATGATGATAAAACTTACTCGTCATCATCAGATTTCTGTTCACCATGGATGGTGTCGATGATCAACTTCTTCGGAGCCACGCAGCTCCTCGCCGCATTCTCGTCCGTGATCAGTACTGGTTTCTGGAATTAAGGAAATAGATTATAGAAACACGAGAGAGAGAGAGAGAGAGAGAGAGAGAGAGAGAGAGGGAGAGGGAGAGAGAGGGAGGGAGGGAAAGAGAGAGCGGGAGGGAGAGGGGGAGAGAGTGGGAGAGAGGGGGGAGAGAGTGGGAGAGAGGGGGGAGAGAGTGGGAGAGAGGGGGGAGAGAGTGGGAGGGAGAGGGGGGAGATAGTGGGGGTGAGAGATAGGGAGAGAGACAAAAAAGAGCATAAAATTGCAATTATGCTAACTTATACTAATTTTTAAAATGTTTTTTCAAGATAATGACGATAAATGCGTACGAAGACGCAAGGCAACCTTTAGTTTTAGATAAGAAAAACCGGCCAAGTGCGAGCCGGACTCGCGCGGGAAGGGTTCCGTACCATTCACTACGTTATTTACTACGTTAACAACGGCCAAAATAAAGTCTACGAGCAACCATTATTAATATCAAGCAAAAAAAAGGCAAAGTAAATCACGTTTGTTGTATGGGAGCCCCCCTTCATTATTATTATTCTCTTTTAGTATTTGTTGTTATAGCGGCAACGGTAATACATCATTTGTGAAAATTTCAACGCTCTGGCTTATAGCGGTTCATGAGATACAGCCTGGTGACAGATAGAGAGACAGCAAAGTCTCAGTGATAGAGTCCCGTTTTCACCCTTTGGGTACGGAACCCTATACATCTATCTATCTATATCTATATAAATAAAAATGAATTGTTGTTCGTTAGTCTGATTAAAACTCGAGAAAGGCTGGGCCGATTGAGCTGATTTTTGTTTTAAAATGTTTGTCGTAGTCCAGGGTAGGTCTAAACGGTGAGAAAAATTCGAATAATTGCCGGGAAAGCCCTAACACAGACCTTTTCTTTTTCCCATACAAATGTTTTCTTACTAAAATGTAGAGTCAATTTGAACACAAGCACAATAAAGTTCATTCTAAGGCGGGACAAAGTTCGCCGGGACAGCTAGTTATGAAAAAAGAAATTATTTCATACCTTGCTATGATGCTGCAGTATTTCCCCCAAATGTGCCACCAGCTGCGGCACACTGTTAGGAGCTAGTTCACTCTTGCTGATGACGGTGAAGAACGGAAGGTCCAGCGCCAGGAGTAGCGCCAGATGCTCCTCTGTAATGCTTGTTATACCTGCTGTTGCTGATATCTGGGAATTATATAGGGTGACTTTAAATTAGTGAACGATAGAAAAGGATATGTATGTACTCGTGATAACAAACAACTTTTACTATGAGACCAAGGTCAAAATTGATCGATTTCGCGTGACCCGTAAGGCGTGTCAAAGTCGCAAGACCCGCCAGGCGTGTCATAAGTCACAGTCGCATGACTCGCCAGGCGTGTCACAGTCGCATGACCCACCTAGCGTGTCACAGTCGCATGACCCGCCAGGCGTGTCACAGTCACATGACCCGCCAGGCGTGCCACAGTCGCATGACTCCACCTAGCGTGTCACAGTCGCATGACCCGCCAGGCGTGTCACAGTCACATGACTCCACCTAGCGTGTCACAGTCGCATGACCCGCCAGGCGTGTCACAGTCACATGACCCGCCAGGTGTGCCACAGTCGCATGACCCACCTAGCGTGTCACAAAGTCATAATTACTCACCACGAGCATGGCGTAGTGCGGCGAGTACCCGGACAGCCCGTGCAGCGTGGTGCGCTGGTACTTGGTGTGTCCAGCTAAGTCCAAGAAGGACACCAGCTTGGCGCTCCGCTCGCCGATGCGCTCCGCCGTCATCAGCTCAGAGCAGCCGTAGTTCACCACGTTACCCTACGACAGAGAAGTCGAAATGTATTTTTTAAGACATTTTGCGTATTTGGTCATTTTGCGTATTTGGATATTTTGCGTATTTGGACATTTTGCGTTTAAGACAAATCTCGTATTGTGGGCATTTTTCGTATGGGAGATTTGGCTTATGTGACATTATGAGTATTTGGACATTTAGCAAATTCGGACATTATGCGAATTTTGTCATTATGCGAATTTTGTCATTTTGCGTATTTTGACATTATGCGAAATTGGACATTTTCATGTCACCTGAGCGTCGAAGCCGAGTATCTCGTGGCTGAGCGACGACGTGCGTCCGCTGCGCACCTCGTGCACATGACGGAACATGTTTAGGCGGGCGCTGCCTCTGCCGTTGTCTAGTTCACCTATAAACATAATTATAATACGTTTCATATTTGAAAGGCTATAAAGACTATCATCAACATTACATTTAAGAGTTAAATTATCGGTGGAGCATCGTATAGACTGAACAGATTTAAAATAAAATGGGTTTGCTTTAATTGTAGCAAAATTTGACAATACCAACTCGTGACTTTGAATAAATCTATTAATTTTAGCAGCTATAGTTTGGGAATCCATTTTTTTTTATTTCCAAAACCCATTCATAGGCATGATGATTACAAACTTTTTTTTAGTCCATAAGAGAGATCATTTTAAAATATTCGACACGTATTTTTTCTTAAACTAAAAATGATAAAGATACACTGGGTAAAGTTGCTCGTGACGTCACGCCTAAGATTTTTACTTAGTAGTGACGTCAATACCCCCCACTCCGTAACTTTGATGCTCTGTATCTTTGTATTTATTTATGTATTTGATCACGTATAAAATGTGTGTCAAATATTTTTTATTAGCTTAAAAGACGGATTAATTATTTTTAAAATTTTTGAATGTAGTCATCATCCCTATTCTTCCTTTAATATTTTTTCCTTTTATTAAAGACATCATGTCAGCTTATGGACGTCCACTGCTGGACAAAAGCCTCCCTTAAGGATCTCCACAACCACCAGTCTTGCGCTGCCCACATCCAACGGTTTCCAGCGACTTTAACCAAGTCGTCAGTCCACCTTGTTGGATCCTTCCCCCACTGCGTCGTACGGCGCGTGGTCGCCACTCGAGAACCTTTCTGCCCCATCGTCCATCATCTAGATAATAGAGTAACATTTTAAAGGGGTGCGAGGCAGATGCCCTCCCCTCTTACCTTGTGTAAGTACCCCAATGAGGGTAGATTTGCCAGCTTCGTTCGCACCTAGGACTGCCACTCTTAATTCTATGCTCTGTTGTGTGTCTGCCAGCTGAAAATGTAATATTTCATTTATATGGCGAATCTAACTTTAATTTAAAAATAATCGACATGTTTCAAGTGCTTATAGGTTATACATTCCTATCTCTTAATCTTATTTTAAAAAGCCTCTTCGTCAGCCTCTTCGTCTTCCATGTATCCACCCACTCAGCGCGGGAAAAACTTCGATACAGCGTTTCAGGTTTTGTATGCGAATCTACTTTGGTAACGAGAATGTTTGTATCGTAGCCAGTGGAGGGAAGTCTCTGTCTACCTCGATGGGGAAGATTTTGGAATTTGCTTATATACTCAGCGCGGGAAAAACTTCGATACCGCGTTTCAGGTTTTGTATGCGAATCTACTATCTATGGAAGAGACGTGACAGATATGTATATATGTATGTATGTATGTATTTATGTTCATACCTTTCTAATATACACCTCAGCAAGCGCCCGATGCGGCGCCAACTTCCGCGCAGTGCAATGCGCTAATGTAGCTCCCAACGCATGCGCCATGGTGCGCAGTGTGCGCAGCGACGCTCGCAACGCGCGCGCACTCAGTCCGACTAACGCACCGCAGTCGCGGACTCCCACTACGTATACTGCACTGCCGCCGCCGGAGCGAAGACGCCATTTTAGCTGGAATTTTGTGTTTCGAAAGTGATTCTTGGTCAAAAAGGATATGTTTTGCCGAGGTAAATTTTAATTTAATTTTTTTTTTGTGATAGCTGAAACCCGTCTACTATTTTTTTATAGTAATAGTTCTAGTTAAAAATAACGTTTAAAAAGTGTATCTTCCAATTTTGAATGAAATTTCTTTTCCAAAAAACCGATTTCTTGAGCTACTTAATTCAATATTAAGCTATTGTGTAAGTTTTGATCCGGTTTCTCAATTGTCAATTCAAAATGTATTCCTAGGGATATTTTATACCTGTTACTGCCTAAACGTCATTTTTTATAAAATAGACATAGGTATCTGTCAGTTCTTTATCGAACTATTGAAAAATTGGACCTAAGTTAATTTCCCAAGATATAATAATGCGTGCGGTCAGCATCATAAGTCGATGAACACATTCAAATTTTCAAAAGTAATAGGTATACATTAATAGATGTTAAACCTTGGTTATTTAGTAATGGTGTATTTTACTTTTGAAATTCAGAATGTGTTCATCGACTCATGATGCTGACCGTCGCAGTCGCAGTGACGAAGTCGCAGGCACCCGCTAGCTAACCTGTGTCACCAAATGTTGAAACCTCCTTTCTCCAGGCGCTACAAGCTGTAGCTTGTACTCCACATTCCCAAACCGCGGCTCCGGAGGCAGGCTGCCGTACGTCTCGTCCGATGAGTCATCAGATTCGTCTGATTCTGATCTAGAACTGACGTTTTGCGTTTGGACATTATGCGACTTGTACATTTTGTGTTTTGGTAATTTTTGGTTGTTTGAGATTATGATAGGTAGACTGTTATTCTACGCTTTTCATTGATATTTTGCATTTCGGACATTTAGCATCGCATTAATGTGACATAATGCGATTTTAGACATTTTATTGTTTCCAGCTACTTAAACATTCAATAACAAAAAATCCTATAACAATTTGCATATAAGACTTTATGTGTATGAGACATTTTGCGTATGAGACATTATGCGTATTGGAAATTTTGTGTATGAGACATTATGCGAAAATCAAACTCACTCGTCCCTATAGAGGGCGCGGTCGTCGTCGTCCGACAGGTAGCCGTCGTGGCGGAGCCCTAGCGCTTCGGCGTCCACAGCGTTATATATAGAGAGCTGCTCTAGGGAGCCTCTCAAGTCTTCAAGTGACACTTTCCTCTTGTTCTTTTTAAAGTCTGTCAGGTTGTTTACGTTTTTGCCTGGGAATTAAGAAAAATACATAATTAAGAAAAGTTAAGAAAGAGGTGTGTTTGGATCGAAGCAAGTGGAAGGAAGTGGTCTCTGCCTACCTCAATGAGAGAGAGGCGTGACGGATATGTATCTATGTATGGTTATTTTAAATAATTTGTTGTGTAAGCTACAATATTATAAAGATTCATTAAAATCTGTTTAGTATTTTTTACGTGAAAGAGTAAGAGTAGCAAACATCCTACAAATATGTCGGCGCGTATGAAATACCACGTTTAATAATACGCGGTCGCTACACTTTGTTCGCCCCGGAATCGTACGATGGCGTGGGGTAGGGGTAGTCGCTAGAATCGTACGACGGCGCAGGGAAGGGGCGGCCGGGTTGTTTACAACGCATTATAAAAGGAGGCAGCCGGCCGATACCTGGTCATTCCGCACTCAACGCTCTTACCGTTGCATGCCAATAGTGTTGTGAAATAAATTATTGAATAAATTGATTATTATAATTAAACGAGGTTTTCTTTAATAAAATGGGAGACGCTGATTTAAATAATGAAGAGGTTTCCCGCCCACCATCTCCTGTTATCATGCCCTCTCGTCTTCGCGCCGAAAAATATTATATTGCTGATGTTTATGCCGATCGATGTACATGTGAGAATGTTTGTTAGTTGTTCATGCAAAAACCACTGAACAGATGTTGATGAAACTTTACAGTATTGTAGCTTGCACATAAAATTAATTATAGCCTATGTGTTATTCTGATAAATAAGCTACAATAGTACCAAATTAAATCAAATCATTCAATCAATCAATCATTCAATCATTTTCAATCAATCACTCTATTCAGTAGTTTTCTCTCTTTGGATACGGAACCCTAAAAAAAGACTTACCTATAGCTTCATTATGATTGCCAGTTTTCTTAAACTTATTATTTAAAAACTCCTGCGTCTGAATATCTAATTCTTGTTTATTATCATTTTCGTTCTTCCAACTATTGTTAGGTTGCAGGTCTTTTATAGGGGAGACTTTGTTCTTTTTTCTACGGTTTTTCCGGCCTGAGATCCGGCGTTTTGGCTTGTTGTCATCTGTTTTTGTTTCTGGAAAAAAAAGCAGAATTTATAATAGTCAATGAGGAAGAATATAAAGAGTGGCCCCCTTTTTCCTATACAAATGAGTTTATGACAGCGTGCCAAGGTTGCGCCATTTTTCTCATAGTTTTCTTAGGTGAGCGTTAGAGCGCGCTATTAATAATGAAATTCTTAATGAAAAATGAGTTAAAAAAATATTCTCGTGGAATGTGTTCTACATCACTAACACTATACCTGGTTAAAAGGAAAGTGATACTTTCCCTAACACCCTGTATAATGATAATGATGAATGAATGACGATATATATCTTACCCTTATCGCATCCCCCCCTTGGCAGAGCTATATAACTATCTATATACCCCCCATGCACCAACACTTCACCAGACAGCTGAGGCTCACAAAGGAACGACGACTCCTCGGGCAGGGGCTCCTGCTTGCCCACGCACTTGCGCCCGCGCCGACGGCCTGGGGACATTGAGAAATGTACACTAGTGAAACGGTAGTAGTTTTAGACAAAAAAAATACATATTGTTTATTACATATATATTTTTTTTAAATTATAAAAAATACATATTTTTTCGTCTAAAACTAGGTTAGGTTATTGACATCAATAATCTAACCTTTTTAGGCATTAAAAAAAAGGTATGTAATCCCACCCTAACGGCGCGTGTACACGATAAGAAATTTTACCGTGTCTGCAGAAGACAAGACAAATTCGTGTACACGACAAGAATTTTGTCTGTTGCTACACGCGAAAAACTACCGCTCTGCAACAACGTTCGCCGCGTCGTGTCTTGCGTTGACAAGATTTTTTTGTCGTGCACCGCTGAGGGCAGTGTACAGACAGACCAACTTATCTGTGAACTGAACGACAGCGCTAGTAGTAATACAAAATTGTATTTCTACCAATCGCAGCAGTTCTGTAATTTGTCATTTCCGCATTAGTGGCCGTAGTTACAATAACGGCCGGTTCATAGATAACTTGGTAGCTCTGTACACAGTTAGTTTCTAGTTACGACAAGGATTCTTGCTTGGCCCGGCGTATTTTCTTGTCACGTACAAGCGCTCTAACAGAAGAATAAGTTACCTTTAGGCCCATCAGATTTCTTTTTTACATTATCATCGTCGTGTTGCTGTTTCTTGATTGGCTTCTGTCCGTCCGACGGGTCGAATAGACTGAAGAATGAATCCATCTGGAAATAACAGGAAAAAAGATCAGATAAGTAAGTTAGGTAGAGTCCATTTCACGAAAGAAGTCCCCTAGCCGCGGCGCTGTATAGCATGTCAAAATTGACAATGTTGCCATTTATGGTACAAAATGTACCTATATTATTTATATTTCATTTGTCTTAAAACATTATAATACTATTTCCTGCATATTTCGAGTGTACTGACATTCCATAAGTAAGTTGTATAAATTTTGATAAAAATATCTATTTACCTATATTTCTGTTATGTTATAAGTATATTTTTATTAAAATAACTAAAGAGTTTTCTACCTACTATCAAGGAAAAGTTCTAAAAATAGGGAAAATAGACCTGTCAAGTTTAGTTCCAAAAATATCCGGGGGACTTCTTTCGTGAAACGCACTCTGATCAATCTGCTAACATCATTGAAGGAAAGGTTGAGGGAGAAGAGAGACAGAGGAAGGCCGCGACGTACTTTACTCAAGTGAAAGAGAAAGTTAACGTCATGTCGTATCAAGAAGTCAAGGCACTGGCAGAGGATAGGCCTAAATGGCGAACACTCCACCGACAAGAGTTTCTTAAATATGAAGAAGTTAGGTAATAAATAATACATACATACATATCCGTCACGCCTCTCTCCCATTGGGGTAGGCAGTGACCACGTCCCTCCACTTGCTACGATACAAACATTCTCGTTACCAAAGTAGATTCGCATACAAAACCTGAAACGCGGTATCGAAGTTTTTCCCGCGCTGAGTATATAAGCAAATTCCAAAATCTTCCCCATCGAGGTAGACAGAGACTTCCCTCCACTTGCTACGATACAAACATTCTCGTTACCAAAGTAGATTCGCATACAAAACCTGAAACGCGGTATCGAAGTTTTTCCCGCGCTGAGTATATAAGCAAATTCCAAAATCTTCCCCATCGAGGTAGACAGAGACTTCCCTCCACTTGCTACGATACAAACATTCTCGTTACCAAAGTAGATTCGCATACAAAACCTGAAACGCGGTATCGAAGTTTTTCCCGCGCTGAGTATATAAGCAAATTCCAAAATCTTCCCCATCGAGGTAGACAGAGACTTCCCTCCACTTGCTACGATACAAACATTCTCGTTACCAAAGTAGATTCGCATACAAAACCTGAAACGCGGTATCGAAGTTTTTCCCGCGCTGAGTATATAAGCAAATTCCAAAATCTTCCCCATCGAGGTAGACAGAGACTTCCCTCCACTTGCTACGATACAAACATTCTCACTTCATCCAAAGTAGATTCGCATACAAAACCTGAAACGCGGTATCGAAGTTTTTCCCGCGCTGAGTATATAAGCAAATTCCAAAATCTTCCCCATCGAGGTAGACAGAGACTTCCCTCCACTTGCTACGATACAAACATTCTCGTTACCAAAGTAGATTCGCATACAAAACCTGAAACGCGGTATCGAAGTTTTTCCCGCGCTGAGTATATAAGCAAATTCCAAAATCTTCCCCATCGAGGTAGACAGAGACTTCCCTCCACTTGCTACGATACAAACATTCTCGTTACCAAAGTAGATTCGCATACAAAACCTGAAACGCGGTATCGAAGTTTTTCCCGCGCTGAGTATATAAGCAAATTCCAAAATCTTCCCCATCGAGGTAGACAGAGACTTCCCTCCACTTGCTACGATACAAACATTCTCGTTACCAAAGTAGATTCGCATACAAAACCTGAAACGCGGTATCGAAGTTTTTCCCGCGCTGAGTATATAAGCAAATTCCAAAATCTTCCCCATCGAGGTAGACAGAGACTTCCCTCCACTTGCTACGATACAAACATTCTCGTTACCAAAGTAGATTCGCATACAAAACCTGAAACGCGGTATCGAAGTTTTTCCCGCGCTGAGTATATAAGCAAATTCCAAAATCTTCCCCATCGAGGTAGACAGAGACTTCCCTCCACTTGCTACGATACAAACATTCTCGTTACCAAAGTAGATTCGCATACAAAACCTGAAACGCGGTATCGAAGTTTTTCCCGCGCTGAGTATATAAGCAAATTCCAAAATCTTCCCCATCGAGGTAGACAGAGACTTCCCTCCACTTGCTACGATACAAACATTCTCGTTACCAAAGTAGATTCGCATACAAAACCTGAAACGCGGTATCGAAGTTTTTCCCGCGCTGAGTATATAAGCAAATTCCAAAATCTTCCCCATCGAGGTAGACAGAGACTTCCCTCCACTTGCTACGATACAAACATTCTCGTTACCAAAGTAGATTCGCATACAAAACCTGAAACGCGGTATCGAAGTTTTTCCCGCTCTGAGTATATAAGCAAATTCCAAAATCTTCCCCATCGAGGTAGACAGAGACTTCCCTCCACTTGCTACGATACAAACATTCTCGTTACCAAAGTAGATTCGCATACAAAACCTGAAACGCGGTATCGAAGTTTTTCCCGCGCTGAGTATATAAGCAAATTCCAAAATCTTCCCCATCGAGGTAGACAGAGACTTCCCTCCACTTGCTACGATACAAACATTCTCGTTACCAAAGTAGATTCGCATACAAAACCTGAAACGCGGTATCGAAGTTTTTCCCGCGCTGAGTATATAAGCAAATTCCAAAATCTTCCCCATCGAGGTAGACAGAGACTTCCCTCCACTTGCTACGATACAAACATTCTCGTTACCAAAGTAGATTCGCATACAAAACCTGAAACGCGGTATCGAAGTTTTTCCCGCGCTGAGTATATAAGCAAATTCCAAAATCTTCCCCATCGAGGTAGACAGAGACTTCCCTCCACTTGCTACGATACAAACATTCTCGTTACCAAAGTAGATTCGCATACAAAACCTGAAACGCGGTATCGAAGTTTTTCCCGCGCTGAGTATATAAGCAAATTCCAAAATCTTCCCCATCGAGGTAGACAGAGACTTCCCTCCACTTGCTACGATACAAACATTCTCGTTACCAAAGTAGATTCGCATACAAAACCTGAAACGCGGTATCGAAGTTTTTCCCGCGCTGAGTATATAAGCAAATTCCAAAATCTTCCCCATCGAGGTAGACAGAGACTTCCCTCCACTTGCTACGATACAAACATTCTCGTTACCAAAGTAGATTCGCATACAAAACCTGAAACGCGGTATCGAAGTTTTTCCCGCGCTGAGTATATAAGCAAATTCCAAAATCTTCCCCATCGAGGTAGACAGAGACTTCCCTCCAATTGCTACGATACAAACACATCTCTTTCGCTTCATTTACATTCATCAGTCTCCTTATACATGCCCGTCGGTTTAGGGTACTTTTGACTTGGCCTTTTTTAAAATTAAGTGGAAAAAAGTTTTATTTAAACTTAAAAGCTATAAGAGCTTAAGAGCTTAGCTTTGAGCTTCTTCTCATAAGGAGAAGAAATTATTTGTTCCTTTAGTATTTTTCGATAAAACTCATATTTAAGAAAACTTACACAATATCTTAAAATAATATAGCCTATGTGTTATTCTGATGTGCAAGCTACAATATTGTTAAGTTTCATTACAATCTGTTTAGTAGTTTTTGCGTGAAATAGAAACAAACATCCTCACTCTTATGTCGACACCACTGAAACAGATTGTGATGAAACTTTAGAATAATTCAGCTTATAGGTACAACAGAATAGCACACAGGCTATATTAAGATATTGTGCGCTTTTTGTGTAAGACCGTGGCCCCAGTAGGCAAACTGTTAGCGGCTGACTAGTTTGCGGCGTATCGATTTAGTACGCCCTTCCATATATTTGAAATGGAGTGTCCACAGTCAGCTAGTTTTCGCTCACTGTACGCAGTTTGCAGCGTTACGCGCGCTGACTATCTCAGACAGCGGCCGACTCCCACCAAAACCGGTGATTTCATTGATTTGAGTTTGCAGCTAACTCTTTCAGTTCGCCACTTTGCGGCTCACTCAGTCGGCCGCTAACAGTTTGCCTACTGGGGCCACGGCATAAGTTTTTCAATATGCCTATAGCGATACGTAACTGTGCGAATGCGTAGGTACAAATTCGCGAAGTAAATAAACTAGATTGTTTTCAAAATAAACACACATTCGTTGATGCAATGCCAAGGTCATAAATCTGAAATGTTTGGAGGTCATTGGCATTATAATACAGTTTGTTATGTTATTTTATTTATATGTAGGTAGAATGCTGTTATCTTCAAGATAAAAAATCTACATAATTATAATAATAAATATACTTATCGTACTAATGAATTTAACGTCACGTCGTCGTATCAAGAAGTTCAAAAATAATTTATTCGTAGGTAGGTAATATAATTTACACTTGAATTAAATATGAGAATATTATTTAAGATACATATTTATTCCAGATGGATCGATCAAATAAAAGACTCATCGTCTTCTAAATTCTATACGGTGGTGAGAGATGCGCTGGATCGAAACCGATGGAGGCAAATCATACGCTCCAAATGTGGCTCTGATGCTGACCACGATCCTCAGACATGAGGGACCGATGAAGAGAGAGAGAGATTATTTAAGACTAGAGGTTGCCCGCGACTGCGTACACATTTATCGTAATATCTTTGAAAAAATACGAAATATCTGCAAATAATATAGCCTATGTTATTCTGATGTCCAACCTAAGTCATTGTGAACTTTCATAAAAATCTGTTCAGTGGTTTTTACGTGATGAAGTAACAAACATCCATCGATCGGCACAAACATTGACATTTATAATATTAGTAGGACTAGAGACTTCCCGAGACTTCGTCCACATTAATCATCATATCTCGGAAAAAAACATCATATCTAAAAACATCATATCTAAAAATAATATAGCCTATGTGTTATTCTGTAAAATAAGCTACAATAGTGTAAAATTTCATTAAAATCTGTTCAGTAGTTTTTACGTGATAAAGTAACAAATATCCATTCATCGGCACAAATATTGACATTTATAATAATAGTAGGATTGGGATGTGATTATAAATCAATAGAGAATTATCACGATTGTATGAAAGTAGGCTTGTCCCCTGTAGTGGGGACGTTAAAGGGCTGATAAGGCAGAGTATTATAACATAGATTTAAATGTATTCAGATCATCAGATCATTATTACAGTAATAGGCATGACTAAAAAAATTTTTTTAAGTCCATCACATAGATTATTTTAAAATATTCGACACGTATTTTTTCTTTTTTCTCTTAAACTAAAAATGACAAAGATACACTGGGTTGAAGTTGCTCGTGACGTCACGCCTCAGTACGATTTTAACCGAGGAGTGACGTCAATACCCACTCCGTAACTTTGATGCTTTGTATCTTTGTACTTATTTATGTATTTGATCAGGTAAAAAATGTGTTTCAAATATTTTTTAATAGCCTAAAAGGTTAGGTTAGGTTACGGTGCTCAGACCTGGTCACTTACTGAGAGCCAAAAGTCCAAGCTCAAGGTCTGCCAAAGAGCAATGGAGCGCAGCATACTAGGTGTGAAAAGAATAGACAGGGTGAGGAACACTGTGCTGCGTTCCAATACTGGAATCGCAGATGTTGGACGAAAAGCCGCCAAATTGAAGTTCGACTGGGCTGGCCATGTAAGTCGCATGCATTCGAAGCGCTGGGCAAGAATAGCCACAAATTGGGTGCCAGACGGCCAACGTCGCCGAGGTAGGCCCAAGAAACGATGGAGCGACGACCTACGCTCATTCAGGGAAGATTGGTGGGAAGCAGCTAATAACAGGAGTGTTTGGAGAGGCATGGGAGAGGCTTTTGCCCAGCAGTGGGACGAAATAGGCTATTAAAAAAAAAAAAAAAAAGCCTAATAGACGGACTAATTATTTTTTGAATTTTTGAATGTAGTCATCATACCTATTATATCTATTATCTGCATCCACTGTTCAACTAGCAATGTAGACAATAAGTCAATGATTTTTTATAGGTACAGATATGTTACCTTTATAGTGATTGGCGTTTTAAATCTGTGCCGAATAATGATTACAATGACATTAATGACAGAACTTCAAATCATACTCCAAATGTCTTCAGACTAACTGAGACTAGCTACAAGTTGTCTTAAATAGGTCTATTTACAGTCTTCAAAATGTGCGCGCATATAACATATCTATACCTATAAAAAATCATTGCAATCAGTCCACTTTATACTATTTACGTATATACTCTATGTCTGGCATGCTATACTCATCTCTTCATACTACAGATATACTAAAAATGATATAAAATAATACAAATTTTGGCAGCTCTTTTTCTCAAGAGAAGATTTTGGCATACCATCAATTTTTTTTGTTTATTCCTAAAAATAGACATGTATAAAAGATTTTTATAAAGCTAGTGACTTTCTGTGACTTTGTTTGTTTTTTGTTGCTATATCTTGGAAGTAATACAAAATAAATACAGAGATATAGTTAGCCTGTCATGTCCCACTGCTGGGCAAAAGCTTTCTTAATCTCCATTTAGTTTTATGATGCATCAGGTTTTGGCTTTCTATTTGGTGAGTCTTTGAGTATAGAATATATAAGGAGGAGCCATACCATCTGGATCTACGTGCCTGGTCTGCTGCTACTTTTTGTATTGAATTTCTTATCGTTTGACAGGTCATCTACCAAGAAAACTATGAGAAAACTGGGCGCAACCTTTGCAAGCTGTCATAAACTCATTTGTATATGAAAAAAAATGGGGCCACTCCTTATATTCCTTCCTCATTGGTATGAGTCATTTCGTCATTTTCTTTGCACATCAGAATAACAGGCTATTATATATTGTGTATGTTCTACAACAGGGATGGCCAACTGGTCGATCTGTTAGCCCAGATCATGGCACGACAAAAAATATAAATAGATACCTACGTAGATCAGACCGCAGGTAAACTAGTGGAAGATACCCAGGCACAATACTCACGCTGATATAAAGTTAAATAAGTACCTACCTTTTCTACATGATTGCGTACTGGACTATGCTGTTTCATTTAAGGTTTCAATAAGTATGTAATTGGTAGATCGCAGGTTTCAGTAGTAAAATAGGAGATCTTGGGTCTAATCAAGTTGGCCACCCCTGTTCTAAAAGATATGACAATAAATGCTTACAGAGTCCCTGGCTGATTATGATAGAATATAAATGCCTTATTCGGTATCACATAAGGTACAATATCTTATTTAAAACTAGGGAAATACTAAGATGTATGTTTCATAGTTAAAGTTGTTTGTTACCATTACCTATTGTTATTATTTAAACTAGTCAAATCAATATTTAAATAAAATAATTTGAATTTATAATTACCTTTTTAAATGAAGAACTATTGTGCAACATTTTAGAATAAAAATAAAAAAAAATTCTCCAAATAGGTATTTGCATATCAGTTACGTATAGGTATTTATTGTTTGAAATCACTTATGTTTTGTTGCCAAGTCATTAGTAATTATATACCTACATAGTATAATAATGTATTGTTCTATAACAACTAAGATTTCATAAACCACCTACCTAATTAGAAAGGAAATGAACTTAGTATTTTGAACCAAAATAAAAAAGTAAAATAATAGTTACTCCCCCCTTTTTCAGCTTCAATACAAAAGAGTATGTTGCACTAAAAAGAACCTTAATTAAAAAAGTAATTTATATTTTTTAAATTAAAAAGGCAAGGTACTTACGTTTCTAACAGCTGTTGGAAAGGTTCAAGGTCGAAATACGGAGCTCTTGTCGCCAACTCAGCTATACAAGCGAATGTGAATCAACACAAACAACATACACTGCCAAATTATTTACTTTGTGACGTAAATACGAGTAGAATTACATCAAGCACAAACAAAATTCTGTTTACACAATCGAGTTACATGGTTGCGTGTGAAATGTATGAAATCACAATTACAACTGATTTCTGACTCATTTTAAAAGAGAGAACTAATTATTATGTTGCAATCATGGTGTAATACGACAGTAAAAGTGAATACTTTGCTTTCATAAAACAATTTTATCAAAGCAAACGCAAAACTCGAATAAAAACTGTAAAATTTGGTTTTGACATTGACATTCTTTTTTTTTTCGGGCATTTACTAAAGAAGCGTAGGGAACAAAATCTTTACTGCCAATAAAGTTTTTCTGGAATTTAAAGTGCATACTTTTCCTTTTTCATGTCTACTCTTCATAATGAAGTAGTCTTTGCCTATCCCAGCCTATCCTGATGGGAGAGAGGTGGCGGCATGATAGGTATGTGTGTATGTAGGTAGTTTGAGATCGATAAAAAAAAACACCCAGTAGAATTGGAATAAAAACGATTTTATTTTAATAAATGCTTATTAATTATGATTTAATTTGTTAATATAGACACATATTATACTCGTAATTACCATTTACACTTAGGTATACATTTGACAATTTTGGATTTAAGTAAATATTTTTTGACGTGACAACGTCTATTATAACTCGATATATAAGGAGGAGCCATACATACCGTCTGGATCTGCGTGCCTGGTCTGACGCAAAATGGCTACATTTTGTAACGTTTGACAGGACATCTATCAAGAAAACTATGAGAAAACTTGGCGCAACCTTGGCACACTGTCATAAACTCATTTGTATATGAAAAATAATGGGGCCACTCCTTATATTCTTTCCTCATTGTTCGATACTATGAATGCAAGAAAAAGATACGTCATTGTCGCGTTCCGCAAGCGAGAGCGCGCCACGAACGAGAGAGAGAGGAATGATCAATTCAATATTTTTTTTATAAAATTGCTTCTGTCATCTGGGGTTGCAGAATACAGACAAACCAACTTATCTGCGAACTGAACGGCGGCGCTAGTAGTAATACAAAATTGTATTTCTACCAATCGCAGCAGTTTTGGAATTTGACATTTCCGTATTAGTGGCCATAGTTACAATAACGGCCGGTTCACAGATGACTTGGTAGCATGTATACAGACAAATTCTTTATTTTTTTAATACATTGAACAGTCTGTCAACTACCGCCGATGTCCCTTAAGATGTCTCAACGCGCACCTCGCCGCCGTTCCTTTAGCAATCCGGTAATTCCGTCCAACCCCTTTAAACGAACCGCGACCGAATACTTCAACGCACACGCGGACACGACGGCCGTCGGCTAGGCGTTCTGGTTTGCTGTGGACAAATGAAAATGTGGTATAGATATTGTATTTATATATTGAATTATATTGAAGATGAAATTTTAGTAATTTTATGTTTAGATGGATTGATGGATGGAGGGATATAGATTAGGGATGTTATGGATATGAAATTTCGGATACGGATTGGATACGGATTTAGGAATGATTATTATACCGGATACGGTTACGGATACGAATAATAAATTATTTCGGATTATCCGTAAGTTTCGGTTACGGATATTAATTTTTTAAGGAATTTCAAAAGTAAAATACAAATAACGTGTCTCAATTAGGCTCCACCCCTATCAGATACTATGCGAAACTTTTATTTCGGATTCGGTTACGGTTACGGATCATTTTTTATATCGGATATCCGATAGCTTCGGTTACGGTTACGGAGCTCCCTAACATCCCTGATATAGATGAATGGATAGATTGATGGATGGATGGATGGATAGATGGATGGATAGATGGATGGATAGATGGATGGATAGATGGATGGATGGATAGATGGATGGATGGATGAAGTAGTTTTACATAAAAAAATACGTCAAAAGTTTTAAGTAATAACTATTTTGAATAAAATAAATTTAATTATGATTTTTTATTTTAACGAATGGATGAATGGACAGAGAGATACCTAGATTGATAGATAGACAGATTAATAGATAGATGGAATAACAGATAGATTGATGAATGGATAGATGATTTGACGGACGGACGGATGGATGGATAGATGGAATGACAGATAGATTGATGAATGGATAGATGATTTGACGGATGGATGGATAGATGGAATGACAGATAAATTGATGAATGGATAGATGATTTGACGGATGGATGGATAGATGGAATGACAGATAAATTGATAGATAAATGAATGGAAAGATAGATGAATAGATAGAAGATAGCGAGAATGAATAGATTGATGAATAGACAACAATCTATAATATAAGTATCCTCACCCAAACTTAGCAGTATCAGGTTCGGTCTCCAGCAGCTCCCTGACGGGTGACTTGGGCGCGGCCGCACTGAAAGCCTCCAGCTCTGCACCCATCAGGTTCACGTAGGACTTCCACACGGCAGCCAGCGACATACCTGCAAGAACAACCTAAAATAGATTCGCATACAAAACCTGAAACGCGGTATCGAAGTTTTTCCCGCGCTGAGTATATAAGCAAATTCCAAAATCTTCCCCATCGAGGTAGACAGAGACTTCCCTCCACTTGCTACGATACAAACACATCTCTTTCACTTCATACACATTCATCAGTCCATACATCCCTGGTAACTATCGGTATACCGACCAGAATCCAGGAATATGGCTCCAGCGACCGACTCGAAGAGATCCCCTAAAGCCTTCGGGACCTCTACATCTTCAGCTTGCTCCATCTCATCTTCTTGGATGAAATAGTGCTGAAATTGTAAAATTTTATAAATGTTAAAGTTTGTGCCGATAGATGGCGCTGTTAGACAATGTATGTATAGAAAAACTAAGGGCCCGTTCCACCACTCCGGGTCAATTTAAACAAGGGCAGAAATCGGAACGGATTTCTAAAAATGAACATAGGAAATTCAACATTAACTCAACGGCATAACGCATATATTCTGATATTTTAAAAAGACGAGCCCATTCGCGTCAAATCAGACATGAAAAATATCCAAAGTAATATGTGCGTTATGCTGTTAAATTAAAGTTTAATGTCATATTATGTTCATTATTAAAATTATCTTCGACTCTGTCCTAGTATAAATTGACCCTTAGGCCAGGTTTTTCAATAGTCAGATAAAATTTAACTAACAAATAAACCTTTGTCTATTTCATAAAACATAACGTTTTAGACAGTGACAGGTAAAAAATATCTGTCAGTTATTTTTTATCAGTAAATGGTAAAATAGTGGGCCCTAAGTGGTAGGTTTCGTTATCAGCCCATATATGTCCCCACCGAGGGGCACGAGCCTACTCTCATACAGAGAGTGATTAGGCCGTAATCCACCACGCTGGCCAAGTGCGGGTTGGCGGATTTCACATACACCTTAGAATTTCTTCTTTGGTGTATGCAGGTTTCCTCACGATGTTTTCCTTCACCGTTAGCAAGTGGTAATCGAATAAATTGATCCGTACATGAGAAATAAACTCAGAGGTACGTGCCCGCACCAGGATTCGAACCCGCGGCCTTGGAGTTCGAGGCAAGCGTTCTACCAACTGGGCTACCACCGCTTAAGTGGTAGGTACTTTACTTATTTTATTTTTCATAAATTTTGATATTTAACAAAATTATAACTATCGGGGCCAGTTTCACCGACCTACTGATAAAATTCAACTAACAAATAAACCTTTGTCTATTTCATAATAATTATTGAAAAGTTAATTTTAATGTTTATATCTAAGTGTTTTTATCTTAGAATTTGTAATACCAAATTTGAAAAGAGCAACCCAACAAAGTTTCTTGCTAGATTCTTCTCTGGGGAAAACTGCACTCTTGCGAATCTAGCATTAACTTTAAAAAAATGACCCGTCTTATGTGATGTCAAACTCGTCCTACAAGATTAAATAAACATTTCATTTCATTTCATAAAACATAACGTTTTAGTTAGACAGTGACAGATAAAAATATCTGTCAGTTAAATTTTATCTGTAAGTGGCGGAACGCGCTTAAAGTGGTACTTTATTGGTGATTTTATTTTTTATTAATTTTTATTTTACTTCTTCTCAGCCTATAGCCGCCCACTGCTGAGCATAGGCCTCTCCAATTCCTCTCCAACGCGACTTGTTCAATAACTACCTACTACACTAAAATTATATCGTCATAAAAATATATCATATTCCTATACTAAAACGATCAGCTGTTATAATATTACCTCTTCGCTGATAGAATGTCCGTTTTCTTCTTGAATCTTAACGTATTTCGTGAGCACCTCATTTAACCCAGGTGACATGTGACGGAAGTATCTGAAAATTGAAAAAGAACCGATAGAATATAAAGGGATGACGAATATACACGCATACATACTAGACTAGACTTAGACCAATGATTTTTTATAGGTACAGATATGTTACCTTTATAGTGATTGGCGTTTTAAATCTGTGCCGAACAATGATTACAATGACATTAATGACAGCACTTCAAATCATACTCCAAATGTCTTCAGACTAACTGAGACTAGCTACAAGTTGTCATAAATAGGTCTATTTACAGTCTTCAAAATGTGCGCGCATATAACATATCTACACCTAGTATATATATAATATCATTGACTTAGAGCCTTCAAGTGCCAGATCTATAAATTCAAGGGGTTTAGCACGGCGTGCCGCAACAATTATCTCACGTATGCTGTCCTGATCACATTTAAAACTATAGACAGAGACGTAAGCGTGACAAACGTATGACAACGTCTTGTCACGGAGTGCCATGCTAAGCTAGCAGAAAGCTGAAAGTCCTCTCATATGTACAGTCATGAGCAATGATGAGTCATTTTAAAGTATCGTAACTTCTGTTGTTTCAAAAATACAGGGTGACTTTAAATTAGTGAATGATAGAAAAGTATATGCATGTATTCGTGATAACAAACAACTTTTACTATAGGGTCAAGGTCGAAATCGTTCAAAAATGTTTCAACGAAATGCACCAGCTGATAGTATGGGGGAACAATTTTTTTTTCAAGATTTCGATCTTGGCTCCATAGTAAAAGTTGTTTGTTCATCACGAGTACATGCATATCCTTTTCTATCGTTCACTAATTTAAAGTCACCCTATATGTGTTTTTTTTTCAATAATACATTCAACAATTATACAATCATTAAACAAATTGACGAAAACATATTTTTGAAACGACAGAAGTTACGATACTTTGAAAATGTGACAGTGTATACATATTATTGCTCGTGACTGTACACGTTCTTCTAATGTTTGTTTGAAGACTGCTTTGTAAACATAAAATAAATGTCAATTTTGATTTTGAAGTTACGAATCTATAGATTCGTTCTCTTGTCTCTTGCTCGCCTTGTCAGATAGAAGTCCCCTAGCCGCGGCGCTGTATTTCATGTCAAAATTGATAATGTTGCCATTTATGAGTACAACATCAACCTATATTATGTTTATTTCATTTGTTATTTATTAAATATTATTATTTCCTGCATATTTCGACTGTTCTGGTCATTCCATGAGTAAGTTGGTATATATTTTGATAAAATTGTCTACTTAGCTATATTTCTGTTATGTATAAGGTGTTATTTCTATTAAGATAACTAAGGAGTTTTCTACCTACTATCAGGGAAAAGGTCAGAAAATAGGGAAAATAGACCTGTCAAATTTAGTTCCAAAAATATCCGGGGGACTTCTTTCGTGAAACGCACTCTAGCTGTGTTTGATAATCGCTATTTACGACTAAATCTCGGTTAATCCTTTTGAAGTTTTTTATTTCCTCACAGAGTTTCTTGCTAGGTTCTTCTCTGGGGGAAACTGCACCTTGCGAATCTAGCGCTAGCTTTAAAAAAATTACCTATATAATAATGTAACGGTTTCAAGAGCATTTTTTGTGCCTATGAAATAAATATATTTTTGACTTGACTTTCCTTCCATAAATCTTATGAAACAGATGTGTTTGCACTTACTTATGAAACCCGTGCCTCGCAGCTAAAGTAGCAAATATGGTGTTGTTGACCAACGCTGAGCGTAGATCAGTGAGCGCGCCGGGCGAGTGACGTCGCGGGTCCTCGTATAGGTGCCGGGTGATAAGGTAGTCTGGAAATGGCAGTGATGTAGGGATGATTTGTGAAACATCGAAAAAAAGACATATTGGGACCGAAGTCCATCATATAGGCAAGAGTCGTGAAATGCGGTAAGGGGGACGAGAGATAGACACTTTTTTCATTTTTTTATCAATTTTTTTCCTATATCCTACAATAATGCCCTTTAAACTAGTATAAACTAGTACATGTAGACATTTCAGGCTTAAAAATAAGCTGTGATTTAACAGTGTTTGCTGTAAGTTTATACACACGAACAAACTCACATACACACACACACATACACACGCCCATACACACATACACACAATCGCTTTTAAACCAATTGTTCAATTCTCGTCCTATTTTTCTATACTCACCAAGTATAGCGTCCCCAAGGAACTCGAGCCGCTGATAGCAATCAGTCAGCCTGTTCTGTTGATGTGACGCATGCGTGAGCGCTTGTAGCAACAGGGATCTATCACGGAACCTGTATTGGAGGGTCCTTTCTAAAGCGTCATAGCCTGGAAGACAAGAAAATCATCATACATACAGGGTTACTTTTGGACCCTACACCAAATTCAAATATGTTTTTCTAAACATAATAATAAATGTAAATTCTTGAAAAAAAAAAGTTTTTTTCTTTTGCAAATTAGATTTATTAACTATTTAAAAAGTTCCATATACTGGTTTGGACATCCTTCTTAAATTGCAATTTCTACTCTAGTTCCTAGTAGTTCCGCTACTTGACACTAGATGGCATCCACTCTGTGGGTCCTCAGGCCTTTTAACGTCCCCACTACAGACACACGAGCCTATTCTCATACGAGAGTGATTAGGCTGTGTAATCCACCGCGCTGGCGGGTTGCTAGATTTCACATACACGTTCAAATTTATTCTCTAGTGTATTACATCTACGACATGTATAAAATCTGTCAGTTAAATTTTATCTGTATGTGTTGAAACGGACACTAACGGCTGTTCCCAATATTCTATCTGAAATGAAATGATCATTTAATCCTGTAGGTTTTGACAACACACTTAAGACGGGTCATTTTTTTAAAGTTAATGCTAGATTCGCAAGAGTCCAGTTTTCCCCAGAGAAGAACCTAGCAAGAAACTCTGTAGGATTGCTCTTTTAATTTAAGTTTTACAAATCTCAGGCATACACAGATACATATAATAAAATTAATATTTCAAAACAGCTATCCATAAATAAATAATAAAAATTTGACCCCGCAATATCCAGGAAAAAGTAAGGCAAGTAAATGGGAAACAGAGAAGTGAAAGGCTTAGTTTGATGGGTTCCGCATGACATGACCGGCCATCACAGCAGCACCTTCACACAGGTCTCAACGCATGTGCCAGCCATCAGCCCCTTACGTATTGATAGCCCAAATTTTTGAGTTACCATGAATAATGATAACCTGTTCGTTTTGGTTACCTTAGAGAAAGGGGTTGCCATTATTTTATTCGAATAACCATAATAGAAAAACCCCATTAAGTGGTAACTAGGTAAAGTGTAATCCTTATCAGCTACCCTATGAAGCACTTACCCTTATTATAAGGGATTTTTTCTGATATCGCCCGAAGGACAGAGAAGTCTTATGAAAACTTATAGTAAGGATAGAAAGAGAAATGACGACTGTCATTTTTTCCTTACGACAATTTTGGCGGTTCACTTGCTTTCGGAGCTAGCTAAGCCAATGAGTCGTTATTCACACATAAAACGAGCCTTACCACCTGTTCAGTAGGTATCAAATTTCCATGTACAACCCCTTCAAACACTTTTAAGGGGAAACCCGTATAAATGGATATTTTTAAGTGGTTAACTGTTGAATTCAAATTCAAAATTCAAAATGTTTATTAGCACACCATAGGTATTACAAAGTAGTTTATAATAAAAGTATCCAGTACCATACCATGTATGGACCCTGAATAGGGCACGGCTATGTAGCGCACGCAGCTACGTTATAATATAAACTTATATCTAGGTACACTAATGAGATCAAAGTTGAAAATTTAACTAGTGGAAACCACTAAAATATTGGGGTTTAAGGATATTCTTTAAAACCCCGGGTAATTAAGCCTTTCAAGGGGTAATCGTAACGTGAGGGTTTTTTTATTTACCTAAACAAAAAAATCCTTTTATAACCCTTAAATGCTTACCGCTTCCGAGCCCTGATTCTATCTATCTCTGGTTTTGCCCTACTGGAGGTAGAAATAGTTATCTATCTTAGAATATTTCGTCCTTATAAACCTACAGGTGTCAAAAAGTCTATGGGATTCTTCTGAAGGATAAATCAGAAGTGACAGCTACGTGACAACCATGACATGCCGTACTCAGACAGTTATCTGTCTTTGAATATGGGGAACGGCCTTTAGTCGTCTAGCGAGCCTGATATGTCGATATCATGTCTTTCGTAATTATGATATCTATTTGCTGCTATAGTTAGGCGCCGTTTTAACCAAAGAAGCTTGGCGGCTCCGCTTGACGCGCGAGGCGAGTGGCGTGCTCCGAGGAGCGCGGATGAATAAATTAGACTCTATTCCTAATACTCATAAGAGCTTTCTTCACAAGACGCTTCCGCCGTGCTCCTCCTCCACGCTTTTTTGGTTAAAACAGCGCCTTAAGCTAGTTATCAGTACGGAACCCTTCGCGCGCGAGTATGACTCGCACTTGGCTGTTTCTTTAATCAATACCACTCCCTGACAACGACATTTCGGGAGTGATTTTCAAAAATTGTTATGCTCAAACGGCAAACGCCCGTATTTGGATACATAAACGGATTGCTCGAGACACTATAACATTTTCTACTACGCAACTCGTTAGCGCATTTCACAGTACACGCGGCGCCATCTAGCGACTTTCCAATGAACTACGACGAATTTTGAAGCGCGGTCACTGTTTGCTAAGGTTCTTACCGGATAGTAACTTGCTCTTAAATCCTTGAAGCTTTTGCCAAAATTCGCAAGATGGCGTCACTTATATTTTAATTCAATGGTTGTTAGGTAAGAACCAACAACACTCTTCGATACGAACCTTACCAAACAGTGACCGCGCTTCAAAACTCGTCGTAGTTCATTGGAAAATCGCTAGATGGCGCCACGTGTACTCTGAAACGCGCTAACGACGTGCACTTTATAAATTGTTATAGTGTCTCGCTGAGACCGTAGTGGTTCTAGTGGGATCTGGTAAAAAATCTTAATACCAAATACAATTTTTGAAAATCACTCCCGAAATGTCGTTGTCAGGGAGTGGTATTGATTGATGTGTGCTTAAGGAGTTGTTTCAACATCTACTAATCAAATTTACCCTTTGAGTATAGAATATAAAAGGAGGTGCCATACCATCTGGATGTGCGTGCCTGGTCTGGCGTAAAATGGCTACCTTTTTGTATGGAATTTCTTATCGTTTGACAGGTCAAAACAAGAAAACTATGAGAAAATTCGGCGCAACCTTGGCAAGCTGTCATAAACTAATTTGTATATGAAAAGAAGAACTAGACACACTAAGCTATTTGCAACAGATATGAGTCTCACTAAATTTGCACGTAACAGTTTAATAAAACGCATTTCCCATCAATATAACAGTGATTTCGCAAATATTGATATATTTCACTGTAAAAAACAAGCTTACAAAAAAGAAATAATTAAAGTTCTGAGTTAAAAGCCTTGTCCTTTTCTAATAATAAAACACATAAATATATAAATCAATCTAACTAAAACAACACCTTCCTACCATTATAATTCAAACAATGACTATGATCGTAATTATCAACTGTTCCCCTGTAGATGACTGGTTTTCTAGTCGTGACTGTAACCAGTCGATCCCAAGATGTCTGTCGTAGGGTCTACAGAACACAGAATATACAACACACACACACTCACTCACACTCACACACACACACACAACACATACATCCTAACATATCTTTTAACTAAAATATAAGAATAGTAATGCAACAGTCAATGCTCTTGAAGTATACGCCGCATAAACTGTATGTACTATGTATCTAGGGTAACTTGTTAATAGCTCACATCTATACCTATATTAGTTTTAAGTTGAAATGTAAAACATACTAAGCAGTTGGTTACCTCAATAAATAAATAAATAAAAAAAAATGTGGCACCTCCTTATATATTCTGTACTCAAAGTATTTACCTGACACATATTTTATGCTTGTCTCTGTCTACAACGTCAAGTTTTATAAAATAGACATAGGGGCCGTTCAAGTATTACGTAAGCGCTATGGGGGGGTGGAGGGGTCTTTGCTTTGCTTATTTTGGATGACATGGGGGGTAAGGGAGTCTAGATGATGATTACGTCATCGGTAGTTATTTACTTTTTTACATGAATGGCACCCCTCACATTGTCTTTGCTTAAAAACGAAACGCATTTTCGGGGATATGTTTACGTAAGCATGGGGGAGGGGGTAAGAGATTTGTTTACTTTTGCTGACAAGGGGGATGGGGGGGTAAATAATTGTAATAAATCTGCTTACGTAATACTTGAACGGCCCCATAGGTTTATCTGTCAGATAAATTTTATCTTTTGATAGTGAAACAGGCACTCAATATAGAAACAGAGTGGTCTTACGTACGCAACGTATGCGACGCAATGTGGGTGAGCTGGCGTGCACACTTGTCGTACGTGTACGACGTTTAATGGTACTCCCATACTGCATGTTATTAAATATTTGTGAACATTTTATAACAAAAATTTTGTATAGTAAATAAATAAATATGTCGGAAACATCTGAGATTACGTTCATGAAGGCTATTTTGGAACCATTTGCAAACTCTTTACTGCTTAAATGCAAGAACTGGCATGTTTCTAACTGGTTGTCAGTTTGGCGCTTTCATATTTGAAATGCTGTCATGTATGATGGATTATTGTTTGGATATCGATGAAGACAAGATACTTATCGGAAGACATCACGTACATCTTGATAATTTATAACGTGATTGGAAATTACGCAATAAAGCCAGTTTGTTTAGTACACGCCCACTGTCTTATTTTAACTAAAAGCTTAAACGCCACTTCTGATGACTCGTCTCGTCGACATCAGAAGTGGGATTGTAACCGATGTAACTGAACAAACTGGATTGGATTGATTGAATCGACAAACTGAATGAAATGACGAAATGAGAAAAATGTGGCGAACCCCGCTGGAGCAACAAAGTCAAATTTTTTTTTCGCCCTCGTCCATGCTATAAAATGATATGCAATTTGATCCTGACAAAGCGAATATAATACAAAGCTACTGCTGCTGGTGCTATGTACTTAGCATTTGGTGAGTCGTTTTCATGTTGTTATAACTTTGAAAATGAGATTGAGCAATCTTTACCGAATGTGCAGGTTGTTTTCGCACATAACCAGCAAAATGTTGTTGCTGCATAGGTTTAGCCTAGAGATGGGCCGAGTACTCGGTTAATACTCGGTACTCGGCGTACTCGGCACTTTGTTCACTACTCGTAATCGGCCGAATAACTCGGTAAAAATGCCGAGTACTCGGTACAAATAAATCTACCTTGCACATTGGATCTGCTTGGTAGATCATAGTCTAATTCCTTCTAATGGTACATATTTAGGCCTTTGCACAGCTGGAGCAATGTTATGAATTGTTATCATCATAATTATTTAGAAGAAAAATTAATAAGCAGTGTTTTTTTTAAAAAAATTGCCGCTTGACGGTTGCGGTTTATCGTTTTCATTATGAATAATTAGCGGGGTGCGGAGGGACAGTTCTAACAACCATTATCACCACTCGCTCCCGAGCTTCTTCGCGCGAAATTCTACCTACTTTAACTATACCGAGCAACTCGGCCGAGTACTCGGCTCGGTAAACTTTAAACCGAGTAATACTCGGTACTCGGTTACTCGGTAAAACTGGTACTCGGCCCACCACTAGTTTAGCCTATGTAGAAAGTTTTTCAAATGAGTAAAGTATTGAAAACAAACATGGTTAATGTTTTGTTTACTCATATCAAATACCTGACGTGAACATTGTATTGTTTGTAATGACTATTTTAATTGTAAAATTTTGAGATTATTGTTTTATTTGTCAATACTGGTTTCATGACTTCGGTTTGCACATGTTGGAATGTAGGCGTAGCTCCGGTGGTTTAGCCGAAGAGTGTGCGGTGTGCATATCCAACTGTGTGTTCACTTAGTTAAATGAATGGTCGCTGGTTAAGTGACGAGAAAAATCACTGGTTAAGTGATAAAGAAAAAAAAAAAAGTGATGCATCGCTGGTTTAGTGATGCATCGGTACTGACTGAGGTTCTAAAACCAGTTTGTTGTTTTGTTGTTGATACAATGGTTGTAATTATGAGTTGTTAAAAATCGATAAAGAATTAAAATAGTCATTTTGTTGAAATACCTAATTACTGAGTTCTAATTCAAACCTTGCCCTATTGTGGTCAGGACTGGCCGAGTACGGTATCTACTGCGGTGAATGTTTTCTTTTACAGACTTAACCTTTGACCGAGCACCCACACGAGGACGTGTGGTCCTGTCAGAATGGCCGTGTCGGAGACATCTGAGATTACGTTCATGAAGGCTATTTTGGAACCATTTACAAACTCTTTACTGCTAAAATGCAAGAACTGGCATGTTTCTAACTGGTTGTCAGTTTGGCGCTTTCATATTTGAAATGCTGTCATGTATGATGGATTATTGTTTGGATATCGATGAAGACAAGATACTTATCGGAAGACATCACGTACATCTTGATAATTTATAACGTGATTGGAAATTACGCAATAAAGCCCGTTTGTTCAGTACACGCCCACTGTCTTATTTTAACTAAAAGCTTAAACGCCACTTCTGATGACTCGTCTCGTCGACAAATAAATATTGGGGGACATTTCACACACGGTCTCCTGATCCCAAACTAGGCAAATTCTGTACTATGGGTATCAGGGACTGATAAACATACATAGATAAATATATAACACTCAGACACGGAACAAACATTTATGCTCATCACACAAATGTTTGTTAACCGGCGGGGATCGAACCCGCGACCCGTGCGTATGAGGTAGACTCACTACCGACTACGCTAACTGGCCTGTCTTAAGTAGTAAATGTTTAAAAACATTTTTTTAAATGCAATGTGGGAGCATCATTTGTTATAAATGAAAATGTAAAGTGTTTATTCAAAAATAGGCAAAATTCATTACACTTTTTTTATTTTTTGATCTAAATCTACTGCCGGTTCACTACCTGTATAGCCGAGAGGAAGAAAACGGCAAGAAACCTTCGGCACAGGGCCCTACGTTAGTAATTATTTTTTATCTATTTCTAGCCTAAATGTTAGTATCATTAATCAACATTAATCAATACCACTCCCTGACAACGACGTTTCGGGAGTGATTTCCAAAAATACAAAGGTATACTACGGTATAGACTTTTATGCTGCTAAGAATCCTATTCGAGCAAGACACTATAACAATTTCTAAAACGCACATCGTTACCGCGTTTCAGAGTACACGTGGCGTCATCTAGCAATTTTCCAATGAACTACGACGAGTTTTGAAGCGCGGTCACTGTTTGCTAAGGTTCGTATCGAAGAGTGTTTAATTGGTTCTTACCTAACGACTATAGTACCTAACAACCATTGAATTAAAATACAAGTGACGCCATCTACCGAATTTTCTAATGTAACTCTTATAAGTTCTGCAACTATTAAAGGGTCAACGAGAGAATGCGTTCCTGACACATGTGACTAGTGATGTAACCTTACGTAACTGATATTTTTTATTACACCTACTTTAAAAAATATTCTATTAAAAACCTAATATAAAAAAAAAAACATGAGCAACCTAAGAAATTAATATCACAATGTGGTTCGTTACTCTCGTTTGTAATTTTTATCCAACTGCGCCAAATCAGAAGGAGGGTTATGTTTTTCGAGAATATGTAGGTATGTATAATACTTTGGCACGCTCTATACTACATAAACAAGATTAGATAACATATTTTCGGCCAGGTCTAACAAAAAAAACAGATCTCGAAAATAACTGCACGCTCTAAAAATTATAATACATTTCGGGCTTTCGAAGAAAACGTGGAGCGTTTTGTCAATAAAGTGAAAATATTATACATACTTATATACGCTCCACGATTTCTTTCGAATGTCCGAAATGTCCTTATTATTTTATAATTTTTAGTGCGTGCTAAAAGCGTGTTTTTTATTTTTTTAAACTATTATTTTGATATACATAACCGTTAATCGTTACTTTTCATTAATTTATAAATTTATAAATTGTTATAGTGTCTCGCTGAGACTTTGTAGTGGTTCTAGTGGTTCCTGGTACGCATACTTCGTTCATACCAAATACAATTTTTGAAAATCACTCCCGAAATGTCGTTGTCAGGGAGTGGTATTGATTGATGTGTGCTTAAGGAGTTGTTTCAACATCTACTAATCAAATTTACCCTTTGAGTATAGAATATAAAAGGAGGTGCCATACCATCTGGATGTGCGTGCCTTGTCTGGCGTAAAATGGCTACCTTTTTGTATGGAATTTCTTATCGTTTGACAGGTCAAAACAAGAAAACTATGAGAAAATTCGGCGCAACCTTGGCAAGCTGTCATAAACTAATTTGTATATGAAAAGAAGAACTAGACACACTAAGCTATTTGCAACAGATATGAGTCTCACTAAATTTGCACGTAACAGTTTAATAAAACGCATTTCCCATCAATATAACAGTGATTTCGCAAATATTGATATATTTCACTGTAAAAAACAAGCTTACAAAAAAGAAATAATTAAAGTTCTGAGTTAAAAGCCTTGTCCTTTTCTAATAATAAAACACATAAATATATAAATCAATCTAACTAAAACAACACCTTCCTACCATTATAATTCAAACAATGACTATGATCGTAATTATCAACTGTTCCCCTGTAGATGACTGGTTTCCTAGTCGTGACTGTAACCAGTCGATCCCAAGATGTCTGTCGTAGGGTCTACAGAACACAGAATATACAACACACACACACTCACTCACACTCACACACACACACACAACACATACATCCTAACATATCTTTTAACTAAAATATAAGAATAGTAATGCAACAGTCAATGCTCTTGAAGTATACGCCGCATAAACTGTATGTACTATGTATCTAGGGTAACTTGTTAATAGCTCACATCTATACCTATATTAGTTTTAAGTTGAAATGTAAAACATACTAAGCAGTTGGTTACCTCAATAAATAAATAAATAAAAAAAAATGTGGCACCTCCTTATATATTCTGTACTCAAAGTATTTACCTGACACATATTTTATGCTTGTCTCTGTCTACAACGTCAAGTTTTATAAAATAGACATAGGGGCCGTTCAAGTATTACGTAAGCGCTATGGGGGGGTGGAGGGGTCTTTGCTTTGCTTATTTTGGATGACATGGGGGGTAAGGGAGTCTAGATGATGATTACGTCATCGGTAGTTATTTACTTTTTTACATGAATGGCACCCCTCACATTGTCTTTGCTTAAAAACGAAACGCATTTTCGGGGATATGTTTACGTAAGCATGGGGGAGGGGGTAAGAGATTTGTTTACTTTTGCTGACAAGGGGGATGGGGGGGTAAATAATTGTAATAAATCTGCTTACGTAATACTTGAACGGCCCCATAGGTTTATCTGTCAGATAAATTTTATCTTTTGATAGTGAAACAGGCACTCAATATAGAAACAGAGTGGTCTTACGTACGCAACGTATGCGACGCAATGTGGGTGAGCTGGCGTGCACACTTGTCGTACGTGTACGACGTTTAATGGTACTCCCATACTGCATGTTATTAAATATTTGTGAACATTTTCTAACAAAAATTTTGTATAGTAAATAAATAAATATGTCGGAAACATCTGAGATTACGTTCGTGAAGGCTATTTTGGAACCATTTACAAACTCTTTACTGATAAAATGCAAGAACTGGCTTGTTTCTGACTGGTTGTCAGTTTGGCGCTTTCATATTTGAAATGCTGTCATGTATGATGGATTATTGTTTGGATATCGATGAAGACAAGATACTTATCGGAAGACATCACGTACATCTTGATAATTTATAACGTGATTGGAAATTACGCAATAAAGCCAGTTTGTTTAGTACACGCCCACTGTCTTATTTTAACTAAAAGCTTAAACGCCACTTCTGATGACTCGTCTCGTCGACATCAGAAGTGGGATTGTAACCGATGTAACTGAACAAACTGGATTGGATTGATTGAATCGACAAACTGAATGAAATGACGAAATGAGAAAAATGTGGCGAACCCCGCTGGAGCAACACCTATCGTTATCAGCCCATATATGTCCCCACCGAGGGGCACGAGCCTACTCTCATACAGAGAGTGATTAGGCCTTAATCCACCACGCTGGCCAAGTGCGGGTTGGCAGATTTCACATACACCATTGAATTTCTTCTCTGGTCTATGCAGGTTTCCTCACGATGTTTTCCTTCACCGTTAGCAAGTGGTAATCGAATAAATTGATCCGTACATGAGAAATAAACTCAGAGGTACGTGCCCGCTCCAGGATTCGAACCCGCGCCCTCGGAGTTCGAGGCAAGCGTTCTACCAACTGGGCTACCACCGCTTTTTTGCTGGAGCAACAAAGTCAAATTTTTTTTTCGCCCTCATCCTTGCTATAAAATGATATGCAATTCGATCCTGACAAAGCGAATATAATACAAAGCTACTGCTGCTGGTGCTATGTACTTAGCATTTGGTGAGTCGTTTTCATGTTGTTATAACTTTGGAAATGAGATTGAGCAATCTTTACCGAATGTGCATGTTGTTTTCGCACATAACCAGCAAAATGTTGTTGCTGCATAGGTTTAGCCTATGTAGAAAGTTTTTCAAATGAGTAAAGTATTGAAAACAAACATGGTTAATTTTTTGTTTACTCATATCAAATACCTGACGTGAACATTGTATTGTTTGTAATGACTATTTTAACTGTAAAATTTTGAGATTATTGTTTTATTTGTCAATACTGGTTTCATGACTTCGGTTTGCACATGTTGGAATGTAGTCGTAGCTCCGGTGGTTTAGCCGAAGAGTGTGCGGTGTGCATATCCAACTGTGTGTTCACTTAGTTAAATGAATGGTCGCTGGTTAAGTGACGAGAAAAATCACTGGTTAAGTGATAAAGAAAAAAAAAAAAAAAGTGATGCATCGCTGGTTTAGTGATGCATCGGTACTGACTGAGGTTCTAAAACCAGTTTGTTGTTTTGTTGTTGATACAATGGTTGTAATTATGAGTTGTTAAAAATCGATAAAGAATTAAAATAGTCATTTTGTTGAAATACCTAATTACTGAGTTCTAATTCAAACCTTGCCCTATTGTGGTCAGGACTGGCCGAGTTCGGTATCTACTGCGGTGAATGTTTTCTTTTACAGACTTAACCTTTGACCGAGCACCCACACGAGGACGTGTGGTCCTGTCAGAATGGCCGTGTCGGAGACATCTGAGATTACGTTCATGAAGGCTATTTTGGAACCATTTACAAACTCTTTACTGCTAAAATGCAAGAACTGGCATGTTTCTAACTGGTTGTCAGTTTGGCGCTTTCATATTTGAAATGCTGTCATGTATGATGGATTATTGTTTGGATATCGATGAAGACAAGATACTTATCGGAAGACATCACGTACACCTTGATAATTTATAACGTGATTGGAAATTACGCAATAAAGCCCGTTTGTTCAGTACACGCCCACTGTCTTATTTTAACTAAAAGCTTAAACGCCACTTCTCATGACTCGTCTCGTCGACAAATAAATATTGGGGGACATTTCACACACGGTCTCCTGATCCCAAACTAGGCAAATTCTGTACTATTGGTATCAGGGACTGATAAACACACATAGATAAATATATAACACCCAGACACGGAACAAACATTAATGCTCATCACACAAATGTTTGTTAACCGGCGGGGATCGAACCCGCGACCCGTGCGTTTGAGGTAGACTCACTACCGACTACGCTAACTGGCCTGTCTTAAGTAGTAAATGATTAAAAAAAATAATTTAAATGCAATGTGGGAGCATCATTTGTTATAAATGAAAATGTAAAGTGTTTATTCAAAAATAGGCAAAATTCATTCCACTTTTTTTTATTTTGATCTAAAACTACTGCCGGTTCACTACCTGTATAGCCGAGAGGAAGAAAACGGTAAGAAACCTTCGGCACAGGGCCCTACGTTAGTAATTATTTTTTATCTATTTCTAGCCTAAATGTTAGTATCATTAATCAACATTAATCAATACCACTCCCTGACAACGACGTTTCGGGAGTGATTTCCAAAAATTATATAAAGATATAGATTTCTCAGAAAGGAAGATGAAGCCCAGTCCATCCCATTCGAGCAAGACACTATAACAATTTCTAAAACGCACATCGTTACCGCGTTTCAGAGTACACGTGGCGTCATCTAGCAATTTTCCAATGAACTACGACGAGTTTTGAAGCGCGGTCACTGTTTGCTAAGGTTCGTATCGAAGAGTGTTTAATTGGTTCTTACCTAACGACTATAGTACCTAACAACCATTGAATTAAAATACAAGTGACGCCATCTACCGAATTTTCTAATGTAACTCTATAAGTTCTGCAACTAGCTGCGTCATATTTTTGTCACCTATACAGGGTGTAACAGAAAGGGTATATAAAGCCGAAACACAGTGATAGTCCTCATGAACAACTTTCCCCAAGGAACATGGGTCGTAACTCGAAAAAAATTTTTGGATCGCCCATACTTACTCGATCAGCTGATCGGGCATTTTGTATGGGGAGGCGAAATTTTTTTTTCGAGTTACGACCCATGTTCCTTGGGGAAAGTTGTTCAGTTTCATGAGGACTATCGCTGTGTTTCGGCTTTATATACCCTTCCTGTTACACCCTGTATATCCTGGCCGGTACAATGCAAAAGAGACGGCACCCTTACCTGACAACATCCTCTCAAGTTCCCC
Source organism: Anarsia innoxiella (assembly GCA_947563765.1). Lineage (NCBI taxonomy): Eukaryota > Metazoa > Arthropoda > Insecta > Lepidoptera > Gelechiidae > Anarsia > Anarsia innoxiella. The sequence continues at coordinate 816,282 of OX387419.1, read as the reverse complement.
CTCTGGGTCCTCAATATAGCGGAGTAGGGGGGAGGGAGGCGCTTTCAGTTCACCAAATACTATCTGCAATTAATTATTTAAATACAATGTAGGTGGAATATCATAATTATATTATAAACTAGCTGTCCCGGCGAACTTCGTCCCGCCTTAGAATGAACTTTATTGTGTAGGAATAAAGTTCAAATTGACTCTACATTTTAGTAAGAAAACATTTGTATGGGAAAAAGAAAAGGTCTGTTTTAGGGCTTTCCCGGCAATTATTCGAATTTTTCTCACCGTAAGAACCATCTTTGGACTTCAATGAACATTTTAAAAAAAGAATTAGCAAAATCGGTCCAGCCGTTCAGGCGTGATGTCGTGACAACGGAAAACGGGTTTCATTTTTATATATATAGATGTCAATGTTTCTGCCGATGGATGTATAGATGTTTGTTACTTCATCACGTAAAAACCACTAAACAGACTTTGATGAAACTTGGCAATATTGTAGCTAGATAGCATGTTCGTTTTTTTTCTCAAAATATTAGGATAAATACGTGCGAGGTCGCGGGCAGCCTCTAGACTAGAACACAAGTAAAGAACTGTAGCGTCTTTTTAAGGAAAGGCTAAGTCAAGTGTGTTAAGAACCTTAAACCGCCGTGCATGTATGAGAAGACTGATGAATGTGTATGAAGTGAAAGAGATGTGTTTGTATCGTAGCAAGTGGAGGGAAGTCTCTGTCTACCTCGATGGGGAAGATTTTGGAATTTGCTTATATACTCAGCGCGGGAAAAACTTCGATACCGCGTTGCAGGTTTTGTATGCGAATCTACTTTGGTAACGAGAATGTTTGTATCGTAGCAAGTGGAGGGAAGTCTCTGTCTACCTCGATGGGGAAGATTTTGGAATTTGCTTATATACTCAGCGCGGGAAAAACTTCGATACCGCGTTTCAGGTTTTGTATGCGAATCTACTTTGGTAACGAGAATGTTTGTATCGTAGCAAGTGGAGGGAAGTCTCTGTCTACCTCGATGGGGAAGATTTTGGAATTTGCTTATATACTCAGCGCGGGAAAAACTTCGATACCGCGTTTCAGGTTTTGTATGCGAATCTACTTTGGTAACGAGAATGTTTGTATCGTAGCAAGTGGAGGGAAGTCTCTGTCTACCTCGATGGGGAAACGTGATAGATATGTATGTATCATACTCTAACCTGATAAGGCCCATCTTCGGACTGCTGCACCGCACAAGACCCAACCGGTCTGCCGGGCCAGCTCCAGTCCTTCTGGCCACCGCAGTCCTGGTCTTGCGGAGACCAATCCTCTTCATCATCAGTGCTCTCCGAATCTGTCGTCGCTTCGTATTTCTTAGGGGACGGGGGTGGGCGGGGCGTCTGAAAAACAAATGAAGATACAAGATTATACACACACACACACACACCTACACATACACACACATCTTCAAGATCATTATATTTAAGAGTTAGGTCTCGTTTTACCATTTAAGGATAAAATTTATCTGACAGATAATTTTATACCAGTCACTGTCTAAAACGTCATTTTTTTATGAACATATTTATGTTTCACATAAAATAAAGTCATCACGGGTTACAAACTGGCAGTCTGTAGGCGAGGATCTGTGGGTTATTCTAAATTTGGAAATAAACGGGTTACCCAAAAAAATCGCAATTGGAGCCGTTTACTTACCTCCTCCAGTAAAACTAGAAGCACTTCATAGTTACGTCATTAATGCGAGTCGCATCTTGGATCTTACTGACAAGGTAGTCATCGCGGGTGATTTTAATCTCGGAAATATCGAATGGCTTAGACAAACGGACAATTCCTACCTTTCTCCATCTAATTGCACTGGCAGGCTGGAAAAGACGCTGGTTGACTTTATGGATTCAAACAATCTTCACCAATTTAATGATATTGTTAATCATGGCGGGAGGACTTTGGACCTCATCTTAAGTAACATTGAACAGCAAATCGTGGTGTCTAGTCCCTTGAATCTTTTAAGCAAACGCGATCTACATCACCCAAATTTGCTCATAACTGTGACAGATACAAGTCACCCAGTACTCAGTAGTGATAGAGTCTTGCACTTCAGCTTCTTTAAAGCTGATTACGAAAGTATTATGAATGAACTAATGGGGGTAAGCTGGGATTTGGAGTTCTCAACTTGCAGGGATATCGAAAAAATGGTTTCGGTTTTTTACAGTATCCTGAATCAGGTCATTGAAAAATATGTACCTAGGCGTCGTATGAAGCCGGGTCAATATCCTTGTTGGTTTACTCCCGCTCTTATCAAATTATTAAACGAAAAAAATAAATACAGACTTAGATATAAAAAGTTTGGCAACCCTCGCGATAAGCAAGACTTCCAATGCCTACGGTCGATGTGCGAAACACTACTGGATTCCTGCTACAACAATTATAAACGGAACATTGAGGATGCAATTCATAAAAATAGTAAGGCATTCTGGCAATATGTGGGAAGTAAAAGAGGGGGTAATAATTCTCTACCCTCAAGTATGAGGCTTGAAGACTGTGTTGCCAACTCAGGGCACGATATTGCAAACTTATTTGCATGTCATTTCTCTTCTGTTTACTCTCGATTGGCACCCGTCACTGCAAACTTTTCTTTTGCGGATCATGATAGTCTATCAGGGAATATCATTTTCAGTGTGGCTGACGTTGCTAAAAAATTGAGGTGCTTGGACGAGTCGAAGGGGGCTGGTCCCGACGGTATTCCACCAATTTTCTTGAAAACCCTTGCTTCAACTTTAGCTAGCCCTTTAGCCGCAATGTTCAATCGGTCTATAGCAGAAGGAACATTTCCATCAGAGTGGAAGAAGGGTAAAATTGTTCCTATCTTTAAAAAAGGGGATCAAGATAATATAAAAAACTATAGACCAGTTGCAATCTTGTCTTGCATTGCGAAGGTGTTTGAGTCCCTCTTGCAACCCATTCTTGCTCGCTATATCGCGAAGTTTTTGTCGCCATACCAGCATGGTTTCAGGCAGGGCTATTCAGTTCAGACAAATTTAACAACCTTTATATCCGATCTTTCTGTCATGGTCGATGGCGGCTATCAAGTGGATGCCGTCTATACGGACTTTGCTAGCGCATTTGATAAGGTCAACCATGAGCTATTACTGAAGAAACTTGAGGGGTATGGCATCCACGGATCACTTTTGGCATGGTTAGAAACATACCTAAAAGAAAGACCGCAAGTTGTGGCTGTGAAAGGCTTTCAATCGGAAACGTACGTGGCATTGTCTGGTGTCCCTCAGGGCTCTATTCTCGGACCGCTCCTATTCACAGTATACATAAATGACATAATATCCCAGATTCGTCACTGCGACTGCGCTCTTTTTGCTGATGATCTCAAGATATATAAAAAAGTTGATTCAGATGCAGATATGCGTATGATACAGGACGATCTTGACAGAGTCCAGAGCTGGTGCCAATCGAACTTTATGAAGTTAAATGCGAGCAAATGCTCCTTTGTCCGTTTTAGTCGCAAATTAAATCAACATCCCTCGTCTTACTTTGTTGACAACACGGCGCTAAAAGAAGAAATTGAAATACGGGATCTGGGAGTCATAATTGATAATAAATTGAAGTTCGCCTCACATATCGACAATATTGTGCGGAAATCTTCGCAAATGATGGGCTTCATAAAAAGAAACACTAAGTCCTTCAAAATAGAAACCAAGAAACTTTTATTCAATGCACTGGTCCGTAGCCGTTTAGAATACGCGGATGTGGCCTGGAGCCCGTCATATTCAGTCCATTCGCAGCGAGTGGAATCAGTTCAGCGAGCGTTCACGAGACATCTGGCTTTCATCTCACCGGGAATATCACATAGAGCTCCTTATACATGTAGGCTAAAGTTCTTTAAAATAAGCTCCCTTCGTATTCGTCGCGAAATTAATGGCCTGTGTTTCCTACACAAATGTGTTAATGGGACAGTGTCTTGCGGTGTGTTGCTTCAGCGTCTTAACGTATCAGTTCCAAGTCGAATCCCACGTAGACCAATTACAAAAACATTTTGCTTGCCAGTCTTCAGAACAAATGTTGGTAAACATTCTCCAATTTTTTCAATCTGCTCAAATTATAACAGGCTAAGTGCACTAATTCCAAATTTGGATATATTTTGCGACTCTTTAAGCTCATTCAAATCAAAAATAATTAAATATTACAATTCCTAGATGTTACACAAATCATAAATTATTCTCACTTCGAAAGACATCACTTTCTTCTTTTTAATGTACCTATTTATATGTAATCCTATTTTCTTTTCTTTTAAATTCAATTATATCAATTGTGCCGGTACTTTATTATCCATTGTAAAGTAAATTTGTGCGTGTAAATTATAAATGTTGTGTACACCTGTAAGTGGTATATGTATCAGTACTGAACATTGAAATCTTTGTATGGATTGTTTTATATATGTACTGTTGGTGTTCCTTATAAATAAATAAATAAATAAATAAATAAACATAGGTTTATCTATGAACTGAACGGCGGCGCTAGTAGTAATACAAAATTGTATTTCTACCAATCGCAGCAGTTCTGGAATTTGACATTTCCGTATTAGTGGCCGTAGTTAAAATAACGGCCGGTTCACAGATAACTTGGTAGCTTTGTAATTAATGTTTCTTACACCTGAAGTAAAATAGGAAAGATATTCCTTGACATGCCCGTCGGTTTAGGGTACTCTTGATTTGGCCTTTCTTGAGCAAGTCCCCGACGTGCATGTATGAGGCGACTGATGAGTGAGGATGAAGCGAATGAGGTGTGTTTGGATCGTAGCAAGTGGAAGGAAGTGGTCTCTGCCTACCCCAATGAGAGAGAGGCGTGACGGATATATATGTATGTCATGAAGATGGATCGATGGTATAATAGCCCGCTCGCTTAAAGGTTTAGTAGTACTATGATCAATAGATAGGTGGCGCTGTTAGTGTAATTACATTTTTTGCTTCGTATCATTTTATTTGCGATTTGATTCAATGTTGTAGGGTAGGCAATGTCTTTTTGCCTTTATGGAGTGTACGCCACTGGATGTGTATATTCGTCTCAATCAAATAATACCTACCTCAATGTTGACGGTCCGCTGCAAATACGGGTGATCCGGTGACACAGGGACTCGGTGCTGAGGTAACACCCTGATACCTAGCCAGGACATGAAGATCAGGGCTCCTCGGGGTCCACATTCCAGGAGATAGGCCCCTATTAGGGCCTCCACGCAGTCCGCTATAGATTTATCTGGAAGAAGATTACACTAGTGTAAAAGTTTGTGGCGAACTGAAAGAGTTAGCTGCAAACTCAAATCAATGAAATCACCGGTTTTGGTGGGAGTCGGCCGCTGTCTGAGATAGTCAGCGCGCGTAACGCTGCAAACTGCGTACAGTGAGCGAAAACTAGCTGACTGTGGACACTCCATTTCAAATATATGGAAGGGCGTACTAAATCGATACGCCGCAAACTAGTCAGCCGCTTACAGTTTGCCTACTGGGGCCACGGCCTATGTGTTATTCTGATATTAGCTACAATGTTGCCTTTCATCAAAATTTATTCAGTAGTTTTAACGTAAAAGAGTAACATCCATCCATCCATCCATCCATTGGCAAAAACATTGACATTTATAATATTTGTAAGATAAGCAATCAGCTAATTCCAACTTCGTATAGCGATATCTGTGTCGCACACACCATGACGTTTGTTTTGTCAGTCGCGGTTCAAATGCGAGAGAGTGCTACAATGAAGTAAATAAATTCAAATACTGATGAACGATTAATCTAATAATTAAGTCCGTGGGACCAATCTGTTTCTAGCTTAAGTACGCATTAATTAGGGTTCCTTACGGTCAGCATCATAAGTCGATTAACACATTCAGATTTTTAAAAGCAAAATTCACTATTATTAGACGAAATGGCTAAGCAATAAATACTCCAGAGTTAAATAAACATCCAATTAGGTTCAAAATGAAGAAAATAAGACAGGTTTTACGTCGAATAATGGTGTATAAGTACATTTGAAAATCTGAATGTGTATTAGGGATAATGACTACATTCAAAAAGTAATAAGTCCGTCTTTTAGGCTATTAAAAAATATTTGTAACACATTTTTTACCTGATCAAATACATAAATAAATACAAAGATACAGAGCATCAAAGTTACGGAGTGGGGGGTATTGACGTCACTATTACGTAAAAATCGTACGTAAGCGTGTCGTCACGAGCAACTTTAACCAAGTGTATATTTGTAATTTTCAGTTTAAGAGAAAAAAGAAAAAATACGTGTCGAATATTTAAAAATAAACTATGTGATGGGCCTAAAACATTTTTTTTTGTCGTCGTGTCTATTATTGAATAAATTGACGAACATATATTTTTGAAACAACAGAAGTTTGAAAATGTGACAGTTTAGAAATATTATGGTTCGTGACTGTACATGTAAATTAACATTCGTTTGTATTCGGAAACGCGATGATTGCCGATGTGCATTCTTTATCGCCTTTTACTCTTATAGTACTAGGTAGTTACCCTGTAGATACCTATAATACGCGATGTACGAAAAAACATACATTTTCATTTTCAAATTCAGAAACAGGTGACGCCATCTATATAGTCTAGTTCTAGCAAAAGCTTTAAGAATAAACAAAACACACTCAGATACGAACGTAAACAAACAGTGACCGCGCTTCAAAACTCGTCGTAGTTCATTGGAACTTTGTCAGGTGGCGCCACATGTACTCTGAAACGCGCTAACAACTTGCGTTTTAGAATTTGTTATATAGGTAGCGTCTCGCTCGAATAGCATGGGGCAAGTTAAGGAGAAGTTATCAAAATGTATTTTTATACGTAATGAAATTTTTGAAAATCACTCCCGAAATGTCCTTGTCAGGGAGTGGTTGAAAAACCGGCCAAGTGCGAGTCATACTCGCGCGCGAAAGGTTCCGTACTATTAACTTGGTTAACAATAGCAGCAAATAGATATCATTATTATAGGTAGCCATGATATCAAGCAAACAAGTCACGTTTGTTGTATATTTATTCTATTTTTAGTATTTTTTGTTATAGTTGCAACGGTTTCGTGAAAATTTTAACGCTCTAGCTATAATGGTTCATGAGATACAGCCTGATATAGGTACACACATAGATGGACAGCAGAATTTTAGTAACAGGGTGCCTTTCCACCAGGGATGTGCTATGTAGCTATGCTACGAAGCTGCGCTACGAAACTATGTGACCCTTTCCAACAATGCTAAGCTTTGTAGCTGTGCGAGGAAGATGCGCATCTCGAGCTATGCTACGTATCGATAGTAGGGAAGCGGCACGCATCCATAGCACACATCTATAGCACACATCCTTCCATACAAAAAACATAGCTTAGCTGAATCCGTTTCCACCAGTGCTGTGCTATGTGCTACAATGAATTTGATTGGTGGATTTCAAACGCATCCGTAGCAACGTAGCATAGCACATCTCTGGTGGAAAAGCACACATAGGGTCCACTTTACACTGTTTAGGTACGGAACCCTAATTAATGCGTACTTAAGCTAGAAACAGATTGGTCCCACGGACTTAATTATTAGATTAATCGTTCATCAGTATTTGAATTTATTTACTTCATTGTAGCACTCTCTCGCATTTGAACCGCGACTGACAAAGCAAACGTCATGGTGTGTGCGACACAGATATCGCTATACGAAGTCGGAATTAGATGATTGCTTATCCTACAAATATTATAAATGTCAATGTTTTTGCCAATGGATGGATGGATGTTTGTTACTCTTTTACGTTAAAACTACTGAATAAATTTTGATGAAAGGCAACATTGTAGCTAATATCAGAATAACACATAGGCCGTGGCCCCAGTAGGCAAACTGTTAGCGGCTAACTAGTTTGCGGCGTATCGATTTAGTACGCCCTTCCATATATTTGAAATGGAATGTCCACAGTCAGATAGTTTTCGCTCAATGTACGCAGTTTGCAGCGTTACGCGCGCTGACTATCTCAGACGGCGGCCGACTCCCACCAACACCGGTGATTTCATTGATTTGAGTTTGCAGCTAACTCTTTCAGTTCGCCACAAATTTGCAGCTCAGTTAGTCGGCCGCTAACAGTTTGCCTATTGGGGCTACTGCCTTAAGCTATATTATTTGAAGATATTTCGTGTATTTTCAAAGATATGACGATAAATGCGTGCGAAGTTTTGCCTCTATGTTGGCAGCATTGGTATTGAGAAACACAATGAGGGTGTCATTAGATCTTTTGTCACGTGGCGGAAATCGGAACTAACGATATCATCTTGTAAATTGTCATCATTTTGAGTTATTTATTCACCACCCACGCCCTCCTGATAATGTCACTCAAGTGCCAATAGATCCTTGTAGCACAGTACTTCTTACTTACTATTTAATGATTCATTTACCTGGTATACTATGTTGGGTGATTAAATTGTACGGAATGAAGCAGCCATTGCTGTCCTGAGGCATGTCGGAGTTTTGAATTGGTTCTGATGATTCCTGAAAAAATGAAAATGAAAAGTGTTTTATTCAAAAATAGGCAAATTCATTACACTTTTTTGATGTCACTTTTTTAATCTAAAACTACTGCCGGTTCACTACCTGTATAGCCGAGAGGAAGAAGACGGCAAGAAACCTTCGGCACAGGGCCCTACGTTATGTGCAATATATCTTTTTTTTTAAATCGAGACTCTTATATACAATTACATGTTGACTTAACTTGTTATCACAGTAATTTACATGAATATCACAGTACGAGTAGTTTGTTTTACATAAATTTTTAATTCTGCAGCATCCAAAATAAACTAAAAGATGAATTCAGAAATATAAGATTTTATAAAGAAGGTTTTTAAGAATGAGGTCGCAGGGTCTACAGTTTTACAAGGATCTATTGGCACTTGAGTGACATTGTCAGGAGGACGTTGGTGGTGAATAAATAACTCAAAATAATGACAATTTACAAGATGATATCGTTAGTTACTATTTCTGCCACGTGTCAAAAGATCCTCGTAGCACTGTATTTCTTATTTTATCCTAGTAAGTTCTTTTTTAAATTACAACCGTCGCATTTTAATTTATTCACAGCTTCTCGGAGAGAAAAAGAAAAAATATCTGCACATTTTTTTGACGGAGACTCCAAAATTAAAAGTTACTGGGGAGGCAATACGACATGACGGTTTCTTGAGAAACATTATTGAAGGAAAGGTTGAGGGGAAGAGAGGCAGAGGAAGACCGCGGCGTACCTACTTCACTCAAGTGAAAGAGAAAGTTAACGTCATGTCGTATCAAGAAGTTAAAGCACTGGCAGAGGATAGGCCTAGATGGCGAACACCAGTGGCGTAGCGTGGGTGGGGCGGAGGGGGCGGCCCGCCCCGGGCGGCAGCTCGCGGGGGCGGCAAAATGTCGCCGGTGAAGCGGGTTGAGATCTGATCTATGATTCATTCATTACATGTGTCAGACACACTATAATTTTCCATTTTTATATAAAATTTTGCCACAAACAATTTTTTAAATATTTATTTACTTAAAAGAAAAACTGCGAAATCACTGACAGAGTTCTTTATAAGGTTTGTTTGTTTACATACGAACGGCAACATCGCATCACGCCTATAATAATAAAAAAATTCCTCAGATAGATTATCTAGGGTGGCCCGTCGATTGACGTCCAAAAGGAAAATTTGGATTCCTCGTGTCATGGGGTATCCGAATCACCCCCATGTATGTTCCGCGATTTTTACGGTTTCCGAGTTATGACGTGTTTACAGATTTTTTGAGATTTTTCAACCAATCACCCTAAAAAGGTTCGTAGAAAAAAAGCACAACACTTTTTAATAATTTTATTTTTGCATCAGATGCTTCATGACGCGTACTTTTATGCATAAAATATTCAGCTTCGTAACTTTAATAAAAGTTGGGGAAATGTAGGTCGGAAGAGGAAAAATTGTATTGACTGAAAAATAATTGAAATCTTCAAACTTAAATTAAGAGGTTATAATGATGGCTTTATGGATTTTAAACTAGCTTAAAATGCGCCAACTTCTCAGCTTTCATAATCATCGAAAAAAATTGGTACTTAATGGGGTACTGTTGCTAGAATCAGCCTTTAAAGAGAGCAAGGTGGAAAAATTTCAGAATTGGACGTTGAGTAATTTTTTTTTTCATATTTTATGATCAGCTAAGCCTCAGTAGGTTTAAAGACAGTGTTATCTTACCGAAAAGTACAAAAAAGGTGCCAAGATTTACACATTTGGGGGTTTTAGATCACCTGTAAGAGATGAGTTACACCTTGAGAAAATTATGCAGATATCCCTCATTTCTAAGGGGTTGCAGAAGGAAACGGCTTTGCGACTGTATCGCAAACAAGTTCATAGACGTGGTGGGCTGCAACCTGAGTCTTATCCTGACATTCGTATTTTTTTTGATATACGCCTAACCTTAATGGAAGGCAGAACTCCTGGTCAACGCGAGGGTCCTGAAGGGATCCCACTTCGTAGAAGCTGTTTATGATACAGTCGTGCCGCTTCAAGGCCGTTTCCTTGTGCAACCCCTTAGAAATGAGGCATATCTGCATAATTTTCTCAAGGTGTAACTCATCTCTTACAGGTGCTCCAAAACGCCCTAATGTGTCAATCTTGGCTCCTTTTTGTACTTTTCGGTAAAATAACACTGTCTTTAAACCTAGTGAGGCTTAGCTGATCATAAAATACGAAAGAAAAAAAATTACTCAAAACGTCCAATTCTGAAAATTTTCCACCTTGCTCTCTTTAAAGGCTGATTCTAGCAACAGTACCCCATTAAGTACCAATTTTTTTCGATGATTATGAAAGCTGAGAAGTTAGCGCAGTTTTAAAGCTAGCTTAAAATCCATAAAGCCATCATTTTAACCTCTTAATTTAAGTTTGAAGATTTCGATTATCTTTCAGTCAATACAATTTGTCCTCTTCCGACCTACATTTCCCCAACTTTTATTAAAGTTACGAAGCTGAATATTTTATGCATAAAAGTACGCGTCATGAAGCATCTGATGCAAAAATAAAATTATGAAAAAGTGTTGTACTTTTTTTTCTACGAACCTTTTTAGGGTGATTGGTTGATAAATCTCAAAAAATCAGAAAACACTTCATAACTCGGAAACCGTAAAAAATCGCGGAACATACATGAGGGTGATTCGGATACCCCATGACACGAGGAATCCAAATTTTCCTTTTGGACGTCAATCGACGGGCCACCCTGTATATTGACGATTGAACAAGAATTGGCTGCTAATATTGATTTTGACAAAGTTATTTCTGACTTCGCTGCTCATAAGGCCCGTAGAATCCGCTTGTAAAACCGCTCATCCTATTTTACCTTCAATAAAAAGTATCTCATTGCCTGTGAAATTTAATTTTAATTAAGCACCTATAGAATGGGGGCGGCAAAGTGGGTCTCCCGCCCCAGGCGCCGAGATGGCACGCTACGCCACTGGCGAACACTCCACCGACAAGAGTCTAACTCTTAAATTAAATGAATGAACGCGACATTCGCAGGGTATCAGTTTTTCCCAGTGAAGAATGTAGTAAAAAACTCTGTTGGGTTGCTGTTTTCAAATTAAATTACACTTACATTATGTTTAGGGTTGAGAGTAGAAGGAGGTTTGTGACACGGTGGCAGCCAGTTGTCATGTGGTTCAAATTTGGAAGCTATCATCCTTGCACCCAGACGCTTGTTGCGGCCGAGACGGTAAAGGTTCAAGTTTGATACCTGGAACGTGCAATTATAAAAAAATATATACTGGGTGTAACAGAAAGGGGGTATAAAGCCGAAACACAGCGATAGTCCTTATGAAACTGAACAACTTTCCCCAAGGAAAATGGGTCGTAACTCGAAAAAAAAAAATTCGCCTCCCCATACAAAATGTCCGATCAGCTGATCGAGTAAGTATGGGCGATCCAAATTTTTTTTTTCGAGTTACGACTCATGTTCTTTGGGGAAAGTTGTTCAGTTTCATGAGGACTATCGCTGTTTCGGCTTTATACCCCCTTTCTGTTACACCCTGTATAGGGTGACTTAAAATTAGTGAACGATAGAAAAAGGATATGCATGTACTCGTGATAACAAACAACTTTTACTATGGGACTAAGTTCGAAATAATTAAAAAAAAATCCCCCATACTATCAGCTGATGCATTTTGTATGCGGAGTACAAAAATTTTTCAAAGATTTCGACCTTGGTGTCATAGTAAAAGGAGTTTGTTATCACGAGTACATGCATATCCTTTTCTATCGTTCACTAATTTAAAGTCACTCCGTATACTTAAAATACTTATACAATACAAAAATTATATGCATCAAGATTCTTAGTCATTTTTACTATTCATATTTTAAATGGCTACTAATATTATAAACATTTTTAATTAAAAAGCACAACATTGGACACTAGACCAGGGACCCAAGTCTGTTAGTTTAGAATTCTCATTTGTGTGTCGGCAGACTGTCAGTGTCATTATTTGACACATTTGGTCGCAGTCTGTGTAGAGTGCTACAAGGATCTATCGGCACTTGAGTGACATTGTCAGGAGGACGTGGATGGTGAATAAATAACTCAAAATAATGGCAATAGGCTATTTAACAACATTTGGAAAATAATTTTAAATTAATGTTAATATGATAATAATTACCCTACATTGATATTTCCGAAATATTTAATGTTTTAATGATGAAAAATCAATGTTGAAATTTAAATTTAATAAAACCCGCGAATAACACTGTTTCTGTAATGGCGCTGGTCACATGTCACGCGTGACGTCACATTCGAGTAAACAAACACGAAAAACACTCACGAAGCGCACTATTATGACAGCTGTTTACTAGCGTGTGACGTCACCAGAATGTCAACAAATAACAGGCCGTTCGTGTTCCAGATAAAAATTTAAAAAATATTACAATTTGTTTATTTTATTTTGTTAAAAATAAACATGTTTTACATCAAAATAAAGTGAAATATATTTCTTTATAATATAATCTTTTAGGATGGCCACATTTTGTTGTATATTTTGAATATAGTCAAATACCCTATTAACAAGATAATATCTTTGGTTCCGATTTCCGCCACGTGCCAAAACATCCTTGTAGCACCATTGTTTAGCAGAATATCAAATGTTTCAATTATCAAAATATCATTGACGGAGAATAATGTTAATTAATTAGTAGACTTGGGTCCCTGTATATTCACAAATCCCACTACCCCAGCAGTGGGCACTAACCTGTTTACTCCTCATATGACTGAGCTTCCCCTCGTGCACAGTCGGATGTGCGCAGTATAGGTACGCAGTTATAGCAAACTTTAGGAAACTATCACCTATAGTCTCTAGTCGTTCTAGGTTTATGCCAACCAAATTTAAATATGCTTTTCAAAATATGTATAATGATAAAAGGAAATTGTTGAAAAAAGATTTCTTTTGAAATTTCGATTTATCGGGTATTTAAAAAATTCTATATTTCTATACGGATTTGGACACCCTACTCTTGCAACTTAACTCTAGTTCCTAGTAGTTCCGCTACTCGACACTAGATGGCGTTAATAGACAATGTTAACTAGTAAGCTGTGGACCAAGTTTGCTGATTTACAAAATTCTCATTTGTGTGACGGCAGAGTGTCAATGTAATTTTTTGACACATTTGGTCGCAATCAGTGTAAGCCATTGTTTAGCAGAATACCTAATGTGTCAAAAAATGCCATTGACACTGCCGACACACAACTGAGGCTATTTTAAATTAGCAGATTTGAGTGAGCCCCTGTATATTTACAAATCCCACTACCCCACACTACCCCAGCAGTTGGACTCACCTGTTTACTCCTCATATGACTGAGCTTCCCCTCGTGCACAGTCGGATGTGCGCAGTATAGGTACGCAGTTATAGCAAACTTTAGAAAACTATCGCCTATAGTCTCTAGGCGTTCTAGATTTATACCGTCGTTTGCGTTTGACATTGTTAGTGCCTGAAAACGTTAAAAAAAAGTAATTTTAAAAGACGTGTGGCACTCGGGGACTGCCGCGGTAAAGCTATTGCATAGCATTTTGTATCAACTTATGCAATTATAATTATTTATTAATTTTATTTATGCAGTATTTCTTTTTCTTTGATATTAATTCAAGTTACACTTTTTGAGCGTGGTGAGCGACCGGCGGCGACATCGTCAAAGGACTCGGCGGCACAAAAGTCGAGTCCTGTGACGATGCCGCCGCCGCGCGCCCGCGCCGGTGTGTCGAAGACTGCCGAACTGAAACGACGTTAGACGATGCACGGCCTTCAAGCCACACCTCCGTGCCCGTCGGAGTGGGGAGCGTGAGGTTTTTTCGTTACGGAATTTCTGGATCCCCGCGCTCAAGGCCCGCGATAGAAGCTATGCAATAGCTTAATAAACTAAAACACGCTTTAGCTCGCACTAAACATGCTCCATCATTTATCAGTTCGAAAGTACCATATTATTGTATTGTCATCAGAACTCAGAGCGTGTGCTTTCATCCTATTCGAAGACCGGGAAGTGGGTCAAATTAAGATTCCTTTTTACTAGTTTTTGAATGAGAGTAACAAAGATCCATCAGCAGTAATATTGACATTTATAATCATTATAAATGTCAATGCTTGTGCCGATTGATGAATAAGGATGTTTGAGTCATACACAAAATTGGGTTCAAAATTGTCTTTCCTGTTCCAGATGATTAAGACATTGGAGCATCTAATCCCCAAAATGTTTATTCAAGCCAAAACTACATCGGGCACAGATTATGCGGATATAAATTAAGTTCAGAAATAAGCTTCCAGTGTCCTTAACTTTCAGGAACAGGAGAGATATTTTTTGTTTTCTGTGTCGGTATGACCCGTTTGTTACTCTTTCACGCAAAAACTACTGAATAGATTTTGATGAAACTTCCCAATATTGTAGCTTACACATAAGAAAAATATATAGGCTATATTATTTTGAGATATCATGATTTTTTTTCAAGCTATGACTATAAATGCGTACGAAGTCGCGGACAGCCTCTAGTCTAGGGCATCTATACTTTGAAATATTTGGTAACATGTTTAGTAACATATTTAGTAGAGATGCGCCGAATATTCGTTTACTATTCGGTATTCGGCATATTCGGCACCTCAACCGAATATTCGGTTAAAATGACCATTTATTCGTTTATTTTGTTTAGTAATAATTTGCTTGATAAAACAAGATATTAACCTCATTATTCAATTATTTTAAACCAAGGAGCAGTCAATCTTATATCCTCATTTTTACATTTAGGTATTAAAAGAGTTATTAAGAAATGATAAAATAGAGATAAGTTAATAAGTGACACTTAAAGATAGAATTTAGAAACCTAGACATTCTGCTCTATCAAGTGTTCTGCTCTATCTTTTCTTTATAAACTTTACCTATTTGTTGTATCAAAATTAGTGTGAAAGAACAACCGAATAGTTCGGCCGAACTATTCGGTTCGGTAGGGTTTCAAACCGAATAGTATTCGGTATTCGTTATTCGACAAAACCCATATTCGGCGCATCTCTAATATTTAGTAACATGTTTGGTAACATGTTTGGTAACATGTTTAGTAACATATCTAGTAACATATTTAGTAACACATCTGGTAACATATTTGGTAACATACCTAGAAACATATTTAGTAACATACCTGTAAAATAACACTAGGACTCGGCCCTGGGTGTCCTTCCAAATTAGGCTGGAAATCAAAATCGAACTCCTTTCCTTGGCTCTTACCATCCAGAAAATAAGGTTTGAAATCATCCGGCTTTCTCCATTTTTCAACTTTCTCCACATATGCCTCTTTAGAATCAAAACCTACATTAGAAACTTTTTCGTTTACATAATTCGGCGAGTCTATGTCAACGTCAACCATAGAGAAGCAGTTAAGTTTTTTAATTTCGTGTTCAAGCAAAGACTTTTTCAATTCAGACAATAATTTTCTTTTACTTTTTTCTATGTTTTCTAATGTTATTTCGCCATTTTTGAACAGTTCTGTGTTGCCATATGGGAATATTTCTTCGATTGTATTTTTCAATTTTGCAACTTGCGTTTCGTTATTGCTAGATATTTTTAAAATTTGCGTTTCGATGTTGCTAGAGGAATTTGACATTTGAGTTTCATTATTGCTAGATAATTTTGACGTTTGCGTTTCGTTGTCAATATTTAGCGTTATGTTTGTATCTATATTTATGTTATAGTTATTAATCTTTTTGCTTGATAGGATACTCCCACCCTGTCCTATCTCATAATCTTTCTGTATTTTACAATTTATAGAGCTACTATCAGTTGTCACTTCTTTTCTACTTTCATTTTCGAGTGAGTTTCGAGTGAGTTTCTCGTGAGATTCTTTTATTTCTGGTAAAACCTCTTTTAAAGGTTCATCTTTTTTAATTAACGAACCGTTAATTAATAATTCTTTCTTATGCTCTGATACAGATTTGTGGAATTTTTCTATAAACTGTAATTAATAAAAAAAAAATAGGTTGACTTTAAATTAGTGAACGATTGAAAAGGATATGCATGTACTCATGATAACAAACAACTTTTACTATGGGACCAAGGTCGAAATTACAAAAAAAAATTGTTTCCCCTTACTATCAGCTTATGCATTTTGTATGGGGTGTTCAAAATTTTTTGAATGATTTCGACCTTGGTCCTCTAGTAAAAGTTGTTTGTAATCACGAGTACATACATATCATTTTCTTTCGTTCACTAATTTAAAGTCACCCTGTATTAATAGACAATACACTAAAACATAGTATACATACATATCTATAAGGGCCGGTGCACACCTGACGGAGCGCAGCGCAAAGCATTTTCGATTGTCATACTATTATCGACATTGTTCTCATTAGAATAATATTCAAAGTCAGTTGACACAACATTTGCATGTAGTCGCTTCGATGCTCCGATGTTCATTTGTTATGTCAACTGATTTTGAATATTATTCTAAAATGCTACAAGGATCTTTTGTCACGTGGCGAAAATCGGAACTAACGATATCATCTTGTAAATTGTCATTATTTTGAGTTATTTATTCACCACCCACGCCCTCCTGACAATGTCACTCAAGTGCCAATAGATCCTTGTAGCACTGTATTGCCTTATTGGGCACGTCTGACCGCTCTCATCTAGTACATGCATAATCATGTGATTTTTTTAACTTACTTAATGTTACATTATCACTTTTATCAGTAAATTCGTTGATAAATTAAACGCACAATGTATTTTATCTCTACCTAATAAGAAGCCGTGAAAAATATGTCTAGTCTATGGAAAAACGGTCATTTACATAGGAAAATGTCATGCCATTTCTTTGAGTATAGAATATACATATAAAGAGTTACCCCATTTTTTTTGTAATGAGAACAATGTCGATAATAATATGACAATCAAAAATGCTCTGCGTTGCGCTCCGTCAGTTGTGCGCGGGTCCTAAAACGTCATATTTTATGAAATAGACAAAGGTTTATCTGTCAGTTAAATTTAATCTGTTGATGTTTTAACCGGCCCTAACTCTGCCATTCCTAATACCAACGTACCTTTATAAAAAAAAAGTGTAAAGGCCAAAACACACCGCTTGCGTCTACGTCTACGCATACGCAACGCATCCGGTGTGTTTTGGCCTTTACACTTTTTTAAACTTCATAATAGTAACTGACCTCAGCCGGCGGCTGTCCCTCTCTAACGTACAGTAAATGCGTGTCTCTGTCTCTGTCATCGTCGGCTAAGTCCGGCTGCGGCGCGGGACGTACTTTCTTCTTTCTCTCCACATCGACAGCCTCGGCTTCGTGTGCCGTCTTGTATTCGATTCTAACGCCCATTGCCGCTGAAATAGTGTTATAAAACATACATACATATCTATCACGTTTCCCCATCGAGGTAGACAGAGACTTCCCTCCACTTGCTACGATACAAACATTCTCGTTACCAAAGTAGATACGCATACAAAACCTGAAACGCGGTATCGAAGTTTTTCCCGCGCTAAGTATATAAGCAAATTCCAAAATCTTCCCCATCGAGGTAGACAGAGACTTCCCTCCACTTGCTACGATACAAACACACCTCTTTCACTTCATACACATTCATCAGTCTCCTCATACATACACGTCGGTTTAGGGTACTTTTGACTTTGCCTTTCTTAAATCCCTGATTTGATCGAGATACGTTCGCCTTGGCTTTCCCCTCACATTTCCACAAGCCAGACATCTCAAGTTAAAATCCATCAAGCCGTTCAGGCTGTAGGGCGTGCCAAAGAATGGGGATGATGACTAAATTCAAAAACCCAAAAAATAATTAGTCCGTCTTTTAGGCTGTTAAAAAATATTTGAAACACATTTTTTGCCTGATCAAATATATAAATAAATACAAAGATACAGAGCATCAAAGTTACGGAGTGGGGGGTATTGACGTCACTCCTCGATTAAAATCGTACTGAGGCGTGACGTCACGAGCAACTTTAATCCAGTGAGTGTATCTTTGTCATTTTTAGTTTAAGATTAAAAAGAAAAAAATACGTGTCGAATATTTTAAAATAATCTATGTGATGGATTAAAAAATTTTTTTTAGTCATTATGCCCATTAAACATACATACTCTCGAAAAACATAACCCTCCTTCTGGCGCAGTCGGGTAAAATTATCTGAAATAACTTACCATTAGAATTCTTACTGCTGCAAAAGCCACTGTTGTCCGTATCTTCGTCGCTGTTCACTGAATTCAGATCCGAGTCGTCCGTGTCGAAGTCACTGGAAATAATAATATACAGGTTGTTAGGAAAAGTAACACTTTCTATGAAAATTTGATATTTTTGCCATTACATTTACACATAATGCCATCTAGTGCGAGGTAGTTGAACTATGTAGTGTGAAACAAACCGACTTAAGTGAGTAGTTTTGCTTTTGACCTATAGATGGAGCCACGGCGGTGAGCGGGGTTTCACAACCCCGTTCACCCCGCAAAATGTCACGCGTTTTCTCATAGGCAAATTAAATTGCTACAGCTCCTCTTTGTTTTTCCTTCATGGAAAAGAGCAACCCAACAGAGTTTCCTGCTAGATTCTTCTCTGGGGAAAATTGATACCTTGCGAATCTAGATTTATGACCCGCATTAGTGCCAGAGCGTGGTGGATTACAGCCTAATCACTCTCGTATGAGAGCAGGCTCGTGTGTCTGTAGTGGGGACGTTAAAAGAGCTGGTTATTGTAAACTTACCTAGACATGTAAGAGCAGTCGCTATCGGCCATTGAATATTTACTTGACGGTTGGAACTCACTCTTGGGTTTCACTATAGGGTCGCACCAATTCGTACCACCTAGAAAATAAAAATAAAACATACATACGAATGCTAATAAAGAATTTAAATTTGAATTTAGAAAATCAAGGAATATAATCTGTTATTTAAAATAAACAAATATACATACTATAACTGTATACACCTTCCTGTACCTATACATACATCCACATATGTACATCTAGAGATGCGCCGAATATGGGTTTTGCCGAATAACGAATGCCGAATACTATTCGGTTTGAAACCCTACCGAACCGAATAGTTCGGCCGAAGTATTCGGTTGTTATTTCACACTAATTTTGATACAACAGTACAACAAGTTTATAAAGAAAAGCGCCTTTGACTGTCACTAGATTGAGCAGAATGTCTAGGTTTCTAAATTCTATAAGTGTCACTTATTAACTTATCTTTATTTTATCATCTTCTAATAACTCTTGTAAT
The DNA here is from genome assembly GCA_947563765.1 of Anarsia innoxiella. Taxonomy (NCBI): domain Eukaryota; kingdom Metazoa; phylum Arthropoda; class Insecta; order Lepidoptera; family Gelechiidae; genus Anarsia; species Anarsia innoxiella. The sequence goes on along the minus strand of OX387419.1, from coordinate 796,511 downwards.
ACCTAGATGTGAAAATGAGGATATAAAATTGACTGCTACTTGGTTTAAAATAATTGAATATGAGGTTAATATCTTGTTTTATCAAGCAAATTATTACTAAACAAAATAAACGAATAAATGGTCATTTAAACCGAATATTCGGCCGAATACGAATATTCGGTTGAGGTGCCGAATATGCCGAATACCGAATAGTAAACGAATATTCGGCGCATCTCTAGTACATACATATATGTCCTGTATACAAATACCTGTATACTGTACGATATTAGGTGGCAGAGATAAAAACTCGTTGTTACATTTTAATGATGACTTTAATTTTATAACTATGTATTATGTACTTTCATAAAACACACAGTATCCTTGAAGAAGCTGTCTTAGAATTTCATAGGAAGGGTCAAACATACCTGGATTTTCCTTGTGTAGAGTGTGCTTTATCTCTTTCTTACTCACCAGAGGGCGCCCGCGAGCGCTTCTTTGACAGTAATTGTCACTGTCAAGTCATAGCGTTTTAGAATTTCAACACGAAATGCACGAAAAGTTTTTTCGGTGTGAAATTATAGTGTTTTTTCAGGGAAAAAGCATATAAAGTTGAATTGTGCAAATTAAAACAAGGAGTGTCGGTAAGTACACTTATTTATTTGGCTAATCTGAGCAGCGGGAAGTTAAATACCGGTACTTCGGAGGAGACCGGTAATGGCGGGAATCTCACGCCGCTATATGCGACACTAAATATACGAATTAAGCTCTTCCTTACGTCGCTAAACATATAATTACTGCTCAGATCAGCAAACATTATAACAATTCAACAAGTGCAATTAATATAAGGTTGTATTACCTCACATAATTAGCACAGCGTGTTTTCGCCTACTGAGACTTCTCAGGGCAAAATGTACCAACAGAAAACTAGTTTAGTATAATTAAACAAACTAAATACTAGACCTGGATCTTTAAAAGGAAATTTAGCAGGTACTGGAGAGCATTACAATCACCATATTGCCATACTAGGGCTTGGACTGTTAAATAATGGTCAATGAAAATTTAAATGTTGTTTCTTATGATTACTACAGCAACTAAAGTTCTTCGTACCTATTAATGGACCGTTGGCTGAGAACCTAACAATATTGTATCATAGATAATTGTTGCAGTGCAGAGCTGCAAAGTAATGGTTTATGTGAATTACTGCTCCTATGATATAAACATATACCTAACAATTTTAAATGATAAATTTTGTGAACTTAAACAAGCTCACTAGCATAAGCTTGGTGTGTCCAATGGTAAAGTTGTTACTATGAATAGAGTTAGGGGCCAATCATATGATATATTTAACATGACCTGTACGGTTCCAAAATAAAAGATAAAAGTTTCTACTACAATTTATAAATTAAGTACCTATATCTGATGCCAAAATCAGATGAAGGTGTTAGACAAATACTTGAGTTGAATATGTATTCTTAATAACCCCAAGTGGATGTAAAACAAGTTCTTTATGAACTACAATTGACAAGCTTGTTTATAAGCTAGCCTAGTTATGACAGTGTGTAATGATTACTTATGAGTTTATTTCTATGCCTAAGTGCATAATTACTCACAACAAGTGAAATTGGACATCGGTAAGATCAGTCCTATGAACTTTTACGAGATTAAGATCTTGAACCGAGTAGCGGATACTCTTTGATAAAATAAGTACCTAATTTAACAGAGATTGTGTTTAACATTCTTTAATTTATGTTATTAGACTGGGTTGAGAAAATCTTGACAGTCTGAAATGTGTCAAGTGAAATGTGAAAGTTGGAGGACAAGGTTGCGGAAACCTTACAAGTCCTAGAGAGCACAGGTTGGATGCCTATTATATCCACCAGTTCTGAACCAACGACACAAAACTTAGGGTTGTAAGCTTTTGGTAGCTTTGGTAGCAAGGTAATACATTTTTGTAATATAAGTACCTACACAGCGGATGTGTTAAAATATGAAAATGAAAGTTGAGAAGAGCATGACATGAAATGTTCATTTAGGTTCAGTTAAGTACTATAACAGACTATATCAGTGAAAAACTGTTATTAGCACTCTAGCCTATATCTAAATTACTACCTACCTATATTGATTTGTCAGCTGTTGTTTTTCCTAAGAAAATTTAATAAATATCTACTGTTAGATATACTATAACAGATTAATCAATATAAACCTAAAATCCAATTTTAATGGTACACAACACTTTAAAAGGGATTGGCACATAATATATTCAGAATTGTTTGTCGAGTAATTTATTAAATAGAGTTATCTAGTCAAATACAAACAAATTAGAATTTAAAAGACAATTACCTAAATAAGAAATTATAGAGTTATTGACTATTTGCTGACACAATCAATCAATAAAGTTTAACTCTGGGGAAAACTGCACTCTTGCGAATCTAGCATGACCCGTCTTATGTGATGTCAAACTCGTCCTACAAGATTATAAATTTTCATTTTCAAATCCTTGCTCCTTTAATGAAGGTACATTGAACCTTCCAACCCAGGAACTAACCGAGTAGCCCACTCCTATGATGCTATCGGCCGCATAACCTTTCGGAAAGGTGGAACTAAAGTTTCTTTGCGGATAGTTGTTCCAAAGTGACACCTATTATCCCAGGCCCTGTGGGTTGATAAAACTGGGAAGGGTGCACGATTTATTGGATACCTACTTGTTGTTAAAACCATCAACTTTAAGCGCGGGTCATCCCCGGCTTAGTTAAAGTGAATTGAGTCAATCTTGAAAGCCGCGGAGGCTTAGTTAAAGTGAATTGAGTCAATCTTGGAAGCCGCGGAGGCTTAGTTAAAGTGAATTGAGTCAATGTTGAAAGCCGCGGAGGCTTAGTTAAAGTGAATTGAGTCAATCTTGAAAGCCGCGGAGGCTTAGTTAAAGTGAATTGAGTCAATCTTAATTAGTTTCTGCAGACCTCAGAGGTCATATTTGAAAATTGGGCTTAGCTCAATGTTAACTTTTTCGAGTCCAGTCATATAAAGAAACTACTTACATTAATCCTTCAGTATATTTGCTAATATAATGGTACTCCAAAGATAGGTTACCTACCAAACATTTGCAACACAACAACCAATTTTTGTAATATCAAATAACCTGGAAGTTTACCAACCCTTCTCCCAACATAATGCGATGAGCAAAATTATATAAATGAAATTCATTCATACATTTAAAAGAGCCACGCTTTTGACAGTGGCAGTTGTAATCGCTATCTGAGGAAGATAATCATCTATGCGACCACCTTGTGACCAAGTTGTTTTTAGATAGCGGATATCCGGGCATGGTTCCAAGCAACTTGTTGGGGTGGGGGGGGGGACAAGACCAATTACGCCTCGTCCTGAGCAACACTGATTTAAGCCTACACGTTAGAGAAGTGAAAAATCTCGATGACATCTTCTTACCTAAGTATACTAGGTATCTGAAGGAGCAAGCTGACTATAAAGCTATAAGGAACTAACCGAGTAGCCCACTCTCATGATGCTATCGGCCGCATAACCTTTCGGGAAGGTGAAACTGAAGTTTCTTTGCGGATAGTATGTTCCAAAGTGGCACCTATTACCCCAGGCCCCGTGGGTTGATAAAACTGGGGGGTGCAAGATTTATTCAAAAAGATTACATTAATAATTATCAATTGCAACATACTCTAACGGTGAAGGAAAACATCGTGAAGAAACCTGCATACGCCAGAAAAGAAATTCGAAGGTGTATTTGAAATCCGCCAACCCGCACTTGACCAGTGTGGTGGATTACGTCCTAATCACTCTCTGTATGAGAGCAGGCTCGTGCTCCTCGGTGGGGACATATATGGGCTAACAACAACATACTCTATGTATACAAGCAATAATACATATTATTTATATAGATACCTACCTAAGTTAAGTAGGTACCTAAGACAGGGGTTTCATTTAATTTCACAAATTAACAAAGTACAAGGTTGCAATATACTATACCTACCTGACTTGTTATTTTATCCATATCGGGTCTCCGCATTATATAAGAATGAGTTGCAATTAATCCCCTGCTTGCCTCCGGAAGGCATATCTAGAACTTGTCCTTGTTAGACAAATGTCAAATCCTTACATAACTAACACAGGATGATCATATTCAAGAAACATCAATTTATTTGAAACTAAACAGCTTAATATTTAGAATGTTACTAAGTTAAGTATGAAATAAACATACAAATTACAGGAACTTTAACTGATTAAAGACAATATCCTGATGTTTACAGCCTGAAGTTATATCCAGTTAATATTTTGGGTTATATTTTTAACTTGCCTTCAGGGCGCATGAGATCTATTCTAATTGATTCAAAGACACCAGTTCTATAGGTACTTATGAGAAATTAGGGTAGTCTGAGAATGAATACTATTTTGTCAAAATTCAGTATTAAAATTAAATCATCTATTTCACCATTTTGAACTTGTCTAATAGAAAGTTTGGACATCAACCCTCTCTCTATACCTATAGATAATATTATCTGTTTCTCCAGTGTCTAAGACATTTAAAGACAAAGAGACTTGCATTAGAAACTAGTTCCTAGAATCAACCATCAGCAAATTTTTACTTATTTAAAGTTTTTTACATCTTAAATAATAACAATGTACCTATAACAGTACCTATGCAGAGTGGAGGTACTTTCAGAGACCACAGTAAACAGGCACCTACCTCATATATTATATAGATTTTCATATAATATAATATCAAGAGGCTAAGCTAGCCTTCTTTTATAATAAGCTTTTTATAAGGATATTCTAATAGTTAATAACTTGTATATAAAAGTATATTATTTATTAAAAATACCTATTTAATTGTTAAATATTTAATCACAATGTCAAAGTCACACTAAAGACTGATTAAACAATTTCCCTCTGGTCATTCAAGGAGGTCAAAGGGAATTTAAAAGTTTAAAAATTTAGGTTCAATTAAAATAAAGAAATCAAAGAGTTATATTAAATAGCATGAAACATTCAGATGGGAAATGTTAATGAAATATGTACCTAAATGTGGATTAATGTTTTATTTAATTTAATCACATAGCGTTTTAGCTTACCTCACCAGCAGATAACAAACACATCTTCAAGGATACTGTGTGTTTTATGAAAGTACATAATAGAACTGTTTTGCATAAAAACAAAACAGATATTATGTATGAAATAAAACACACAGTATCCACTCAAGTGCCTTGCTGGTATATGAAGATGAAGGCTATGACTTGACAGTGACAATTACTGTCAAAGAAGCGCTCGCGGGCGCCCTCTGGTGAGTAAGAAAGAGATAAAGCACACTCTACACAAGGAAAATCCAGGTATGTTTGACCCTTCCTATGAAATTCTAAGACAGCTTCTTCAAGGATACTGTGTGTTTTATTTCATACATAATATCTGTTTTGTTTTTATGCAAAACAGTTCTATTTTATTTTGCAACAACGAAGAGATACAGATTGTATGACAAAACATTGCTTGAGAGAGCAAAACGACGGGAATGGTATAGGTGACGTCCCCGTACGCCACAAACACGAACTAATTTAAAATTTGCGTACCATTTACTCCAACATATTAATATAAATGTCAATGTTTGTACCGGTGGATGAATGGATGGATGTTTGTTACTCTTTCACGCAAAAGCTACTGAATAGATTTTAATGAAATTTGGCAATATTGTAGCTTGCACATCAGAATAACACATAGACTATATTATTTTGATATAACATGGTTTTGTTTCCAAAGTCTGAAGACAATTGCTAACGAAGTCGCGGGCAGCCTCCAGTAAATACATGTATAAATATATTATAAGTACTTACCCGACGCAGAAGTACAGAATGTCAAATTCGGCGGCAAAGGTTCTAAATATTCATTATACTCCTCTTGTTCAGGTATTGATGACGCCATTTCATTGCTCCAAGTACCTATTTCGAAACCCTGCAATCAATGATTTTTTATAGGTACAGATATGTTACCTTTACAGTGATTGGCGTTTTAAATCTGTGCCGAACAATGATTACAATGACATTAACCCTCAATTGGGCGCGCCTAAACCTAAAAAGTTACATAACTGGTCGCGTGGGGTGTCTAGCACTAGCACCCCAGAATTAGGAAATGAAATAAAATATGAAATACATGCAAAATCAGACTTTTATTAATTGGAACATTTGAACTTACATATTAATCAACTTTTAAACGTTATTCTAACATAATTAACTTCTTTTTTAATATGAAAAATATCTTTTTACGTAACCTAGTTTTAATCGTCACAATTATGACAGACTATATTCATATGGTCATTGCACACATGTTTTTGGCATTTCGAACATTCAGTCTTTGTTTTCCTGTCCTTATTTCTTGGAAATACATGGCACCTTTTGTATGATTGCGATCGGCCTGCTACCTAATTAACAATCATGTATTACCTCGGAATTTAGACCACACAAACAGTCACCTGGGGTGTTGTGCACCCCAAACACGCTCTCCGAGCCCAACCTTCCACAACAGAGCGCCTCTCGCAACTGAATCGCGTACGTCTTACGTGTTTACGAAGCTACCTAGAAGAACAGCGCGCTAAATTCGAATTTTAAAAAGTTGTGAGCCTGAAAACTTGCTCTGGGGTGCATGACACCCCACGCGACCAATTAAGGGTTAATGACAGCACTTCAAATCATACTCCAAATGTCTTCAGACTAACTGAGACTAACTACAAGTTGTCTTAAATAGGTCTATTTACAGTCTTCAAAATGTACGCGCATATAACATATCTGCAACTAGTATATTGTATATAATATCATTGCCTGCAATGTATAATAGCACAAGGTGATTGCGAGAATGTTAATAATGAAATCTTCTTATATATAAAAATGAATCGCAAAATGTGTTGGTAAGCGCATAACTCAACAACGCCTGGACCAATTTATCCAATTCTTTTTTAAAAATGTTCGTTGAAGTCCAAGGATGGTTCTTACGGCGAGAAAAAGTCGAATAATTGCCGGGAAAGCCCTAAAACAGACCTTTTCTTTTTCCAATACAAATGTTTTCCTACTAAAATGTAGAGTCAATTTGAACTTTATTCCTACACAATAAAGTTCATTCTAAGGCGGGACAAAGTTCGCCGGGACAGCTAGTTCTTGATAAAAACGAGTTTAATTTTTTTTTTTTCGTGGAATATTTTCTACCTGGTTAAAAGGAAAGTGATACTTTTCCTAGCACCCTGTATAACTTACAGATTCGTTAGCCTCTTTTTCTTGTAAAATGTCGTTAATTGTTTTCTCTTTCTTCTCGTCTTCGCTCTTCTCCGACGTGTCTTCATTTTGTATCCTAATAAAAGTAAAATAAATTAGGTAAGTGTAATACAGATAAGTTTTTTATCTCTTTCTATTTCTTCTATAAAGTGTAAAAGATATGTTTGTATCGTAGCAAGTGGAGGGAAGTGGTCTCTGTGTACCTCGATGAGGACGAGGCGTGATAGATATGTATGTATTATGTAGAAATATGCTTAGCTTTTACATGAACTTTCTACCTGTAAACGTCTAAAATAATTAATTGAATAAAATGAATGAATGAGTGAATGATAAGTAAGTGAATGAATGAATACACTCACTCTGTTTCCTTCTGTTTTGCGCTAGATTCATCTTCTTCCTTCTTCTTTTCGTTCTTTTCCGAATCTGCACTTAGAACCTAGAAATTAAAAAAATACATTTATAATATCTAATATCGACTATTATGATTATTATAGATAAGCTCCTTTAATCTTACACATTATACGGCTCCATAAGACCGACGAGTGTGAGCGAGATAGATATAGAAAAAGGTTTTATGGCGGTGGTCCTCGGAGACTATAATATTGGTATTAAATTGATAAGTCTAATGGGAGAACCCATTATATTCAAGTAACCTGCAAGTCTCGAATACTGGGGTCCAAGTCTGCTAATTTAAAATAGCCTCAGTTGTGTGTCGGCAGAGTACCAACAGCATTTTTTGACACATTTGGTATTCTGCTAAACAATGGCTTACACTTACACCAAATGTGTCAAAAAACGGCAATGACACTCTCATTGACATTCTGCTGACAGTGCTGACACACAACTGAGGCTATTTTACATTAGTAGACCTCGACCCCATACACATTTATTTGAATGCAGGCTCACACACTACGTGAGATACTTCGCGGTGACTAGTCTTCGAGACTTGCAGGATACTTGAAGGTAGTGGGAGAAGGAGCTAAGACCTTACCTCAGCAAGACTCCAACCAAAATCAAGCGGCGGCCATTGAAACCCCGGACAAGTATTCTCGTCTATCTTTGGTACACCAAGACCGACGTCTATTGCAACAGATCGACGGATCTCATCGGCTATGAGTAATGCGTTTATTCTGTAAATAAATACATACTGACATTAAAACACTATTAAAATACTATACATGATCATCATCATCATGTCAGCTTATAGACACTGCTGGACAAAACCCTCCCCCATCTCCACAACGACCGGTCTTGCTGCCCACATCCAACGACTTCCAGCGACTTTAACCAAGTCGTCAGTCCACCTTGTTGGAGGACTTCCCACACAGCGTCGTCCGGTGCGTGGTCGCCACTCGAGAACCTTTCTGCCATCGTCCATCGGTTCTACGCGCAATGTGCCCCGTCCACTGCCACTTAAGGTTTTGGAATTTGCTTATATACTCAGCGCGGGAAAAACTTCGATACCGCGTTTCAGGTTTTGTATGCGAATCTACTTTGGTAACGAGAATGTTTGTATCGTAGCAAGTGGAGGGAAGTCTCTGTCTACCTCGATGGGGAAGATTTTGGAATTTGCTTATATACTCAGCGCGGGAAAAACTTCGATACCGCGTTTCAGGTTTTGTATGCGAATCTACTTTGGTAACGAGAATGTTTGTATCGTAGCAAGTGGAGGGAAGTCTCTGTCTACCTCGATGAGGAAGCGTGATAGATATGTATGTATGTATGTAGATATATAAGTATATATTTACCGATATAACACACAAGGTAGGGCGACACTGGCGAACCACAGTGGCGCCGCAAAGGGATGTACGCGACATAGCTCCGGAACTAATATCTGTTTTTGATCCAATCTGTCTCGTTTCGCGCGACGAGTGCGTTCGCAGGATACTGGGAGAGCCACGCCTTTTCGGTTTACGTATCTGGAATGAATGAATGAATGAACAAATACGTGAATGAACGATTTAATGAAAGAATGGACAAATGACCGTATGACTGATTGAACAAATACGAAACGAATGAATGGTTGAATGAACGAACGAAACTACAAATGAATGAATGTAGTGTCTAGCAAAAAATAGATTAAATTAAAAAAGTGACAACACTGTCGCTTCGTCCCTTTCAAACCAACCCCAGAAGAAGGGAACGACTTTTTAATTTTTACTCTTTTTTGACGCACTGTCTAAATAATATAATGAATGATGGAACGAATGAATGAATGAACGAAGAAATGAAGGACAAAATTAATGGCCAAATTAAGAACGAAGGAAGGAAAGACCAAATGAAAACCGAACGAATGAACACACAAACCTGGGCGTAAGTAAATTGAGCCGGTTACTAGTATGGTCGACGTCAAGTAACGGCTGGTCGGACTGCGTGAGTGTGACGTCATACTTCTTGCTGTAGTACTCTCTGAACGTCGTGTGCGTTGCAGACGGGAACGCAGACTCTGGGGTTAGGTTCCAACAGATTTCTGCTACGAGGAAGAACTGTGGAAGAGAGAATATACAGATTATACAGGGTGTTAGGAAAAGTATCACTTTCCTTTTAACCAGGGGGCTTAGCACGGCGTGCCGCGACCATTATCTCACGTTTGCTGTCCTTATCACATTTAAAACTATAGACAGAGTCGTAAGCGTGACAAACGCATGACAACGTCTTGTCACGGAGTGCCATGCTAAGCTAGCAGGTGGAAGGAAAGTGATACTTTTCCTAACACCCTGTATTTTAGCATTATTTTTTTGTGAAAGGAAGTGGTCTCTGTCTACTCCAATGGGAGAGAGCGTGATGGATATGTATGTATTAGCTCTTGTAACGACCCAACTACAGAGGCACGAGCCTACTCTCATACGAGAGTGATGTCGCCGTAATCTTTCCTTCTATCTCTTGTGTATGCCGTTTTCTTCATGTTTTCCTTCACCGTTAGCGAGTGGTAATCGAATATTCAATCCGTACATGAGAAGTCTCAGAGGTACAGGTTAGATCGAAACCGCGTCTCCAAGATTGGAGGCGGGCGTTGTACAAACTAAGCTACCGGCTCATTCTCGTATGAGAGTAGGCTCGTGTGTCTGTAGTGGGGACGAAAATGGCTGATAGGCATTAAAGGTGGTCTTGTCTTACCTGAGGTTGATCTTGATTCCTATACCATGGTGTGACAACAGCCTCTCTGTATTTCTCTGCATCGAATACAAACGTCTCCCCCTCTTTAAGGAGGGGATTCTTCATTTTTTTAACATCTCCAGCTCCTTCTTTCTTCTCCGTTTTCACTGGAGAGAAAGAGAAAGTGTTAATTTCATATTGCTTAAGTTACGACCCATGTTCCTTGGGGAAAGTTGTTCAGTTTCATGAGGACTATCACTGTGTTTCGGCTTTATACCCCCTTTCTGTTACACCCAGTAGATTTTGGAATTTGCTTATATACTCAGCGCGGGAAAAACTTCGATACCGCGTTTCAGGTTTTGTATGTAAATCTACTTTGGTAACGAGAATGTTTGTATCATAGCAAGTGGAGGGAAGTCTCTGTCTACCTCGATGGGGAAGAGACGCGACAAATATGTATATGTGTGTGTGTGTTTACGTATGTTTGTGTCTTTATGTTTATGTGTCTGTGTGTGTATATGCAATATCTTCCCCACCGACTTACCGTCAGCGTGGTCTCTGTCTTTCCACAGATTCCCTTTCTCCGCTTCGTTCATCTTCTTCTCTTTATGTGTTGGTAATCTTGGTAGACGGTCTACCTCAATGGGGAAGAATAGTGATAGATTTATTTGTATGTGTGCATGTGTGTGAGTGCGTATGTTTATGTGTGTGAGTGCGTATGTTTATGTGTGTGTGTGTGTATGTTTATGTATGTGTGTGTGTGTTATGCGTGTGTATGTATATGTATGTGTATTTATGTGTATGTGTGTGTGTGTTTATGTGAATATATGTGTGTGTGTAATATTTTCGCTCCCGACTTACCGTCGCTGTGGTCCCCATCTTTCCACAGATTCCCTTTCTCCGCTTCGTTCATCTTCTTCTCTTCCGTATGTTGGTAGATCAGTTCCAAAAACGACCAGTCGATATCTATCTTTGTTGAGCCGTCTTCTCTTGTCACTGGAAAAGATAAAAAAAATATATTTAGGGTTCGTTAGTACCCAAAGGGTGAAAACGGGACCCTATTACTGACACTTGGCTGTCCGTCTGTCCGTCGGTCACCAGGCTGTATCTCATGAACCGTTATAGCCAGAGCGTTGAAATTTTCACAGATGATGTATTACCATTGCTGCTTTAACAACAAATACTAAAAATAGAATAATAATAATAATAATTAAGGGGTACTCCAATACAACAAACGTGTTTTTTTGCCGTTTTTGCTCGATATCAATAGTGAATGGTACGGAATAACGGAACCCTTCCTGCGCGAGTCCGACTCGCAATTGGTAGGTTTTTTTTATAATGGCAACTACTAGAATTTGTAATATAAGTAGGATACTAGTCCTACTCCAAAGGTTGTCTGGAAGAGATCACTTTTAATGATAAGGCCGCGTTTGCGCACAATGTTTTAGTTTAAAGTTTTATTTGTATTTCTTTGTGTGCAATAAAGTTTTTCTATCTATTTAGGATACTTACTTTTCACAGTAGGTACGATATAGTAATTGTTATGCGTAGATCCCTCACTCTGTAACTTCATACCGCGGCGACGTACGCGCAGGACCTCGGCGAATACGAAACGCATGAATCTGAAGTGTACAAAATTGGCAAAAATTACACAAAAGTGATAAAAAAGATAGCTTGACGTTCAGACTATGTTACTCTTGACCGGCCCGTGACCTTCCCCGCCCCCGCTCACCTTCTGACGAGCCTCCCCCTCCTTGGCGACATCCTGACGTCAGCATCAGGTACATACTCCACTGATACTCTCACTTCTCCCGATCTTGTGTACACTGGAAACGCTGGTATTTGAAGGCTGGAATGTAAATGGTGTTGTTTGGTAAGGTACAGTGACGGTAATTGGTTGCTGTGGTAATAGGTAATAATGACGGTAATGGATTATACAGTAAGCACTTATGGGTCGCAGTCGCAGTGTCGGTTGTGTGTCGCAGTGACGGTAATGGGTCACACAGTAGGCAATGGGTCACAGTGGCAGTAATGTATCAGGGATAAATGAGTCGTAGTGTTGGTAATGAATCAAAGTGACCGTAAAGTTCACTGCGACGGTAATGGTCACAGAGATGTTAATGAGTTGCAGTGTCACATATATAATCTAGTGGTGTATCTCTCCGGTAAGGCACACCATAGGCCGGATACTAGTGGCAGGATCGCGTCGCAGTGACGGTAATTGGTCACAGTGATGGTAATAGTCAGTGACGGTAATGGGTTAGAGAGGCGGTAATAAACCACATCACAGCGTTGATCATGGGTCACACTACAGTGACGGTAATTGGTCGCAGTGATGGTAATAGTCAGTGACGGTAATGGGTTAGAGAGGCGGTAATGAACCACATCACAGCGTCGATCATGGGTCACACTACAGTGACGGTAATTGGTCGCAGTGATGGTAATAGTCAGTGACGGTAATGGGTTAGAGAGGCGGTAATGAACCACATCACAGCGTCGATCATGGGTCACACTACAGTGACGGTAATTGGTCGCAGTGATGGTAATAGTCAGTGACGGTAATTGGTCACAGTGATGGTAATAGTCAGTGACGGTAATGGGTTAGAGAGGCGGTAATGAACCACATCACAGCGTTGATCATGGGTCACACTACAGTGATGGTAATTGGTCACAGTGATGGTAATAGTCAGTGACGGTAATGGGTTAGAGAGGCGGTAATGAACCACATCACAGCGTCGATCATGGGTCACACTACAGTGACGGTAATTGGTCGCAGTGATGGTAATAGTCAGTGACGGTAATTGGTCACAGTGATGGTAATAGTCAGTGACGGTAATGGGTTAGAGAGGCGGTAATGAACCACATCACAGCGTCGATCATGGGTCACACTACAGTGACGGTAATTGGTCGCAGTGATGGTAATAGTCAGTGACGGTAATTGGTCGCAGTGATGGTAATAGTCAGTGACGGTAATGGGTTAGAGAGGCGGTAATGAACCACATCACAGCGTCGATCATGGGTCACACTACAGTGACGGTAATTGGTCGCAGTGATGGTAATAGTCAGTGACGGTAATGGGTTAGAGAGGCGGTAATGAACCACATCACAGCGTCGATCATGGGTCACACTACAGTGACGGTAATTGGTCGCAGTGATGGTAATAGTCAGTGACGGTAATGGGTTAGAGAGGCGGTAATGAACCACATCACAGCGTTGATCATGGGTCACACTACAGTGACGGTAATTGGTCGCAGTGATGGTAATAGTCAGTGACGGTAATGGGTTAGAGAGGCGGTAATGAACCACATCACAGCGTCGATCATGGGTCACACTACAGTGACGGTAATTGGTCGCAGTGATGGTAATAGTCAGTGACGGTAATTGGTCGCAGTGATGGTAATAGTCAGTGACGGTAATGGGTTAGAGAGGCGGTAATGAACCACATCACAGCGTCGATCATGGGTCACACTACAGTGACGGTAATTGGTCGCAGTGATGGTAATAGTCAGTGACGGTAATTGGTCGCAGTGATGGTAATAGTCAGTGACGGTAATGGGTTAGAGAGGCGGTAATGAACCACATCACAGCGTCGATCATGGGTCACACTACAGTGACAGTAATTGGTAGCAGTGGTGAAATGAGTCGCAGTGTCGGTAATTGGTCATAGAATAAGTAATGGGTTGCAATGACAGTACTTGGTCATAGTGACGGTAATAGGTTACTGCGACGGTAATATGTCACAGTGACATGACGGTAATTATTTACAGTGACATAAGTGACAGTAAAATGACACTAACCTATCAGGCTGCTCCCTCGCCATCAATATCCCAATAGCTTGCGTGGCGTGTTGCGGCGCGTGTAACCGCCGACCTCTAGTGTTATATCTCTCTGGTAAAGCGCACCATAGACCAGATACTAGTGCGTACAGCATGTTGCGTTTTGTACCTATAAATAAACATTTATTGTAAATCGAATCTTATCTACGGTTAAAGAAATTTTATTTTCTCACAAGGAATAACATTATGCACTTACATGAGAAATTAAATTTTTTTTCGTAAGGTGCGTACAGACCATGTAACATGTTATTTAACTTGTGTTTTATAACACGTCCACACTATGTAACCTTGTTATTCAACATTGCAACATAAAATAATACTGTACACATTAGAATAACAATGCAATATAACAATGTTATATAACCATTGTCGTTTGTCGTTCTTCAGTACAATCCACGCGATCAAAGTTATATAACATTGTTGTACATATCAATAACATGTTACTATACCATGTTTTATAACATTCAGTGTCCACATTATGTAAAACATGTTATATAACAATGTTAAATAACATGTTATGTTACATGGTCTGTACGCACCTTTATATTGTAAGTATAAGTTAGAAAATTCGTGTACAAAGCAGAATGTTAACTAATAAAATGACATCGAACATATTTGTATGGAGCCTGGTATAGTAAAAATTTTCGGTATCAATTACACTACACATCCCCTATTCGAGCTAGTATGGAGAAAAAAAGTTGGCGGCCACTGATGAAACTTACGTCAATCGATAGAGAAAAATATTATTAAATGATAGTATTTTGGACAAATGTTGAAAGTGATATACTTTCGGAGATATAGAACTTTGAAAATGAAAAAAATAAATGTTTTAAAGAATATACTACTTATTCATTTTAACTGCTTTTTAGTCAATATCATAATGATAGATAATAACAATTATTGAGTTATGTAATAAAATAATAATGATTAAAAAAAATGTCTCATATCATCTTACCTGCAGGTTTCTGAACGTCAGGCTTAACTGCTATAGGTCGTTCAGGATTGTTCTCTATTTCTTCATCCATAGCGTCTACAATCGGCTGGCAGTCGGTGAAAGCCCAGGCTGTCTGTAAAGTTAAATTCCAAATTTAGTTTTTGTTACTGTAAGCATTTATTTAGAACTAAAATTACTAAAGATTTATTTATTTTTACCCGACTGCGCCAGAAGGAGGGTTATGTTTTCCGAGAGTATGTAATATGTATGTATGTATAATTCTTTGGCACACTCTACAGCCTAAACGGCTTGATGGATTTCAGCTTGAGAGGTGTCGTTAGATTCGTATTTACTGTGAGAGTGTCAATGGGTACATAAAAAATGCGTTTTTAAATGTAGTTAGCGCGTTTCAGAGTACATGTGGCGCCATCGGCACAAACATTGACATTTATAATATTATTATGATATAACTACAAAGTATAAAGGTCTATTTACACAGATCCGGGCCGTGGCCCGTCAGGAGGGAAAACAATACGTCGTCATGACGTGTGTGAACGAATCCATAGAAAATGTATGGAATGATATTTTTTCCCTGACACGTCCCGGACACGGCCCGGATGTGTGTAGATAAACAGATAGACCATAACTGACCCGTTTATAGTAATACTGCCTGCGTTTTGTGGTCCCGGGCCGCGCTGAGTCGTTGCTATCGCTCGCGTCTCCTATATTACCAGCTGATTCTAATTCTGCTGCTTTGAAGTTTTCTTTACCTACAATATAAAAGAGATTGCTATATTTATATACGTAGTACATTGAAAAAATTGGCTAAAAATATCATAATAATTCCACGAATAACAATACTGTAGAAAAATAACTTTCATACAATAGAGATGATGACAACATTTAAAAAAAATATAAGTAGTCCGTCTTTTTTTTTTTTGTTAGCCAATAAGATCCCACTGCTGGGCAAAGGCCTCCCCCGCGACTTTCCATTTAACACGGTCTCCGGTAGTGACCCGCCATTCGCGTAAAAATGCATCCAGATCGTCTCTCCATCTTTTTCGAGGTCTACCTCGGCGTCTGTGACCATCTAGTGGCGCCCATTCAGTTGTTATTTTTGCCCAACGATCTGGATGCATTCTACAAACATGACCGGCCCAACTTCATTTTAATTTGGCAGCTTTGTTGCCCACGTCAGCGATCCCCGTCAAGGAGCGCAATGTAGTATTGCGTATTCGGTCACTTCGTTTGAAGCCCAGAATACTGCGTTCCATCGCTCGTTGGCAAACCTTGAGTTTCGTCCGTCTTTTAGGCTATAAAAATATTGGAAACACATTTTTTACCTGATCAAATACAAAGATACAGAGCATCAAAGTTACGGAGTGGGGGGGTTCAGTCGTCACTTGTAGGTAAAAATTGTTCTTAGGCGTGATGGCGGCGTGACGTCACGAGGAACTTTAACCCAGTGTATCTTTGTCATTTTTAGTTTAAGTAGATGTTGAAACGGACATCATCTCTTGAATATAATATTAATATTTTTTACTTACCTATAGGCATCAGTTGGTTGTCAAGCTCCCCAGATTTGTGTAGAATTCGACACGCTTGTAGGGCGACCATGCGACGTGCTAGCACTTTGGTCGGCATAGGGTGTCCCTGAATTAAAATACATACATCCATACGCCTCTGTCCCATTGGGGTAGGCAGAGACCACTTTACAATTTTGTAGCCAAGACATCGAATACATATGCTATTGTTTTAAGATATTGTGTGTAGTTTTTGTATCCATGCATGTATGAGAGACTGATGAATGTGTATGAAGTAAAAGAGATGTGTTTGTATCGTAGCAAGTGGAGGGAAGTCTCTGTCTACCTCGATGGGGAAGATTTTGGAATTTGCTTATATACTCAGCGCGGGAAAAACTTCGATACCGCGTTTCAGGTTTTGTATGCGAATCTACTTTGGTAACGAGAATGTTTGTATCGTAGCAAGTGGAGGGAAGTCTCTGTCTACCTCGATGGGGAAGATTTTGGAATTTGCTTATATACTCAGCGCGGGAAAAACTTCGATACCGCGTTTCAGGTTTTGTATGCGAATCTACTTTGGTAACGAGAATGTTTGTATCGTAGCAAGTGGAGGGAAGTCTCTGTCTACCTCGATGGGGAAGATTTTGGAATTTGCTTATATACTCAGCGCGGGAAAAACTTCGATACCGCGTTTCAGGTTTTGTATGCGAATCTACTTTGGTAACGAGAATGTTTGTATCGTAGTAAGTGGAGGGAAGTCTCTGTCTACCTCGATGGGGAAGATTTTGGAATTTGCTTATATACTCAGCGCGGGAAAAACTTCGATACCGCGTTTCAGGTTTTGTATGCGAATCTACTTTGGTAACGAGAATGTTTGTATCGTAGCAAGTGGAGGGAAGTCTCTGTCTACCTCGATGGGGAAGATTTTGGAATTTGCTTATATACTCAGCGCGGGAAAAACTTCGATACCGCGTTTCAGGTTTTGTATGCGAATCTACTTTGGTAACGAGAATGTTTGTATCGTAGCAAGTGGAGGGGAGTCTCTGTCTACCTCGATGGGGAAGAGGTTGATAGATATGTATGTATGTATATGAAATAACTCAAAAAACTTACCACAATATTGTATTTAACCGGGCAGTTAAGGGGTAACCTTAACGTACAAATATAGGCAGTCTTAGTGCCCGTTTCCGTTGGTAAAGCGACTTTTTCCATCCACCATTGCGGGGCGAGACGTGTGAAGGTGTCCGAGGGAAGTTTACCGCAGTATCTGGGGGGGGGAAGGTAAATAATAGTGAATTGTCTGTATTAAGTAAGATTAATTAGTCTTAAAATACACTAAATCAAAATTAAGTCTCTTTTCTGAGGTTATGAAAATAATCTATAATAAAAAAAAGAAGAAAGAGAAGAAAAAGAGAAAAAGAAGAAAGAGAGAGAGGAATCACTTTCTCTTTCTTACACTCTTTTCTCTCTCTCTCTCTCTCTCTTTCTCCCATATCCTCTCTCCCTTACGCTATCTTTTTTCTTTCTTGTTATCTTGTGGTACCTACCGTACTTTTATCAAAATGTCAAAACTTTATTTGAAAAGAGCAACCCAACAGAGTTTCTTGCTAGATTCTTCTTTGGTGAAAACTGCTACCTTGTGAATCTAGCGTTAGCTTTTAAAAAATCACATTAACATATGAATAAACGTCAAGTGCTAATGACATTTGACTATAAAATAAAGATTATTTAAGTTTGATTTTAAAATAACCGGCCAAGTGCGTGTCGGACTCGGTAATACATCATTTTGTGAAAATTTCAATGCTCTAGCTATGACGGTTCATGAGATACAGCCTGGTGACAGACAGACAGCCAAGTCTCAGTAATAGGGTCCCGTTTTCACCCTTTGGCTACAGAACCCTAAAAACAACTGACGTACTTTTAGTTATCAAGGAAATTTAAACTTTACTAACCTGTTAATAAGAGCGATAGCCGAACTCAAATCCACGCTAGCTGCATCTTCACATTTTTTTTCAAATTTTTTATTATTATTATTTTTGTTTTCGGAATTATTATTTGTATTTGTTAAACACGAACAAACTATATTAACACTGTTTTTAGTATTACCACATTTATTACAAATTAGATTTTCTAAATTATTTTCTTTATTTTTATTATTATTTTCCGTTTCACTAGTTTTTGTGTTATTTATATTATTATCACTATTTTTATAATTATTATTTTGTTTTTGATCATTGCTTTTGTCTATGGAATATTGATGGGCACTGTCTTTGTTTTCTGTCTCGTTCGGTGTATACGGTTTCACTATATGAGTGAAAGAGTCAGTGTGATCCTCTTCTTCTTGCGGCGGTTCGTTTTGGATGCCGCAGCCGCATTTTCTGTTTATTATCTGAAAAAAAAAAAGACTTTTTTTAAAGTAATTGGATTAATTTTTAAAGCAATGGTTTTGTATTTTTTTTTCTGCCAATTTAATTTGCAACCTTTCGTTATTTTAGACAAAAAATAAGTACATACAATATTGCAAAGTTTATTTAAATCTGTTCAGCAGTTTTCGCGTGAAAGACAAACGAATATTAGTAGAATAGTACTTATGTGTATGTGTGTGTATGTATGTGTGTGTATGTATGTGTGTGTGGAGTATGCGTGTGTTATCAAAATGTTTTTTTTTCTCTCTTTCTGATTATGTGACTGTGTGTGCTATGTGTTGTGTGTTATAATTTTTTTAATTTCTCTCTTTGTGCTTAAAAGTAAGTGTGTGTTATGTGTGTACTTATGCGTATGCAAGTGTGCATGTGTTGTGTACTTATGTGTGTGTGTGTTATCAAAAAGTTTTTTTTATTTCTTTCTCTTGATGTAAGTGTGTTTATTATGTGACAGTGTGTGTATTATGTATACTTATACATATGCGTGTGTGTGTTACAGCTTTTTTTTACTTTCTCTCTTTTATTTTAACATTTTTCGTACCTGATCAAGCTCCCTATAAGCGGCCACATTGCGCAGTAACGTGTGCGTGTCGGAACCGGCGGCTAACAACGCGCAAGCTGACCGAGCTGCGCGTGCGCGGCCCCGGCAGAGACCGTACGAGCGGTAGCTGGGAGGTAAAGGGTCATATTTACTACAACATATATACAGACTAGAGGCTGCCCGCGACTTCGGACGCATTTACCGGTACATCTTGAAAAATGTACAATAATATCTTAAAAGAGGTAGCGGTCGGCCTAAGAAGAGATGGCGCGACGATCTGGATGCATACTTGGCAAGCTGGTTAGAGGCGGCCGGAGATAGGGAGGCATGGAAGAATGCGGGGGAGGCCTTTGCCCAGCAGTGGGACACAATAGGCTAGTAAAAAAAAATATATCTTAAAATAATATAGCCTTTATGTTATTCTGATGTATAAGCTACAATATTGCCAAGTTTCATCAAAATCTATTCAGTGGTTTTTGCGTGAAAGGGTTACAAACATCCATCTATCGGTATTAACATTGACATTTATAATATTAGTGGGATTTACAGATTCAGTCAGTCTGTCGCGTCTAACTACTGAGTAAAGGCTTCTCCTTGCTCTCCATCCAGTTTTGCTAATCGCCTGGACATCCGATTCTTTGAAAATTTTCGAACTCCCCATACAAAATGCACCAGCTGATAGTGTTAAATGTACGGGAGAACATTTTTTGAATGATTCCGAACTTGGTGCCATAGTAAAAGTTGTTTGTTATCACGAGTACATGCATATCCTTTTCTATCGTTCAGTAATTTAAAGTCAACCTGTATAGCTTAACAATAACTTAGTTTTTAATAAAGAATACCGTCAGTTACATTTTATCTGTAGTATTTTTTGCTTCTTTTTATTTTTGTTTCTGGTATTTAGTGGATTTAATAAGAAAATACTCACGAAGACGGTAAATCCCATCGCAATACAAGATTACATCTCGGTAGATCGATGCCTTCTTCTAACGCTGATGTGGCGAGGAGCAGGTTGCATTCATGCATACGGAACCTGTAATTATTAGGGATTCATCATCATTATCATCCATCATCATATTCATCACCGTCATAATCACCGTCATCATCATTGTCATCATCACTATCATCATCATTATCTATTATTTCATTGCTACATAATATGTTTGAAGGCTGTTGTTTTACAGAAAATAATAAAATAAAATAAAAATATTGTAACCACCATCATTATCATCAACATCACCATTATCATCATCACCACCATCATTATCATCACCATCATCATCAGCCTGCTGCAGTCCACTGTTGGACAAAATTTCTTATAAGTCACGTGAAAAAAAATCACTTCATACTGATACTTACTTCTTCAAAACCTCTTCCTGCTTCTTTCCCTGTCGTTGGCACTTCTTGAGCTCAGTTCCGGGGTCGGCCGGCTTCTCTACTGCGCAGTACTGTGCACCGAGGTATGATAGTTTCGGATGGGAGTGGGACATGTCCTGTGGGAAGATTTGTTTGATTATAGGTAGTTAAGAATGACAAAAAATCCGGCCAAGTGCGAGTCAGACTCCCGCAGGCAGTTTCACTATTAATATCGAGCAAAAAAGAGAAAAATATCATATTTGATTGTATGGGAGTCCCCCTTAATTACCATTATTATTATTCTATTTTTAGTATTTGTTGGTATAGCGGCAACGGTAATACATCACTTGTGAAAATTTCAACGCTCTATCCATAACGGTACATGAGACACAGCCTGGAGACAGACGGACGGACGGACAGACAGACAGACGGACAGCCAAGTCTCAATAGGGTCCCTTTTCACCCTGTGGGTACGGAACCCTAAAAAAGAGACATGAAGTAAATGAAAGCCCTGTGCCGTTAGGTTTCTTGCCGTTTCTTCCATTTTGGGGCATTTAATGACCAATTTGGATGGGAAAATGATTTTAAACATTATGACAAACTTTTAGTATACAAAATGCAGCATGGACACCATAAGGTGCGTCCGCTATATAGATCCGGTTTCTGTTAATCCTACTAATATTATAAATGTCAATGTTTGTGCCGATGGATGGATGTGAGGATGTTTATTACTCTTTCACACAAAAACCCCTAAACAGATTTTAATGAAACTTTACAATATTGTAACTTGCATCGGTATAACACATAGTCCATATTACTTTTTAATATCATGTTTTTTTTTCCAAGATATGACGATAAACGCGTATGAAATCGCGGCCGACCTTTTTTTTAGCCTATGTCGTCCCACAGCTAGGCAAAAGCCGTTTTCCATCTTTCACAGATTTCTGTCAGTTGCTGCTTCCTACCAATCTTATTATATAACAGTTTATTATAAGATGATAGTACATAGAGACAGAAAAAAAGAAATTTATACAAAAGGTACAGCATATTTCTAAAAGAAATTTCTTCCTGCAGACCCCATCTTTCCGATTATGATGATGAATTAAAACCAACTTACCACAATCAACATGAACATAATCTTGGCCATTAAAGGCTCCTTCATGAAGACTATACCACATAATGCATCAGGATTCAATTGCATTTGTTGCAACCTCGCTGCATTCGTTCGTTGCACTCTCGATCTTCCTCTCGCTCTATGTCCTTGTCTCTTCTGGTAGCCTGGTACTTTCAAATCAGATTGCGGATTGCTGTGGTCGTTTTGCGGGGTCGAAATTGGGTTGGGATGGTCTTGGTCGTGATTTGGGGTTGGTTTTGGACCATTTGGTTTAGTTTTTGGAGTGGTTATGTCGTTTTGCGGGATCGAATTTGGATTTAGAGGGGATTGGTTGTTTTGTGGGGGTTCTTGATTATGGTTTTGAGTGGTTTTTGGAGTGTTTGGATCATTTTTTGGATGGTTAATGTCTTTTTCGGAAGTAGAAACTTCATTTTGGCAACTCTGAGCTTCTTTGGCTTTTTCGATATCATTTTCTATCGTATTTTCTGCATTTTGTGCATTTTCTACATTCGAATCTTCAATATCTTTTAAATTAGTTTCAAAAATATTAACTTTATCTTCAATTTTGTTGCTCAAACCTACAAAATCACATTCTTCTATCGCTCGTAACATTTCATTAGTTTTATTTCCATTTTTATTATTATCATTTTTATTATCGTTATTTTTCGATGTGTCCGGCGGTTTGAACTTTTCCAGGATTTCAGCAAGTCGCAACACTTTAGGCGTGCAAAACAGTTTTATTTTGTCCCAATCCGATTCGTATTTTGAAAACACTAATTCCGAATAACATCGTATTTTAACAAAAACTGTAGTACACAGACATAGTAAAAGAAAATGTCTTTCATATGGCACTTTTATTTTTAGTTTCTCTAGTTTTGTTAGTAGAGAGAATGCTGCTTTGTCAGCTGCGTAGGGACCTGTAAGAAAAAAGATGATTACATTAAGAACCTAACCTTTTTATTAAAAACACCGACTGTCTGTAAAAAAAGCTATTTTTTTATTTTGATACACCCAGTGTCACTCTCACAGTAAATACGAATCTAACGACACCTCTCAAGCTAAAATCCATCAAGCCGTTTAGGCTGTAGAGCGTGTCAAAGAATTATACATACAAAAATACATACTCTCAAAAAACGTAACCCTCCTTCTGGCGCAGTCGCGTAAAAAATGGCATTATGTTTAGTCCGTCTGTTAGACTGTTCAAAAATGTTAGACACATATTTTTTGTTTCCTCAAATACATAAATAAATACAAAGATACAGAACATCAAAGTTACGAAGTTTAAGTTTAAGTAATTACAGTATTGTTGTAACTGATCTCATTTTAGTTTTAAGTTCGTAGCTTTGCTACACAAATTGCCGTGCCCTAATCAGGGTCCACATTTGGTACTTTAAGTTATTTATAAGATCTGTAAAAACCTGTGGAGTGCAATAAATGATTGAGTATTGAAGTGGGGGGTTTTGTTTGACGTCACTTTTAAGTAAAAATTGTACTGAGACATGACCCTCCACTTCCCAAAACTGAACAGATGTTAATGAAAATTTGCAATATTGTAGCTTACACATCAGAATAACACATAGGCTATATTATTTTAAGATATTGTGTCAGTATTCCAAGATATTACGATAAATGCGTACTCAATCGCGGGCAGCCTCTAGTAAATTAATAAAATAACTTACCTAATTGATCCAAAACATATAAAAACTGTTGAAATAATTGTTTAGGTTCCAAAATAGGGTCTGGTATGTTCATAAATTCTTCTAACATATCCTCTCCATAGATTTCTGTAGGGTCGTATCTAAAAAAATTAAAGACAGTTAAAAACAGGGTGACTTTAAATTAGTGAACGATAGAAAAGGGTATGCATGTACTCGTGATAACAAACAACTTTTACTATGGAACCTATACTGGGTGTAAAAGAAGGGGGTATAATGCCGAAACACAGCGATAGTCCTCATGAAACTGAACAACTTTCCCCAAGGAACATGGGTCGTAACTCGAAAAAATTCTGAGAAAAAATGGGGCAACTCCTTATATATTCTATACTCAAAGCTTACTGCTATACCTGTGCTCATCCAAGAATGCTTCAGCATCAGCGATGGTCTGCTTCATGAAAGTCTCCAAGTCCACATAGTCCTCGCTGAGCTGGTCGATACACCTCTGTTCGTTATACTCTATTATTAGTTCTCTAGGTTTCTGAGTTGTGCCTGATAGCCTGTAAATAAAAGATATGTCATACTTCAGTCAGGCCAAATCAAGAGTATCCTAAACCGACGGGCATGTATGAGGCGACTGATGAGTGTGGATGAAGCGAAAGAGGTGTTGGATCGAAGCAAGTGGAAGGAAGTGGTCTCTGCCTACCCCAATGGGAGAGAGGCGTGACGGATATGTATGTATGTATGTATGTCATACTTTAATGCCGGTTTCAAGACTTAGAGATAAAATTTAACTGACAGATAATCTATACCTGTTACTGTCTAAGGCCCAGAACACACGGTGAAAAATCAAAAAAGTGACATCAAAAAGTGTAGGTAGGTAATGAATTTTGCCTTATTTTTTGAATAAAACACTTTCCATTTTCATTTTGAAACGCAACTGCAACGCCTCTGAAACTGCTAGTTACTGTTGAGTTGCATTTTCAACTAGTTCGAAACGTTTCGTTTCAGTTGCGTCGTGTGTCGTTTTCTAAAAGAGTTTATAGCAGAAACTTCGATGCAACTCAAAAGTAACTAGCAGTTTCAGTTGCGTTTCACCGCGTGTTCTGGGTCTAAAAGGTTAAACGCCCCATTTCATCACTTGCAGGTATTTAAGTAACAGATAATTTATACCTGTCACTGGCTAAGAGGTTAAATGTTTTATAAAATAGACTTTGGTTTATCTGTCAGTTAAATTTTATCTAAAGGTAGTGAAACAGTCACTCTATAAAATCCGTTTTATAGAAATATTATGATAAGAGACACACATGTCACACACAACCCTATCTGACGTGTGGATATGAAAAGTAAATATCTGTTGGCACTTGAGTAACATTAGATCCTTGTAGCACTGTGCCACAGTATAATAAATAGTACTACATACAGTATGGACACTCCCTGCCTCCCCCTAAAAGTGCGGCCGCCCCGCGCTCGGTTACCTCACAGTTACCACACAGCAAGGATGACCAAAAAGTAATTTACGTATACACGAAGAAAATCCAAAAATACATTCGGGGTCTCCTATATCTAACTCTTTATTCCATGATAGCATATCAATGAGTGTAAATGAAACAAAACTAAATTATTAAATATAATTTCTGTTATTTATATTTTTTTCTGATCCTTTCTGTCATTTAAACTGATTATAATATTAATAAAAAGTTAAAATAGTTAAATTCAAACCATAAGTAGGTTATTTGACGAACAAATGAAGGCAAAACAAAAAGACAGCAACCCTAGCACGTCCTGTTTCACTCACACAAACACGGTACGCGTGTAATTACACGAGCTAAGACTGTGTGCGAAGCTACGCGTTTGTTTCATACATTTTAGCGGCAGTATCCGAGGTGTGACTGTACTGTGAGAGTGACACTGGGTACATCAAAATAAAATAAACGCATTCTTTGAACAGTCGACTTTTTTTTAATGTTCGTTTATTTTTTATAGCACTTAATAGTTATAGCACTTGAGGACTGCGTAGTGAGAAAAGCCTTGTCGCTCCCAAATACTAAACGGGGAGCTGGACGTCCACCTGCTACTTGGTGGTCCACTGAGTCTAAAGATTTGGAACGAGCCCAACTAACAATCCAGACAACCCAGAACAGACAGTCCTGGCGCATGAGAACGAGGAGAGCCGACCCCAGATGATGAGATAAGGCAAAGAAGAAGAAGAAGATTTTTTATAGCACTTACCGTTTTCCCCCATCTATATCTTCAGCTAGGTCCATTTTGCAACATAAATCTTTTTCCAATTGCTCAATCTTCCATTCTAACTTCTCATACATGTCAAAGTCATCATAATTCTCATACACACCTATTTGCTCTAGCACTAACTCTTTTTTTGTGTATTTTACTTCATTTTCGTCTAATTCTTCAGAATTCTCATTAACTAGCAACATTTCTGTTATATTTTCTTTCGATTCTTCAGTTGGTTCTTTTTCTGTTTTTTGCTCTGGCAACACATCGTCGATTTCTATGATTTTTGGTAGGTTTTCCTCGATGTGAGTAGTTTCGTCAATTTGTGTATCTGTTTTTGGTAGGTTTGTAGAAGGCTGGTCACATTTTGGTAGTTTTTCGTTGACGTTGGTAGTTTCTTCTTGTTTAGGTGTGGTAAATAGTGGGTAGGTCAATGCTAATACCCTAGGTCGGGTATTTTCGTCGCTTTCTTTATAACATTTCATTATCTGAAAATTGATTACTTAATTTAGGGAGCGTTCAAGTAATATGTAACGCAATTTGGGGGGAGGGGGGGTCTCGTAAAACGTTACGATGCGTTACAGGGGCGGAGGGGGTCTTTCTTACAACACGTTACGTAACATTGTTTTTTTTTTTTTAAATAAAAAATTAGGTAATTAGAACTCCAAAATTGGCAACCCTTTACATTTACGTTTTACGGGGAATCCCTTAACTAAACCAAGGATAAAATCTGTAACATACCTACCTTTTTGCGAGTTTACGGTAAAAATGGTCACTTGAGTGTTACGTAACGTTTAGAGAGTGGGAGGGGGAGTACAGAAAAACGTTACGGTGCGTTACAAGGGGTAGTCAAAAATCTTCAAAAATTGCGTTACGTAATACTTGAACGCTCCCTTAAGGCCCTTTTCATCATCTAAAGGGAAAAGTTATCAGACAGATATTTTAAACATGTCTCTGTTACCTACAGATAAAATGTTATTGACAAAATAAACATATGTATATTTCATAAAACATGAAGTTTTAGACAGTGACAGGTATAAAATATCTGAGTCATACACAGAATTAGGTTCAAAATTGTCTTTCCTGTTCCTGTTGATTAAGGATACTGGAGCATCTAATCCTCAAAATGTGTATACAGGCCAAAACTACATCGGGCAAAGATTATGCGGATATGCATTAAGTTGAGAAATTAGCTCCCAGTGTCCTTAACTTTCGGGAACAGGAGAGACATTTTTTGTTTTTTATGTCTGTATGACCTATCTGTCAGATAAATTTTATCCGTTAGTGGTAAAACAGGTCTTTAATCTACTTATCCTATTAATATTATAAATGTCAATGTTTGTGCCGATGGATGGATGGATGTTTGTTTCTCTTCCACGCAAAAACTACTGAACAGATTTTGATGAAATCTGGCAATATTGTTGCTTATACATCAGAATAGCACATAGCCTATGATTTTAAGATAGTATGTTTTTTTTTTTTCAAGATAATAGGTCTTTACCTATGAAATTGCCGTTTTACAGTACTGGCCATTTCAATTAAAAATATTTTTTGTTTAGCTAAGAATTCTAATTTCAAATTAATTTCATTTTAAAAATATGGAATTCTTTTTCCAAAAACAGTCATTTGTTTATTGGTTAGTGTTACATTTTCATTGCATTTCAATCATTTTCGTCAACATGGATACGTTGAAAATTCGAGTAATTATGGAATATGAGTTCCGTCGTGGCAGCAACGCGACACAAGCGGCTCGCAACATCAACGACGTGTACGGAGCTAACACTACAAACCAACGAACCACTAGTTATTAGTTTGCTCGCTTCCGTTCTGGAAATTTCGACCTGAAAAATGAACCCCGCGGTCGTCCGAAGACTTTGGTCGATGCAGACGAATTGAAGGCGATCGTGGAAGCTGATGATACTCAATCTACGGCTGAATTAGCAGCAGCTTTCGACGTTAGCATCAAAACAATATTGGTCCATTTGCGTCAAATTGGCAAGGTAAAAAAGCTTGACAAATGGGTGCCCCACGAACTCAATGATCGCCAGCGCCAAGTACGCGTCGAGACGTGCCGTGCATTGCTCAACAGACACACAAATGAAGGAATTTTGAACCGCATTGTCACCTGTGATGAAAAATGGATTCTGTTTGATAACCGTAAGCGCTCAGCAAGTTAGTTGGATCCTGGTTCAGCACCTAAACGAAAACTTACCCCTAAAAAGGTGATGGTTACTGTTTGGTGGTCTAGCACCGGTGTGATTCATCACAGCTTCTTACCAAATGGGGAGAGTATTACTGCAGATGTGTACTGTGAAGAATTGAACACAATGATGGAGAAGCTGGCACGTCTCCGACCAGCATTGGTCAATCGCTCGTCTCCGCTGCTCCTGCACGACAACGCGCGACCTCATACCGCACAAATGACGGTCTCCAAGTTGCAAGAACTGGGGTTGGAAGCTCTCCCTCATCCACCGTACTCACCGGACCTTGACCTTACAGACTACTACTTTTTCCAGAATTTGGATAACTTCTTGACTGGAAAAAAATTCAATAACCAAGAGGCAGTTCAAAACGCCTTTGAAGAATTTGTTGCCTCTCGTCCAGCTGATTTCTTTAAGAAGGGCATTAATAAACTGCCACTGCGTTGGCAAAGATGCATTGATTGTATGGGTAATTACTTCACTTAATACAAATAAAAATTATATGAAAAAAAAAACGTTTGAATTTTTTCATACAAAACGGCAATTTCATAGGTAAAGACGTAATATAACGTTAAATGCGCACGAAGTCGTGGGCAGCCTCTTGTAATACATAAATATTAAACCTTACATGGATTTAACATCAAACCAACTATATTTAAGACTAGGCTGTATGGTCTCTGATCTTCGCCTGTCCTGAATGGACGAATTAAAAAAAAAAAAAACTTACATATTGCAAACACTCATCGGTACTTATTAAATGACAGCTGTCAATCACCATAATATTTATATTAGGTATTGATAATATCTCTTCTTCTAATATTTGTTTTAGAACTGCCGATGTGCATATGAGGACCTGAGAAATTAAGATTAATTAGTTAAATTATAAAAGGCAAAGTGAAATATTCATGACACTCCAGGCGTGTCAATAAATAACCGTGACACGCCTGGCGAGTTCAGTTTGTTCATGGTTCCTTATGAACGTTTGGATTTAAGAGTTTAGTCATTCATCGGGCAGTCTCATCATCGGCCTTTTTAACGTCCCCAGTCCCCACCACAGACGCACGATGTATGTGCCGAGACGGATGGATGGATGTTTGTTACTCTTTCACGCAAAAACTACTGAACAGATTTTGATGAAACTTTACAAGGCTATATTATTTTAAGATAGCATGTTTTTTTTTCAAGATATGATAATAAATTCGTACGAAGTCGCGGGCAGCCTCTGGTAGATTATAAAAGAGCATCCAACCTAATTGGTATAGTAAAAAATTTCCAGGCTACTAGGCTCCATACAAATATATTCGATGCCATTTGTAACTTATTATAATAAGTTTAATGTATGTTTTATAAACCTAATTATAGAATTATTGTTTATAAAAGATAAATAATACCTAGTAATATATACATACCTGTTTCTTATCCAACTCAGCGTACCAATCATACACATCTTCATAGTTAACTCCTTTAGCTATAGTGAGGTCTGTAAGTATGTTCAGTTCAAATGCGACGACTTCTACTCTGGACGCTCGACATACATACACTGAACGTTGGTAGCCATCGAATAGGGAGCTGTGAAAGAATAGATTATTATATTATATTATTATATTATATTATATATGTCGGAGACAGCTGTCAATAGTACGGACGCTGAATTGTAGCAGCGCGCGAGTGGGGAAGGCCGGTTTACGGCTAACTTCATGGCAGCCAACTTCACTTCGTGCGCTAGGACGGAGTCCGGGAGGGGAGCCACGAGACATTCGGCCTACGACCACGACCACGAGCGGTTCTACCTTGGACCACGCCAGCGGATGGACGTCTACGGCTTTACCTACTCGGGAACTGCCCCCGCTACTTCCATCTAATTTAGTGTTGAGAATTTAGTTGACATTAGAGTAGGGCCCTGTGCCGAAGTTTTCTTGCCGCTTCTTTCTCTCGGCTATACAGGTAGTGAAGCGGTTAGTAGTTTTAGATTAGGGAGTGACTTCGAGAAGAGTTGATCTGATTAAACTTGCTTTGAATTACCTGTTCTGTTTGCCTTATTTGCTCGATTACCCAACAAATGCCCACTCTAGAGACTCTAAAGTCTGTAACTATGTCTGAAGACGTCGGAAACCCGGCCCCTGACAGCCCTTTTTCCGACATCAGAAGTGGGATACGATCGAGCAAATAAGCGGTTGCACTAAACGAGTAAATTCACGCGCTTATCGTTGCCATGAGCCATCCCGTTTCCCGCCAGAAAGCACTTGGTTTTCCATGAATGGGTAGGAGTAGGAGTAGGTACCTGGGAGTAGATAGGTAGGAGTCGGCGCCTCCAGCTCGGGCCGTGACAGCTCGACGGTAACGGCGCAACAACGGCCGGTGGATTCATACAAGATTCGCGGCGTCTACGAAACCCTAGAACATCCGGTGAGTCGTACTCATTTTATTTTGATTCTGGTGTTGAATGTGCTAGTCAAACAAAATCTATCTTCTAAATTCGCTGGAATACGTTCAAATTCAACTGTTTACATCACTGGTATAGTTTGTTTCGATTGATTGCTACGAAATCTCAATTTTATTTCATGTTAAGTTATGTTGGGACGTGAAATTTTGCACTAGGTTTTGACGTTATTTTATCGCAATTTCAATTTCATTTTGATTCTGGTAAAAGAAAGTGTTGCATTCCAATTAAGTGTTAAGAATGTAAAAAATCTTATTTCGCTAGTGGGTATGCTTAGTAAACAAAAGGGTGAACAGTACCGAACAAATTATTTGTTGAAATTTGCAACTATAATCTTACACGAATACTATTTTACGTTTTGCTAGGCGAACGTTTTGCTTTGTAGGTGCGTAGTGATGTGATCATAGGACGCGAAATCTAAAACAAGGGTTTTAAGTCAGTCTAGGTGCAAAGAAATTCACAGTAACAAAGTCGTGTACCGTTAATTCATGTTTTAATGTAAGTGTTAACATACAAAGCATCGATCTTGCAAACATTATCACTTGAGGGTACATAAAAAAAAAAAAGCATCGATCTTGCAAACATTATCACTTGAGGGTACATAAAAAAAAAAAAAACTTGTTCGATTATTAGAAACTTTTACTTGCACTTTATCCTACTACTCGCGTTACTGCTGAACTATGTGATAATTGTGATAAACGTTTGATTGACCCGATTTGTACCGTTCAGTGACGTCCGTATAAGCGTTCATTCAACTGACGAGAGTGAAGTTATGCGTGAGCTGGTAATCGAATTATTAGATGTGGGTATAATAAGATCAAGTACCTAAGTCGTCTTTTGTTATTTCGGTGCGGCTAGTCGAGAAATAGGACGATAGGTTAACGTAGATTTTAGATACCTACATCCCTGATCTGATAAAAACAACGTAGTTTTGCTAGTCATGAGCTAATTGAAAATGAAGAGTGTAATCAGACTAAATTAGAACCAAAGGGCCTTCACCTTTCATCGTCACGGAGGTTTTACATGCAGATAGGTATGACTTTGAGACCATAACCTCCATGCAAACCTAAGTAGGTACGCACTAGATAGGTTGAGGAAGATGTCCAGGAGGCAAGCACCATAAGATTTAGAGGTTAATTTTGAATGAGAGATTGATTGTGAAATAAAAGATGAGGTTCTCAGTTCGGCTGGTCGGACCGTACCAGAACTATTTCGTAGCCGTAGTCCAGTAGAAATCGGTATCTACCATGAGGAAGGGTAGTCCGTGGATACGCGGTACGCGGGTAGTTCTGGCGGAGGTCGGGTCTTGGAGAGACCGTAGTGTGGAGTCATGGTTGACTCGGCGATCCTGTGTGAGAGGATACGCGTAGTTTGGCTGGCTATGTGATAGCCGTAGGCCACGAATGAGACACCTATCTTAAGTCAAATAAAGGAACTTGTAAGCCGCAAGGCAGCAATAGTGGTGCTTGAGTTCTATCATCTGTTTGCTCTGTAAATAATTTGTGATGTGAAGTTATTTCTAAATTGCGTATGGTCTTAATTTCTTTTAATGCCAGTAGGTAGATAAATTCTGAGAATAATTTTGTTGATACATGGAGTACGAAAGTGTACATTGGTACGTAGAGGAAATGAAGGAAATCTTGAAGCAGAGAGAGTTAGATATAGAGAGAGAAGGTAAAGTCAGATATGGCCGAACGGTGTACTGTGCTGTTTTTCTATTGTTTCAGGATACACACGAGGACGTGTGTCACGCAGGATGGCCGTGTCGGAGACAGCTGTCAATAGTACGGACGCTGAATTGTAGCAGCGCGCGAGTGGGGAAGGCCGGTTTACGGCTAACTTCATGGCAGCCAACTTAACTTCGTGCGCTAGGACGGAGTCCGGGAGGGGAGCCACGAGACATTCGGCCTACGACCACGACCACGAGCGGTTCTACCTTGGACCACGCCAGCGGATGGACGTCTACGGCTTTACCTACTCGGGAACTGCCCCCGCTACTTCCATCTAATTTAGTGTTGAGAATTTAGTTGACATTAGAGTAGGGCCCTGTGCCGAAGTTTTCTTGCCGCTTCTTTCTCTCGGCTATACAGGTAGTGAAGCGGTTAGTAGTTTTAGATTAGGGAGTGACTTCGAGAAGAGTTGATCTGATTAAACTTGCTTTGAATTACCTGTTCTGTTTGCCTTATTTGCTCGATTACCCAACAAATGCCCACTCTAGAGACTCTAAAGTCTGTAACTATGTCTGATGACGTCGGAAACCCGGCCCCTGACAGCCCTTTTTCCGACATATATATATAAAAATGAAACCCGTTTTCCGTTGTCACGGCATCACGCCTGAACGGCTGGACCGATTTCGCTAATTCTTTTTTTAAAATGTTTATTGAAGTCCAAGGATGGTTCTTACGGTGAGAAAAATTCGAATAATTGCCGGGAAAGCCCTAAAACAGACCTTTTCTTTTTCCCATACAAATGTTTTCTTACTAAAATGTAGTCAATTTGAACTTTATTCCTACACAATAAAGTTCATTCTAAGGCGGGACGAAGTTCGCCGGGACAGCTAGTAGATTATAAAAAAGATTAATAGTAAAGAAAAAAAATTATGAAAAGAGTTGGATGAAAAAAGATATTAAGGAAAAATCTTCTATGATGAAATGAAGGCATAATTATACCTTCAACCACATAGATGACTCGCCAGGCGTGTCAAGCAAAAATGTACATGAGGTTAGTGACACGCGAGGCGTCAAGACACTACAGTTGCATTATTCAAAGTATAGATACTACCAATTAATGAAACAGTTCAAGAAATGTCAAAGACGCGCGAGACGAGTCAAGATTCAAGTATAAAATTGTTAAAAAATTCAAAGTATACTACCAGAAGAATGTCAAACAAATGACACACCTGGCGTGTCATGGTTTTTTTTAAAGTGGATTGTTATTTATTTAATGTATATTTGATTTTTTTGTGTTTCATTAATTAGAATACATCAGAATAATCATCATGTCGTCCACACCGTGTCCGGCGACGGCGACTCAAGAAAGGTTGACATTTATGATTGTTGTTGAAGTGGGTGGTGGGCTCTGATGTGGCTTGCAAAGCCGAACTTTATTAGAATACAGTATATAGGGTGACTTTAAATTAGTGAATGATACAAAAGCATATGCATGTGCTCGTGATAACAAACAACTTTTACTTGAGACCAAGGTCAAAATAATTGAAAAATTTTTGAACTCTCCATACAAAATGCACCAGCTGAAAGTATGGGGGAACAATATTTATTTATGATTTCCACATTGGTCCCATAGTAAAAGTTGTTTGTTATCACGAGTACATGCATATTCTTTTCTATCATTCGCTAATTTAAAGTCACCCTATATAGTTAAAGAAGTTAAACAAGTAAGTTACCCTCGAATCCGATGAGCATGTTCAAAGATCATCCTGGTGCTGATAAAGGAGGCATACTCCACGGTGAGGGTGTTGGTCTCCCCAGCCGTCATGGCGAGACGAGCCCCGCCTTCTGCAGCTGTGAACCTCGCACATGGCGTGTCCATTTCTAGAAGGTTTCAGTTGATTTTTAGTTTGCAAGTATCATAAAAAAATCTAATGAAATATCGTCGGTGATACTGCAAAACCGCTAATCTACAATTTGCAATATCGCATAACTACAACCTGACAAATTTTTCAGGAGACAGTATGGGCGGGCGCAAATGACATCCATGTATGCCGCGGCGCGCTAATTTTAATTTCGCTATTTCTTGTATTTATGCGGTATTGCAAATTGTAGATTAGCGGTTTTGCAGTATCGTCGACGATATGTCTTGTTGTAGGTATATTTTTGTAGGTAGTACATTGATTGATGTGTTCTAATAAGCTACATTAATTCAAGATATCTTTTCCAAGTTATGACGATATATGAATTATAATTATATAATAATAGGTACATATAAAAAGTAAGATTTATTTAGGTATCACAAAAACACATAAGTACAAATATCAAAAGAAATAAATAGAAATAGAAAATACAAAAATACCTAAGCTAATACTATTATAATAATCTCTTTATCAAACAAGTTGGGTTGGGTTAATATCCGAAATTAGCATCAAAACAAAAACATTGAGGTTAGATCGGTAAGAATCAATTAAAACAACAATGAAAACAATACGAAAACAACATAAAATACCTACTCACTTAAGACAATATCCTCGTGTTTTATCACAAAAGTTATGTACAAAACAGTTTATTTATTGCACTTTAAAACTTGGAAACAAAGCGAAAAACACATAATGAAATACGATAACATTAAACTACACAATGTATCATTGGAATTTCGAGAATTTTCACTTTGAAAATACGAAAGAAACTTATAAAAAGCTCTCTTAAAGGTTCCCCTAGGATATCAAATGCGTATTTATTGAATATCTTGGGGAAGTCACAAGTAAATTGATAAAATAGCTATCGCAAAACGTCTCCGATCCGAGCAGCGACCAAGCAAAACTCGAAAAAACAAGAGTTCAATGACATTGCGTTTGGTTGCTGAGTGAAAAAAATCATATAAGATTTTATGGTCTTATAAAATAAACTGCATATGTGTTCTTTAAAAATAGTAATTAGTAATAAACTTTGGATGTTACTATATAAGTATGTCTTTTATTTGAAACCTGGGCTTTTCACGGGATTTATCAAAACATCCTTAATTATGTTTGAATTTATAAATAGCAATAACGAAACGCAATTAATGAAAATCCGTTTCACGCAAAAAAATAATGTTCCTTTCCTACGTAAGCACTACTTAATGGATTTCAATTCGATGTAAGTAACTTCGCAGTTAAGTTCCTCAACATCGACCAGTAACAATAATTTAATAAAATTAATGTTATGTATAGAGAAATATTAATAATAGATAAAGAAATAATAATAGAGAAATATCATCATCACTTTAAGAGCGTCGCTCTTTTCGGTGGAGTCTTCGCCATTCTTCTCTATTCTCTGCCGTACGTTTGAGGACGTTTGATTTATTAGATAGAGAAATATTACCAATTCCATTTTTTTTTCTGAATGGAAATATAACGATTATATTAATGACAATAGGGCATGGTGTGTAAATGCTCTTGCTCCACACGATCATAATATTTAAGTTGTTCTTTTGTAAACACATGATTGTAAACAATATTTTTAAAAAGAGCAACCTCTAATTTTTCTTGTTGGCTTCTTCTCTAGGGAATCTGCCTTCCGAAGTCAGCGTAGTATTTTTTTTTTAGTTCTTTAAACTCATTATTGTTTTTTTTTATAGGTAATTGTTAAATACTTTGTTACGATTTCAGTGTAAATTTAATGTTACCAACGAATAAATTAAGTATTTATGAATTTTGAAAAAAATATATATTTTTCAACCATTTTTTAAATTAAAAACAAAGAACCTGTAGTAATCCAAATTAAGTAAAATATTTCAATTCGACTCTAAGAAGAAAACCTGCGAATATTTAAAGATCCAAGGGTAAACAAATAAGACAACGCACATTAAATAAAACTCTATATTAATATAATATAATAATTGTGTGTGTATGTCGTGGATTTAAACGTTAACTTGCACTCGCCCGCTGGGTCCCATTCATTGATTCATTGCTTACCAAACATTATTCTTTATTCTACTTAATTTACGACTTTCTGCACAAAAGATCATTCAGACTTTTGAGTATAGAATATATGAGGTGCCATTACCTCTGCGTGCCTGGTCTGGCGCAAAATGGCTACCTTTTTGTATGGAATTTCTTATCGTTTGACAGGTCATCTACCAAACTGGCACGCTGTTATAAACTCATTTGTATATGAAAAAAATGGGGCCACTCCTTATATTCTTTCCTCATTAATTCAGGCCGTGTTCAGACCTAACTGACTCTAAGCCGCCGAATGTGAGCTTACTTACTGTGAGCCCCAGTGGAAACGGGAAAATAAATGGCATTTTTCGTACACACTATGCTGACAATCCGCTTATAGCTTACAGCTACGTAGTAAATCAGCGTCCGCGGAGCGTAGTGACGTACTATATTAATCAGCCGCCGAATGTCAGCGTCTACGCATAGCGTAATAACTACGTGATAACGTATTGTCGACTATATGTGAACGAATAAGTGAATATGTAATGGAAATACAATAAACTGCGTAACGCTCGCTCACATTCGGCGGCTTACAGTCAGTTTGGTTTAAACACGGCGTTAAAGTTAACCGTCCATTTGTTGCTTAAGGCGACATGTGTAATGAATTGTTAACTTTTAACTATCTTTTACGCAACTTTAATTAATGATGACAAACATTCTGAGCAATGTTATTGATTGCATACAAAGGGAGAATGTTTTTTTTGTATAATGAGATGTTATATAGAGTGACTTTAAATTAGTGAACGATAGAAAAGGATATGCATATACTCGTGATAACAAACAACTTTTACTATGGGATAAAGTACGAAATCATTAAAAAAAATGTTCCTCCATAGTATCAGCTGGTGCTGCATTTTGTATGGGGGTTTCAAAATTTTTTTTTGAATTATTATAACCTTGGTTTCATAGTAAAAGTTGTTTGTTATCACGAGTACATGCATATCTTTTTCTATCGTTCACTAATTTAAAGTCACCAAAGTCACAAAATAATAAAAAAAGTATCTTCTGTACCCAAAAAAACTTCAATTCTGATTTATAAAGGTTTATATAAAGATAATTATAAGATAAATCGATAATTTTCAGTAATATTTCAACTTAGATTACCAAAAAAATAATCACATATAAGTGTAGGTATATTAGTTTTTTTTTATTTTGATTTGAAAAAAAAAGTAAGATTTAAAAAAAAATTGACAATAAAATTTGATTTTTTAAATAAATAAGATTTTGTGTTAACACTTACAACTAAATAAAAAAAATACAATATTCATAAATTGTTTTGGGTACAGAGGAAACTTTTTGGGTATCCTTTCTTTAAAAAAAAAGAATTAAAAAAATATGCCATATTCGCAACTTTGACCAAAATACAGACTGGCCAAAAAAGAGTAGAAATTACAAAGTGGCATTTAGTGTCGTCCCGTTTTTCTTATATTGATTTGAAAGGCACGACGCTACAGTGCTGCCACTTTTTAATTTCTAATCTTCTTTCTTTTTCTTTTCTAAAAATATTTCATATTTTATTGCATTCCCTTAAATTCTTTTGTCAATACAAATTCCAAATTCTAAACTGACACAGATTACATATGTTGACTTTAAAATACCAAACAACTTTTTCCATGACCCATTGTGTAAGTTGTACACCCTCAGACAACCTAGACTGATTGGACGTTGAACTGTTAGAAGACGCTCGCGGAGAAACGTGTGAGAGTGTGCGATATATTTTTGTTATTTCTTCTCAGTCACGCACCGAGCTATATCTTTGTCCCTCGATAACGATTTTGTGTAGGTATAACACGTCGGAAATATCTGCGGACCTCGCTGGAATGCGCTTTCCCCCGCGCTTCCCCCGTTTTCGCCTATCCAGTACCGTGACGAGTACGTACGAGTTGCATGATGTCACTAAGTCAAGTCCGCAGTTTCCCACGTGTTATACTGTAGCATAGTTATATTGGGTGGATAGGTTTATTAAATGTGTCCGAGAGTGTTTACATTTAAATACAAAACCAAACAGATGTTAAGATACATGATAAAAGTTGTTCGAGCACAAAAGTCCCATACGAAAAGTTGTCAATAGTGAGTCATAACCGTGATTTTATTAAACAGTCGCTATTTATTTATAAACAATAATCATGATCGGGTTTGATAAATCCAAAATAGGAACTGGGGGCTTAGCATGGCGCGCTGCGACAATTATCTCACGCATGCTGTCCTTATCACATTTAAAACTATAGACAGAGACGTAAGCGTGACAAACGCACGACAACGTCTTGTCACGGAGTGCCATGCTAAGCAAGCTGGAGTTACGATCGCGGCTTTAAACCATTTTTGGACTGGCTGATTAAAAATATGATATAAATTAAAATAGGGATGATGACTACATTCAAAAATTCAAAAAATAATTAGTCCGTATTTTAGGCTATTAAAAAATATTTAAAACAATTTTTTACCCGATCAAATACATAAATAAATAAATACAAAGATACAGAGCATCAAAGTTACGGAGTGGGGGGTATTGACGTCACTCCTACGTAAAAATCCTACTTAGGCGTGACGTCACGAGCATGTTTAACCCAGAGTATCTGTGTCATTTTTAGTTTAAGAGAAAAAAGAAAAAATAAGTGTCGCATATTTTAAAATAATCGATTGACTTAAGTTTCATCAGTGGCCGCCAACTTTTTTTTCTCCATACTAGCTCGAATAGGGGATGTTGAATGTAATTGATACTGAAAATTTTTACTATACCAATTAGGTTGGATGCTCTTTTATCTGTCGATGGAGAAACGGGCTCTTAGAGTCGCAACTCAAACCTACCAGTAACAATATTATTTCACTTTATTAAAAAAAACCGCAAACGTAACCGCAGCTACATACAAACACCGATCACAACTAAATACGAGTAACTTAAGACTAATTTTAGCTGTTTTTTTCTTCTAACGAACTAAATTAACACAACAATCATTTTTGGAATCATTTAAAAAAACACATCTCATACGTTTTCTTTGATTTCGGCACTTATTTTTATACTATACAAATTATTATTTTAAATACAAAATCAGTCATTATATACAGTTTAGTTAGATTTGCCAATTGAGTATAGAATATATAGAGTAACTTTAAATTAGTGAACGATAGAAAAGGATATGCATGTACTTGTGATAACAAACAACTTTTACTATGGGACCAAGTGCGAAATCATTCAAAAATATTTTAACTTCCCATACAAAATGCATCAGCTGATAGTATGGGGGAACATTTTTTTATGATTGCGTATTTGGTCCCATAGTAAAAGTTGTTTTTTATCACGAGTACACACATATCCTTTTCTATCGTTCAATAATTTAAAGTCACCCTCTATAAGGAGGAGCCATACCGTCTGGATCTGCGTGCCTTGTCTGGCGCAAAATGGCTACCTTTTTGTATGGTATTTCTTATCGTTTGACAGGTCATCTACCAAGAAAACTATGAGAAAACTCGGCGCAACCTTGGCACGCTGTCAAACTCATTTGTATATGAAAAAAAAAATGGGGCCACTCCTTATATTCCTTCCTCATTGGATTTATCTTTGTATTACAGAAAGCCCTGTTTATAAAAAAGTTTTACTTATACCAAGAACACATTTGAAAATAATTAATAACAGTAAGTTATAGAAAAAAGAAATAGGTAGCTAAGGAAATGTGTTTTGTATACAATTATGAAAAAATGTAAGAAAAAAAAAATAATACTATATTAATATAACAGAGCTATCTATTAAGATTTATTTATTTATTTACCTGACGAAAATCCACTGCGTCTTAGAATGACATACAGTGCTACAAGGATCTATTGGCACTTGAGTGACATTGTCAGGCGTGGGTGGTGAGGTGAATAAATAACTCAAAATAATGACAATTTACAAGATGATATCGTTAGTTCCGATTTCCCCCACGTGCCAAAAGATCCTTGTAGCACTGTAAGTTGCACGCGCGCGCGTGTTTTAATATTTAAATGGAACAGACATATTAGGCCACAAAATCCTACGGTACTCTTTTTTTCAAAAAGCTACACTTTTTAAAAATAAAATAAAAATATTTAAACAAGATACAAAATACATGATTTCATTTAATATAACTTAAGACAAATCATTATTTCGGCTACGGTACAATGTTTCAGACATTTTGCGAAAAAGACGTTCCGCGATTGGACATTTTGCGACTGTTTTCTCACTTTCCCATGATAAATTAATAATTCATCATTGTATTTTTTCACTTTCTCTTAACTCAATCATACATGTTTTTATACATACTTTACATTTTGTAGTGATTTAAAAAAGTATATTTTGAAATGTAAAAATTAAATTTTAAACATATCTTTTTTAAAATTTTACTACACAAAAATATACCAGGACGTAGTACATTTTTTATAATAATAAAAATAATTAATAATCTTTATTTCATAATTTAAAAAAACAGCTAAAATAAGTCTTTTTAAGCACCAATAGTTTAACATAATTTTAATTTTGATAAAATTCATGTTTTTGGTTTTTGAGTGACCAAAAGAATATAAAGTATTTTGGTAAAATCAAAAAATGGATATAGTTTAAATTCATTGAATAATTAGAAGTGTCTATCGTAGCAAGTGGAGGGAAGTCTGTCTACCTCGATGGGGAAGATTTTGGAATTTGCTTATATACTCAGCGCGGGAAAAACTTCGATACCGCGTTTCAGGTTTTGTATGCGAATCTACTTTGGTAACGAGAATGTTTGTATCGTAGCAAGTGGAGGGAAGTCTCTGTCTACCTCGATGGGGAAGATTTTGGAATTTGCTTATATACTCAGCGCGGGAAAAACTTCGATACCGCGTTTCAGGTTTTGTATGCGAATCTACTTTGGTAACGAGAATGTTTGTATCGTAGCAAGTGGAGGGAAGTCTCTGTCTACCTCGATGGGGAAGATTTTGGAATTTGCTTATATACTCAGCGCGGGAAAAACTTCGATACCGCGTTTCAGGTTTTGTATGCGAATCTACTTTGGTAACGAGAATGTTTGTATCGTAGCAAGTGGAGGGATGTCTCTGTCTACCTCGATGGGGAAGAGACGTGACAGATATGTATGTACTAGTTTCAATTAATTAAGACAATTTCAATTGCGAGAAATAAGCTAGAAACAAATTGATCCCACGTATGCATTATGACGTCCTCTCTACATAAGGTGACTTTAAATCAGTGAACGATAGAAAAGGATATGCATGTACTCGTGATAACAAACAACTTTTACTATGACACCAGGATCGAAATCATTCAAAAAATGTTGAACTCCCCATACAAAATGCATCAGATACTATGGGGCAACAAATTTTTATGATTTCGAACTCGGTCCCATAGTAAAAGTTGTTTATCACGAGTACATGCATATCATTTTCTATCGTTCACTAATTTAAAGTCAGCCTATTATACAGAATCCATTAAAAATACACACAACGCAGCAACTTCTCAAAACATTTACGGTAAGTTTCACAAATTACAGATAAAATTTATCTGACAGATAAAACTATGTGTACTTCATAGAACATTTCGTTTAAGAGACAGGTATAACATATCTGGTAGATAAATTTTATCCGTAGAATAGACATTACAGATAAAATTAATCTGACAAATATTTTATACCTGTCTCTGTCTAAGACATCATGTTTTATGGAACAGATATAGGTGTGGCGTTCACTAAGTGTGGACGCTGCCTTAATAATATTTAGTGTGGCAATGTTGGACAACCACAAAGATTGTTTATGGTACATACACTCTAGGTCGCTAGCATGTCTATGGTCTCTCTCTCTTTTGTTTTTTCATTCGAATAAGTTGTAACCGAGTCTTGATAATCTATATATATAAAAATGAAACCCGTTTTCCGTTGTCACGGCATCACGCCTGAACGGCTGAACCGATTTCGCTAATTCTTTTTTTAAAATGTTCATTGAAGTCCAAGGATGGTTCTTACGGTGAGAAAAATTCGAATAATTGCCGGGAAAGCCCTAAAACAGACCTTTTCTTTTTCCCATACAAATGTTTTTTTACTAAAATGTAGAGTCAATTTGAACTTTATTCCTACACAATAAAGTTTCTTCTAAGGCGGGACGAAGTTCGCCGGGACAGCTAGTAAAATAATAAATTAACCAGCTGGTTAATTATAAAGTCAGGAGTTTCATTTCCGCTGAATCCGTCAACTCCGACCGATCTACGAAACAAGCGCGGAACTACAGATAGTTCCACATAGGTTATCTGTCAGTTAAATTTTGTCTGTAGGTATTGAAACGGGTAATTAAAATCTTATTTACCTAATTCTTACTTCAAAGTTGCCAATTAAAAAATCTACTACATTTTGGTAGAAAAGCCAGTGTCACATTAATTATTTAAAAAAGGTGTTTTTTTACTTACAGCAATAGGGATGATGACTACATTAAAAAAAAATGGCATTATTTTTAGTCCATCTTTTAGACCATTCAAAAATATTCGACACATATTTTTTGCTTTCTCAAATACATAAATAAATACAAAGATACAGAGCATCAAAGTTACCGAGTGGGGGGTATTGACGTCACTTCTAGGTTAAAACCTCCTTTTTTTAAGTCGGGTAAAAATTGTACTAAAGCGTGACGTCACGAGGAACTTTAA
The DNA here is from genome assembly GCA_947563765.1 of Anarsia innoxiella. Classification (NCBI taxonomy): domain Eukaryota; kingdom Metazoa; phylum Arthropoda; class Insecta; order Lepidoptera; family Gelechiidae; genus Anarsia; species Anarsia innoxiella. The sequence continues at coordinate 753,614 of OX387419.1, read as the reverse complement.
CCCAGTGTTTCTTTGTCATTTTTAGTTTAAGAGAAAAAAGAAAAAATACGTGTCGAATATTTTAAAATAATCTATGTGATAGACTAAATGTATTTTTTAAGTCATCTCTATAGGGTGACTTTAAATAAGTGAACGATAAAAAAGTATATGCATGTACTCGTGATAACAAACAACTTTTACTATGGGGCTAAGTTCGAAATCATACAAAAAAAATTGTTCCGCCATACTATCAGCTGATGCATTTTGTATGGGAGTTCAAATTTTTTGGAATGATTCGAAGTTGGTCCCATAGTAAAAGTTGTTTGTTATCATGAGTACATGCGTATCCTTTTCTATCGTTCACTAATTTAAAGTCACCCTGTATTTATAGTTTAACGGTTTTGAATAGTGTTGTAACGATGTCGATTTTTTTTATCGATAACATCACTAATATTACTTAAAGCATTCTATTTACTAAAGTATGTACAAACAATTATTTTAATATTAAAAAAAGATAAGTTTCATAAAAGTCTGATTATATCGACATAATTATCCTATCTCTTTTATACCCCAAATAAACGGCATAAGCTAGAAAAAGAAAGCAAAAATACGTCCAACATTACAAGTATTACAACGCACTTTATCGTACTATCTCGCTCTAGCATATCACAATAATCGCGAGATAAAAAGAGATAGGAAACAAAATGGCGTTTGACTTTTATAACACTAGTCTTTGATTGGGATATTACATTTTTATTTATTTTTAAAAACATCTTCACCTAACCTAAAATTTAAAGAAGCTATATGTTACATAACTTCTCATTACTTTTGGAACGATGAATTATTATTTTAAGGAGTTAACTTCACTTTATAAAAACACACAGAATGGAATATTGTTTGAAACCAATGTAAGCAAATCACATTGGCTAAATTATTACATATATTACACATGTATTCATAATTTTAAAAAGAAATCAATCATACACCGATTTTATAGAATAAACCTTTTCGATATCGATAACCAAATCATCGACACTTTGCAGCACTAAATTTCTCACATCCCTGCATCATTACACGGACTACTAAATCTATCGACATTTTCCGATATCGATAACCAAATCATCGAACAGATATCGACAACTGAATTACCATCACATTTCCAGCACTATTTTTTTCCTATCCCTGCTTAGTTACACTGAAGACTAAATATATCGACACTTTACGATATCGACAACTGAACTATCGACATTTTACAATATCGACAACAGAATGTATCGATAGGTACTTTCCAATACCTGTAACTGAATTATTAACATATTCGAAATAGACAATTAAATCTATCGATACTTTCCAATATCTATAACTGAATTATCGTCACTTTTGTCGACAAAAACTATCGACACTCCGACATCGACACATGAACTATAGTCCTCTCCGATATCGACACATTCCAACATCAACAACTGAACTATCATGATATCGACAACCAAATCATCGACGTTTTCCCATCACTATACCGTACGAAACTAAACCCGCAGTTAAACTATTGGTGCTACAGTTACAGTTAATCTATGGTTTAAGCCGTTTGTAGTTAGCGAGGTGACTATTTAGATGCTGCGCTAGTTGGTCTGCTCGGTCGAATGATGCCTGCAAATAAAAGTTTAGTTTAGTTAGATTAATATTAATTTAAAAAAGCATAAGTATGTTTATCGTGGATGGGTTTGCCAGAAAAAAAAACAATTATGTATAAGGGCGCGTTCCCACTATGTCGTGACGACAGATAATCGTGTAGTTTTAAGTGACACAATTTACTGTCGTGTCGTACTAAATGTGAACACCTCCATTTAAACATATAAGCCACGACACTTAAAACTACACGATTATCTGTCGTCATGACATAGTGGGAACGCGCCCTAAAGATATACAGAGTGTTAGGAAAAGTATCACTTTCCTTTTAACCAAGTATAGTGTTAGTGATGTAGAATACATTCCATGAAACAAAATTTTTTTTGGAACTCATTTTTAATCAAGAATTTCATCTATCCATCCATCGGCACAAACGTTGACATTTATAATATTAATAGGTTTATAGGATAATAAAAAAAAACACTAAAATACGCTTTAGCTCGCACTAAACATGCTCCATCATCAGATCAGTTCGAAAGTACCATATTATTGTATTGTCATCAGAACTCAGAGCGTGTGCAAAATTTCATCCTATTCGAAGACCGGGAAGTGTCAAATAAAGATTCCAAGATTTGTTTACATACATAGTAAGTTACAAGTGAAGCTAATATAAAGCGTGTAATTCCTACCTTACAAACCACACAGCGATAGAGCTGTTTAGCGTGATTATGCATATGCCTGGTGAGCGAGTGCGCGTGGCTGAACCGCTTGCCGCACTGCGCGCATGCGTGCGGCAGCGCCGCCGGCGACAGCGACGGGTGCGCCGCCGCGCGGTGGCGCCGCAGCTGCTCGTAGCGCCCGAACACCGCGCCGCACACGCCGCAGCGGCCTGCGGGATGTTCATGTATAAAAAACAGGTTCCACACTATTCACCTAGGTTAACAATAACCTAATAATAATATCTACCAGTAGCTATTATTCGTATGAGCAAAAAATTCTAAAACAAAACACATTTGTTGTATGGAATTGTTATTATAATTCTATTTTAGATTTTTTTATAGCTTACTCTCTCTCTCTCGCTCACTCACTCTCTCCCGCTCACTCACTCTCTCTCTCTCTCTCACTCACTCTCTTTCTCTCACTCCCCTTCTCCATCTCTTATTGTTCCCATTCTCCCAATACCCTCATATCTTAATTCCACCAATCTCTTAAACAACTTGGTCTTCCATGAGAGACCTATGCAGTGGCCAGATATAGCCTGAGATGATGATGATCCACAGTCAGCACCTGGTATTCCACTGCCCCTTCCCTATACCCAATCCCCCGAAAACCTTACTGCTCTCGAAGCACCTGGTATTCTATTGCCCCCGATCTCCAAAGCTCCTAATATTCCTTTCCCCTAGTCTTCCACATCTCCCAGTCTTTTGACTGCTCCCAATGCCAGCAAGCCCTCAAATCTCCCGGTCTTCTCTTCTTAAGACTCAACGCCCTTAATAACTTACCCCCTCTACCTTCCCCTAGTTATCCCCCCCACATACCAGCCCGATCATTCAAGGTAGGCGTGTCCTGATTACAGCATAATCACCCGGTCTTTCTCTCCCCCCCAGTCTTCCCAATCAACCCCTTCTAACGTCCCCCCACATACCAGCCCGGTCATCCAGCGTGTGCGTGTCCTGATGCTGCTGCAGCTCCTGATCATCCTCGAAGCAGCGCCGGCAGACCTCGCAGCGAACTGTCATGGCGCCGCGGTGGACTAACGCTCTGTGGAAAAAGTTAGGTTAGGTTATGTATTATTTTTTCCAAGGAATTTCTGGCTTGACACTTACGTTGTGCCTTTTTAATGGAAATATACAAAAAAGATGTGGTAATTGAAATACATGATAGACGATCCATAGTCTACTCGGTCTTTTGAGAAGACCTACCTACGGTCTTTCGGCACAGGATTTTGTCTCTATTTAAGACGACAATAAGTAAGTGTACGTAAAGTACGTATTACCAGTTTTTTTTTAATAAGATGTATATTTCTTTTTCATTTTTGAAAACCAAAATTATTTTTAAGAGGCCATTTATTAGCCATTAATTTTTGAACTGATATTTTGAGTAAGCCACCGGTCTTTCCAGTAGACCATCGCATTTTCAAGCAAACCAATACCATTATGAATACACCATCACAATTTAACCAGTCTTTCCAAAAGATCATCGGTCTTTCGAGTAGACCGTCGGTCTTTTGAGAAGAACATGGCATTTTCAAGCATACCAATACTATTATGAATACATCATCACAATTTAACCAGTCTTTCCAAAAAAAAACTATCGGTCTTTCGAGTAGACCATCGGTCTTTCGAGTAGACCATCGGTCTTTCCAGTAGACCATGACTTACTTGTGGTCCCAGAGCTTCTCCCGGCGATTGAAGGTCTCGCTGCAGCAATCACACTCGTACCGGTCTGAAGAGCGCGTGCGCGAACGAGAGTTACCCCCACCACGGTTTTGGTGGCTTCGACGGTGAATTCTGAAGGCAAAAAAGAACAAAATTAACATTTAATAAGAATAATTGTAACACCTTTCCCAACTTGTGAATAAATGAATTTAGGCATGATGACTAGCAAATTTTTGTTAGTCCAACACACAGATTATTTTAAAATATTGGAAACGTATTTTTTTCTTTTTTATCTTGAACTAAAAATTACAAAGATACACTGGGTTTAAGTTCCTCGTGATGACGAAACCCCCCACTCCGTATCACTCCGTAATAGCCTAAAAGACGGACGAATTATTTTTTGAATTTTTGAATGTAGTCATCATCCTTATTACATACACATACATGATAGCGCATCCAAAAGTCCGAGATACCTGCCGAATATTGTCACCAGTGCTGTGTTTTTGATTATTATCGTAATATGAAATAACTCTTGTAAAACAAACTGTTATTTACAAATTGTTAAAATTAACGATAGTTAATAATTGTTATTGTCAAAACATTGTATTTAGGAAACTATTGTATTATCGTTGTGGCAAAGTAAATAACACGTGGTACTTTCTTGTCAACAAATGTTTATCACGCCACTCGTCGGTCGCGCCACTACCACCTCCACCCGAGCAGGTAGTGGGGAGAGCGGGGAGTGGATATAAAAATCAGTGCGCTCTAAAGGGCGTCATTCTGTATGAAATCATTGTACTGAATATACCTCAAGTACTTGCTCAAAATGAGTCATTGTTTAATTGGCGCTCGCTGTTCACAATCACCAACTCCTGTTAGTCTCCCTATTCTAACATCAGAAGAGCGAGACGGACAGTACGCCCAAGAAGAACCGCTTAGCCCAAGAATCTACTCTTCAAACTTTCCGCTTCTGTGTGGACTATCACATCCAGTGATCTTGAACACCGTGGAAGACAACAACTACGACAGGATTATTGGGGAAAGAGTGAGGACCAACAACAACGGAAATGAGCGTTATAAGAAACTGATGCAATGAAAGAGACAACAAGTGAAAAATTAACCTCCCAAACCGGAAAACAAAACAGGAAACTCAAGTTAAGTGAACTTTATTTACCTAAGACGCACTGTCAACATTATAAAATTACAATATTTGAACAGGAATCTTCTTATGTCATGTGAAAAATTTTGTACAGTTATAACTTGTAACAAAAGACTCAGTTTCCTTTAAAAACAATCTTCATATATCGTAGAAAACCTTCCCTACGATTTCATACGCAGTATGGAATGGACTCCTTTATGATCCCAGGCTTCAATACCAACAATTTCAATACAATCTCAAGAAATAGCATGCTAATTGTTTTGGTAGCACAAAAACAGCTAAATTTAGATGTAACAGATACCGACTTACCCAATCGTTCTAAAAGATATCTTCTTTTTCTTTATTTATTATCTATCATATTCCATTATCTATTTCTTTATATTTGGACTAGAGGCAGTCCGCGACTTTGTGCGCGTTTGTTGTCATACCTATCTTAAATTATGTATCCAGAAATAATATACCTAGTATTTGTGTCGTTCTAATGTGTGAGCTTTTGTATTGCCAAGTTTCATCGAGATCTGTTGAGTGGTTTTCGCGTGATAGAGTGGCAAACGTCCATCCATCGGCACAAGCATATACAGTTGTAATATTAGTAGGATTCAACAAACCACAATAATAAAGTTCTAACTGGCTGCATAACTAGGTACTCAACTCAACTTAAAGACCCTCACAAAATCATAGAAAGACGATAAAATCACTTAGGAAAAGAAAAAGATAACCATATTAATTAGTTCATCTCCTTATGCAAGCGCAAATTCTCCACGTTACAAATAATAAATAAAATAAAAAGACATTTAATCACAGTCCAATAGTAAAACATGAAAAAGTAAATGAATCAGTCTTTATACGCTGCTATGTAATGGCTTAGGAAATTTTGCACAGTGTTGTTTTTTTTTTCTCTCTCTCTTCAGTCTTCGCCTAAAAAACAAATTTTAACTCCACAGTTGGTAATAAAAATAAAACGATTAAATTAAATTGCATGGACATCATGTGCTGTGCAAGGCTACGTTCAAAGACTCTCATCTTATATTTATGTATACAATAAGAATGGAATGCACTCGTTTAAAAAAAAAAGATTATAAATTCAGTGTTTCCTAATCCCCAAAGACGAGGTTTCACCCACTACCGTCCCTATGCAGGATTTCTGGCGCACCAGCAAACATTCCTTGCATTTTCTGTTATTTATGAACACTGTCGATGACCATTACCCCTTCCCTTTTATTCAACACAAAATTGACAAACTTGGTACTGCAAAGTATAAAACAACAACTTTGGAACAACTTCAGCTTAGAAACCTACAACTTAACAACTTTAAATAAGTACCTATGGACTCCAGATTTCATCAAATACCAATCAGTATAGATTAAATAAATAAATAAAAAGAAACAGCCTTTATAACTCCCGCAGACAGGTTATAAATACCTACTATACTGTAGTATTATGTAACGCACTATCCGTGTACTAGCATGAAGTTACTTATTCAAACTTTGTAAACTATAAAAATAATATACCTAGCACTTGTATACGTGAACGACGCACTCATTACATCTCAAACCCCAAAAGAAGGTCTATGGAAAGACTACTTGAGTACGACTTTCGTATTAATCGAATACTTAAGCAATCGTGTTGAGAATGGCTAAGTAAAACCCAAGCCCTTTTATAGTATAGCTATAAAAATAATAATAATAATAATAAAAAACAATTGCGATAATTTAATTATACAGCACATTACTTCTATAAAAAAAAAACCTACCAAACCGACGCAAAATCAAAATTATATCAGGCAGGTACCTAGTAATTTCCTTATTAACCTCAATACCGGTACTATTGATTTACGATTCAGATTTACCTGTACATATTAATAATAACTTCTTAAATCTCTATACGGTGCGCTTCTAAAAACGTCAAAAAGTAAGTAAAGTCAGCTGTTATAGTATGAAAGCCACAGATGCCGAAAAAAATATATGATTTACGTGAATTAGTAGAAACTCTCGCAGAAAAAAAAAAAGTAATAGAAATACACACTTAACTACCCACTTATAGTCGGAAATTAATTTTAATTACAGGCATCTCGCATCTAGCAATAGTGGGGTTCTTACAAGGTCTGGAATTTAAGATCTAGAAATTAAATGTCGGAAAACATGACTCATGTAGATTATTTAGGTCGCGATCCCCAAATCAATATCTTATTACTAATGATCATGATCAATAAACAATTGTTGAACGAAAAAGGGAACTGAAGGTAAAACTATTAAAAGCCTCAAAAATTCACAAGCAAGTTTAAGACAAAAAAAATAATACCTATAGTTAACCTCAAAAACTACTTATTTATGATAAAAACAAAATGGAAATTCAATCCCGCATAGGGTTGTCCCAGATCCACTACCTATCGTGAAACTCTTCTTAACGCCTGATGGGAAAGAACACCAAAAAAATAAATAAAAATAATAATAATAATATCATGATGAGAATAGTTCTGGTTCCAACATGGGTGGTCATACGTTTGAACACGAGTTAGGTCCTATTCTGACAAATGTTACATTGCAAAATAGGTAGGAAAGAAAAAACCGGTAAGAAACACATACGAAAACCACTAATTCAATTACATAAAATTTACGTGGACCTTTTAGGAAACCTAACATGTTGTGAACGAAGAACATATGCCTGTGTAGCAATAGATAGACGTATTTACAAGTCCTCATAAATTCATTACCCACGAGATAAAAGTATAGACCTTATTTAAAAAGCTCTTCAAGACATAAATTAATCACATTGAATCTCTTTCTAGGATATCTTTGACTGAGAACCAGCAATCATGAGCATGAACAACACGCCATCTCCGGACAAATTTAAAAAAAAAAACTGACAAGTAAAACGGTTGATGCGAGCTTTATGAGATTATTTGATAATTGAATAGGTAGTCTGACAGCTTGCTGATTTGTGAAACTTTGTTCTTGATTTTGTGTGTGATTCCTCAACGGAGTTGAATACACAATGTGAAATGGATTTTTATTAATTTGTAAACGAGCTTTTCTTTCTTATTAACTTATTTTCTAACCACTGGACATTGGCGAAATCAGGGAGGGACCGCCGCGCTGCCGGGAATTGAATTGAATTATTTGATAAGTTTTGCTCAAATATAAAATACGAGAAGATTACAAAAAATATATATATTAAAGAACTCCAACTTACAATAAACTGCACGAAACCAAAAAGAACTCATCGGAAAGTCTGCTGCTCACCACAAATTGAACAAATGACTAATAAATATAGGAGTCGACAAAGACGAACCTAGAACAGAAGCAATGACCAGAATGGCCGAAACAGCTTTATAAAAAGTAAAGAATGGTTTCACACCAAATATGCAAATATCATTCCTATTAGATTACACGATGTCGTACTTTGCAAAGACACCCAAAATGATCCGGCAATAAACTAGAACCAAATTTCAAGATAATCAAGATACTAATTTGACAATAAAAGATATGAAGTTAAGTAAATGAATGAAAAATTAAACAGTAAGCTAATAACGGTAGCTCACGAACATGTAAGACCCACTCCAAACCTATCGGTGGACCCAGAATCACGCAGATAATGACCGTGATAGCAGTAGTAATAGTGTCGGCCACTCATCGGGTCGGAAACTTATCGTTCTGAGCCCGATGACTGGGCTAGCCAGAGTTGAGATTTGAAGGTATCAGCCACTCATCAGGACGGAATATAATCGTTCTGAGCCTGATGACTGGGCCAGCCAGAAATAAAGAAAGTGTGAATAAGAATCAAAAGTATCGGCCACTCATCACGACGGAATATAATCGTTCTGAGCCTGATGACTGGGCCAGCCAGAAATAAAGAAAGCGTGATTAAGAATCAAAAGTATCGGCCACTCATCAGGACTGAATATAATCATTCTGAGCCTGATGACTGGGCCAGCCAGAAATAAAGAAAGCGTGAATAAGAATCAAAAGTATCGGCCACTCATCAGGACGGAATATAATCGTTCTGAGCCTGATGACTGGGCCAGCCAGAAATAAAGAAAGCGTGATTAAGAATCAAAAGTATCGGCTACTCATCAGGACGGAAAATAATCGTTCTGAGCCTGATGACTGGGCCAGCCAGACATAAAGAAAGCCAGAATAAGAATCAAGAGTATCGGAGGCCACTTAACAGGACGGACACTTAAGAGTCCTTGCCTGTTAACTGGGCCAAGTCTGTCATAAAAAAAGGTATCGGCCACTCATTGAGATTTTCCTTATGACTGGGCCAGCCTTGTAAACAACTGTCAATCACTAATTTCAAGTAATGATAAAAAGGGGAGAGAGAAAATGTTCCTTGTTACAGATTCAGAATACTGGCTGCTCAGAGCGCGAGCAGTAATGCAGAATGGCCGTGATAGCGCATCCAAAAGTCCGAGATACCTGCCGAATATTGTCACCAGTGCTGTGTTTTTGATTATTATCGTAATATGAAATAACTCTTGTAAAACAAACTGTTATTTACAAATTGTTAAAATTAACGATAGTTAATAATTGTTATTGTCAAAACATTGTATTTAAGAAACTATTGTATTATCGTTGTGGCAAAGTAAATAACACGTGGTACTTTCTTGTCAACAAATGTTTATCACGCCACTCGTCGGTCGCGCCACTACCACCTCCACCCGAGCAGGTAGTGGGGAGAGCGGGGAGTGGATATAAAAATCAGTGCGCTCTAAAGGGCGTCATTCTGTATGAAATCATTGTACTGAATATACCTCAAGTACTTGCTCAAAATGAGTCATTGTTTAATTGGCGCTCGCTGTTCACCATCACCAACTCCTGTTAGTCTCCCTATTCTAACATACATACATATCCGTCACGCTTCCCCATCGAGGTAGACAGAGACCTCCCTCCACTTGCTACGATACAAACATTCTCGTTACCAAAGTAGATTCGCATACAAAACCTGAAACGCGGTATCGAAGTTTTTCCCGCGCTGAGTATATAAGCAAATTCCAAAATCTTCTCCATCGAGGTAGACAGAGACTTCCCTCCACTTGCTACGATACAAACACGCCTCTTTCACTTTATACACATTCATCAGTCTCCTCATACATGTGTGTCGGGTTAGGGTAGATGTATCTATGGTCTACTGTGTTTGTCTATGGTCTACTACTCACTTGAGCGTCACCCTAGTGGAGTACCACTTCCTACAGATGTGGCACTGGAAGCTCTTGTCGGCGCTCTCGTTTTCAGATTCGCTGATCTCGTCTTGTTCAGCGCGCACTTCCGCCGGATCGCCGTTCCGTTCCGGATCGGAATCCGATTCCGAATCGGATTGGGCGTTGCTGTACGACCACGCGCCGAATGATCTGCTGATGGGTGAGAAAGAGGGTACTATTAGGGTGGATATCAAACGCATCCATAGCAACGTAGCATAGCACATCTCTGGTGGAAAGGCACTTTTGTAAGAAATTATTTACATATTTCGTCCCGTTTTTTGGGGAAAGTAGTTAAGTTTCGTATTAGGTATCTACAAACAGTTAAACACAAGGATACAATACAACATACTTTATACAGGATGTTAGGAAAAGTATCACTTTCCTTTTAATCAGGTATAGTGTTAGTGAAGTAGAACACATTCCAAGAAAAATAAAAAATAAAAATTTAACTCATTTTTAATTAAGAATTTCATTACTAAACGCGCGCTTTAACATTAACATGATTGAAAATGAGTTCAATTTTTTTTCCTTGGAATGTTTTCTACGTCACTAACACTATACCTAGTTAAAAGGAAAATTATACTTTTCCTTATACCCTGTATAGAAATATAGGGCGTTTTTATTGAGCATAGGCTTATGCCTATCTGTCCCACGTACGCTATGAATCGTCCTGGTAACTAAGGTGTAATTGACGAAAGACCTGGTCACCCATAGTACAGAGTATCCTAGTTTGGGGACCAGGTAGTATCTTAACTTAAAACACGTACCCCCTATGAATTATGAAATCTCATAATATATATAATATATAGATTATTATCTATATATATAAAAATGAAACCCGTTTTCCGTTGTCACGGCATCACGCCTGAACGGCTGGACCGATTTCGCTAATTCTTTTTTTAAATGTTCATTGAAGTCCAAGGATGGTTCTTACGGTGAGAAAAATTCGAATAATTGCCGGGAAAGCCCTAAAACAGACCTTTTCATTTTCCCATACAAATGTTTTCTTACTAAAATGTAGAGTCAATTTGAACTTTATTCCTACACAATAAAGTTCATTCTAAGGCGGGACGAAGTTCGCCGGGACAGCTAGTTCCATATAAATATTATGATTAGAAGCACGTTTGTGGCACGCAATGTTGACAAGTCTGCATTGCGGGATCAGCCTGTTTTGGCGCTCAAACTTTTATTATACAACATTTTTTTGTTTTAAAATGTTTACAAAATTTTTGTAAACATTTCATAATATGCAATGTTTCTAGCTTATTTCTAGCTTTAATTAACCTAAGAAAATGCCAACCTATGCCAACTAACCTATCATCCTCATGTGTGTTATTAGTCTTGTCTGCGTTCTTATTATCATCAGAATCCGAATCAGAGCTGTCTGAGGAACTGCTGCTGCCTGATGATGATGATGAACTGGATCCTGAACTTGAGCTTCCTGTTGGAGACGGGGTTTACTGGTTAATGAAGGGTTGAATTTGAAAAAAAAGATCAGTAAGTTAATAGTCTAAACTTTTCAAAAGACCAAGATTTGAATTTAAAAGCTAATGAAACTTTACTCATACATTGAAAAGAACATTAGTCTACTGAGAAGACCAAGGTCTTTTCGATAGACCAAACACACTTCCAACGAAATACCAATTCTCTCTACTATTCAGTATTCACTCTAGTAAAACATTGAAAAGAACACTGGTCTTCTTAGTAGACCGTGGTCTTTTCAGTAGACCAAACACAATTTCAATCAAATACCAATTCACACTCTAGTAACAGTAGTAACACATTGAAAAGACATTTGGTCTACTGAGTAGTCCATGGTCTTCTCGAAAGACCATACCTGATCCCGAACTACTGCTATCAGAATCCGAGTTGGAACTATCCTCTAGCTTCTCCACGCGATTCTCCATTTCTTTCACTGACGAATTGCCTGTAAATTAGAAAAAATCCTAATAATATTATAAATGTCGATGGATGTTTGTTACTTCATCACGCAAAAACTACTGAACAGATTTTGTTGAAAGCAAAATTGTAGCTTATACATCAGAATAATACATAGGCTATATTGTTTTATGATATTGTGTACATTTTCCAAGTTATAACTAAAAAAAATCGTACAAAGTCGCGGGCTAGTATGTAATCAAAACCAGAAAAAACATATAATTTTAATATTTTATTATACTGTTTGATTGGTAGATCGAAATGTCAAATATTAGTGATGTAGTGTATGGCGGTAGGTTTAGATATAGTTAAGTAGGTAGTTGTAAATATACAGGGTGTAACAGAAAGGGCATATAAAGCCGAAACACAGCGATAGTCCTCATGAAACTGAACAACTTTCCCCAAGGAACATGGGTCGTAACTTGAAAAAAAAATTTGGATCGCCCATACTTACTCGATCAGCTGATCGGGCATTTTGTATGGGGAGGCGAATTTTTTTTTTCGAGTTACGTTACGACCCATGTTCCTTGGGGAAAGTTGTTCAGTTTCATGAGGACTATCGCTGTGTTTCGGCTTTATATACCCTTTCTGTTACACCCTGTATAGACACCCTTTAGAAAAAAATCTCTATATATTAGTCATAAATACAGGCTACAGTGCTACAAGGATCTTTTAGCACGTGGCGGAAATCGGAACTAACGATATCATCTTGTAAATTATCATTATTTTGAGTTATTTATTCACCACCCACACCCTCCTGACAATGTCACTCAAGTGCCAATAGATCCTTGTAGCACTGTTATAAGTAAAAGACTCATTCCTTACCTTCGGAACTCCTAATAGAAAGCACTTCGTCCTCATCTTTCAGTCTTTGTTGGTCAGGGTTGGGTTTCTTGAAATTCGCAGCCAGCAGATGAGCTTCGTACAGGTCATCCTGTCAAGTCAGAGTCAGAGTCAAATAACGACTACATTAAAAAAAAATGCCAAGTGTGAATTAGACTCGGCGCCGAAATGTTTCGTATCATTCATGCAAAAAAGGCCAAAAAATAAAGTTTGTTGTATGGGAGCCCCCCTCAGTTATTATTATTATTATATTTTTAGTATTTGTTGTTATAGCGGCAACAGTAATACATCATTTGTGAAAATTTCAACGCTCTAGCTGTAACGGTTTTTGAGATGCAGCCTGGTGACAGTCGCATACACATACCTTATCAATGTTAGCATATTTCTCATGTATATGCCGTAACGCGCGCAAATTTTCATCTAAGCTCAAAGAGTCGGACGCTTGGCTTGGGGATCCTGTAACAAAATTATTTTGTTATGATTGATTATGATAAAATTACAAACTTATGATAATAAACAACTTTTATTAAGGAACCTTTATCGAGATCATGTTTGTACAGGTGGATGGATGGAAGTGAGGTCGTTTGTTACTATTACACGAAAAACAACTGAACAGATTGTAATGAAACTTTAAAATAATGCAGCTTGCACATTAGAATAACCACAGGGGCTGAGATATATTGAAAATGAAAATATTGTTTATTTATCCGAAATAGGAAATACAAAGGTACACACATTGAGTTATACGGTATAGGTACACAATTACTTAAATTAGTCCTAAGTAGATCCAGCCTTAAACTAAATTAACAGAGGTCCCCAAACTAGGCAGAGCCTGTATCTTGGGGAACCAGATTACAGTTAGTTTACAGAATTTGTGCAATTTGGTTTACCTAAATTATAAACAATATAATTTTTAACCAATTAAATTATTATTTTTAGATATTGTGTATGAATTTGTAGAATAACACAATAGGCTATATTATTTGCAGATATCATGATTATTTCCAAGTCCAAGTCGCCGGCAGCCACTAGTAAAAATAAAAATCTTTTACTAAGAAAACATTAATATCACCAAAATAGACTTTCCATCACCTAAATAAATCATTGTTATTTCTTTTTACCGCCGGGCTAAGCTGGCGGCTTTACGTCATACGAATGGCAGCTGTCAAAAAGCTGGCGGCTTTACGTCATACGAATGGCAGCTGTCAAAAAGCTGGCGGCTTTGGTGAGTAGATAACATAAAGCTAACGCTAGATTCGCAAAGTCACTTACCTAGATCAGGTTCATCATCGCTATCCAGTGTGATTGTCTCATTATTTGAAGTCGGCATCAGGTTGCTGCGGACGCGGATTTCTGGAAATAATAATAATAAAAATATTATACATACATACTCGTGGACATGTGCATTCTTCCAACCTTGACATACGGTGCACAAACTTGGTCTTTGACTGAAGCTCAAAAGTCCAAACTCAAGGCTTGCCAACGGGCTATGGAGCGCAGTACTACTTCCCTAAAATATGTGGAAGGGGTTGATGGCTGGCACATGCGTTGAGACCTGTGTGAAGGTGCTGCTGTGATGGCCGGTCATGTCATGCGGATCCCATCAAACTAAGCCTTTCAGTTCTCTGTTTCCCATTTACTTACTTTACTTTTCCTGGATATTGTGGGGTCAAATTTTTATTATTTATTTATGGATAGCTCTTTTGAAATATTAATTTTATTATATGTTTCTGTGTTTATACCTGAGATTTGTAAAACTTAAATTGAAAAGAGCAACCCTACAGAGTTTCTTGCTAGGTTCTTCTCTGGGGAAAACTGCACTCTTGCGAATCTAGCATTAACTTTAAAAAATGACCCGTCCTAAGTGTTGTCAAAACCTACAGGATTAAATGATATTTCATTTCAGTATGCTTGGTGTAAAACTTACTGACAAGGTAAGAAACACCATACTGCGCTCTAAAACGCGTATTGCTGATGTGGCAAAAACAGCTGCCAGGCTGAAGTGGGATTGGGCCGGCCACGTCTGTCGCATTCCAGAAGACTTATGGGCAAAAACAGCTACCCAATGGCTACCAACTGCCAAACGGCGTCACGGCAGACCACGGAAAAGGTGGCGGGATGAGCTGGATACCTTCTTAAGTAGCTGGGCGGAGGAAGCTCGAGACAGAAAGTCTTGGCGTGTGAGGAGAGAGGTCTTTGCCCAGCAGTGGGACACGTGTGGCTAAATAAGATAAGATAAGACATACTATATGTGAAAAGTTGAAAATAGGCTGTATGGTATTTGATCCTTGACTGTCCTGAATGGACGTATAAAAAAAAGAGTTGAAAGTGTAGACTCATGTCGGTGGAGCAACCACCATTTAGACCTATCTTCTAATTGTTACTTCTTGTAACAGGACGTTAACTTTCTCCATCACTTGAGTAAAGTGCATCTCTTTCTCTTCCCCTCAACCTTTCCTTTAAAGTAAAACTATTTTAAGTATATATAGGTACGTCAAAAGTTAAAAGATTGTTAAGTTAAATATCCAGTTTATTTTTTATTTTATCTTATCTTATCTAGCCATCACTGTCCCACTGCTGGGCAAAGGCCTCTCTCCTCTTCTTCCATGATTCCCTATCCTGGGCCGCCTCTGCCCAGACATCCAAGAAGGCGTCCAGCTCATCTCGCCACCTTTTCCGTGGTCTGCCGCGAGGTCTTTTGGCTGTTGGTTGTCATTGGGTTGCTGTGATTGCCCAGAGATCGTTCGCACATGACATTTTTTGAAATGATTTAATACATAAGAGAGACAGAGAGAGAGAGAGAGAGAGGGGGGAAAGAGTACCCTAAACCGACGTGCATGTATGAGGAGACTGATGAATGTGTATGAAGAGAAAGAGATGTGTTTGTATTGTAGCAAGTGGAGGGAAGTCTCTGTCTACCTCGATGGGGAAGAGACGTGATAGATATGTATGTATGTATGTCATACTCACTGGGCTGCTGTTGTTGTTTCGCTAAATCCGTCTTTCGAGGCCTACCGCGTTTGCCTTTCACCTTTTCACCGCTCTGAAGTAAAAAAAAAACATCGTATATTAGAGAATAAATATACTTATAAATTAATGTTTTTAACTGATTGCAGAAAAATATCGCTATACGGAGTCGAAATTAGCAGATTGCCACTTTCCAAAGATCGATGTAGGTAGATAAAGTAAAGGACGATTAAGTTAGCATGATGACTAAAACATGTTTTTACTCCATCACATAGATTATTTTAAAATTTTCGACACGTATTTTTTCATTTTTCTCTTAAACTAAAAATGACAAAGATACACTGGGTTAAAGTTGCTCGTGACGTCACGCCTTAGTACGATCTTTACCTAGGAGTGACGTCAATACGAGGGGTATTACTCCGTAACTTTGATGCTCTGTATCTTTGAATTTGATTAGGTGAAAAATTTGTTTCAAATATTTTTTTATAGCGTAAAAGACGGACTAATTATTTTTTGAATTCTTGAATGTAGTCATCATCCCTAGTCTTGCGTAGGCCCGGCGTATTTTCTTATCGTGTACAAGCGCCCTTCACTGTGTTTCAACTAAATAAACTTTGTATAACTTACATCGTTTTTTTTAGCGCTCGGTGCCCGTTTTGTGTACTTTCTCTTAGCTCGGGGAGTAGATTCCCCTGCTGAAGATGACGCCGCCGAATCTGAAAGAACACATTTAATTTATTGCTTAAGTAAGGATAATGTATAATACTTCTTTAGTTAGAGAAAGAATGAGAAGTCAAGAGCGAAATGGAGGAATGAAGGAGAAAATCATCATGTCGTCCACACCGTGTCTGGCGACGGCGACTCCAGAAAGGTTGACATTTATGATTGTTGTTGAAGTGGGTGTTGGGCTCTGATGTGGCTTGCAAAGCCGAACTTGGTCTTAAAAATGCGAAGGAAGGAGAAAATAACGCGTTTATCATCATAAATTTAAGAGCGTCGCTCTGGTCGGTGTAGTCTACGCCACTCTTCTCTATTCTCCGTCCGTTTGAGTACCTGATACGATACAACTTCTAATCCCTCTTTTATTTGGTCTATGTAAGTCCTTCGTCTCCCTCTCTTCTCATCTCTCAGATAACGTAACATGAATCCAAAGAAAATTAAAATATTCATTTCAGTGGAAGAAATGGAGCGACAAGAGTTATTTTTTTATTAGCCTGTTTCGTCCCAGTGCTGGGCAAAAAGCCTCTCCCATGCTTCTCCATAGATTCCTGTCAGTTGCTGCTTCCCACCAATCTTCCCTGAATGTGCGTGAATGTGAAATGAAATGATCATTTAATCCTGTAGGTTTTGACAACACTTAGGACGGGTCATTTTTTAAAGTTAATGCTAGAGTCGCAAGAGTGCAGTTTTCCCCAGAGAAGAACCTAGCAAGAAACTCTGTAGGGTTGCTCTTTTCAATTACAAATCTCAGGCATAAACACAGAAACATATAATAAAATTAATATTTCAGAAGAGCTATCCATAAATAGAAATTTGACCCCGCAATATCCAGGAAAAAGTAAGGTAATAAATGGGAAACAGAGAAGTGAAAGGCTTAGTTTGATAGGATCCGACATGCGACAAGAGTGTAGCTCTTAAATTATGGATATAATGATGAAATTCTTCGTCATCATCAGCCCTTTTAACGTCCTCACTACAGACACACGAGCCTACTCTCATACGAGAGTGATTAGGTCGTAATCCACTTCGCTGACACTAATGCGGGTCGGTAAAGAAGGATACGGGATGACCAATATACGGGTGACCAATTCATCATTATTCCAGAACTAGCTGTACCCGCGACTTCGTCCGCGTGGAATACTGAGTTTGGCGGCGCTCGCGTCGCGTTTGCTTAACATGCGCTATTGAAATCAAAAGTAGCCTATGTCCTTTCTTAGGCTATAGCCTATCTGTGTGCCAAATTTCGTTTTAATCGGTTCAGCCGTTTTAGCGTCAAAGCGAGACAGACAGAGTTACTTTCGCATTTATAATATTAGTATGGATTAGGTATGTACTCTTTATGAGTTTATTTTTCTTAAGGTTGAGGGGAAGAGAGGCAGAGGAAGTCCGCGACGTACCTACTTCACTCAAGTGAAAGAGAAAGTTAACGTCATGTCGTATCAAGAAGTTAAAGCACTGGTAGAGGATAGGCCTAAGACGAATGCTCCACCGACAAGAGTCTAACTCTTAAGTTAAATGATGATGATGTACTCTTTATGAGCCCTTTTTATTCTTCTATAGTTTCAAATTATGTCGTATCCAGAAGTCAAGAAGAAAATCGAGAACAGAACTGAATGGAGGAAGAACGACAAGAGTATAGCTCTTAAGGGATTTATGGTGATGAAATTCTTAAGTATTCATGAAAATAGTATACGTAAACACAATATTTTTCAGGGAAATTACGTTTTTGAGACTTTTTTTATTAGCCTGCTGTATCCCACTGCTCGGCAAAAGCCTTTAGACACGTAAAATTATGAAATATGCTGGTCAAAGGCATTTTGACACTTAAAATTATGAAATAAACGTCAATTTTCAAAGCACGTCAATGCAAAAGTAAAAAATTAATGCCAATGTCTACCATGCATGCTTGTGCTATAAAATTTAAGAAAACGCATTATTTTATACGAATAACAAAGATTTTTAATAAATACAAGGTGAAACAGAAAAGGGGTATAAAGCCGAAACACAGCGATAGTCCCCATGAACCTGAACAACTTTCCCCAAGAAACATGGGTCGTAACTCGTAAAATCATTTTTGGATCGCCCATACTTACTCGATTAGCTGATCGGACATTTTGAATGGGGAAGCGAAATGTTTTTTTAGAGTTACGACCCATGTTCCTTGGGGAAAGTTGTTCAGTTTCATGAGGTCTATCGCTGTGTTTCGGCTTTATACCCCCTTTCTGTTACACCCTGTATAAATTTTATATAATATCTATTAAAAATGTAAAACATTTTCTTTTTTTTTCTATAATTTAATTAACATCCATTTTTACAATTCCATTAAAAAAAAATCTATAAAATTAACATCCATTTTGTAACAACAATTTTTTATTCGACTATCTACGCATTTTTTTTTTCTATTATCTGTCATGCCCTACGGTTTTTTTTTATAAAAAAATAAGCAACCAATTAAAAAAAAAAGACATCAAAAAAGTCGGCCATATTGTCTAAGCAAACATCTGACAGGCAACCTTATAAAAACACCAAAAAGTTTTCTACATTTTTTACGATCGTATTTTTTTTCAATTAAAAAATATATTATTTAAAAAAAATAACGTAACATTCACAAAATAACCGATTACCAATTTTTTTGTCTACATCCATGCATAGACACTACATAAAATGGCTGCCAGGTTTATGGTATTATGAATTTTTTTTCAGTGGTCATTCAATTTTTTTTCTATTTTTTGTCATTTTTCTGAATAAATATCATTGGTTCGATATAAGTATTATTACTTTTCTGCACTTATTCATTACAATACAAATATTCTTTATTGCATACAAAGATATAAGGTACATACACAAACAAGAATATAAGAAGCAACAGGCAGCCTTATTGCTGGGTAGCAATATCTTCCAGGCAACCTTTCATTCTGTACATTTTTAAAACAAATATTATATTTTTTGTCTGACTCTTTATTAAATATTTTTTTTTATTATATTTACAATGATAGAAAATACATATTTTGTGTGTATTTCTATCTGTTACCTTTTTCAAAATACAGGTGAATACCTGATAGCGAAGCATTAGGCGCGGTTTATACTGAAATGGCGTGGCGGAGGTGCGCGGCGGAAGCGTCTTGGCAAGAAAATTTTTAAAAGTATTAGAATAGTCGTATTTGCCGTAATTTCGTCCTTCGTCCGCGCTACTTGGCGGCGCCGTTTATAGCCCGGGGCGAGTGGACGAAATTACGGCAAATACGACTCTATTCTAATACTTTTAAGAGTTTTCTTGTCAGGACGCTTCGCCACGCGCCTCCGCCACGCCACTTCGGTATAAACCGCGACTTAGTAACAGATCTATTTCGCCATTTTTTTTAACTAAAAATCTTTTTTTTTTTTACATTTTTTTTAACAAAATGACCACCAAAAAAAACCTCACAAAACCCATATCAACCAACATCCATAACTCCAAATTTAATTTACCTCGTTTTTTCACGAACTGCCCAATACTATTCCTTCGCACTAAGACTTTCCGTTCGCCAATCTTAACTTTAGCTCCTTTAACCGGTTTCCTTAACACCGATTTTTTAGCTGAACCGTTAGTTTTTTTAACCGGATTTCTTTTTGCGGTATTATTCGGTATCTTTCTAATCCTCGCTGAGTTTTTTGTTGCAATTTTCGTTGGCGTTTTGGTGGCTGTTTTCTCTGATTTGAGAAGAAGAAAACATTGTTTTTTTAATTATTTTGTAGGGTACCTACCTAAGTATACAGGGTGTAACAGAAAGGGTATATAAAGCCGAAACACAGCGATAGTCCTCATGAAACTGAACAACTTTCCCCAAGGAACATGGGTCGTAACTCGAAAAAAAAATTTCGCCTCCCCATACAAAATGCCCGATCAGCTGATCGAGTAAGTATGGGCAATCCAAAAAATTATTTCGAGTTACGACCCATGTTCCTTGGGGAAAGTTGTTCAGTTTCATGAGGGCTATCGCTGTGTTTCGGCTTTGTATACCCTTTCTGTTACACCCTGTATAGCTATTGTATGTACTACGCATTCTTCCAACTTAGCAAATCATAGCGTCGAGTGAATGAAGTCAGTCGTCTCTCCTTCGCCCGTCGCGCTCACACGGCTCATTAGCAGCCAATACATAATGTTAACACGTTAGCGCGCGGTACCGGCTATAACCGTGAAATTAAGACTCAAAATAGCACGGTACGGTCCTTTCCGTAAATTTTAGTAATGCTTATGACCATTACTACGGTCACTGCTACTTAGTTTCCATTAAAAAATCACTTAAGCCACGCCCACTTCTTTTCCAGAAACAAACTCTTTTGTTGCTATTGTCAAAATTAAATAAAATGTATGTTTCTTTGAATCATAAGCTCATACTCACACATCATCACTACGGTAATGACAGTAATAGTTGTATGGGATTTTGTTCGAAGAGTGCGCCAGTGCGCCGTTGCAGCGATTACTGCTACAGCTGTTATTATTGTTATGTAGTGTTTTGATGTATCATAAAATAAACAGTACGGGATCAATGATTTCTACTGCCAAAGTACGAAAACCTACCGCGCACTAACGTGTTAATTGTGTAACTTTAAATATCGTTTGTATTGAACAATTAATTAATAATATACCCGGACTTTCGTGAACTGAAACTTTAACGTTTCACTTGTGCACCCTCCTTGATATCGTCATATTATAGACTCAACTTAATCAACCACAGACACGACTTACAATTTCTTAAGCCATTGAAAAAAAATGTATTTTCTCTGATTTCAAGCCCAAAAGATTTTTTTTTTATTGAAAAGTTATATCAGATTGATAGTAGTAAAATTATCCGACAAGCCAATTTTTTATACTTACAAGAATATGATGTCTTACAAAAATACTTAACTAGATTATTTCACACGGCGGCTAGTATTTCCGTCTTTCTCTCGTGAAGAACGATAGACAGAGATGGAAATATTTCCCAGTGTTAAATTTACTTCCAGACACGTTT
Source organism: Anarsia innoxiella (assembly GCA_947563765.1). Lineage (NCBI taxonomy): Eukaryota > Metazoa > Arthropoda > Insecta > Lepidoptera > Gelechiidae > Anarsia > Anarsia innoxiella. Next base: position 731,810 of record OX387419.1, on the reverse strand, counting down.
TACAAAATTTACCCTAACAACACAATTCTTTTTTTTTTAAAGCAATTAGGTGCAAAATGACACCAAATCATTTGAGTATAGTGATAATTAGTGACAAGTGACATTATGTGAGTATTTTGAGTTGCACAAGCCACACTATAGTGCTACAAGGATCTATTGGCACTTGAGTGACATTGTCAGGAGGACGTGGGTGGTGAATAAATAACTCAAAATAATGACAATTTACAGGATGATATCGTTAGTTCCGATTTCCGCCACGTGCCAAAAGATCCTTGTAGCATTGTATGATAAGTGAAGTGACCACACCATGAAGTTTTTACAGGGTGACTTTTAATTAGTGAACGATAGAAAAGGATATGCATGTACTCGTAACAAACAACTTTTACTATGGGACCAAGTTACAAATCATTCAAAAATTTTCGAACTTTCCATACAAAATGCACCAGCTGATAGTTTTAAATGTATTGGAGAACATTTTTTTTAATGGTTTCAAACTTAGTCCCATAGTAAAACACATACATATCCGTCACGCCTCTCTCCCATTGGGGTAGACAGAGACCACTTCCTTCCACTTGCTACGATACAAACACACCTCTTAAAACACACACACGCTCCTCTCTTCTTTCTCTCTCCATAATAAAAGTTGTTTGTTATCACGAGTACATGCATATCCTTTTCTATCGTTCACTAATTTAAAGTCACCTATTTACAGTTGACGTTAGGCTAGAGAAAAAAGTAACTTACCTCCAGTGGTGCGCCGCCTGTATTCTCTTTTAGCTTTTCTTTCTAGAGCTTCTGTAAAAAAGAAGAAAAAACATTTTACATACATACATACATACATACATACATATCTGCAACGTCTCTCCCATCGAGGTAGACAGAGACTTCCCTCCACTTGCTACGATACAAACATTCTCGTTACCAAAGTAGATTCGCATACAAAACCTGAAACGCGGTATCGAAGTTTTTCCCGCGCTGAGTATATAAGCAAATTCCAAAATCTTCCCCATCGAGGTAGACAGAGACTTCCCTCCACTTGCTACGATACAAACATTCTCGTTACCAAAGTAGATTCGCATACAAAACCTGAAACGCGGTATCGAAGTTTTTCCCGCGCTGAGTATATAAGCAAATTCCAAAATCTTCCCCATCGAGGTAGACAGAGACTTCCCTCCACTTGCTACGATACAAACACATCTCTTTCACTTCATACACATTCATCAGTCTCCTCATTTGTATTAATAACATATAAAATATCTTTAAAAAAAATAGTGTAGAAACAATGAGTGAAAAAAGATTTTTAAAAAAGGCGAGAGTGGAAGGAAATGTTGGGAGGGGAAGGCTAAGAATGTACCTCGATCAAATCGGGGACTTGCTAAAGAAATGCCAAGTCAGGAGGAGTACCCTAAACCTGCATGTATGAGGTGACTGATGACTGATACATGTCTGTCACCTCTCTCCCCCATCGAGGTAGACAGAGACTTCCCTCCACTTGCTACGATACAAACATTCTCACTTCATCCAAAGTAGATTCGCATACAAAACCTGAAACGCGGTATCGAAGTTTTTCCCGCGCTGAGTATATAAGCAAATTCCAAAATCTTCCCCATCGAGGTAGACAGAGACTTACCTCCACTTGCTACGATACAAACACATCTCTTTCACTTCATACACATTCTCTCTCCTCATTTGTATTAATAACATTTAAAATATTTTTTAAAAAAATAGTGTAGAAACAATGAGTGAAAAAAGATTTTAAAAAAGGCGAGTGGAAGGAAATGTTGGGAGGGAAAGGCTAAGAACGTACCTCGATCAAATCGGGGACTTGCTAAAAAAATGCCAAGTCAGGAAGAGTACCCTAAACCTGCATGTATGAGGTGACTGATGACTGATACATGTCTGTCACCTCTCTCCCCCATCGAGGTAGACAGAGACTTCCCTCCACTTGCTACGATACAAACATTCTCACTTCATCCAAAGTAGATTCGCATACAAAACCTGAAACGCGGTATCGAAGTTTTTTCCGCGCTGAGTATATAAGCAAATTCCAAAATCTTCCCCATCGAGGTAGACAGAGACTTCCCTCCACTTGCTACGATACAAACATTCTCACTTCATCCAAAGTAGATTCGCATACAAAACCTGAAACGCGGTATCGAAGTTTTTCCCGCGCTGAGTATATAAGCAAATTCCAAAATCTTCCCCATCGAGGTAGACAGAGTCTTCCCTCCACTTGCTACGATACAATCACATCTCTTTCACTTCATACACATTCATCAGTCCCTTCATAGGTGCACGTCGATTTAGGGTATTCTAAACACACCTCTCTCACTTCATCCACATTCATCCGTCTGAGGAGACTGATGAACATGCACGTCGCCTTCATCAGTCTCCTCCTACATGCACGTTGGTAAAGTCTACCAATGTCTACTGTGTCTGAATGTCTACTGCATCCACTAAAGTCCTTATAATAATACTAGAATGCACTTACCAAGTTCCCTAGCCCGTTTCCTAGCCAAGTATTCAGGGCTGGTCTTATCCACGCGAGGTCTTCCACGTTTACGCTTTTCCCCCGTCGGCGTACCGTCACTATTTCTGTTATTCATCATCGCAGCTGGAGAAAGATGGCGGAATTTAGTTTTAATTTGTTATTTAAAGTTTGTTACTTGTTATTTACAGGTTTTTAGTTGTTATTTACAGTTTGTTAGTTGTTATTGACATTTTTGTTACTGGATTGTGAGTAATATAACTAGGTTGTTAGTTGTTATTTATAAGTTGTTACTTGCTTTTTATGTACTTGTTGTTTAGAGATTGTTAGTTGTTATTTACAGTTTTTTATTTGTTATTGACATTTTTGTTAGGTACTTAAAAAAAGGAAATTAATGGCATGAAGTGTTAGTTTAACAGAGTAACTAAACTTGTATTAAATTGACTGTAAAGGGTGTCAAATTAGAAGTCACCAATATTTAACTATGCAACCTATGGACTTTGTGAATGTGCAATAAATTAGATTATGATTAAGATATTTATTGAATGTAGACCAAAAAAATAATAGATAGTAAATACTATGAAATTGACACCCTTTATTAAAACAATAGGTTAGCAAAAAGTTTGCAATATTTATAGTCAGCAAAAAGCAGCCTAATAGACAATTTAGTGAAATAACACAAAAACCCTAGTCGTATATTACTTAACCATCCATCAAACAACCGTCTTCGTCGGATTCTTTTTCAATGACAGTGTCAGCTATATGTGTAGGTAATGGAGCTTTCGTTTAGTTTAGAGCATTAGTTTAGAGCATTAGTTTAGTGCATTAGTTAAGTGCATTAGTTTAGTGCATTAGTTTAGTGCATTAGTTTAGTGCATTAGTTTAGAGCATTACTTTAGTGCATTAGTTAAGTGCATTAGTTTAGAGCATTAGTTTAGTGCATTAGTTTAGTGCATTAGTTTAGAGCATTAGTTTAGAGCATTAGTTCAGAGCATTAGTTTAGTGCATTAGTTTAGAGCATTAGTTCAGAGCATTAGTTTAGAGCATTAGTTTAGAGCATTCGTTTAGTGCATTAGTTTAGTGCATTAGTTTAGAGCATTAGTTCAGAGCATTAGTTCAGAGCATTAGTTTAGTGCATTAGTTTAGAGCATTAGTTTAGTGCATTAGTTTAGAGCATTAGTTTAGTGCATTAAATTAGATTAGATCACTAGTTTTTGCAACTAGGTGTTAGACCCATAACACACTGAAACGAAACGTTTCAAACAAGTTGCATCGTGTGTTGTTTTCTAAAGAAGTCAATAGCAGAAACTTAAATGCAACTCAAAAGTAACTAGCAGTTTCAGTTGCGTTTTATCGTGTGTTCTGGGCCTTAGTGATAAACAGTGCTTTGTTTTTGTGTCTTATACAAAAAATAAAATAAAATTGTGAGTCCTATCGATACGAATAACATGTGTATGTTGTTATTGTTATCATAAAATACTTGACTTTAATTTAAACAGGGTGCAACAGAAAGGGGGTATAAAGCCGAAACACAGCGATAGTCCTCATAAAACTAAACAACTTTCCCCAAGGAACATGGATCATAACACGAAAAAAAAAAATTTCGCCTCTCCATACAAAATGTCCGATCAGCTGATCGAGTACGTATGGGCGATCCAAAAACATTTCTTTCGAGATACGACCCATGTTCCTTGGGGCAAGTTGTTAAGTTTGATGAGGACTATCGCTGTGTTTCAGCATTATACCCCCTTTCTGTTACACCCAGTAGAAACCATCACCAAAGTGGCACTCAAAACGAAAAAAAAACATGACACTCAAAAATGCTTAAAACATGCAAAAATGGGGGCATTTTATAAGGTCACAGTATAACCTAAACCAAGCTCAGTAACACATAAAACACCCCTAGTAACAAGTAAAAACAAACACCATGCAAAGTATGGGGCCATCCATTAATCACGTGAGGTCGTTTTTCTCATTATTTGACCCCTCCTCCCCCCTGGTGATATTTGTTGAGGTTTGGGACCACAACCCCTCCCCCCTGGATCACGTGTATTTTTTTGGAAGTCCATGTAAAGGCTATTTTTGATTGGAAAAAAAAATCAAAAATGGCGTTTTGATTCGAAAAACATTTATGTGTATTTGCTTTTTGACTTAAAATAAACAAAAATTAATACACGTGATGACTAACGAGACCTCCCCTCCCCCCTCGTGATGTTTTCCGTACCCCCCCCCCTCTTTTGAGCCTCACGTGATTAATGGACGGCCGCTAACAAAAAAGAAACTCAAAAAAAAAAAAAAATAAGTACCCATTTCTTTGGCCTGTTTCCTCGCTGCCAAGTTAGCTATGTACTCTGGACTTGTCTTGTCAATTCTGGGTCTACCGCGCTTGCGTTTGATCGGAGTGGGGGTTCCACTTGATTCGGCTAAACATAAATAAATGCTACGACTCAGCGGCTGCGCAAAAGTGCGTTTCGTTTGCCTATGCCGTTATGTTGGAGGGTTTAAAATCTGAAACGCGGTATCGAAGTTTTTCCCGCGCTGAGTATATATGCAAATTCCAAAATCTTCCCCATTGAGGTAGACAGAGACTTCCCTCCACTTGCTACGATACAAACATTCTCGTTACCAAAGTAGATTCGCATACAAAACCTGAAACGCGGTATCGAAGTTTTTCCCGCGCTGAGTATATAAGCAAATTCCAAAATCTTCCCCATCGAGGTAGACAGAGACTTCCCTCCACTTGCTACGATACAAACATTCTCGTTACCAAAGTAGATTCGCATACAAAACCTGAAACGCGGTATCGAAGTTTTTCCCGCGCTGAGTATATAAGCAAATTCCAAAATCTTCCCCATCGAGGTAGACAGAGACTTCCCTCCACTTGCTATGCGATACAAACACGACTCTTTCACTTCATACCCATTCATCAGTCTCCTCATACATGCATGTCGGTAGGTACTCTTGACTTGGCCTTTTATCAAGTCCCCGATTTGATCGAAATCCTTATTTATATTGGATACAAAAATTATCAATGCTACCAACATAACGGCATAGAAACAAGAAACCTACTCTTAAACAAACATTCAATTCAAATCACGTAAAAACAACACTGAGAATTATCTTTTGTCTCTCTTTTGCACGTTCGTTTATAAAGAAGTGCGAGCAAATAGGCTATATTTCTCTTGGTGTTGTTTTTCCGTGATGCGATATATAAATAAAGATATGGCTAGAGGCTCAACTGAATGCTGCAGGCATACAAGTAACCAAACTGACTGTAAGCCGCCGAATGTGAGCGAGCGTTACGCAGTTTATTGTGTTTCCATACATATTCACTTATTCGTTCACATATAACCGACAATACGTTATCACGTAGTTATTACGCTATGCGTAGACGCTGACATTCGGCGGCTGATTAATATAGTACGTCACTACGCTCCGCGGACGCTGATTTACTACGTAGCTGCAAGCGTATTGTCAGTATAGTGTGTACGAAAAATGTCGTTTACGTTCACGTTTACACTGGGGCTCACAGTAAGCCTGCTCAAATTAGGCGGCTTACAGTCAGTTTGGTCTGAACACGGCCTAAAGCTACTCTATATCTAACAACTTTCATCAAGAAACATCAAAACAATCATTATTTAACTAGTTTCCTTGATAAAAGCTATTCCGTAACTTAAGGCTTTAGCTAACAGCTATTCAGTAACTTGTTTTTACCAATGACACGCCTGGCGTGTCAAGCAATTTGTCCACGTGAACACGCGAGGCGTGTCACGCATGACCAAACATTTACGTAAAATCAAGCAAAGATTCTAAACTTCATAAAGTAGCGTCAAATTATTCAAAAATTTTGCTTTCTATAATATATTTTGCCCATGACACACACGGTGTGTCACGTTTGGTTATGCAAACATTCCTTGACGCTATACCCCCTTCATGCGCTATCCCTTCTACTTTTGCAACACTTTTTGACAATCGCTTTTAAAAAAAAAAAGAGTTCTCAAGATGCAACATTAAGGCCCTGTTCCACGATCAACATATAAAATGTATTTAACAAATATTTTATACCTGTCTCTGTCTAAAACGTCATGCTTTATGAAACAGTGTATAGTACTGAAATCAGTCAGTTAAATCGTAATTGTAGATAGATAGTGACACAGGCCCTTAAATAAAAAAGATCATAACATTTAAATTTAAGTATTTTTTAACAACACAAGCTTAAAGACATTTTTTAATTTAAACATACGGGGCAACGAGCAAAGCTAAAATTAAGTCATTTATTTATGTAGATACAGTAAAAGGCGACAAAGAATGCATATCGATCTTTGTAAAGCAATCGGCTAATTCCGACTTCGTATAGCGATATCTGTGTCGCACACACCTAGCTTAGCATGGCACTCCGTGACAAAACGTTGTCATGCGTTTGTCACGCTTACGTCTCTGTCTATAGTTTTAATGTGATAAGGACAGCATGACGTGAGTTGTCGTGTCGCGGCATGCCGTGCTAAGCCCTCAGACTTTTGTTTTGTCAGTCGCGGTTCAAATACGAGAGAGTGCTACAATAAAGTACTTAACTAAATTCAAATTCTGATAAACGATTAATCTAATAATTGATGTACATAGAAATTAGCATTCGTTTGTATTCGGAAATGCGATGATTGCCGATGTGCGTTCTTTATCGCCTTTTTCTGTACCTACGGAGAAATATAGTTCGTAAAAATTAAAATATTATGTATATAATAATTATACTAATTTATTAACCAGACCAAAATTTTGTGAACACAATCAAAAAATTATATTAAATTAATTTCATGAAACAATAACAGGGGCCCAAGTCTGCTAATATAAAATAGCCTCAGTTGTGTGTCGGCAGTGTCAATGGCATTTTTTGACACATTTGGTATTCTGCTAAACAATGGCTTAGGTACTCAAAATTTTGATCTTGGTTCTGCCAATAGGCAAAGTAATGTATTATTTTGTTGCATGAAAGTCAGTTAATTTTAATCACCTACCTGATTTAGTTTAATTATAAAAAAAAACAAAAAGAAATATTATTTAAAAAACAAAAAAGTATTTTATACGTTTTATAATTTTTTTTAAAAGATTCCTGCAAATGATCCATTTTTTTCGAAACGTAACGTCTTTAAATATATTTTAGTATGCATGGAAAATTGGGTTTCAATTTTTTTTAACAGCAAAAATTTTGTATATTTTTGTGAATAATCTAGTTTTATTTGGTAAAATTATACCAATGTGACATCTGAGAGATACTATGCAATAAATAAAATACACTGTTTTAAATAAATAACAATAATATTAGTTTTGTTTATTTTAATATATTTCTGACGAATGGTAAAAGAAAATAAAAATGCTATCTTTATTTTCGTTCTTTTTTTTCTTATTGACGTGACAACGTCTTAAAATTCGATAGAGCCGGCTGCACGCAAGAAAAAACATGACTCATGCGGCGTTACCTCGCTACGAGTCGTTCCATGTAAGGCTTGAAGTGCAAGCGAGAGCGCGGAACGAGCGACAAAGAAGCACAATCGGCCTTTGCGTTCGGCATCCGTTGTCACGTTCAACTATCGTCAGTAAACCGACTTTACAGACAACCAATATTTTATTTTTATTTTTGATCGTAGATTTCTTTTTACCTGTTCGCATACGTAATACATATCAATCACGCCTCTTCCCCATCGAGGTAGACTTCCTTCCACTTGCTACCATACAAACACACCTCTTTCACTTCATAAACAGTCATCAGTCTCCTGAGGGTACTCTTTTAAAAAATGGCATGATTAAATTAAAATAATAAACAGGGCATTAAACTTAACAAACTTTCATGCAACAGACAAAGACATTAAATTGGACAGAATAATAAAAAAAAAAAACGTTTTTTTTTTAGCAAAAATAAGCAAAAAAGCATAATTTTTGAAAAAAAAAAATCATGGTCATTATTTTTTTTTAAGATTTTATAATATATATCATGTTAAGAATTAAATAAAAAAAAAAGTTTCACCAATGTTGCCAGAACAACAACTTTATCCTACTCATTTGAAAAAAGAAGTTTTCATTTGCTATCTGTCAAAATGGCCACCATAAGGGCCATTAGCATTGAAAATAAATTCTTGAATTCAGAATTATATAAATGGTCCACACTAATGGCCCTAAGAACCAGAACACACAATGAAACGCAACTGCAACGCAACTGAAACTGCTAGTGACCTTTTGAATTGCATCTAAGTTTCTGCTTTAGATTCCTTTAGAAAACCACAACGACGCAACTGAAACGAAACGTTGCAAACTCAAAAGTAAATAGCAGTTTCAGTTGCGTTGTAGTTGCGTTTCACCGTGTGTTCTGGGTCTTAACTACTATTTTTTGTTAAATATCAGTACTTACTTATCCTATAAAATACTATAAGGGTCACACAGACACAGAAAACAAAAAATGTCTCCTGTTCCTGAAAGTTAAGGACATTGGATGCTAATTTCTGAACTTAATTTATATCCGCATAATTTGTGACTGATGTAGTTTTGGCCTGTATAAACATTTTGAGGATTAGATGCTCCAATGTCCTTAATCAACAATTTTGAACCTAATTATGTGTATGACTCATTAATACATACGTGTTGATATAGGTTCATTCTTCTGCCTTGCTGCGTAGAGCTCAACTGCAGGTGGCACGAAGTGTGAGACAGGGGAACGGTAGTCCACTGAGAGGGGGAGGCCGCCTGGTACTGTGGAGGGGGGGATATTACATTAATAGAAGTGGTAGAAGCCCAGTTGGTAGAACGCTTGCCTCGAAATTCAGAGAGCGCGAGTTCGAATCCTGGCACGGGCACCTCTGAGTTTATTTCTCATGTACGGATCAATTTATTCGATTACCACTTGCTAACGGTGAAGGAAAATATCGTGAGAAAACCTGCATATACCAGAGAAGAAATTCGAAGGTGTATTTGAAATCCGCCAACTTACACTTGGCAGCGTGATGGATTACGGCCTAATCACTCTCTGTATGAGAGTAGGCTCGTGCCCCTCGGTGGGGATATATATGGGCTGATATTATTTTATAGTATACTAGAGGCTGCCTGCGACTTCGTCCGCATTTATCGTTATATCTTGGAAAATAATCATGATATCCCAAAATAATATAGCCTATGTGTTATTCTGATGTCTAAGCTAAGTTATTGTAAAATTTCATCAAGATCTGTTCAGTAGTTTTTGCGTGATGAAGTAACAAACATCCATCCATCGGCACAAACAATGACATTTATAATATTATTAGAATTTGAGGCTGCCCTCGATCGTACATATTTATGGTCATTTAATGGTAAAAAATCATGAAATGTTTAAATAACATCGCCTGTTCTTTTTTTCCTTCACTTTCAAACTGTGTAACTTAACTAAAATTAGATATTCACTAAAAACTGAAACACATGTAAACAGACTGAAATTACTGGTCACCCTTAGCACAGGAAATCCTAGTTTGGGGACCAGGAACTTTGTTGAATATCCATATATTGGGTGTAACAGAAAAGGGGTATAAAGCCGAAACTCAGCGATAGTCCTCATGAAACTGAACAACTTTCTCCAAGGAACATGGGTCGTAACTCGAAAAAAAAAATTTCGCCTCCCCATACAAAATGTCCGATCAGCTGATTGAGTAAGTATGAGCGATCCAAAAATTTTTTTCAAGTTACGACCCATGTTCCTTGGGGAAAGTTGTTCAGTTTCATTAGGACTATTGCTGTGTTTTTGCTTTTTACACCTTTTCTGTTACGTATATATTACCTGTATAAGTAAAAAATAAAAAGCAAATTTTTGAACAAGTATTCAAATGTTAATTTCAACAATTAACATTTTTATTTTTATTTAAACCTAAGGTACTATATTGCAAATTTCATCAAAATCTGTTCGGTAGTTTTAGCGTGAAAGAGTAACAAACATCCTCACATAACACATCATTTACATTTAATGTATTAGTATGATTTATGTAAGGCAAACAAAACCCAATAAAAAATAAAAGTTTAAAAAACTAAAACACGCTTTAGCTTGCACTAAACATGCTCCATCATCAGATCAGTTCGAAAGTACCATATTATTGTATTGTCATCAGAACTCGGAGCGTGTGCTTTCATCCTATTTGAAGACCGGGAAGTCAAATTAAGATTCCAAGATTTGTTTACATACATAGTTAGTTACAAGTGAAGCTAATATACAGCGTGTAAAAAATACCATTTTTTTACCTTGGTCGAGCCCATAAATAGACCCATTGGGCTCCAGCTTGGGTTTTTTCTCCGGAGACTCTTCACTGCGAGGAGACGAATCCTCCCTCAGACCAGGGAGTGGGGAGTCTAGCTTACTCTCACACAATGCCATTTCGTATACGCTGGAAAGAGATAGAGGGAGTTTTGTTAGTATCTTCTTTTTGGGAGTTTTTACCCAACTGGGTCTAAAGGAGGGTTATGTTTTTTGAGAGTATGCCTTATGTTTGTATGTGTGTAATTCTTTGACATGCCCTACAGCCTGAATGGCTTGATGAATAGGGATGATGACTACATCCAAAAATTCAAAACATAATTATAGTCCATCTTTTAGGCTATTAAAAAATATGTGAAACACATTTTTTACCTGATCAAATACATAAATAAATACAAAGATACAGAGCATCGTTACCTAGTGGGGGGTATTCACGTCACGAGCAACTTTAACCCAGTGTATCTTTGTCACTTTTAGTTTAAAGAGAAAAATGAAAAAATATGTGTCGAATATTTTAAAATATTTGCGATGGAAAAAAATTTTTTTTTGTCGTCATGTCTATTTTAGCTTAATTGCAGTTTTAAAACGCAGTCGGATTCTTTTGAAACAAAGTTTAGGTTATTGTCTTAAGTTTTTGAAGGGGGGATTCTAGCTTACTCTCTCACAATGCTATATTGTATATGCTGGAAAGAGATGGAGGGAGTTTTGTTAGTACCGTCTTTTTAGGTGTTTTATTTTTTGTTTCAGTAGTAACTATGTTAGTAATGTTATAAATAAATAAGTAAATAATGTTATAATAATAAAATAAAGTTATATAAATATTATAAATAGCCCTGTCTGTCATATTGCTGTGCCCCAACGGGGTTTCATGTGCCTCTACAGGGTGACTTTAAATTAGTGAACGATAGAAAAGGATATGCATGTACTCATGATAAGAAACAATTTTTACTATGGGACCAAGGTTGAAATCATTCAAAAAATTTTGATCTCCCCATACAAAATGCATCAGCTGATAGTATGGGGGAACAAATCTTTTTTATGATTTCGAATTTGGCCCCATAGTAAAAGTTGTTCTTTATCACGAGTTCATGTATATCCTTTTCTATCGTTCACTAATTTAAAGTCACCCTGTATACTTGTAGTACTATGTATATGAACTGCAATAAATTATTTTGAGTTTGAGTTTGTTTTTTTTTTTTGTGTCAAGTGATCTCTGTTTTGATGCGAGAGGTGTGTATATATTTTTTTATTGTATTTAATTTTTTAAGAGCCAGTTTTTCAATTTGTTTTCTTTTTTTTTAAAAACTATTTTAGTCTAAGTGGGTATATTTGAGTCATACACAGAATTAGGTTCAAAATTATCTTTCCTGTTCTTGATGATTAAGGATACTGGAGCAGCCAATCCTCAAAATGTTTATACAGGCCAAAACTACATCAGGCACAGATTATGCGGATATGCATTAAGTTGAGGAATTAGCTTCCAGTGTCCTTAACTTTCGGGAACAGGAGAGACATATTTTTGTTTTCTATGTCTGTATGACCCATTTGTTAGTACCTACACTTTTTGTTATTACTTTTTATCTAAACTTATTATAATTCAAAGATTTCATTTTTATATTACCTATGCGTGTCACTAAATTTATTTTTGTATGTAAGTACTTAAGTAAATAGGTATTTGAGAAAGTAGGAAACTTTAATATTAAGGTCTTTGTGCATGTTGTATTGTAGTTTTAATTTTCTTTGTATATTTTTTTCTTTTCTGTTTGTAAAGTCTGTACCTGCATAAGTCTATCATCTATTTAACCTAGTTATTTCTATCTACTTATCATTTATTACATTTAAGTACCAAAGTTGTATTTCCTAACATCTAGAAACAAACAGTTCCCATTCAAAAACACACTTTCATTTTTATCTCATCAATTGTTATCTTACAAGCAAAAAATCAAGAAGTTTGTAAATAAAAAATTACAATGACAAGTTACGAACTTGAAAACGGTCAAGAATTTTTATGTCTGACTGTACTTTCACCAAATATAAGTGGAAATAATGTCGCCTCAATATAGGATAAAATATACATGTAAATATAATTATCAAGACGAGGGCAGTAAAAAGCAGTGTCGTAATATACGTACCTTATACAGAAACCATTTTGATTCTAACTTATGTTCAAAAACTGAAGTTTTCCTTACAAATACAATAATTATAAAGTCACTAAAAAACAAATAACACGCAGCCCCTACACGTTTAAAACTTAAAACTAGCAACAAATACAGGAATTCAACACGAAATGATTTCAACAATACACACTTAGGATACGATTTTGCTACACTTGACTATGAAAATGGTGCTAAGCAAAGCCGTAATGAAACTGCGTAGAAAACACGTTTTCAGCAGTAAATAAATGCACGCACTACATCCTCAGGCGACGGGAACGATTTGAAAACTAATTACAAAAGTTTTCGACGCCGATTATCGGAAATATAAACAAAATACGAGAGTCCACGAATCTTCTGAGGACGTCCATTTGCACGGCAATGGGATGATGCGACTGCCTGTTATGAGTGCGAGAAAGACGAAAATATTTTACCACTGGCAACACTGTGGGCTACGTGACAGGTTTTGGTAGAAATCCAAGGCGTCGGCGTTTTGTTCCGAAATTCATCTTAGTTCTCAAACGTCAAAATGATTTTGTGAAATTTAAATTGTTTCTTCGTAGTAAATAGCTTAGTTACCTCTAATTTTATTAATTTTTGCTTAATTTATTTCAATGTTAGGTTTGCGTAATTTTTGTTTGAAGTTTAATTTCCATATTTTATAGTTTTATGAATAAAACTTGAAGTACAAACTAATATTGGAACACGTTTTGGAAGTTTCCAAAAACCAATGCGAACTTCCGCACAGGGTCGGATTATGTAAAAAAAACCAAAATTCTAAAATACGGATGCAAAAAATAAATTAACTATTCTAAAAATCATAACAAAATTTTGTTATCACTATTTTATTATTAAAATATTTAATTAAATGAGAAACTTAATATACTTTTGTATAAAAACAAGCAACATTCGATTGGGTGTGGGACATTTTAGTGGAGGAAGGCAGTATGTAGACACAATGGGTAGGTATAGGTAGGTTGGTCGTTGAGGTGGCATTTTATTATTACCAACCCGTTATCGCTAGTCGTGTTATCGAGGCTGTATTGTGAAGCTTCACCTTGCTTGTACGTGTTATGACGTAAATTGACCTGTTTTTAATTATTATTTCAATTTCCATAATTCTTTTGCGGCTGAAGGCAATTCTTTTTTTTTTCATTGTATCACTGTTAGATTTGGATTAGGTAGCATTTATTTATTATTATGAATTTAATTGTTTTTCTTTTTAATTTATTTATTTAAATTGGTCGGTTTTATTGAATTTAATTTAAAATAATTTCTTTTTTAATTAATTTGAATAAGTAACTCTTTTTTTTCGACATTTTATAATAAAAATATCGATATTTTATTTTTAAAAATCTTTTTTCTTATGGATTTGCAAATAAGATGCTCATAAAAAATATATGAAAAAAAAAATTATTTCATTTATTATTTTCCTTAGTAACAGATTAATATAATCCTCATAGTTTTACAAAAACACAGCATTTTTAACTATCAACATGTTTATTAGGGTACTATCTTAACTTATAACAACTAATAGATACCCTAAACAAATAATAGAATAGGTTTAAGTACTTGTAAATGAACCTATTATGTAAGTATCCTTAAGAAAGTGTAAAGCTGTGAAGAATAAATCTATTTGTATTTTTTTTTTATTATAATAATCCAGGTACCTACTCATTTATCTAATCAACTTATCATGAAAATAAACAAAAAATGCACCAGCTAGACGAAGACACAAAGAGAGTGGCTGGAAAATCAATACTTTTGTTAGAATGGGGGTGACAATGCAACTTAACACCGCTGTTTATTGATTTATCATATCACATAGATTATTTTAAAATATTCGACACGTATTTTTTCTTTTTTCTCTTAAACTAAAAATTACAAAGATACACTGGGTTAAAGTTGCTCGTGACGTCACGCCTTAGTACGATTTTAACCAAGGAGTGACGTCAATACACCCCACTCCGTAACTTTGATGCTCTGTATCTTTATATTTATTTATGTATTTGATCAGGTAAAAAATGTGTTTCAAATATTTTTTAATAGCCTAAAGCAGACTAATTATTTTTTTATTTTTGAATGTAGTCATCATCCCCATTGATAGGGTTAGGTTCCTTGCCGAAGGTTTCTTGCCGTTTTCTTCCTCTCGGCTATACAGGTAGTGAACCGGCAGTAGTTTTAGATCAAAAAAGTGACATCAAAAAAGTGTTATGAATTTTGCCTAGTTTTAAATAAACACTTCATTTTCATTTTGTGCTTATTTTTATTGTCAGTTAGGGCTATGACCACTAAAAATTGTTTTTTTTTAATCTTTCTACTTATAGTACCTATTAAATATCATTAAGTAAGTATTATAAATTAAAACCGTAAGAACTATTCTTATTTAATAAATAAATATAGGTACTAACTAAGACATCCACGTACTAAGGGCTGTAGGCATATTTTTTTATAAATAGATATTTTATCACTAGGTACCTAAAAATAACAATAAAATCATAATTTGTTGTTAATATAACTAATTAAAATAAAATTCGAATATTAATGAAATGAAAATAATTAACTACGTAAATGAATCAGCAGTCTGATTATTTTCATGGTTTAATTTTTAACAAAATGTTGATCTTTCATCGTTATCCAAAATAATTTATACCTACTTATTAAAAATTAAAAGCACATACTATAATGGGGTTACAGTATGTACTTGCGGGGGGGGGACGTGTACTCAGTAGATAGATTGATTAAATTAAAATGTAAACTTAATTTTTAATTTTATTCAATTTTATATAGTTTTTCCCAAGCAAAGACCCTTCTCCTTTCTTGCCATTCTAATAATCTATAGGTCTTGACCGAATGGAGTTAAGCACATAAATACTTAATACTCAATGGTTTATTACAAAAACCAATGAAACGTGCAAAAAATAGTTTTATTTAATAACTTGGTAAGATTAAATATAAAATATAAAACTTAAAATATTAAATTGGGTTTTAAAATAAGTACCTACACTTCGAGAAATACATTTAAAATTTAATAATTTTGTGTTTTTTTTTTCATTTATTTATGAGCACTTACAATTTAACTTAACGTATATAATGAACTTTAAAAATAAATTAAATGGAATATAGCATTTAATTTTATTATACTTATTGTTCATTATTCCAGATTTATTTTTCGCGGACTGTACGTCAAAGGTCAAATTAAAAGTATTATTTTTACCACTTTGACTTTTTACACACTAATTTGGCAACACTATACTACATGTCAAAACGTTCAGAAATTTATAAGAGTGACATTAAAGTCACGTCAGCGAAAAATAATCATTTTTATTTCACAATGTACAGAACTCGGATTATCCTCAGATGAAATCGCTACGTAATTCGTAATAATATGAAACTAAATACAAGGGTTGATGTACCTATTTTTCTTAGATTATTGTCTTGCAGTCTTTTGTAAAATTTCTGAACGAAAACTTCAAAATGCGTTTATTTCGTAAGTTTTTAGCGCTTAAACTGAACTTAGAATGAAATAGTTATTTGACCACTTTCATAGGCAGAGCGATGTGCTATCTTTTTTTTCGATTAACTTTATACAAAAACGCATTGGCTGTATGGTCTTTGATCCTTGCCTGTCCTGCTTGAAAGGAGGACGAATAAAAAAAAACAATGTTGACTTGACTTGCATTGACTTTGCTTGCTTTGTTATTTTGATTATTTGACGATAAATAATTACATTCTATTGTGATTTAGCGATAAATTAGCATAAACCTATTTGCTAATTAGCATTTCGAACGAAATAATTAACAAATGGAGCTATTGTGGCATAAATAGCTATTTCTTAGTTCAAAACCTCGCTTCCAAAATCTTTTAAAATGAGCCGATGTGATTTTAAAATAGTTCTTTTGGGAAGTGAACATGTTGGAAAAACCAGCTTGGTGTTAAGATTTGTTAATTGTAGGTTTAATTCAGGGACGCCGTATCAAAATGTGAGTATTTTGAAAGATTTCTCATGTAATTGATTAATTGCTTCCATGTATTTTAGATGATTCATATCTTGTATGGGCGTATTGCGCTTTGTTTACATTAACGGAGAAGATATTTTGGTATCAACTGTCATTGTTGATTGAAAGTCAATTTATTATTAACCAACTTAAAAAAAGGAGGTTTCTCAATTCAAGTGTATATTTTCATTAAGTATGTTTTGTTATTCATTATTTTATTATTATTTATTGCGATCGCCTTTTCTACTTTAATTTACTAGGTTTAGATTACGCTGTTCTCCCAAAAAAAAACAAAACATTTTTACATTTGCAGCTTACTTATAGAAAAGTCTTGTTTGTAGAATTATGAGACTAATTAAAAAATATTGTAGCTGAACCCTGACATGGGCAGAATGGCCAATTAAGTACATTCCCCTTCAGGCTTTCTATAGAGTGCGTTTCATAGAATATGAATTGAAAATTTTGTACTGTGAAACACAATGAGGGTAATGTTTCAGTACAAATGTTCAATGCTGCCAACATTGCGGTTAAGAACTATTTCATCAAACGCACTATACCTACTTACATTTTCTAACAGCGCCATCTATCGACGACAAAAGAACAACTTCTTTTTTAAAGACCACAGGAAAATCCTTCTTTGCGAATAATCTTATTATTTTCTTTTTCCAGACTATAGGTGCAGCATTCTGTGCTAAAACTATGGTGTCTGGAGGCAAAGACTTCAATATCGGTATCTGGGACACTGCTGGCAGTGAGAGGTAGGTTATTTAGGGGGGGAGATAGGGGGAGGCTAGTCACCCCCCTTGGACATTTCAGAAATAGGCTAGATGACAAAAAAAAAAATATTCCATCACTTAGGTAGATTATTTTAATTGGAAAAATATTTTTTCTTTTTCCCTTAAACTAAAAATAAAAATGCTTTCAATGTCACTTTTAGGAAAAAAAATTACTGTCTGTTGTAAAATGATACACTGGGTTAAAGTTCCTTGTGATGTAATTTTTTTTACCTTTGAGTGACGTCAAAACCCCCCCCCCCACTCCGTAACTTTAATGCTCTGTATCTTTGTATTTATTTATGTATTTGATCAGGTAAAAAATGTGTCCAATATTTTTGAACAATCTACAGACTGACCAAACATGCAATTTTTAGGGTTCCATACCCAAAGGGTGAAAACAGGACCCTATTACTGAGACTTGGCTGTCCATCCGTCTGTAATAATAATAATTAAGGGGGCTCCCATATAACAAACATGATTTTTTTGCTTAATATCAATAGTGAATGGTACAGAACCCTTCCTGCGCGAGTCAGACTCAAACTTGGCTGGTTTTTTAAATGTAGTCAAGCCGTTTTGAACTGGGTATCAATTATTAGTTTACTCTTAAATGTATTTTATCTTACAGATACGAAGCAATGACCCGCATGTACTACCGCGGCGCACACGCAGCTATAATCTGCTACGAGCCATCCTCTTTGTTGTCATGGCAACGGCTGAGGCATTGGCTGACTGAGCTTAGGACTGTTGAAGAGGTAACATACATACATACCTATGTAACGTTTTTAAGAGCCAAAAATGTGCCAAAGAAATAAATATATTTGAATTTTTACATACATACATACATATCCATCTCGCCTCTCTCCCATCGGGGTCAGCAGAGACCACTTCTCTCCACTTGCTACAACATGTTAATGAAGGGGCAGTTTTGGCTAACTGGGGGCCTTTTAGCAATGGGGCCTTTCTTCAATATTAAAAACCTTTCAATAAACATTAAGGTATTATTTTTACTCGCCGGACTTCCGGCCGAAGGGTGTCATATCTCGTCGCTTCAGTCAAATAAATAATAATAGGTAAATATTTTTTTTTAATGAAATTTGTAACTTCTTTTCAGGATTGCAAAGTCTACCTTTGCGGGACCAAGAAAGACTTATTAGATTCCAAAGTGGTAGAAAGAGAGGTGCCAGAGGATATAGTAGCTACATATTCCCTAGGTTTACACGGACACTTTTTAACTTCTAGTAAAACTGGTGAAAATGTTGGTAAGTATACTAGGTGTAACAGAAAGGGGGTATAATGCCGAAACACAGCGATAGTCCCTATGAAACTGAACAACTTTCCCCAAGGAACATCGAGTCGTAACTCGAGTACTTCTACTATATGAAAACAAAAAATTACCTCACCATACAAAATGTCAGATCAGCTGATTGAGTAAGTATGGGCGATCCAAAAAATTTTTTCGAGTTACGACTTACGACCCATGTTCCTTGGGGAAAGTTGTTCAGTTTCATGAGGACTATCGCTGTGTTTCGGCTTTATACCCCCTTTCTGTTATATTATCTAATTATTTATTTTATAGTTTCTTCTTATCAGCCTTTTTAACGTCCCCACTATAGACACACGAGCTTACTCTCCTTATTCTCTCATACAAGAGTGATTTCTTCTCTAGTAGCAGGCTTCTTCATGTTTTCCTTCACCGTTAGCGAGTGGTAATCGAATATTCAATCCGTACAGGATAAAAGCTCATACAGCCCAGTTTTCAGTATATTTTTAAAGTAAGTAAGTATTTATTTCCAGTCCAATAAAACAAAATAACAACATTAAAAGTAAAAAATAAATAAACATAAATTAAAATGGAACTTAACTTTTAAAACTTAGGTCTAAAGAATAAACCAGAGAGACGAGAATGAGGAAAAAGATATATTTTTATCCTTATCACACACACAGGCACACTGAGGCACCTGTAGTGGGGACGTTAAAAAGTCTTATACTGGTATTATTAAATTAATTAATAGTACCTAGTGGGATCTTATTTGTTTATATTTATTTAACAATTTATTGTAAGATAATAGTACATAGAAAAATAGAGAAGTTATACAAAAGGTACAGCATATTTCTAAAAGTAATTGTTGTTAATGGCTAACAAAAAAAAAAGTTTCTTAGACAACAATACTAACTTCTATACTTATATTTCTCTTTTCTTTTCTATTTCTGTGTACTCTCTTCTAGCAATAAACTAATAAATAATATATTGTTTATTGTAGGTTAAGTGACTATCCTGCCTTTATGCTATCACTTCTCTCTCTGTGGGGTCTACAGGAAGAAATTTCTTTAGAAATATGCTGTACCTTTTGTATAACTTCTCTTTTATTTCTGTCTCTATGTACTATCATCTTACAATAAACTGTTAAATAAATAAATAACAATGAAATCTTTCTCCCCAACAGAGGAACTCTTCCAGAAAATAGTAGACGACTGCGCGTCTGACCAGAAAATGTTGAAAAACGTCGAAGAACTAAGAGTACAGCTTATGAAGGAGGAGGCAGCTTATAAAGCGAAAAACAAAGAATATTGTATTTGCTGATTTTTAGTTAAATAAGTTGTAATGTAATCAAAGCTTGTGATCTGTTAACTAAAAAACTTTCTTTAAGAAATGTGGGGATTAAAATAATTAAGGATTCACCACTTACAGGTAAAAAATTGACAGATAAACCTATGTCTATGTCATAAAACATAACGTTTTAGAGTCATCATCATTAAAGTGCATCCAACCTAATTGGTATAGTAAAAATTTTCGGTATCAATTACACTCAACATCCCCTATTCGAGCTGTATGCAGAAAAAAAGTTGGCGGCCACTGATGAAATTAACGTCAATCGATAGAGAAATATATTATAAAACGATAGTATTTTGGAAAAAATTAAATGTCGAAAGTGATTATACTTTCGGAGATATAGAAGTTTGAAAATGTTCACATGTAACAATTTTCAAAGTTCTTTCATTTTTAAAGTTTAATATCTCCGAAAGTATATCACTTTCGACATTTGCCCAAAATACTATCGTTTTATAATATTTTTCTCTATCGATTGACGTTAGTTTCATCAGTGGCCGCCAACTTTTTTTTCTCCATACTAACTCAAATAGGGAATGTTGAGTGTAATTGATACCGAAAATTTTACTATACCAGACTCCATACAAATATGTTCGATGCCATTTTAAGAGCTTCGCTCTTGTCGGTGTAGTCTACGACACTCTGCTCTGTTTTCTGCTGTCGTTTTGAGCACCTGATACGATACGACACAGCGTTCGTTTTAGAGTGACAGGTGTAAAACATCTGTCAGTTAAATTTAATATGTCAGTGGTGAAAGAGCCCTTAATGATGTAATCGAAACATTATTTTGATGATTTTCCTCCTAATTTTCTCCACCTTAACTTTTTATGGATATTGACTGGTGGTTATTGCAGTCAAAAGTGGTTTTGATTAAGGATACCAGTCAAAACCATTTTAAACGGCCAAAATCGGTCAAAATTCGTTTTGACAGGTTATGAGTTTGGACTGTTGTATGTATAGTTGTCTAATAAGCTGATTGAAAATAGTAAAAATCTTGCCCTTTTCAGAAAATATATTGTATTATGACATTTATGACCCATGTTTCTTAGAGAAAGTTGTTCCGTTCCATAGGATAAGTCACTTGTTTGAAAGTGCTTTAACATATATTGACATGTTCTAAAGATAAATGTGATATACATAACATATTAATGTACGGTATCAATAAGATTAAAAAGGCCCCAGTTAATGCTAAAAGGCTCCCGTCCTAGTATTGGCATTGCATTTTACATTTAGTAAAAGAGGGGCCTTTTTATATGAAGTGGGGGCTTTTTTATAATAAATTGTAAGTGTTGTTAAAAAGGCTTCTAGCTTTGTTATTTTCATACGCTATTTGAAATGTTACAATTTTATATTTAAAAAATGAAGCTTAAAGAACAAAATTAGATTTTATAAAATACGTATTAAGTTGTGATTTTAACTTTGAGTATAGAATATAATTAATGAGGTGCCACTTTTATTTCATATACAATTAAGTTTATGACAGCGTGTCAAGGTTGGTGCAAGTTTTTCTTAGTTTTCTTGGTAGATGACCTGTCAAACGATAAGAAATTCCATACAAAAAGGTAGCCATTTTGCGCCAGACCAGGCAAGCAGATCCAGACGGTATGGTATCTCCTTATATATTCTATACTCAAAGGATTTTAAGGACCTTCCTGTTATAAATGTTAAAATGCTTATGTGTAAGTCGAAAATTGACTGAGGGTAAAGGACTCGATTTGCTTTTCTTAAGCTAGCATCTAATTAGAATTAACGGGGATGATGACTACATTCGAAAATTCAAAAAATAATTAGTCCGTCTTTTAGGTTATTAAAAAATATTTGAAACACGTTTTTTACCTGATCAAATACATAAATAAATACAAAGATACAGAGCATCAAAGTTACGGAGTGGGGGTATTGACGTCACTATTGTATTGACGTATTGACGTCACTCCTCGGTTATAATCTTACTGAAGCGTGACGTCACGAGCAACTTTAACCCAGTGTATTTTTGTCATTTTTAGTTTAAGAGAAAAAAGAAAAAATACGTGTCGAATATTTTAAAATAATCTATGTGATGACTAAAAAATTTTTTTTAGTTGTCATGCCCATTCCCCATCGATTATACCAAATGTATCCTTTTTATAAACTGATGTTAAATAAAAACATTACCCTTGCTGCTTCGCCGTAGTCGGGTAAAAAGTAAAAATCGGCTATAAAGATAAATGCAATTTATTTTTATACTAATCAATTAACATCCATTTGCAAAAACGGTCTTTATTTTTTAATGGCAACTACCATTCTTGATTCTGCCAATGGGAAGTTTAAGTAAAGCTTAGGTATTATATATCGTCGTAGTTATCAGCCCATATATGTCTCCACCGAGGGGCACGAGCCTACTCTCATACAGAGAGTGATTAGGCCGTAATCCACAACGCTGGCCAAGTGCGGGTTGGCGGATTTCACATACATCTTCGAATTTCATCTCTGGTGTATGCAGGTTTCCTCACGATGTTTTCCTTCACCGTTAGCAAGTGGTAATCGAATAAATTGATCCGTACATGAGAAATAAACTCAGAGGTACGTGCCCGCGCCAGGATTCGAACCCGCGCCCGAGGAATTCGAGGCAAGCGTTCTACCAACTGGGCTACCACCGCTTGAGATATTTTATATTACCTATTTTAATTGATGGCCATTATACAGGGTGTAACAGAAAGGGGGTATAAAGCCGAAACACAACGATAGTCCTCATGAAACTGAACAACTTTCCCCAAGGAACATGGGTAACACGAAAAAAAATTTCGCTTCCCCGTACAAAATGTCCGATCAGCTGATCGAGTAAGTATGGGCAATCCAAGAATTATTATCGAGTTACGACTCATGTTCCTTGGGAAAAGTTGTTCAGTTTCATGAGGACTATCGCTGTGTTTCGGCTTTATACCCCCTTTCTGTTACACCCTGTATAGGGTGACTTTAAATTAGTGAACGATAGAAAGGGGTATGCATTTACTCGTGATAACAAACAACTTTTATTATGGGACCAAGGTCGAAATCATTCAAAAATTGTCGAACTCCCCATACAAAATACATCAGCTGATAGTATGGGGGAACAATTTTTTTTGTGATTTCGAACTTGGTCCCATAGTAAAAGTTGTTTGTTATCACGAGTACATGCATATCCTTTTCTATCGTTCACTAATTTAAAGTTACCTTATAATCCAGTCACAACATAATGCTAAGTTATTTTATATGGAAAATAAAATATCTTTTTTTATAATTTACGGTGCGTTTTTATTAATATCTTTTGATTAAGTACCTACCTACCTATTATTTTTTTCTAAAATAGGAACCTACATAAGTAACTAATTAGTTTAAGTAAATCTATTCGCTAATTAGTATTTCAAACGAAATAATTAGTATTGTATTTATTAATTATTTTATTTTGCTGTACCTTTTGTATAACTTCTCTTTTTTTCTGTCTCTATGCACTATAATCTTACAATAAACTGTTAAATAAATAAATAAATTAGCAAATTGAATAAAAAAAAGAGAATGCTCATGAAGTATGGAACAAATACCCAGGCCCGGCGCAAACGAAATGTATCTCAGTTTATTAGTATAAATGAGTAATGAAATGTAGCATAAGAATCATTGTCCAAATCGGTGGCTAAATGTCAAATATTGCTATTTGTATTTTCGTTAGTTATATTTTGTTATTTTATTTCGTTTGCGCCGGGCCTGGGTATTTTTTGAGTATTCTCTTTTCAAAAAGTTTGCCGTTTTTATATCATAGTACCTACATCCCATCGGAAATATCTACGCACATTAGTGACATCATGGGGCTTAGCACGGCGTGCCGCGACAATTATCTCACGTATGCTGTCCTTATCACATTTAAAACTATAGACAGAGACGTAAGCGTGACAAACGCATGACAACGTCTTGTCACGGAGTGCCATGTTAAGCTACTCGTACGTACTCAACACGGTAATGGATAGGTGGAAATAGGGGAAGCGCATTCCAACGAGTTGCACAGATATTTACGACGGTTTATTTATTTATTTAACAGTTTATTGTAAGATGATAGTACATAGAGACAGAAAAAAAGAGAAGTTATACAAAAGGTACAGCATATTTCTAAAAGAAATTTCTTCCTGCAGACCCACAGAGAGAGAGAAGTGATGGCATAAAGGCAGGGTTATAGGTACCTACCTACTTGTAAAACTAAATCAGACCTTTTTCCCGGGCCCCTAGCCGGTACAAAACAAAAACAAAAAAAAACGAGTTGAAACAAAAATACTTTAAACTTGTTTCTAAAGATCAATAACCTATCACGTAAACAAAATACTTTAAGTAGATCGCAAAACAACAAAAAATCGACAAAGATTTTAATTGTATATTTAACTAAACTGATATAAAAAAGAGTTTTTTATATTTAAATCACTATTTTTAATTGAGATTAAAGTATTAACTTTTATTTTTTTATTTAACAGTTTATTGTAAGATGATAGTACATAGAGACAGAAAAAAAGAGAAGTTATACAAAAGGTAGGTACAGCATATTTCTAAAAGAAATTTCTTCCTGCAGACCCCACAGAGAGAGAAGTGATAAGTAGCATGAAGGCAGGATAGTCACTTAACCTACAATAAACAATAAATATATAAATAAGTATAAACCAACTTCCATTTACCAGAATCCACTTTGTCAATTTCAAATGAAGCAAAGTTTACTTTAATTTTTAGTTTACCATTATTAAGTTACACTGTAAATACAGGGTGTAACAGAAAGGGGGTACCTATAAAGTCGAAACAGTAGTCCCCGTGAAACTGAACAACTTTCCCCAAGGAGCATGGGTCGTAACCGGAAAAAAAATTTTGGGTCGCCCATACTTACTCGATTAGCCTTTTTGTATGGGGAGGCGAAATTTTTTTTTCGAGTTACGTCACATGTTTCTTGGGGAAAGTTATTCAGTTTCATGAGGACTATCACTGTGTTTCGGCATTATATTACTTGCTGGCTTCTTCTCTGGGGAATCTGCCTTCCGTCCGAAGTCAGCGTAGCTTCCCTCCTTTAATGTTTTTCTCTCTTTTTTTGTTCTTTAAATTAATCATTAAGTATGTTTTTTTTTATAATTTTTACTTTGTGACGAATTCAAGTGTAAATTTAATGTTACCTACGAATGAATTATTTTTGAATTGAATTTGAATTGAATTGAATTATACCCCCTTTCTGTTACACCCTGTATATTCATATTGCCTATACTTACACACAAACACAGACTTAAGGCAAAGTTCGTCTCGAGTAGGAATCGAACCCACGACCTATAGTGCTACAGTGCTACAAGGATCTTTTAGCACGTGGCGGAAATAGGAACTAACGATATCATATTTTGAGTTATTTATTCACCACCAACGTCCTCCTGACAATGTCACTCAAGTGCCAATAGATCCTTGTAGCACTATATGGCTGGCTGGACTAGATTAATTAATAATGCTATTATAATATTAATGAATATTTAAATGATAATAAAACAGATAACAATATATATCAATATTTATAATCTATAAGGATAATTAGTCGCCATCAGATATATGGTAGCGGTCAAGGTACTCAAATATTTCGGAGCAGCATTAAATTTCAATATGTTCGTTACAATAGATGCGGCCTATAATATCGGAACATATAAATCGTCACAAATATCGGAACATTTATGTAAAATGTACTTTAAGTCTGTGTAATACAATTTAAAATGCTTGAGATTGGACCCACGAAGTTATCAATAATTTGTAGTGACATTCACCGAAAAGAGTGTCATTGTGACTGTCTCTTTCAAATACAACAAATATTCTTACCAAACTAAATGCCTATATTATAAAAGTTCTTTTGACGCAATGTCAAAATTGAAGGGCGTAGAATGATTAGCTTAATTTCGATAAAACGATGTCAGATACTTAATGGCGTAGTTGATAGTCCTTTGACTATTAAAGCACATAGTCGTGGGTTCAAATCTGATGAGAGTGCGTTATTTTTTTTTCTACTTTTTATGGATGAAAATAGCATTATTATTTTGTATGTCTTTCCTTTCACGGAACAATGGTAAAGTAAATGGTAAAAGTCCTTTTACACTTGGTAGATATAAACAGTGTAGTAGTAGTTATTGTTCTACAACAAAAGAAAATTACAAAGAATAAATATTACAATAAGTAAGTAAGTAAATAATAAAATAGCAAACATGTTGTTGTTGGTACTTAAAATTATTTTATTAGTATACCTAAGTATCTATCACGATTGAATTGTTGATCAAGTACTAGAACCTACTTGGTAATTATCTTTCATGTCCGAACTCTTTTAACGCGTGTAGTTATATTTGTGTTCTTCATGTTTTCTATATTCTTGACGTTGACAAGTCAATATAGGTAGTACCGAGTTCAAATGTGTACTTTGTAGCACAGACTTAAAGTACATTTTCCATAAATGTTCCGATATTTATGATCATCTTGACTGCTTAGATACCATTGACGATTATTTTCGTTCCGATATCATTACCTGATTGTATGTAACGAACTTATTAAACAGTCTCTGATCCTAAATTTGTGACGTTTTATATGTCCCGATATTATAGGCCGCATCTATCGTAACGAACATATCGAAATTTAATGCTGCTCCGAAATATTTGAATACCTTGACCGCTACCATATATCTGATGCTGACTGTACCTATAAAAAGTAAGTATAAAAAAGAGTAGCCTCCCCTCTTTCATTTGCGGTGCCCTATAACAGGGTCCATAATCCTTTTCAATATAATTAGCTGTAAGCTGTTATATATTAGGTATGTAAAGTTTTATGGAGCAATAAACCATTGAGTATTGAGTATTGATTTAACTCTATTGGCAGTATTACAACTAAAGTTGTCTGCGTGCTTAAAACCGCCATAGTCTCTTTAACTTACAAGTTCCAATATGACGTATGTCCGGCGACGCACGCGCATACCGCAGAGCTGTCATTAACAACGCCCAGTTTGTTAGGGTTGTCACTTAATAGTTACAACATAAACCTACTTCCTTATTTTATTTAAGTGTTAGCGCAAAAACACACGGTGAAACGCAACTGCAACGCAACTGAAAGTTTTGAGTTGCATCAAAGTTTCTGCAACGCGCAACTGAAACGAAACGTTTCAAACTAGTTGCGTCGTGTGTGGTTTTCTAAGGA
Source organism: Anarsia innoxiella (assembly GCA_947563765.1). NCBI lineage: Eukaryota > Metazoa > Arthropoda > Insecta > Lepidoptera > Gelechiidae > Anarsia > Anarsia innoxiella. The sequence continues at coordinate 704,342 of OX387419.1, read as the reverse complement.
AGTCTATAGCAGAAACTTCGATGCAACTCAAAAGTAACTAGCAGTTTCAGTTGCGTTTCACCGTGTGTTCTGGGTCTTAGACTCTTGTCGGTGGAGCATCCGCCATTTAGGCATATCTTCTGCCAGTGCTTTAACTTCTTGATACGACATGACGTTAACTTTCTACAAATATTTTAAACTAAAAGTTGCTCGTGACTTCGTACGCATTTAAGATATGACTTCGACGATTTTGATGAAACTTACAATATTAGTTAGTACCTAGTAGCTTACTTACATCTTCGAAGCACATAAAATCGCGGGTGACCTCTAGTCTTTCTTTTTGACGTGACAACGTCTTATAATTCGATGGAGCCGGCTGCACGCACGAAAAAACATGACTCATGCGGCGTTACCTCGCTCTGAGGCGTTCCATTTAAGGCTTGAAGTGCAAGCGAGAGCGCGGATCGGGCGCAAAGAGACACAATCGGCTGCGTTCGGCAGCATTACTGACGTTGTCACGTTCAACTATCGTCAGTAAACCGACTTTACAGACAAGCGATTTTTATACTTCATTAACATCATGTCAGCTTATGGATGTCCACTGCTGGACAAAATCTCCCAAGGATCTCCACAACGACCGGTCTTGCTACCCACATCCAACGGCTTCCAGCGACTTTAACCAAGTCGTCAGTCCACCTTGTCCACCTTCCCACACTGCGTCGTCCGGTACGTGATCGAGAACCTTTCTGCCCCATCGTCCATCGGTTCTACGAGCAATTACATTGAGCGGTTTTTATACTTATTCACTCTTTTCTTTTATATTTCCGTCCCGTTCAATATTAATTTTAACTACTCCCACCTTGGTACAATAGTCAGGCAGACCAACTTATCTGTGAACTGAACGGCGGCGCTACTAGTAATACAAAATTGTAAATTTGACATTTCCGTATTGGCCGTAGTTCCAATAACGGCCGGTTCACAGATAACTTGGTAGCACTGTACTATAACTCCATGCCGCCATTTTTGCGAAGCTGCCAGCCCTATAACATCGTTTGGGGTCGCCCGGTACACATCAATATCATGCCATTAGTAGTACTGCCGCCTTTTATAGCGAATGTCTGTATAAATATCTTATAAACTCGATAAACAAGTTCGCGAAAATATATTTCGGTATTTCCAAGCTTTTGAGTGTTATATTAAATTCTAATAAAGAAAAATAATCGAAAAGGATTAGCTAAATTGCCGTTTATATTTTTAATTGAATATTATTTTTAAACGTAGGTAGTTTGTGTTTATTTTTGGAACAAAATCTCGATAAAAAAGGTTGCGAGCTACAAACTAAATAAGTTTCGATTTAAAATTGTTATTTATGAAAACTTTTTGGAGTGAACAAGTGACAGTTAAAATCCCGCCTAAAAAGTGAAGTTTTATTACAATAAAAACTTTTTAAACAAAAACTTCTTGCAGTGAAAAAGTGACGTTTCAAGTTTTAAAAAAGTGCGTTTCGGGCAAAGGAATTAATTATTCCGAGCCAATATCGGACCTTTACCAAAAAAGGACAAGTAATACGACCTTTTTCAACCAAAGATGTGAAAAGACGCGAACGTAGTGGAATTTTTTTAAGGAACTGTGTATTTTTTTAATCGCCCAAGACAATGGTTTCCACTTAATTGTTATTTAATTGTGTATAACATTGTTTACCTCGGTCGCAGGTTAGTACACGTGATTTGCTTTTTTTTTATTAAATTATGGCGGCTTTGTTTTTTTTTAGTCTAAGCAAAGAGATTAGATAAGGGATTTGACATATTTATGGGTTGGTTAGATGTTTGGGGCAAAATTATGAGAGTATTATGTAAATATTTTTTTAATGATATATATTTTTTTGCTATTGTTAGACTTTACCTTTTGGTGGCCGTAAAATATACTACAGGGTGACTTTAAATTAGTGAACGATAGAAAAGGATATGCATGTATGATAACAAACAACTTTTACTATGAGGCCAAGTACGAATTCATAAAAAAAATTGTTGCCCCATACTATCAGCTGATGCATTTTGTATGGGGGCTTTAATTTTTTTTTGACGATTCCGATCTTGGTCCCATAGTAAAAGTTGTTTGTTATCACAATACATGCATATCCTTTTCTATCGTTCAATCTAATTTAAAGTCATCCTATATACTTTCTTAGTTATTTAGATAATATAGGTACCTAGGTACTTAGTCTTATTACTCCCTACACCTACTAATAATATAAATGTTAATATTTGTGCCGATAGTTAAGAAGATGTTTTAACCCTTCCACGCAAAAACCACTGAACAGATTCTAATGAAACTTAACAATATTGTAGATTACACATCAGAATAACACATAGGCTATATTATTTTAAGATATTGCGTAAGTTTTTCAAGATATGACGATAAATGCGAACGAAGTCGCAGGCGACCGCTAGTTGTTAACAAATCATAGACAATCTTGTGGTTTTCTTGTTTTAATTGAGTCAATTACAATAACAACATATAGGTACCTTTATATATGTTACTGTAAAAGCTCGAACTATAGTAAATCTTAAGATTTTCCAATAAAACCTAAGATTTATCGATTATTAGTGGCTACCCGCGACATCGTACGCATTTATCGATATATCTTGGAAAAAAATCATGATATTTCAAAATAATATAGCCTATGTGTTTTTCTGATATATCAGCTACAAAATTGAAAAATTTCATTAAAATCTGTTCAGTGGTTTTTAAGTGATGAAGTAACAAAAATCCTTCCATCGGCACAAACAATGACATTTATAATATAAGTAGAATGAATGGTAGAATAAATGTCCAGGGGTAGGCAGATACCACTTCCTTCCACTTGCTACGATCCAAACACTTCTTTCGCTTCATCCACACTCATTACCCATAATACAAACATTTACTAAGTCATGTCGGTCAATTTATTTATTTAACAGTTTATTGTAAGATGATAGTACATAGAGACAGAAAAAAAGAGAAGTTATACAAAAGGTACAGCATATTTCTAAAAGAAATTTCTTCCTGCAAACCCCACAGAGAGAGAAGTGATAGCATAAAGGCAGGATAGTCACTAAATCTTAGTTTTTATTAGAAAATCTTAAAATTTACTATAGTTCGAGCTTTTACAGTAACATAATATACTTGTTATAGTATGTTGAATATATTATATAGGTATCTATAAATAGCCATGTATTTATAACTGCTTGTTTAACGTAGGTACTCATATATCATACTTGACGTAACGGAGAAACAAAATAGATGATATAGAGGCTTTTGCCCAGCAGTGGGACAATAACAACAACATAAGATCTGTCTTATTATCCTTTTAATATATTAAATAAACAGATATAGTAATTAAATAAACTATTTTTTAAAAATAAACTATTCAGTACTTAATTCTAGCAACTCAGTCTTCCTCTCTCTGTTTTGCCGTGCCCTAAGGGTCCACGACATGTACTGTAAATCATTTTTAAGACCATTTTGTAACTTTGTGGAAGCGCAATAAATATTATGATTATGATTATATTATAAATGTCAATGTTTGTGCCGATGGATGTATGTAAGGATGCTTGTTCATTCACGCAAAAACTACTGAACAGATTTTAATGAAACTTTACAGTATTGTTGCTAGCGTAACAGAATAACACATAGGTTAGGTACCTGCATTATTTGAAGATATTTAGTAAGTTTTTCAAGTTATGACGTTAAATTCGTACGAAGTCGCGGGCAGCTACTAGTAAATAATGGTGGTCTCACACAATAAACTTTTAGTTTACAATTAGTTTCACTGATGGACCGCGTACCAAACATTGAAATTCGCCGGAAAACTAAGGTCGAAGATGTCGGTTCGCGGATCTTGTCATTAAAATGGCAATAGGCAGGACACCTGGCTAGGAGAAAAGACGGTCGATGGACGAAAGCAGTCACAGAGTGGTGGCCGAGACAGGGACGTCGATCGGTGGGCCGACCACCCACTCGTTGGGCAGATGACATCGTCAGATCAACAGGGTTAGATTGGCACAGGACCGTAGTGAATGGCGCGAAAAAAGGGAGGCCTATACCCAGCAGTGGGGAGAAACGGGCTGATTTGATTGATTGATTGATACAATAAGTTTAAAAAACTAAAACACGCTTTAGCTCGCACTAAACATGCTCCATCATCAGATCAGTTCGAGAGTACCATATTATTGTATTGTCATCAGAACTCAGAGCGTATGCTTTCATCCTATTCGAAGACCGGGAAGTAGGTCAAATTAAGATTCCAAGATTTGTTTACATACATAGTTACTTACAAGTGAAGCTAATATAAAGCGTGTAAAATGTTTGTTAACATTGTTTAAGTTATTTAAGGCATTAAGTGCGAGACTTTACCAAATGAAGAGTTAGATTTAATACGTTTTTCTGCAATACCGATTAAGTTGCAATCACGTGCAGGAAGTGGCCCGCCTACATGCAAAAACTTACTGATAAGTCATTGGGCATATTTAATGTTTTTTAAAACCATAAATGCATTATAGTTTTATAATACAGTGCTACAAGGATCTATTGGCACTTGAGTGACACTGTCAGGAGGGCGTGAGTGATGAAAAAGAGTGGCCCCATTTTTTTTTCATATAGGTACAAATGAGTTTATGACAGCGTGTCAAGGTTGGCGCAAGTTTTCCATAGTTTTCTTGGTAGATGACCTGTCAAACGATAAGAAATTCCATACAAAGTGGTAGCCATTTTGCGCCAGAGCAGGCACGCAGATCCAGACGGTATGGCATCTCCTTATATATTCTATACTCAAAGGTGGATGGTGAATAAATAACTCAAAATAATGACAATTTACAAGATGATATCGTTAGTTCCGATTTCCACGACGTGCCAAAAGATCCTTGTAGCACTGTATATTGATAGATACTTAGGTACTTATATACTACTAGCTGTCCCGGCGAACTTTGTCCCGCCTTAGAATGAACTTTATTGTGTAGGAATAAAGTTCAAATTGACTTTACATTTTAGTAAGAAAACATTTGTATGGGAAAAAGAAAAGGTCTGTTTTAGGGCTTTCCCGGCAATTATTCGAATTTTTCTCACTGCAAAAACCATCCTTGGACTTCAATGAACATTTAAAAAAAAACAGCCAAATCGGTCAAGCCGTGTTCATGTGATGTCGTGACAACGGAAAACGGGTTTCATTTTTATATATATAGACTAGCTATTTATAAAGTCTCCCCGCGACTCCGTACGCATTTATCGTCATATCTTAAAAAAATAACCCAATACCAAAGAGCTAGCTGGTAGACTGAGGGAGAGGACCTGTGATCCCCGCGCCGGGTCTTTTCTGCTGCAGCGGTTGTCTATCGCTATCCAGCGTGGAAACGCAGCTGGGGTGATGGGCACGTTTGCACCAGGAGAGACCAGGGGCGGATTATTCCCGGATTAGTGTTAGTTAGGTTAAGTTTAGTTTAGTTTAGTGGTTATATTTTATTTATTAGAGTTTAGTATTTTTAATAACATATTCACATGTTTAGTATTTCTTAAGATATATTAAAATATAATATCTTAAAATAATATAGCCTATGTGTTAATCTGATGTGTAAGCTACAATATGGTAAAGTTCCATTAAAATCTGTTTAATAGTTTTTACGTGAAAGTATTACAAACATCCTGACATTCATCCATTGACACAAACATTGTCATATATTAGTAGGTTAAAATAAAAAATGAACTACCTTCTTACCTACATGTAACCTTTAATTAATTATATTAATCATGATGATTAACAAAAAGTGTTGTTTACACTGCCACAACACAAAGCAGGGTTCCGTAATATTTCTGAGACCCAAGTCTGCTAAATTAAAATAGCCTCAGTTGTGCGTCGGCAGAGTGTCAATGGCATTTTTTGACACATTTGGTCGCAATCAGTGTAAGTCATAGTTGAGCAGGATACAAAATGTGTCAAAAAATGCCATTGACACTACCGACACACAAACTGAGGCTATTTTAAATTAACAGACTTGGCTCCCTGGTCCTAAAGAACCCTACCAATGGCGCCTTTGTCGCGGCCTATTGCACTCTATTCTTAGAAAATAAATTATTCATAATAATGTGGTTAAAAGGAAACATTGTGTTTGTATGAGTCAGGATTCAATTATGTACCTATGTTAATTATGGTCAATAGGGAAACGGGGACTTTTGTATGACGGAGTTTGAATCGTATACTGGGTGTAACAGAAAGGGGGTATAAAGCCGAAACACAGCGATAGTCCTCATGAAACTGAACAACTTTCACCAAGGAACATGCGGCGTAGGTAACTCGAAAAAAAAAATTTGCTTCCCCATACAGAATGTCCGATCAGCTGATCGAGTAAGGGCGATCCAAAAAAAAATTTCGACGACCCATGTTCCTTGGGGAAAGATGTTCAGTTTTACGAGGACTATCGCTGTGTTTCGGCTTTATACCCTCTTCTGTATTTTCGGCTTTATACTCGTACTTACAGTTAGTACTAAAGATTGAAGAGTTGGAGGATGTTCTAGACCCTTTTTTTTTTTTTTTTTTTATGCCGGACTCCTACCTGCTAAAACCCCACGGTGTTCCTTCTCGCCGCCAAGTGACGGGGACACGGGAACGCTTCCGCACACATCCGCGAACCCCGTCGGCGGTGTCCGCCAAAGCAGAGCCCTCTCGGGCAAATGCCCACCCTCTCTCCGCGGCTAACGTGTCGAAACACCAAACACGTCAGCCGCACCTCCTCGAAGACCAACCAGTGGTGAGTGACGGACTCTCCGATTCCGCCACCCATGGTCTCCCCGCAGCGAGCCAGATTTGTGGCCCCGCTACATGCCACACGGTCGCAGAACTCGCAGAGGATAGGGAGAGCGGCCTCCGGAATACCGACACTCCTCTTCCCCTGCGACCCCACCGCGTCCGCCATCAAAAAACGGTGGCGACCCCGTTTAGGCCGCAGGAGGTAGGGAAAGCGGCGCACCGTGATACCGGCAGTCCTCTCCCACCGCGGCCTCCACCTCTCAGCAGCTGGACTGGGTATAAACCCCTGTCTGTTACACCTTGTATAAATAATTTTTGTAAAGTAAACTATGCAATTCAATTCAATTCAATAAATATTTATTCATAGGTAGCCCAAAATAACACTTGAATGCGTCAGAAATAGAAAACAAAAAATAAAAACAAAAATATAACAAGTTAACAAAAGTAAAAGCAAATTAACTGACTGAAGCTACGCTGACTTCGGAAGGAAGGCTAGTCATCTTACAATAAACTGTTAAATAAATAAGTTCTCAAACATGACATTGAAAAAGTTTCTTATGAAAAAAGTTTGCAATTTCCATAGACCACAGTTCAATGTTCCCAAATTCCCAATACCTAAATTCTATATAAAATAATTATAGCTGTTCAAATAAGTAGTAGTATTTTATTTAATTGACCTAACAACAACATGATGAAAGGTAATTACAGACGTATCCGTTTTTATACAAACTTTTATTAAAAAATACAGTTTCGTGACCTCATAGAAAGTAGAACGAAAACTCGTGTATTAGAAGCTGGGGCCTAAGTCTGCTAATTTAATGCTATCTACACACCAAAGCCGCCGGCATTCCGCCGGGGTAGGCTGGCGGCTTTTCGTCATACGTATGGCAGCTGTCAAAAAGCCGGCGGCATGCCGGCGGCTTTAGTGTGTAGACAGCATAAAATGGCCTCAGTTGTGTGTCGGCAGAGTGTCAATGGCATTTTTTGACACATTTGGTCGGTATTCCGCTAAACAATGTACATGCTGCTAAACAACGTACACCTTTGAGTATAGAATACATAAGGAGATGCCATACCGTCTGGATCTGCGTGCCTGGTCTGGCGTAAAATGGCTACCTTTTTGTATGGTACTTATCGTTTGACAGGTCATCTATCTACCAAGAAAACTATGAGAAACTTGGCGCAACCTTGGCACGATGTCGTAAACTCATTTGTACCTATATGAAAAAAAAAATGGGGCCACTCCTTCCTCATTGGCTTTCACTAATTGCGATTGCGACCAAATGTGTCAAAAATGCCATTGACACTCTGCCGACACACAACTGAGGCTATTTCAAATTAGCAAACTTGGGCCCCTGATAAAGTCATGTTAACAAATGATTACTTACAAAGTTAATTTCCTGTATTTGAGTAGTTTTAACAATGATTTTAAATTGACTAAAGGCTGCCCGCGACTTCGTACGTGTTTTTCGTCATGTCTTAGAAAATGTAATGAAATGAAATGAAATGTTTATTTAATCTTGTAGGACGAGTTTGACATCACATAAGACGGGTCATTTTTTTAAAGTTAATGCTAGATTCGCAAGAGTGCAGTTTTCCCCAGAGAAGAATCTAGCAAGAAACTCTGTTGGGTTGCTCTTACTGTACGCAATATAATTATAGAAAAAAAAATATTATGGTACAATATTACACTTAATACTAAAGAAGTTAGAATTGGTACTGAAAAGGCTTACCAGCTCAGCATACTGCTGTGACTCAGGGTTACAAAAACTGATTTTCAGCTGGACCCTAAAACAACAAACTATAGGTAGGTAACTAGTCTATGTGTTATTCTGCTGTGCAAGCTTTAAGTAAAGTTACATTAAAATCTGTTTAGTGGTTTTTGGGTGAAACAGTCACGAACATTCTCACATCCATCGGCACAAACATTGACATTTATAATATTTATTAGTATCTATGTTATTTTATGTTTGGTATGTTATATTTATAATATTAGTATGCTATGTTATGTTAATAATTATGTATTTATTTACAGATATCAGTGATGATAAAATGGCGAGACAAAATTTTATATTTTCATCAATTTTGCTGTTTTGTCTTATTACGGAAATCAAACCACAGTTTTTTGGTAAGTAAAACCTAATATTTAAGTTTTTTTAATGTAATACACATAAGTAGCCCCTCATCTGTTGAGAATCCCAGTACAGGTCTTGACAGTTTACTGTCAAATATGCCGTATCTGTTGAGTGACCAACACAGGACACTTAACAGATCTATTTTCGCTTACTATTGGGTAGGTACCGACCGATAATCTATTATACCTACTTATACAGGGTAACTTTTAAATAGTGAACGATAGAAAAGGATATGCATGTACTCGTGATAACAAACATCTTTTACTATGTGATATGGGACCAAGTTGGAAATCCTTCAAAAATTTTCGAACTTCCCATACAAAATGCACCAGCTGATAGTGTTAAATGTATGGGAAGAACATTTTTTTTGAATGATTTCGAACTTGGTCCCATAGTAAAAGTTGTTTGTTATCACGAGTACATGCATATCCTTTTCTATCGTTCACTAATTTAAAGTCAACTTGTATAATTCTACTAAAGATTATTAAATTTATTTTTTTACATAATCTAATTTTAGTAATTGATGGCAACATTGTCATTAGGTAAATTCATGTTTGACACAATAAAAAATCAATTTTTTGTTATCTAATTCGAAGGCCATTGCTCCAGTTGCCACACCTACTCGTATAATCTAATTTTTTTATGGAAGCAAAAAGATGAAATAAAAAATAATATAAACATACTTAAGTATATTTTTTTAAATGGCAACTACCATCACACACACAGCCACTCTGTCAGTCTCTGTACATCACAGCAATGTTTGTCTCTAGTGGGAATCGAAGCCACTAAAAAAATCAAATATAATTTATTCGTAGGTAACATTAAATTTACACTTGAATTCGTCACAAAGTAAAAATTATAAAAAAAAACATAATAATGAATTTAAAGAGCCAAAAAAAGAGAAAAACATTAAAGGACGCTGACTTCGGAAGGCAGGTTCCCCAGAGAAGAAGCCAGCAAGAAACTCTATCTGCGGCAGGGTAACCAACCACGCCAACTGTTTAAATAAAGAATATTCTGCATATTTTACGCGTCCATCAAATGGCTAACGTAAATCTCAGATCAACTATGCCTCATCAGCCCTTTTGAAGTCCCCACTACAGACACAGGAGCCTAGCATAGATGAATAATTTCTTTCGCGTAAAAACTACTGAACGGATTTTTATAAAATTTGGCAATATTTAAGCTTACAAATTAGAATATTTTATTGTTTAAAGATATCTTTTTTTTTTCAAAATATGAAGGAAGATAAATGCGTACGAAGACGCGGGCAGCCTCTAGTGAGAAATAAATAATAAATAACTATGACGTACGTAAATTAAAATAAAAACACAATTATTAAATGATCTACGTCTTAACATTACATAATTTAACAATTATATTATGTAAGAGAAAAAAACCTGTTCGGATTTTAATAAAACATGACATTTGTGGATTACTAGCGACTTCGTAAGCATTTATCGTCATATCTAGAAATATAATTATGGTATCTTAAAATAATATAGCTTATGTGTTATTCTGATGTATAGGCTACAATATTGTAAAGTTTCATCAAAATCTGTTCAGTAGTTTTTGCGTAAAAGAGTAAAACTGTCTACACTCCAAAGCCGCAGGCTTTTTTGACAGCTGCCATTCGTATGACGTAAACCCGTCGGCCTAACCCGGCGGCTTTGGTGTGTAGATACCATAACAAACATCCTCACAACGGCATAAACATTGACATTTAGTTAGATTAACAGTAAGATTTCTAAATTGACATTTGCATAGGAAAATATCGTGAAACACCAATTACAGTGCTACAAGGATTTTTTAGCACGTGGCAGAAATCGGAACTAACGATATCATCTTGTAAATTGTTATTATTTTTGAGTTATTTATTCACCACCCACGTCCTCCTGATAATGTCACTCAAGTGCCAATAGATCCTTGTGTAGATCTGTACATTATCACCTTGTTTGACATGACAAAAATACCAATTTTGTGGGTTACCATAATTATCTACAAAAAAAAACCAAAAAAATATCTATGGTTGTGTCAATCTCTAAATACCTACAATATAAAACACTTTCTTTTACAGACTTCTCTTTATTTAAATCTTTTTTTTTAATTTACAGATTTCTTCAACATCCCCCGCGCATTACCTCGCCAAAGCACAAGATACGCCACAGAGCATACAACTAGAAGAACTAAGATAGAAACAATACACATTGGCAAACCACAAACACAAGTAACATGGAAAAACACCAGCATATCACTAGTCTACGAGGGGGAAGAGGACAACCCTATACAAATAGCAAAAGAACGAAAGAGAAAGACGACTTTGTTACCAATTTTCAACGTAGATTTCTTCACTACGACACCTAAACCTAATAGAAAGGCCACTAAAGTCCAAAATCGAAGTACCAATACATTTGATATGAGTTATGAAAATTCTCGACTCGAAGAAGGGAATAGAAATAATAATAAAATTAAATTGTCTTATGATGTTGATGTATCAAAACATTCTCCTTACGACGCATACGATCGCCCAATCGCAGGATCAAATTATTACGAAACAACAAGAAATAATAATTATAATTATCAAACGACTAAACCTAACTATTACGAAACAACAAAACATAATTATAATTACCAAACGACTAAACCTTATTATTACGAAACGACAAAAAATTACGACAATTATTACACGACTAAAAACCCTTTATATCGACCGGGAGTTAAACCTGCTATAATTGATAATAGGCCGCCGATAACAAACCGTCCAGTAACTAAACGGCCGGTAACTTACAGGCCAGCTGTCAAACCGGATTACCCAGTCACCAATCGGCCTAGGCCAACTGAAAAACCGGATATAAACAGGCCATTTGTGAAACCTCAATATCCAGGAAACCCTGTTACAAATCGGCCTAGGCCAACTGAAAAACCGGTCACAAATAGACCGAAGACGACGACTATTAGACAGTATATAGTCAATCCTGTACCTACAGATGCTGGTGCATTATCGTATCCTCACGAAGACGAGCAACCAGAGACCATAAGAGGTTTGGACGAAGACTACATGAGTTCTGCAGAAAAGAGGAGATATATTGAAATCGCTGAACGAAGTAAGTGTTTTTCTTACTTACCTACATACCATATCTGTCGAGCCTAGAGGTAGACAGAGACTTCCTTCCACTTGCTACGATACAAACATTCTCGTTACCAAAGTAGATTCGCATACAAAACCTGAAACACGGTATCGAAGTTTTTCCCGCGCTGAGTATATAAGCAAATTCCAAAATCTTCCCCATCGAGGTAGACAGAGACTTCCCTCCACTTGCTACGATACAAACATTCTCGTTACCAAAGTAGATTCGCATACAAAACCTGAAACGCGGTATCGAAGTTTTTCCCGCGCTGAGTATATAAGCAAATTCCAAAATCTTCCCCATCGAGGTAGACAGAGACTTCCCTCCACTTGCTACGATACAAACATTCTCGTTACCAAAGTAGATTCGCATACAAAACCTGAAACGCGGTATCGAAGTTTTTCCCGCGCTGAGTATATAAGCAAATTCCAAAATCTTCCCCATCGAGGTAGACAGAGACTTCCCTCCACTTGCTACGATACAAACATTCTCGTTACCAAAGTAGATTCGCATACAAAACCTGAAACGCGGTATCGAAGTTTTTCCCGCGCTGAGTATATAAGCAAATTCCAAAATCTTCCCCATCGAGGTAGACAGAGACTTCCCTCCACTTGCTACGTACGATACAAACACCGACACCGACACGGAGGGAAAACAATACGTCGTCATGACAACGTGTCCGATGTTTGGTGGATCTGTGTAGGTAGATAGACCTGTCTTCAAACGTTAATCTCACATTTCCAATTCCAGTGTGTGACAAATATAAATCCCTGAACACGAAGCAGCTACAAGCAATCCCTCTCCTACCCTCACCGTCGCCGGTACAAGTCAACGTGACCGCATGTACGCCGACAACTATACCTTTAGTCGTTGGTGGAAAAGTCGTCACCATTAACGAGTTCCCGCATATGGCGTTGCTGGGGTGGGTGAAGCTTGAAGTGAGTTTTGTTTTATGTTTTTTATATACTTTTTATTAAGGCGGCCGATGGGGTAGATACGTTCTAGAGTGGACACCATGCACTACCAAGCGCAGCGTATGACGGCCACCTGCTATATAGATGAATCGATGACCTAGTGAAAGTTAAGGGTCTCGTTGTATGCAGGTCGCGTTGGAGAGTTGGAGAGACCTGCTCAGCAGTGGGCAGCTATAGGTTGCGATGATGATGATGAAGGCGGCCGTACACGGACTGCTTCGTTGGGACATTGAGCTGAGACCCGACTGCGGTCGCGGCTTCAAGCAGTCGGGTCTTGACTTGACAATACTTTGTGTGTTTGCTACAAGGCTACAGCTAAGGCTAAGGTTATGATAAAATGTTTCTTTCCAGAGTGGAGGGTACTCCTGGAAATGTGGTGGTTCTCTAATCAGTGAGCAGTTTGTTCTCACTGCTGGGCACTGTTCTTACCAGGAGAGGGACAATACTGTTGAATCGTGAGTATAATCTTTTTCTTTTAATCTTACTTGACTGGACACCTTCACGAACGACTGGGCAGAGGCGGCTCGGGATAGAGAATCATGGAGAAGGAGGAGAGAGGCCTTCGCCCAGCAGTGGGACAACAACGGTTAGATAAGATAAGAATCTTACTTATTCAATATTGGCAGGTGAAACGTAGGATGTCCACCAACAACATGGCCAGATGGCTATCCGGGCAAAGTTAGTTAATTTATATGAGACTAAATACACAGTTTTTAGATTCTTGGAAAAACGCAATATCTAAGTTTTGCGAAGTTTCTTTAAAATCTGTCCAGTGGTTTTTACGTGAAAGAGTAACAAACATCCTAGGATCCATTTATCGGCATCTCTTGGATCGGCACAAACAATCTAATCTAATTTAGCCATTTGTGTCCCACTGCTGGGCAAAGGCCTCTCTCCTCATCCGCCATGACTTTCTGTCTCGAGCTTTCCCACCCAGCTACTTAAGAAGGTGCCCAGCTCGTCCCGCCACCTTTGCCGTGGTCTGCCGCGACGCCGTTTGGCAGTTGGTAGCCATTGGGTAGCTGTTTTAGCCCATAAGTCTTCTGGCATGCGGCAGACGTGGCCGGCCCAATCCCATTTCAGCCTGGCAGTTGTTTTGCCACATCAGCAATACGCGTTTTAGAGCGCAGTATGGTGTTTCTTACCTTGTCAGTAAGTTTTACACCAAGCATACTGCGCTCCATAGCCCGTTGGCAAACCTTGAGTTTGGACCTTTGAGCTTCAGTCAAAGAGGATATTTTTTTTAATGGTAACTACCATTTTGGATCCTGCCAACGTTCTTCAAGCTTTCTTTAATTAATAAGTGTTTACTTATATTATTGTACTTTATTTATATAGTTTAATATGCATATTTAAAAAAAAATATATAGTTAAGGTCGAATTGAGAAACCTCCTCCTTTTTTTGAAGTCGGGTAAAAACAAACACCCAGCCTTAAGACATCACAATAATCCACACCAAAGGTTGTCTGGAAGAGATCACTTTTAGTGATAAGGCCGCCTTTGTGCACAATGTTTTAGTTTTAAGTTTCATTTGTATTTCTTTGTGTGCAATAAAGTATTTCTATCTATCTATCTATAATCTTTGTTTCTAATGGAAATCAAACCCACGACATAAAACCATACTCTCCCTTCCAGTGGTCCACCTCGCGTCGTCCAACTAGGATCCTCCTACTTAGACGACCCTGGCGCTCTCGTGGTCCGCGTGTCCAAGGTCATCAGACATCCTAAATACAAGATGCCGAGGAGTTACTACGATATAGCGTTGTTGAAGCTGGTTCAGCCGGTCTCGTGAGTATGAAACCATTTTCTAAATAAGTTTCAGTTTTGTGTCGGCAGAGTGTCTACAGCATTTTTTGACACAATTGGTATTTCTGCTAAACAATGGCTTACAAACTTACAACTGCAAGATACAGCAGCTTTCATACGTCTGTGTGGGTTACACTGATTGCGACCAAATGTCTCAAAAAATTAAATTGACACTCGCTGACACACTACTGTGGCTATTTTAAATTAGCAGACTTGGGCACAGAATAACAAAATTTTTTTTGAGATATTAATAAAGATAAATACTGCAGGAAGTCTTTTAGAAATATGCTGTACCTTTTGTATTACTTCTCTTTTCTTTTCTATCCCTGTGTACCTTCTTCTTACAATAAACTATTAAATAAAATAAATATGTACAAGGCACGAGCAGCCTCTAGTATGGCATAATTATATCTGTATCGGATTCTCATAAACACCCCTTTTTCAGGTTCTCCGAGGTAATAAAGCCAGCGTGTCTTGGAGTACCACCAGATGTGGACGAACCCATCATTGCTACTGGATGGGGGATGACTGAGCTAGGTAAGGTTATACATACATACATACCTAATGAGTGATACCTGCGACTATGTATGTAAAGACTTTTAGTTAGACCCAGAACACACGAGCAACTGAAACTGCTAGTTACTTTCGAGTTGCATCGAAGTTTCTGCTATAGACTTCCTTAGAAAACCACACACGACGCAACTAGTTTGAAACGTTTCGTTTCAGTTGCGTTTGTTTTGGCGCTTTGTAAACGATACAAAAGGATATGCATGTACTCATGATAACAAACAACTTTTACTAAGGGACCAAGTTCGAATTAATTCAAAGATTTTCGAACTCCCCATAGAAAATGCACCAGCTGATATGTTGACATGAGTGCGAATGATTTGAAAGCAGGTCCCATAGTAAAAGTTGTTTGTTATCACAAGTACATGCCTTTTTCTATTTTTTTCATTAATAATAAGTTACCCGATATGCATAGTTATCTGCCTCGCTTCTTTCCCATCAGGGTAAGCAGAGACCACTTTTTTTTCTTTCTTCTTCTTTTCCATAAAAAAAGCCCCTAAATTCACGTTTCTCAGGAGGTGACCAATCCCTGGAACTTCGGAGCGTCTCCCTCCCAGTGTGGAGCATGAGGAAATGCCAGGAAGTGCTGGGCACGTCGAGGAAGATGCCTGATGGACCATCACCTGATAGCCAGCTTTGTGCTGGAGATACGAGGGGCGGGAAGGATACTTGTCAGGTAATAAGCTATTACAATTCCACAGGGACAAAGTCGCTCAGCGAGTTCCGCTGTCACACACCGACACCGACACCGACACCGACACCGACACCGACACCGACACCGACACCGACACCGACACCGACACCGACACCGACACCGACACCGACACCGACACCGACACCGACACCGACACCGACACCGACACCGACACCGACACCGACACCGACACCGACACCGACACCGACACCGACACCGACACCGACACCGACACCGACACCGACACCGACACCGACACCGACACCGACACCGACACCGACACCGACACCGACACCGACACCGACACCGACACCGACACCGACACCGACACCGACACCGACACCGACACCGACACCGACACCGACACCGACACCGACACCGACACCGACACCGACACCGACACCGACACCGACACCGACACCGACACCGACACCGACACCGACACCGACACCGACACCGACACCGACACCGACACCGACACCGACACCGACACCGACACCGACACCGACACCGACACCGACACCGACACCGACACCGACACCGACACCGACACCGACACCGACACCGACACCGACACCGACACCGACACCGACACCGACACCGACACCGACACCGACACCGACACCGACACCGACACCGACACCGACACCGACACCGACACCGACACCGACACCGACACCGACACCGACACCGACACCGACACCGACACCGACACCGACACCGACACCGACACCGACACCGACACCGACACCGACACCGACACCGACACCGACACCGACACCGACACCGACACCGACACCGACACCGACACCGACACCGACACCGACACCGACACCGACACCGACACCGACACCGACACCGGCACCGGATTAGCAATCTGAAGTGAGCAGGCCATATAGCGCGAAGATAGAAAGGCGGAAAAAAGTTCTGGAGTGGAGAGCACGCACTACGGGACGGTCACCTGCCAGATGGACCGACGGCTTAGTGAAAGCGAGGTCTTGTTGGATGCAGGTGGCAATGAATAGGTCACGTTGGAGAGTAAGAGAGGTCTATGCTCAGCAGTGGGCAGCTATAGGCTGAGATAATGATGATATTTTTGTTGAGGCAGTGTGGGAAGGCCTCCAACAATGTGGACCGACGACCTAGTAAAAGTCGCGGGAAGCCGTTGGATGCGGGCAGTACAAGACCGGTTATTGTGGAGATACTTGTGACAGACTTTTGTCCAGCTGTGGACGTCCATAAGCTGACATGATAACGAGGAATCCTTTTGTCCAGCAGTGAACGCCCTTAAGCCGACATGATGAATCAAAAGTATTAGTTTAACCAATTAAAATCTTTTTAGGGTGACTCCGGAGGTCCAGCACAGATTCAAGATGGCTGCATCTGGCGTGTCGTAGCTGTCACATCAGTTGGTAGGTCATGCGGCGCCCCAAACACACCCGGATTATATGCTCTAGCCCACAGAGCATTCATTGCAGCTGAAGTCTTTGGTAACACGAGAAACAATCGAAAAACTGATTCGTTTTCCAATGAAAATGGTAGCCAGAATAGCAAAGAGGTTTTAAGCAATAAGAGAACTACTGAAAATTACTATAGCAACGAAAGAACCAATCAGCGGAAAGCGACAACGGAATCGTATTTCAAAAATCAAAACGATAAGGAACACGAAAGAACAAGTTACAACAATAATCGAAGAACAACAACGACTAAATCTAACGACAATCAGTTCAATAACAACAACAACAATTATGGCAGTCAATATAACAACAATTACAGCAACGAAAGAATTAATCAAAGGACAACGACAACGGAATCGTATTATAATGGTCAACGCGTCAACGGTAGACCAAATCAACGACAAACGACGGAAAGCTATAACGATAACCATCGTAATTATAATGACGATAGAAATTTAAGTAACAACAGACGACAAATTAATAACAACGATAGAAGAAATGACAATGACAATCAAAATGATTATAATAAACGAGAAAGTAATTTTAATGTGGAATATCAAAATGGTAATGTTAACAGAGAAAACAGAAATCCTGAAGTGTATTTTAGTAACAATAATCGACAAAATGATTATTGGGGGAGAAAAGAAAATGGTTTCCAAAATGGCGCTCAAAATTCAAATAATGATGAAGTTGATCCAGCTAGGATATGGTGGACTTGAGTGCTGTAACAATGTATAAAAAAAGTTCTTGTGAAATCCTACTAGAGTCCATTTTACGAAAGAAGTCCCCTAGCCGCGGCGCTGTTTATCATGTCAAAATTGATAATGTTGCCATTTACGAGTACAAAATTTACCTTTAATAAGTTTATTTCATTTGTAATTTATCGAATAGGTAATACTAATTATTGCATATTTCGAATGTCCTAGTCATTCCGTGAGTAGGTTGGTTTACATTTTGATAAAAATATCTATTGAGCTATATTTCTGTTACGTAAAAAAATATTTTTATTAAAATAACTAAGGGGTTTTCTACCAACTATCAAGGAAAAGGTCAGAAAATAGGGAAAATAGACCTGTCGAATTTAGTTCCAAAAATATCCGGGGGACTTCTTTCGTGAAATGCACTCTTCTATTATAAACGTTTAATGTTTTTGCCGATGGATGGATTCTCCTTCACGAAAAAACTACTATTGTAAATATTTATATTATAAGACCCAGAACACCGATGAAACGCAACTGCAACGCAACTGAAACTGCTAGTTACTTTTGAGTTGCATCGAAGTTTCTGCTATAGACTTCCTTAGAAAACCCACACACGACGCAACTAGTTTGAAACGTTTCGTTTTAGTTGTCGTGTGTGGTTTTCGACAAAAGTTTCAGTTGCGTTGCAGTTGCGTTTCACCGTGTGTTTTGGCGCTACATTGCTACATACATATTATACAACTGTCGCAATCAGTGTAAGCTTTGTTTTATACCAAATGTGTCAAAAATGCCATTGACACTCTGCCGACACACAACTGAGGCTATTTTAAATTATCAGACTCATTTTGACAAGACATGTGTGTAAATGTATGTCATATGTCATGACAAGTATACAAGATGACTTTAAATTAGTGAATGATAGAAAAGGATATGCATGTACTTATGATAACAAACAACTTTTACTATGGGACCAAATTCGAAATCACAAAAAAAAAATTGTTCCCCCATACTATCAGCTGATGCATTTTGTATGGGGAGTTCAAAAATTTTTGAGCGATTTCGACCTTGGTCCCATAGTAAAAGTTGTTTGTTATCACGTATACATGCATATCCTTTTCTATCGTTCACTAATTTAAAGTCACCCTATATAATATGTCTTTTCTTTGGAAAGAATATTCTGTTTTATTCTTGTTTTATGGACGATAATTTAATCAGTTGTCGATCAGCTGATTGGACATATATTTTTAAATTTGTTAAAATAAGAAATAAATTAATTTAAAATTAATGATTATCTTAATTAAGAAAAGACCATTAAAAATAGATTAAAGATGTAAAGATGAACAAGTATGGTTTTTTTTGCATGTCCCGAAAACAATTTTTTTTTAAATCTCATTTTGATTTTTTTTACATGTCCATTTTTTTTCGTTTAACCTGAAACGGACAAAAAATTTTAAATAAAACAAAACCCTTGTGTTTATATATTTATTTCGCATCATGTTATTATGTCTAGGTCATATGTATGGTAGCTAAATGTAATCTAGTAGGTACATAGTATATTCTTTACGTTAAAGTGTATCATCTTTTTTAAGGAAATATCCTAAATTAACAGATAACAGAGTATGGTTTGGGAGAAAACATGGTTTTCTAATCTTTCACATCCCAGAAAAAAAGAACAATAGAAAATCTATTGTGTCTGGGTTTATAATGGGTCAGTGTGTGAGAGGTTAGTACGGAGAAGATAGAGAAAATGTATCCGCCTTTTTTTTTGGGAGATGACCTTTTTGACTACGCACGGAAAAAGAGAAAAATTATCCGTCATTTTTTTTGCAAGATAAAATTTCCGCCATATATTTTCTTTTTTGTTAATTTTGTCTGGATGTAAAAAAAAATGGGAATTAAAGTTCGTTTCTACAAAACATGTAGATTTAGATATTTTAAATTGAAAAAAAAGTGGTTATTTTTTTAGATTAAAATGTTTAAAAAACTAACTAAAGCTTGAATTTTTATTTGTTTTATGTAATTAATTAAATGACTAGATTATTTATCAATTAATTTTTTAGTATGAATGTTTAGTTTCTTCTCTCTGTTCTGAATAAAGATATATAAGAAATATATCTTTATAATATTGTAGTTAAATAAGTATATTAATTAAAAAAACATGTTTCCCCCAAAACCGAATAACGGTAATAGTTTCAACAAAAAAAACAAGTTTTCGAAAACAGATCAAAAGTTAACATACGATTTTAAACTCAACAGACAAGCGCATAAGACTTATTTTTATATAACTAAGTATTTGCATTAAACACTACAATTCTTCACTAAATTACTCGATTTTTTTTTCTCAATTTTTTAAATTAAAAAGGTAAAAAACTAAGTAAATTGGGGTATAAAAAATAAATGAGACATTTTCAAGGCTTTGGCGTCTTAAATGTTTTTTTTTTTATCTTTGATCTACTTTTTTTTCTACTGTTTGGTTTTTTTAGTTTTGGTAAATGGCAAGTTTATTTTAAGTCCCCGTTTCAATACCTACAGATAAAATTTAACTAACAGATAAACCTATGTCTATTTCATAAAACTTGACGTTTTAGACCACAGAAAGGTATAAAATATCTGTCAGATAAATTTTATCTGTTGGTTGTGAAAACAGGCATTTAGTCTTTCAAAGATTACTCTTTGCCTTTTTTCAGATTTGTATCGTTTTTTTTTAAACAACGATCATGTTTCATCAAGATTTTTGCAAGACAACGAAACGCAACTTTGTTTTAAAAGTGCAACTGTCAAAGAACTCGCGCCAAAATTTGACACAAGTTTTTTTATGGTCTGGTGACATAGATTTTTAAGACACGTATTTGTTTATCATACGCGTTAGTTTTTTTTAACTCAATAGCCTGGTGGCATAAATTTTTAAGCCAGACGTATAATTGTTTTTTATACGCGTTACCAATTACCAAAACGATAATAACTGGCAAATAGTTTAAGACGCGTTCAGCCAAAGGGAGTAACACCTTAAAGAGAGTATCATCACGTTTTTTTTTTAAATATAATTATTGTAAAGTAGGTAAGTTTTCTTTTTTTAAAATATAAAAATGGGGAAGTTAAAAATCACTAACGTTCGTGGTCATTTTTTTTATATAAGTTCGAATGATCACATTACGATTTTGTTCTTTTTTTTCTAAAAACAAAGCTCCGTTTTTTTTCAACTACAATAAAAAGTGTGCGTTGTAAAGATTTTTTTCCTTTTAGAGTAAAAATAAAATGAGGGGGATTTTTTTTTTCGGATTTTTGGCGGCCATTTTTTTTATTTATGGCCTTTTAATACTTCGTGACAGAAAATAATCATTATGTCACAAAAAATCGAAATACCAACTGTTACATGAAGGTAGGTTTCAAAATTCCAAATGAAAAAAAAATCTGTGAGTCAATTTCGCTAAAAAAAAAACCAAAATGGCCGCCCAAAATATCCAAAAAAATAAAATACAATCCATATTTGAGCTTGAAATAATTAAAAAAATACTTATCTAAATCTACAGACAACACCAATGGACGGTAGAAAAAAGGAGGGGGAAATTAAAAAGTAAAAAAAAAATATTTTTCAGGAAACGAAAAAAGTGCATTTTTATACAATTGATTTTTATAAATCGCCACTTTTTAAAACACTTTTTTATAGTAACATTTAAAACAGAAAGGGAAGCGGGTTTGTACGTGAAAAATATCAGTCTATTTATATTATAAATGTCAGGAGATTCTACGAATGAGAATAATGAGAAAATGGGCATGATGGAGTAAAAAAAATTTTTAGTCCATCACATAGATTATTTTAAATATTCGACACGTATTTTTTCTTTTTTCTCTTAAACCAAAAATAACAAAGATACAATGGGTTGAAGTTGCTCGTTACTTCACGCCTCAGTACGATTTTAACCGAGGAGTGACGTCAATACCACCTTTTTTGACAGCTACAATTCGATTCGTATGACGTAAAGCCGCCAGTCTAGCCCGGCGGCATGTTGGCGGCTTTGGTGTATAAACAGCATTAAAGCTGTTTATCTTTGGCATTTTGCGCATAATCTTAACAGCGCATAAAATAGATTACGCATAAAATTATAACGTAAAGTGAGGGTTAGCTTAGTTGATAGAACGCCCGCCTACAATCTTGGAGACGCGGTTTCGATCTAACCTGTACCTCTGAGACTTCTCATGTACGGATTGAATATTCGATTACCACTTGCTAACGGTGAAGGAAAACATGAAGAAACCTGCATTTACTAGAGAAGAAAGAAGGTTGATATCCGCCAGCGTGGTAGATTGCGGCCTAATCACTCTCGTATGAGAGTAGGCTCGTGTGTCTGTAGTGGGTACGTTATAAGGGCTGGTGATAAATTCCTTGATTTTTTAAAAATATTTATATATGTGTATTTATCGAATATATATGTGTAGGTTTATACATAAATATTTATTGTTTATTGTAGGTTAAGTGATCACCTGCCTTTATGCTATCACTTCTCTCTCTGTGGGGTCTGCAGGAAGAAATTTATTTTACAAATATGCTGTACCTTTTGTATAACTTCTCTTTTTTTCTGTCTCTATGTACTATCATCTTACAATAAACTGTCAATGATATTATATATATATATATATACTAGGTGCAGATATGTTATATGCGCGCACATTTTGAAGACTGTAAATAGACCTATTTAAGACAACTTGTAGCTAGTCTCAGTTAGTCTGAAGACATTTGGAGTATGATTTGAAGTGCTGTCATTAATGTCATTGTAATCATTGTTCGGAACAGATTTAAAACGCCAATCACTATAAAGGTAACATATCTGTACCTATAAAAAATCATTTAAGGTACAGTGGCCTAATAAGGACCACCTAGTTTCAAATTGAAATAAAATCTTTAATATACCATCATTACGGAAGAAACTGCATGTAATGAATACTACGATTATTTGAGAATCAATATAAAAGCAGTTTTTAAAATATTAACTACATTGAGATAGTATTTTAGCCATTTTAAAAAACATCGATTTTGGGCCTTACTAAAAATGGGGTTGATAATAAGGCCCGTGTTGTTTTCAAATAATTTGCTGTAAAAGTTACAATTAAATACTTCTAAGATGTATAAATATGAAAAGCATCACATTCTTGGATTTTGATAACAGCAAGAATTAATTAAAATCATCAATATTTACTCAGAAATTTATAGTTTTACATCATGTTAGAAAAGAACCCGGAAATTGTTTTCTTTGTATTTCATATAAAAATATTACTGTTTTAAGTAAATATATTTTTGTTTAGGCCAGAATTAAGTCCCTAATAACAATCATTTTGATGTTGAAATTTTCATACATTGGGCCTTATTACACGTATTTGGTATATACGGCCCTGATTGCATATTGCAAGGCCCTGTAAAAAAATATCATAGTAAAAATACATTGTTATTTGATTCAGTTTTATTTGAAGATGGGTTACAGGTATGTGTGAAATTTAAAACGAAATCTTATGTAGAATTATTTTTCTTTCTAAAGTTCCCGTAATATCATCGGAGAAGACATTTTTATGGCATTAGAGTAAAGCATTGTTTTAAATGGTATGTTTAACTAATTACTTTGTATTTTTTTTTTGTAGTACCTACATCAAATTAGACAAAACTAAATTTATAAAAAACTAAAGGGCTTTATAAGACTTTGATTGGGTTATACACAGCCCAATACGGTATAGTAAGGCCCAATCATCCACTATGTTGGGCCACCCTAAACGTTTTGGGCCTTGCTACCCACATGTACCATTTTTTCACTAAATGAAAATAAAATTAGACCTGTCTACTTAGAAATCAATAGAATGAACATTAAATAAACACACAAAATAGAAATCTACCTACAAATAATGGCAAAAACAAGTAAAAAATTACGATTTAAGGCAGCGAAATTTAAGGAATGCATTGGCCGTCTCCGAAATCCGTAAAGGAACGGCTCTCACTGAAAAAATGGCGTCCGCTCGCGATCGACTCTTGCGTTCCTGCGTTTCTATTGGTCCATTTTACATGTGCTAGGAAGGCGGTGCAGATTAAATATATTTTAACGGGTTTTTTGAGCTTGGGCCTTGCAAAACGGCGGGCCTTATTCACCCACTGTACCTTATAAACTGTTAAATAAATAAATTCCTACGTACAAACCCGCTTTGGACAAAAGACGAAGTCTTTTATCCTTTAACATCGAGCTAGCGGTACAAGAACTTAAAAAAACTACGTACAACTATTGCGTATTTATTGCTGTGTTATATTGCTATGCTTGGAATGAGAATTGATGTTGTGATGCGCATACAAAATGCGCTACATTTTTATGCGGTTTTTGTGTTAACATTTTCTTTGTTAATATTGAATACACAGATTTTATGCTGTAAAGACCAAAACACACCGGATGCGTATGCGTTGCGTATGCATAGATGTATTGTACGTAATGTATGGAACTGTCACCGCTTGCGTAACGTAGACGTAGACGCAAGCGGTGACAGTTCCATACATTACAACTCAGAGGTACGCATACGTCTACGCATACGCAACGCATACGCATCCGGTGTGTTTTGGCCTTTAGTATACATTTTTATGCGTTTTTTGTATTAACATTTTCATTGTTAATTTTTGTGATATATTTTTTTTATATTTGTTTGGACAACGTTTGTAGAAGAGTCCTAAGACAGATAAAAAACGACTATATTTTGTTGTTATTTGTACCGGATTTATACTTTTTCTTCCGTTCTTACAAAACGAGTTTTAATTATACTAAGTTCTTGAACTATTGTATTTTTTTGAGTTTTTTCTAATAGCCGAAACGTCATTTATCAGACTTAGTTCTAGAACTAGAAATAGAACTCGTTTTGTAATAAGGGGGATTGTGTGTCTGCCCGTTTTTTTAACAGACGGTATTTTTTATATGACTGCAGACACTACTGTGAACAGCTTTATGCAAAATGTTCTACCACTGTTCATGAATGAAATCTGCGTAAAATCCACGACAATAGAATGAGTTATTTTTTCTTTTGTTTTTGATGTAATAAAGTCAAAATTATAAGTTAATACTATAGTCATTGGGTAATTGTTTATGTAATTATGCGTTTTATGCAGTATTCTCAGATAGATAGAAGTACTTTATTACACAAAGAAATACAAATAAAACTTAAAACTAAAACATTGTGCGCAAAGGCGGCCTTATCACTAAAAGTGATCACTTCCAGACAACCTTTGAAATATGACTAGTTTAAGAAGACTGTAGAGTAGAGCAAGACAATAAATAAATACTGTAATTGTATTCTTATATGCCTTTTATCCGGTTTTTATTATTATGAATTAATCTTATTGATAATTATAATCTTGCTCTTAAACCTTTTTACCCGACCACGGCGAAGACAAAAGGAAGGGTAATGTTTTTTTAATCACAACATCAATTCAAATTCAGAAGCATTGTTTTTTAAATAGTATAGATAAAATATTTCTTTGATTATATTGCTAGGAACGACAAAATAACTAAAAAATCTACTTTAAAAGTAAAACAGCAAGATATGACACGTTTTTAAAAGATTCTTTGACGTTGGGCTGTGATAGACTTATGGTATCTACACACCAAAGCCGCCGGCTTTTTTGACAGCTGCCATTCGTATGACGTAAAGCCGCCAGCCTAGCTCAGCGGCATAATGGCGGCTTTGGTGTGTAGATAGCATTAGAGTTAACTCTTTAGAATTTAAATATTAAATAAATATTGGGGGACATTTCTCCTGACCCATCTGACCCCATCTGACCCCATCTGACCCCACCTGACCCCACCTGACCCCAAACTAGGCAAATCCTGTACTATGGGTATCAGCGACTGATAAACATACATAGATAAATATATAACACCCAGACACGGTACAATCATCACATAAATGTTTGCTAACCGGCGGGGATCGAACCCGCGACCCGTGCGTATGAGGCAGACTCACTACCGACTACGCTAATTGGCGTTAATGAAATTAATTACTGGCCTTTATTGATATCTCATCATTTCATTTAAGAGTTAGACTCTCGTCGGTGGAGTGTTTACCATTTAGACCTATCTTCTAATGCTTTGACTTCTTAATACGACATGACGTTAACTTTCTCCTTCACTTGTGTAAAGTACGTCGCGGTCTTCCTCTGCCTCTCTTCCCTTCAACCTTTCCCTCAATGATGTTTCTCAAGAAACCCTTATGTCGTATCAAGTGCCCTATCATCTTCCCTCTTCTATTTTCTACAGTTCTTAACAAGCAGCGCTATCTATCTATCATTTACAATTTTATTTATGTGTCCCAAAATTAGGATGACACCTAACCACGGAGGTGGACTTAAGGTGCATCAAATAAACCTAATATGCCCATAAAAAAGTGTTTTGAGTATTGAGTAAGACCTTCATTGATTTTTGAAAAAAAATAATATTTTTTTGATGAAAAGTTCATTTCAAGAATAGGAATGACGACTGAAAAATTTTTTTTAGTCCATCACATATATTATGTTAAGATATTCGACACGTATATTTTCTTTTTTTCTCTTAAACTAAAAATGACATAGATACACTGGGTTAAAGTCGCTCGTGACGTCACTCCTCATTAGGATTTTTACGTAGGAGTGACGTCAATACCCCCCACTCCGTAACTTTGATGCTATGTATCTTTGTATTTATTTGTGTATTTGATTAGGTAAAAATGTGTTTCAAATATTTTTAATAGCCTAAAAGACGGACTAATAAAAACATTTTTTGATTTTTTGAATGTAGTCATCATCCCTATTGTATCCAGGAACAGACAATCATTAAAGAGCCACACTCTTGTCGTTTCACTTTTTCTATTATAATTCTGTCCTCCATTTTCCTCTTGAATTCTTGATAAGACATCGTTTTCTTTGTGAAAATAGCCATTGGAAATGTAGTTCAAAATGAAGTATTTTCATTTATCTTTTTCTTTCTGATTTCAATTCTTTTTATAGATTTTTTTGATAAAATTATTTTTATTATTTTTAGATTCAATTTTTTTTTAAATAACTTATCACAACCCAACCATCAAAGGAGACTAGAACGTAAAAAAACACCAAAAAAAATACAAAAAACATGGATTTTAAAATATCCATTTTTTTATACGTCTCAAAAAATATCTTTTTTTTTTGTTTGTGTACGAGAACAAAGTTTCTAAAGCACGTGACAGGTTTTTTTTTATATTTAACACTACAACACATCAAAAATTCTAGCTTCGTTCTAAAAAAAAAAATTAAACGTTCTACGAGATTTAAAAAAAAACACACTGAGTAGATCTAAACATGACTAGTCTAATATTTTACAGCCTTGAATGTTTTTTTTTTTGGGAAAATAAAATTGTAAAAAAAAATAGTTAATAAATTTGATTGATATAACATATAATTATATCATAATTTATATGATATATAATTATATCAATAATTATTATTATATTATTATTATTATTGTTGGTACATCTTTTTGAGATCTCGGGTCCATAGGGACCCGGTCCTTTGGGAGGCGTGCATGGGGCCGATATATAATAATAATTATTGATATAATTATGATGTATTTTTAATATAGGTAATTACAAAATATAAGAGAATTAAAAATAAATATAATTTTAAAACTTAAAAACAAAACAGAACACGTTTTTAGGTAGTGTAAGTGCCTGCCTAATAAAGGTAGGTAAAGCAATTGACATGCTAACTTTTTTTAGTTAAAATTAAACAGGAAAAGACTCATTTTTGAAATAAAGTTAATAATAATAAAAAAAACTAATGCAAGTTAATTTTTGTGCTTATTTTTTATGCCATTAAAATTTATACATTTTTTTTTTATTTGCAGGACTTAAAACAATGGATTTGAATTATTTTTAGAAATAACATGGGATGTCAAATGTCAAAAAAAAAAAACAAAAAAATATGAGAAAATGTTGAAAAATATCATGCATTTTATGAATAAGAAAAATAGAGAAAAATATCTAAAAAAAAAATACTTACTGAAGACCAGTAGAAAATTCTAAAAAATAGCTTAAAAAGAAGAAAAAAATATTAGTTATAAGTACCTACCTACCTATTTTAGTGTAGCAAAACATGGCACTTGTTTTTTTTTACCTATTTTTTTAAAATACCTAGAGAAGGCCTTGATTCTTAAGACAACGTTATACGTTTATGTTTTGACGTCGAAATAATTAAAAAAAAATCCATAAAATGAAAAAAAAAACTTATAGCTCGAAACAAGTAAGTAACAGAACAAAAAAATGTTTTTTTTTCTTGTTTAAAAAAAAATGTGTTCAGTTTTTCGATTTTCTAGCAGTTTTTAAAATAGAACAATGTCTTTCTTTCGTTTTAGTAGACATAAAATTCCGTTAAAATTTTTATAAAATTTATTCATTCAAGTAGTTACTGTGGGATATTTTTATTACACGCGAATGAAGTCGCGCGAAAAAGCTACTAATTTATTAAATGACAACGGTTATAAGTAAAAAAAAAACAAAAAAAAAATCTTTTAAAAAAAATTCAAGGCTGTAAAACGTACTTTAGAATCACTCCTAGAGGATTTTTACGCTTAAGTCTGTATTTTGGTGTTCTTTGATTCTTAGTTGGAAAGAGAAAGATGGACAATAGAACGAGATGAAACTATTAAAAAAAAACAAATGTTTGGCACGTGCTGTGTTGGGTTGGTATTGCAAATATTGGCGCAAATATTGGAGCAAATATTCGATCACATATTAGGTATTGGTATTTTATTTTATTACGTCGATTTTTTTCTTGTTTAGTTTGCCCAGCAGTGAGACGATGCTGATTCGTGACATTTTAATTTATAGAACAAACTGGGTTTATTGCGTAGTTTCTAAATCACGTTAGAAAATAACAAGATGTACGTGATGTCTTCCGATGTCTCTTCATGACCGATATCAAACAGAATCCATCAAACATGACAGCATCTCAAATATGAAAGCGCCAAACTGACAATCAGTCAGAAACAAGACAGTTCTTGCATTTTAGCAGTAAAGAGTTTGCAAATGGTTCCAAAATAGCCTTCATGAACGTAATCTTAGATGTTCTCCGACATTTTTGTAATACCAAACCCAACGCAATGCGACATTTAAGAGACAGACAATTTAAGGCATTTATAATAGACTTTTTTAAAGACGTACATCGCCAATACTACATTATATATAATTTATATAATATATAATGAGGATTATTATATATTTGGTGTTTTTGGGTCTTAAAATTATATATACCTATACGATGGAATGGACAAATTAAAAAACGAATAAATTAACTGAAAATAAACTTAAAAACACACAAATTTTAAAACAGCCTATCTATACTAAATTACTTCATTAATATGTATATAATACACAGTAGATTATATCGCAATTTGCCTATCTAACCTCAAAAAGGTCACACAGATCCGTGCCGTGCCCAGGACGTGTCCGGGCCGTGGACGCCAAGAGGGAAAATAATACGTCGGCATGACAACGTGTCCGTCCGGGAAAAATATCTTTCCATACATTTTCTATGGATTCGTTCACACACGTTGTCATGACGACGTATTGTTGACGGGCCACGGCCCGGACACGTCCCGGGCACGGCCCAGATCTGTGTAGACACCTTTACTATCGACTGAAGTGAAAATACCACAGAAGATAGACACGTCAAAGTCATTAGTTATATAATAGTTTATCTAATATGTTAAGTTTATATAACTTAATATTATCTGGAGATAACCAAGCGCTTAACAATATCTCCTTAATTATATATGTTAATTATATCATCCTATTTCATAGCAGGAAGTACAATACAAGAGAAAGGCATTGTTCCGTCTTTTGACGACGTTTTACAAGTGTATCCGATTGCATTAGGTTATATAATATAATTATCATGTTATATAATGGTATCTACACACCAAAGCCGCCGGCTTTTTTAACAGCTGTCATTCGTATGACGTCATCGTTCGTTGATGTTCGTCATTTTCGTTCGTCGATTCGTATGATGTTATATAATTATTTGTATTGGTTGAAGAATGTATAATGCCAAATTATATAAGAATTATAAAAAGAGTCAAGCTAGAAAATAATACACGAAGACTTTACTATAACATTTGATAATGGTATAGTTATTGATGATAATAAACAATCATATTTTTGTGTTTATTTTTCTAGCGAGACCCTTTAGGGCCAAAATATAAATTCACGACACGACGCGACACGACGTCGTGCGTCGTAAAACGATACGATGCGACGCGACACGACGCGACGTGGATTTTTACGATGCGACGTCGTACGACGTCGTGTCGCGTCAACTTGCGTCGCGTCGTGTCGTGTCTTGTCGCGTCGTGTCGTGAATTTATGTTTTAGCCCTTAAATGACGCAAGAATGCAAAAGCATTATGATATTGAACATCTTTTCATTAATATTATAAAAAATATAAATTAAATATAGTGAAATATGAAAATAAAATAATTAACCATTAAAAATTAAGGTTCTACTGCAATCGCATACATTTGTTAATTTCTAAAAATTCATAAAAACTTGCAACTATCGTAGCATGTTTAAAAATAACTGTCATTTTCTTTCAGTATTATTTTATTCGACGCCTAGACTATCTTTGGTAAAATTTTAAAATACTTTTTTATCGTATAATATAACAAGTATTTATGAATTATTAGAAAAAGGAAATTTAGTATAGAAACACGTCTCCCTAGCAAGATCTAGACGGTCAGTTATATAATTATATAACGTTATTATATAATATATTATATTCACTTTTATATTATGACTTATTATCTATTGAATACATACTTATCGCTTTCTATGTCTTAACAAAGCAGTTATAGGCAGAAAAAAATCATTTTCTATGTTCTAGCATTTTTTAAATATTTTTTTATGACTAAAAACTCTTTTTGACAATCTTTTTTGTGAATTTCATTAAATATTACAAGATATAAATATATATTCGCGTTTGTTCTCTAAGGAGATGGCGACTTGTAATATATAAAAAAGTCACAGTAAAATTGTATGAGTTTTGAATTTATCTATCTAACTTCATCGCTTTACATACTTTTGTGATATATTTTTCGTTTTTTTAATCCTTTCGAGGTTGTACCCCTTTTGAATTGTGTTTTATATATTCACAAAATATATAACAGTTTCAGTTTTTGTGAATTTCTGCAAAAAATTTAAACATAATCTGTCACGCTTCCCCATCGAGGTAGACAGAGACTTCCCTCCACTTACTACGATACAAACACATTTCTTTCACTTCATACACATTCATCAGTCTCCTCATACATGCACGTCGGTTTAGGGCAAAACACAAATTATATTCGGGAGTTATAAAATGTCCAAAAAACAAATCGCTTTGGCGCGTTAGAAAACTTTAAGGTTATTGAACAGCTGGGTATTAAATGTGTTTCTATATAAATGTAACTCAAGAATATACATGTCATTCAAACAGATACATACATATCTGTTACGTCTTTTTCCCACCGGGGTAGGCAGAGTGGTCTCTGTCTACCATGTCTATGTCTTACTTTCAGCAGAAATATCACAATTTCACGCTATCCCGATTTGTCATTCAACCTATCCTCGTTAATATTTTGCATTACTAAATACTTCAAGAACATTCTGTTTTTATAATAATATATTTTGAATATATAATTTTCAAAATACGACAGAACTGCCAGTTGAAAAACAAATCGCAGATTGTAAAAAAAACTTTATATATTTTGTTTTTTAAAAAGATTAATATATAAAACACTTTTAAAAAATCCTTTTCGATTGACTGGATGACAAAATTGACTGAACAATTCACGCCTTAGCTGAAAATTAACTAATATATATTAATTTTAATATAATAATTATATATCTTATTATATAATCTCTAGCGATATGTCTCCGAGTGACTA
Organism: Anarsia innoxiella; assembly: GCA_947563765.1. Taxonomy (NCBI): domain Eukaryota; kingdom Metazoa; phylum Arthropoda; class Insecta; order Lepidoptera; family Gelechiidae; genus Anarsia; species Anarsia innoxiella. The sequence continues at coordinate 672,180 of OX387419.1, read as the reverse complement.
CGGCACAAAAAAAGCTAACAAAATTCTAAGATAGAGAAATTATATATTATTTATATAATAATATAAAGCGGACGATTTTATTTGATGACGTTTCGACGTTTAATTCAAAATATTTTTAGTTCTTTTGCAAATGCGAAACCTAGCTTATTTATTTCTTTTTAATTATATACTCGTTTTTACCCGACCACGGCAAAGCCAAAAGGAAGGGTAATGTTTTTATGTGTTATGCACATATAACCAATGCTACGCATTTTAGTATCTCAAGTTTTTAATACTAAACAAAAGGCGATAAAGAACGCACATCGGCAATCATCGCATTTCCGAATACAAACGAATGCTAATTTCCATGTACTTACATCAATTATTAGATAAACCATTCATCGCAATTTAAATTTAGTTAAGTACTAAGTACGCCACCAACAGAAATATGTGGAGAAGCATGGTTGAGGCTTTTGCCCAGCAGTGGGACAACATAGGCTACTCGATTCTCGCATTTGAATCGCGACTGACAAAACAAACGTCATGGTGTGTGCGACACAGATATCGCTATACGAAGTCGGAATTAGACGATTGCTTTACAAAGATCGATGTGATACTTTATCGCCTTTTACTGTACTAGCGTATGTGGTTTGTTTTAAGTTTATGTCAACTAACACAAATCTTGGTAACTTGGAATATGGTAAGTAAGTTTATAGCAGAAACTTTGATGCAACTCAAAAGTTTCAGTTGCGTTGCAGTTGCGTTTCACCATGTGTTTTGGCGCTGAGTTGTAATGTATGGAACTGTCACCGCTTGCGTAACGTAGACGTAGACGCAAGCGGTGACAGTTCCATACATTATACGCATACGCAACGCATACGCATCCGTGTTTTAGTCTTAAGTATATGAATTATAATATTTAATCGTATTTACGAGTAGAATTTTGAATATAACGCGAACATCGTCAAATAAATCATCACCGCTTTGTATATAAAATACATCTTTTACAAAATATTCAAATAGAAGACCCGTGGAAAGGCACGGAGCCCTCAAAAAGTTTCCAAAAAAGACAACACCATGTTAATAACTACAATTTTTATATCATTAACGCTAATTTTACATTTCGAACGGAAATTTTAAAAAATCTAGTTTCGAAACGAGAACAGCTAACGGAAAACAAAATGGCGACTTTCGAGAGAAAAACAAAATGAAGATCACATCATATTTTGTAACTACAGTAAAATGATTATAGGTATCTTAAAGTCTAGGGCAATAAATATTTTTTCTTTTCCTTAAACATCTATAAATAAACCTAAGATTTTTGCTACTTTCGGATCAAAGTTCGGCATCTATTATTATTTAGACACAACCATTTTTTTTAACAGTATTTTTTTTATTTCGTAGACAATATTTTTTTTTATATGGGTCTGAATTTTGGCATAGACGTTGTGTGGTTAGAGACGTAAAACCTTTTTTTGTACGCAATTGCGAAACACAAAATAACATTTCATTAATTTCCCTTTCGTTTTTAATCCGAGTTTATTATTCAGTTTCTCGAAAGGCCTTTAAACATCCATTAAAAGGGCCCAAGTCTGCTAATTTAATATAGCCTCAATTGTGTATCGGCAGAGAGTCGATGGCATTTTTTGACACATTTAGTATTCTGCTAGCTAATGGTATCTACACACCAAAGCCGCCGAATTTTTTGACAGCTGTCATTCGTATGACGTAAACCCGCCGGTCTAGCCCGGCGGCATGCCGGCGGCTTTGGTGTGTAGATAGCATAATGTAGCCTCAGTTGTGTGTCGGCAGTGTCAATGGCATTTTTTGACACATTTGGTATTCTGCTAAACAATGGTTATCACTGCTTGCGACTAAATGTGTCAACTGAGGCTATTTTAAATTAGCAGACTCGACTTGACATTAACATGTCTAACAGAGCATTAACTTTAAAGTCCTTTCGAACAACTGATAGTATATGCATCGTTTTTAACTATCATTACGCTTATCTCTTACATTCCTACCCGTCCTTGTTTAAAAAAATTCTTATAAAAGTGTCTCACTCAGATATCGATCCCCCCTTTTTGACCCCAGTTTACCCCCCCCCTTTTGACCCTAGTAACCCCCCTATTTTCGCTACTAAACATTTTTCCAAAAAACTACATGATTCGTCACTAAGCTAACTATACTAGTGCTGTTATGGCACCTTCCTCGTTTCTTTTACAAAAATGTTTTTTTTTCTCGCAACCATTTTGGCCCGCGTGTTCTGATACGTTTTAAACTTAACCTAAAAGTCTTAAAACTATTTCTTATTACAGATATAAGTATATTAGCTGTGGTTATTTAGTTATTTGTACTTTTCAAAGGATTTTTTCATTGATATTGGCAGAATGTTATAGATGCCATTAAGAAAAAAAAAACGTTGGAGTGTAGTTGAGATTTTAAAATTCATTCTCAAAAATCGAGAAAGATGAAATAGATTTTATTGTGCGAATGAAAACTTTTTGCTTTATTTAAAAGCAAAAATTCGCAGACTTGCATATCAGGATTTTTGTCCATTTGGAACCAAATCTCACACTCGCACAATATTCGACAATAAAGTCGCGTAGAGAAGTTTTTTTTAAAATCAAGCTAGGGTACAAATACCCAAACAGCCACTGCCTATTTTTTTTTCTAAAATTATTATATTTTAATTTTATATTTAACGCATTTTCGTCTCATAAGCAATTGTAGAAGTTCGTTATGACTCACATTTTTAAATCTTATTTTCTTTTCGAGACTTCAATATTATTCTCGGTTAATATTTTTTTCTAAATAAAAACTCTTTTCCGGTCACTTTTTTAAAATAAATTCTCTGAAAAAAAAAAGACAAAAAGCAGCTTCTTTCTTGGCAAAATACATGACCAAAATACATTACATGACAGATGACCAAAATACATGACAGATGTTAATGATTTTGTGTCGAAATCTGCCAAATATTATGTCACTATGATGTCATGACAGTAAAATACAAAAGATTGTATTATTACTAACGCAAGTGACAAAAAATTGGAATCGAATTTATTGACATATTTCATCTGTCATGTCATTCCGTAGAAGCTGATTTTTGGGTAAGATTGTGCCAAAAACGGCATCCATATTTGGCATTATTTGATTTTAAATAATGAATTAAACTTTTGAGTATTTAAGAATTGAAGAACATAGATAAGAAGTTAGACAGAAAGAGAAACATCACAAAATAATTTAAAAGAATCCGATTTCACTATATTTTTTTAACTGGCAGAGTATCAAACTGTCTCTATCTCTTTCTATCACACAAAGGCAATGTTATGTCCGAAAGAGATAACAATGCGAAAGCAACGCGTATTTCACAATCGTATCTTGGATCAAAGATCTACGAAGTCAATGTTAATGGATTATGTAATAACTATGATTCATTTTCTCATAGCTTACCTTAGATCCAATGAATGATCATTTAAAAGATCCAAGAAAAACGATAGCGTAATACCTACCCTTAAAAGCTTCTTAGGCGCAGTCTCCACGTGCGAGAAAATCGCGGCGAGTCCGCCCTAGTACCGTCGGAGAATCTCCACGAACGAGCGATAATTCCGCCGCGTTTGCGCGAGTCGTAACGGAATCGCAGCGTTTCCGCGGCGACTCGTGACGATATCGCCGCGTTTCCTTGACGACGTGTTGTGAAAGAAAAAAATCTGTCGGTGAATTCGACAGCGGGCCCGCTGCGAGAGCGCGACGGGTTCGCGACGATGTTATGACGTTTCGCACGCTCGTTGCCACTGCGACGATAATAACGCTGTGTGGAGACGGCTCCATAGACAGTGTAAAGAAATACTGTGCACGACGACGATAATAATCGCTGCGATTCTCGCTTGTGGAGGCAGCGCCAACCTTACTTTATTTTGACAGAAATTCTATCAAAATCTTTCATACTTTCACTTTTGGTGTTGCGTTTACCATCTATCTCTTGCAGATTATATAATAAGTGATATCGGAATCAATCAAAATCAATGAGAAAAGAATATAAGGAGACGCCCCATTTTTTTCATATACAAATGAGTTAATGACAGCGTGCCAAGGTTGGCGCAAGTTTTTCATAGTTTTCTTGGTAGATGACCAGAGTCAAACGATAAGAAATTCCATACAAAGTGGTAGCCATTTTGTGCTAAACCAGGCACGTAGATCCAGATGGTATGGCTCCTCCTTATATATTCTATACTCAAAGATCTAAAAAACATCGAAATTAAATGAAAAAAGTGATGAAACCTCATTTGACAGGAAAGAGATGAAATTAAAAAGATTAGTTCCACTCAGAGTTGTGAGAGAAAGAACTATCTTGCTGGTTGGAGGCTTGGCCTCAGACTAGCAGGCTTGGGGCAAGCCATTCATCCTCTCCGATTTGGGGGCACACCGTCTGTGGATTAAAAAAGTACTTATAAGTATTTCAGACTGGTCAAAAAGAGTAGAAATTAAAAAGTGGCAACACTGAGGTGTAATTTTTTCGCTTTATCAAAATAACTGAGGCTTAGGCTGTATAGTCTTTGATCCTTGCCTGTCCTAAAAAAAAAGTAAAAATCATCTGTCAAAATCTGTCAAAGAACTCTTTACGAAAATCTAGGCTGCATGTTCTTTAATCCTTGCCTGTCTTACAAAAAAAAAATAACTGTCAAACATCCGTCAAAAAACTGTCAAATATCTGTCAAGCTCACCGGCTGCACTTGGAAATGTTGCAGCGGATAGTGCAGCACTTGTGGCGGCTGCGACATCGCCGCAACTCCACCGCCCACGCCGCCCACGCCCCCGCCCAAAGCCCAAGGCAGCTGCACGCCGCCCATACTGAGAAAAGAGGGGTTATAGCTTGTAGGAATAGCTAGATTAAGGTTCCGTTTCTCAACTTAGAGATAAAACTTCACCGACAGATATTTTACACCTGTCACTGTTTTACACCTTATTTTTTATTAGAGATGCGCCGAATATGGGTTTTGCCGAATAACGAATACCGAATACTATTCGGTTTGAAACCCTACCGAACCAAATAGTTTGGCCGAACTATTCGGTTTTTATTTCACACCAATTTTGATAGAACAAATAGGTAAAGTTTATAAAGAAAAGCGCCTTTGACTGTCACTAGATAGAGCAGAATGTCTAGGTTTCTAAATTCTATCTTTAAGTGTCACTTATTAACTTATCTTTATTTTATCATTTCCTATTAACTCTTGTAATACCTAGATGTGAAAATGAGGATATAAGATTGACTGCTCCTTGGTTTAAAATAATTGAATATGAGGTTAATATCTTGTTTTATCAAGCAAATTATAACTAAACAAAATAAACGAATAAATGGTCATTTCAAGCGAATATTCGGCTGAATACGAATATTCGGTTGAGGTGCCGAATATGCCGAATACCGAATAGTAAACGAATATTCGGCGCATCCCTATTTTTTATGAAGTAAATATAGGTTTATCTGTCAGTTAAATTTTATCTGGAGGTGGTGAAACGATTTTATAGCTTGTACAGAAACGACCAGGGCCTTTTGCCTATCATGCGTGTTTTGGTCCGCATGCGTTTCGCTCACAACCTTCTGTCATGCGAGTGGCGCTCGAACTGGCCAATAGCGTGCTATCACTCGCATGCCGATCAAATCACGCATGACAGGAAAACTTGCCTAGCGCGCGGTTGTTTTATGCGGTGTCCATACAAAATCGACGGCTGTGAGCACCGCAAAAAACAACAGCGCGCCTTAAAAGACACCAATAATAAAGATTAAAGGCCAAAACACACCGGATGCGTATGCGTAGACGTATGCGTACCTCTAAGTTGTGATGTATGGAACTGTCACCGCTTACGTAACGTAGACGTACACGTCGACGTGACGTGTAGCCCGGTGTCACGGTTACACCGTAACTAAGCGCGTGGTTACGCCGTGCTTACGTCTACGTTACGCATACGCATCCGGTGTGTTTCAGCCTTTACGATAGATACAGAGAGGAACACAATTTTCTAAAGACGTAGCCACACAGACGAAAAAGGAAGAGATATAGGCACTGTGACTAGGCTCCTTGATTTACTCGGTCCTGACGTCACGAAGTGGGCGGGGCTTTGCGGCTATTAAGCTATTTACGTACTTTCAAATCAATCTTTTGAAAAAAGTCATCGACGTCATTTAAAATATCAAGATTTTCTTTTCTGTACAAACACTGATGTGTTACGCCACCTAGTGGTGAATAACGTAGCTATCTGCAATTCGAGCGCGACAAGTAGTTCTGCTATCCGCCGCTAGATGGCAAAAGATAAAAAGGTCGGAGTCATTCTCCCCGCGCCTCAGATTTCGATCCCGCGCGACGTCACACTCAATTAGGGGCCAAAGTCTGCTAATTTACTATAGTCTGTTATGTGTCGGCAGAGTTTCAATAGGAACATCAATGTCATATTTTGATACATTTGGTCGCAATCAGTGTAAGCCATTATTTAGCTGAATACCAAATACCATTGACACTCTGCCGACACACAACTGAGGCTATTTTAATTTAGCAGACTGTATGAAAGGGCCCTTGTATGAAAATTGTCTGCGGCAGACAAGACAAATTCTTCGTGTACACGACAAGAATTTTGTCTGTTCTACACGCGGAAAACCACCGCTACTCAGCCGCGTCGTGGTTTTCTCAGACAAGATTTTTTTTCGTGCACCGCTGCGGGCAGTGTTGTGAGCACACAGTTATTTTCTAGTTACGACACGAAATCTTACGTAGGCCCGGCGTATTTTCTTATCGTGTACACACGCACGAAGTTTCTGCTATAGACTTCCTTAGAAAACAACACACGACGCAACTAGTTTGAAACGTTTCGTTTCAGTTGCGAAACTTCGATGCAACTCAAGAGTAACTAGCAGTTTCAGTTGCGTTTCACCGTGTGTTCTGGGTCTTAGTGTCACGTGGCTAAGTCCTCTTTCTTATTCGTCCATGCGTCACATAATAAACACAGATTAATAAATAAATGAATAAAGGCTCACGGGTCAAAGCCCGGAGTTGACAACCCTGCGCGTGGGCATTGATGGTCCAGCGCGTAAAGGCCTTTAGACAAGGCAGACCTAAAACCAGACATAAACATTTGCTTTATTTATATTTTCTTATATTGTTACTTCGCACATTTGTAACGTAGGAAATAACTCTGAAGCCGGCGCCAAATAGCTATAGGGCTAAAACATAAATTCACGACAAGACGCGACGCGACACTACGCGACCCGACGTCGTACGACCGCGCATCGTGAAAATCCACGACGTCGTGCCGCGTCGTGTCGCGTCGCGTTGTGAATTTATGTTTTGGCCCTTACATGTTTGGACACATACCTACTTAAAAGGATTTTGAAAACACATAAAACATATTGTTTGAATTTGCCACACATACTTTTTCTCCACAATTATGCCGGTAGATAACAAACAAGATGAAAGACGATTTTGACAACTTTGCGCAAAGATTTTCCGATCAGCATCGCAAAGTGCAAATCTTTGTTCAAACTTTAAACGCATTTCAAAGTCTCATAGCTATACTAAACGCAAAGACTCGTGGCAAACGCGGTCATAAAACGAGTGAATGCGACAGCGCACATCACTATCTCGCTCACACTTACACTGTTTATGGATGACGTCACTATGATGTAGAGATGTTCATCGTTTGGTTTCGAGTGTATGTCGATGGTATTAGGTTTTAAGACTTTTAAGTGAGGCATATTTAATGTAAACAAAGTATAGGTGCTTTTTAAAGTACGTATAGGTGTAGTAAAGGTATATTAAATATACGTATAGTAAAATAGTTATTAAAAATGTGGTGATTATTTGTACACGTGTGAGCAGCGATGACTCATTCGGTTTGAAATTTATCGACATTTCTGCAAGTCTGCGTGTGCACATCTCTATTACTAAAGTGATTTATGGCCTCGTCTACCACGAGTCTTTGCGTTTAGTATAGTCAGGTAATGTCAGATACATTCTACAAGATTAAATAATTATTTAATTTCTTGCCACAAAATGTGTTCGAACATGGTGAAGCTATATCTGGCGCCGGCTAAAAAAATATCCCCAAAAACTTACCCCATATACTGCTGCTGATAGCCAGCGAATTGCCCAGCGTAGGAGTACCCCTGTACCCCTTGGACTCCTTGCAAGAAGCCTCCTAGTTGTTGGGGGTAGGTGTTGTACCAGTAGGAAGTCGGTGGCACTCCTCCCGCCGTGTATGCCGCTCCGAAGGGGCTGTAGGCTGTGCCGCCAAGCTGGAAGAAAATAAATTGTATAAGTTATAAGAAACAAAAAAAAGCGCATTTGTAGTCTACCCTGAAGGTATACTACAAATGCGCTGGAAGGATGACGTGAGAAAGGTTGCTGGCTCGAACTGGGTTAAGAAGGCTCAATGCCGTGAAGAGTGGAAACAGTTGAAGGAGGCCTACGCCAAGTTGGTAGAAAAAGGCTGAAGAAGAAGATGAGATGCTAAAGTTTAAAACTCAAAAATAATACTCTTGCTTTTGGCTTGGCCGTAGTCGGGTAAAAAAAGCTCAAAATATATACTCAGATATCTGAGTAGAGACGGCTCAGGTTAGAAAACAGTGCAAAGGAGAGTTTTCCCACCAGTGAGACACTGATGGCTACATATTACGCCTCTTTCCATCGAGGAAGACAGAGACCATCCACTTGCTAACATCCATACACGCTTCCTTCGCTTCAACCACATTCATCAGTCACCTCATACATGCACGTCAGTTTAGGGTACTCTTGACTTGGTCAAAGCGAAGGCATCTCGATCAAAACGAGGACTAAAGATGGTTAGATAAGATATTTATTTCCTATAGCATTATATATATTATATTTACCGGTCCTTGCGCCTGCGCATTGTTAGGGTCTCCCGACTCCTTGCCCCAGGAGCATTTAACAGGTTGACCGTTTACATCAGTGTTGTGGACTGCCACTATGGCGTGGGTTGCGCTCTCCTTGGTCGAAAACCTGTAGTTATATAAAATATTATATTATTTTTGGTCAATAGTAATAAAAAACATACGAAAAGTGGAAATTTTGCGTTTACTACATAGGCACTGTCTCCACGAGGGAGAAATTCCCGGCGATATTATCATCGTGCCACGAATTTATATACACTCTCTGTGGAGTCGTCTCCACACGGCGATATAATATACAGGGTGTAACAGAAAGGGTATATAAAGCCGAAACACAGCGATAGTCATCATGAAACTAAACAACTTTCCCCAAGGAACATGGGTCGTAACTCGAAAAAAAAATTTCGCCTCCCCATACAAAATGCCCGATCAGCTGATCGAGTAAGTATAGGCGATCCAAAAATTTTTTTCGAGTTACGACCCATGTTCCTTGGGGAAAGTTATTTAGTTTCATGAGGACTATCGCTGTGTTTCGGCTTTATATACCCTTTCTGTTACACCCTGTATACACTTTCTGTGGAGCCGTCTCCAAATAATACCTACGTGGCAACACGATAATATCTAGATTCTCTTGCTCGTGGAGGCAGTTGGTGATTTATCAAGTATGGGCGCACTGTTGTTCGCAGCCGTCAATTTCGTATGGAGTAACCTGGCCCCCAAGTCTGCTAATTCAAAATGGCCTCATTTGCGTGCCGGCAAAGTGTCAATGGTATTTTTTGACACATTTGGTATTCTGCTAAACAATGGCTTACAGTGATTGTTACCAAATGTGTCACAAAAATGACATTGACACTCTCATTGACAAGCTACCGACACGAATACTGTAAATTAGAAGACTTGGGCCCCTGATAACGCATAAAACAACAGCACCCCTAAGTGGTGATGGAACAGTCTACATAATATCTTCACGTCTCTTCCCCATCGAGGTAGACAGAGACTTCCCTCGACTTGCTACAATACAAACATTCTCGTTACCAAAGTAGATTCGCATACAAAACCTGAAACGCGGTATCGAAGTTTTTCCCGCGCTGAGTAAGTATATAAGCAAATTCCAAAATCTTCCAAATCGAGGTAGACAGAGACTTCCCTCCACTTGCTACGATACAAACATTCTCGTTACCAAAGTAGATTCGCATACAAAACCTGAAACGCGGTATCGAAGTTTTTCCCGCGCTGAGTATATAAGCAAATTCCAAAATCTTCCCCAACGAGGTACCCACCCAGAGACTTCCCTCCACTTGCTACGATACAAACACACCTCTTCCACTTCATACACATTCATCAGTCTCCTCATACTACTACACACCTGATGAAAGCATATCCTTTATCCTTGAAGACCCTGATCTCCTGGATGGTGCCGAATGGCTGGAAGGTCTTCTGAATCAGTTCCTCAGTCAGGCCGGTGGTCAGTCCACCGCAGTACACCGTGCAGTTGGTTGGTGAGCTCTGGTTGTAGACCTCGTCGAAGGTTAGAGGTTTTGAGTTTACTGGAAGAAGGAGAAGAGATTTTAGGTTATATACATATCTATCACACCTGAAATATATCTACACACATATATAGGCATTGCAGATCTATCCAGCCCCTCTCCCATCGAGGTAGACAGAGACTTCCCTCCACATGCTACGGTACAAACACATCTCTTTCACTTCATACACATTCATCAGTCTCCTCGTCTCATCCTACTTATAAATGTCAATGTTTGTGCCGACGGATGGATGAGAGGATATTTGTGACTCTTTTACGCATAAACCACTGAACTGATTTTGATGTAACTTTACAATATTGTAGGTTGCACATCAGAAAAACTCATAGACTACATTATTTTAAGATATTGTGTAAGACTTCCATAAAATATAACGATAAAGACATACGAAGTCTCAAGCAGCTAGTATGATAAAAAAAACTTTTTTTCTACTACAAAATCGCCATCTAACCTAAAGTAATCCTGGAGTAGACCCTTTGTTTACATTTTAATAAAAAAGTACGTCCCTAGCGCCGTCCCACCGGCCGCTGCAACCTAATTTCCTGCGAGCTGTGTCGAGGTAGGCGGTCAGGGTCGGATTTGGGGCCTGGTTTATGGGGCCACACTTTATTTTTCAAATAAAAGTATATTTTTGACTGGCCAGTTGGCGTGATGTGATTGGTAATAATGACCCTTTGATTCAGAGAATGAAAAATGCTACCATACCGTAGGTCGTGGGTTCGATTATTGTTATAACTTATTTAGTACTAGCTGTTGCCCGCGGCTTCGCACGCGTGGACTACAGGTAATATCACAGCGGCAAAAATACTTTTCTGAAAACCTCATGGAAATCGGTTTAGCTTAACGATATTAGGTATACAACATGCGTCAAACTGATAACCCTTCCCCTCCCCCAATTTTCATAGTCGGTTAACCTACTAAAACCTTCTCCTAAATTAACAAATTACTTTTTTGAAACCCTTGCGGAAATCGGTTTAGCTTAACGATATTCAACACACATCAAACTGATAACCCTCCCTTTTTCAAAGTCGGTTAACCTACTAAAACCTTCTCCTAAATGTAACAAATACTTTACTGGAAACCGAATGGAAATCGGTTTAGCCTATCGCTGGAAAATTGCGAACAATGTATGGACTTTTCCGTGATTTTGTGATTTTCAACAATGGTTTTTTAACTATCCCACGGGAACCCTTTAATATTCCGGAATAAAAATTATCTAAGATGTTGACCAGGGATATGAGGTATTACCATGCAAAATTTCATTCAAATCTGTCCAGCCGTTTCGGAGATTAGCCCGTGCAAACAGACAAACAGACAGAGAAATAAGAAATTCCAAAAAAATTTTTTTTTGTATTTTCCTTTTATTTACATCCCCCTGACTTCGTTTTAAGCATTTTTTTCATTTGTACAGACATTCGACCTCTACGATTTTATTATATGTATAGATTTACTTAGTTATAACTTATTTAGTATTTACTTAGTTATAACTTATTTAGTATTTACTTAGTTATAACTTATTTAATATTTACTTAGTTATAACTTATTTATTATTACAATAATCGAACTAGGATAAAATAATTAGATCATTGTAATTACTTCACTCGACATTGGCATAATTCAAAATGGTAGTTGCCATTTAAAAAAAAGTATAACCAGGTAAGCTACTGGAGGTAATAAAGCGACTTTTTACTGCCCTTTATAGCTTTTACGTGAACTGACTTATTATTTCAAAGATAAAGCTATTTTTTGGCAACATAAGAGTATTTTTAAGAGCTAGTTATAATGGGCCCAGCTAGCTTAGCATGGCACTCCGTGACAAGACGTTGTCATGCGTTTGTCACGCTTACGTCTCTGTCTATAGTTTTAAATGTGATAAGGACAGCATGCGTGAGATAATTGTCGCGGCACGCCATGCTAAGCCCCTAGGTCTGCTAATTAAAAATAGCTTCAGTTGTGAGTCGGCAGAGTGTCAATGGAATTTTTTGACACATTTCGTCTCAGTCAATGCAAGCCATTGTTTAGCAGAATACCAAAAGTATCAAAAAAATTCCATTGACACTCTGCCAGCACACAACTGAGGCTATTTTAAATTAGCTGATTTTGGGCCCCTAGAGCAAGTTGAAAAATGGAATTAGTTTCTAGTGTCCCCCAAAAGTTCTAAATCCGTCTCTGGCAACCGCATTAAGCTACCAAATTGATTCGCGCGGAGCCCCCGGGCGCTGCCAGTGCAAAGCGATACAGATGTACTGATGTGCTGTAGGTATGTATGTAGGTATTTTGTGTTGCTTTTTGATCATACTACAGGCTGCTCGCAACTTCGTACGGATTTAACGTTATATCTCGGAAAATTTTGTCAATATCTTAAAATAGGCTGAGCGTGTAAGTTAAGTAATCTATATATATAAAAATGAAACCCGTTTTCCGTTGTCACGACATAACATGAAAATAGCTTGACCGACTTGGCTGCTTTTTTTTTAAATGTTCATTGAAGTCCAAGGATGGTTTTTACGGTGAGAAAAATTCGAATAATTGCCGAGAAAGCCCTAAAACAGACCTTTTCTTTTTCCCATACAAATGTTTTCTTACTAAAATGTAGAGTCAATTTGAACTTTATTCCTACACAATAAAGTTCATTCTAAGGCGGGACAAAGTTCGCCGGGACAGCTAGTTAATTTATAAATGTTGTTAACCTTAGTGTATTAGTTTAACATTGTTGTAAAGAAATATAACATTAAGGCAATTGTGTCGTCTATGTGCGTATTTATATGTCTATACAAACAATCAGTGCATAAGTGCTTTGACGGTACCTTCTTATTATATTTCTATCTGTGAAAACCTGTAATGGGGATGATGACTAGATACATTAAAAAATTCAAAAAATAATTAGTCCGTCTTTTAGGCTATTAAAAATATTTGAAACACATTTTTTACCTGATCAAATACATAAATAAATACAAAGATACAGAGCATCTAAGTTACGGAGTGGGGGGTATTGACGTCACTTCTCGGTTAAAATCGTACTGAGGCGTGACGTCACGAGCAACTTTTACCCAGTGTATCTTTGTCATTTATAGTTTAAGAGAAAAAAGAAAAAATACTTTTCGAATATTTTTTGAAATAATCTATGTGATGGACTAAAAAATTTTTTTTAGTAATCATGCCTATTATTGGCTTGTTTGTTAATTTAAGTATAATTTTCTAATGTATAGTATAATTAAGCTGATGGATTTCCAATAAATAAATAAATAATAATGTAGCCTATGTGTTATTTTAATGTGTAAGCTATAATGTTAATAGTTTATTACAGTGTATCTGTTTTGGTTACTGTGCACGTTATACCCAGAACACACGGTGAAACGCAACTGCAACGCAACTGAAACGAAACGTTTCAAACTAGTTGCGTCGTGTGTGGTTTTCTAAAGAAGTCTTATAGCAGAAACTTAGATGCAACTCAAAAGTAACTAGCAGTTTCAGTTGCGTTGCAGTAGAGTTTCATCGTGTGTTCTGGGCCTAACGGTTACCGCTCGCTATAACTTAAACGCGCTTTCGTAGCTAATTCCCACATTTTCCCTCCATCAAAAGAAAGTCACCCCTTTTTAACCCCCCCCTTCTAAACATGATTAAGGTGGTAATAACAACTCTATAGAGCTCCCCAATCGTAATTTCCGGTTAGGCGTTTAGATTCTCGTTTCCGGTAGAAACATTAAAGGAATATGTGTTGACATTATAACTATTTATTGATTCGTTATCAGCCCATATATGTCCCCACCGAGGGGCACGAGCCTACTCTCATACAGAGAGTGATTAGGCCGTAATCCACCACGCTGACCACGCTGGCGGATTTCACACACACCTTCGAATTTCTTCTCTGGTGTATGCAGGTTTCCTCACGATGTTTTCCTTCACCGTTAGCAAGTGGTAATCGAATAAATTGATCCGTACATGAGAAATAAACTCAAAGGTACGTGCCCGCGCCAGGATTCGAACCCGCGTCCTCAGAGTTCGAGGCAAGCGTTCTACCAACTGGGCTACCACCGCTTGTTTTATTGAATTTTTTTAATAATTTCTAAAAAAATATAGTTTTTCTATATGTCAGAGAACATCTAAGATTACGTTCATGAAGGCTATTTTGGAACCATTTGCAAACTCTTTACTGCTAAAATGCAAGAACTGGCTTGTTTCTGACTGGTTGTCAGTTTGGCGCTTTCATATTTGAGATGCTGTCATGTATGATGTCTGTTTGATAATTGATTTGATATGGGTCATGAAGAGACATCGGAAGACATTACGTACATCTTGTTATTTTCTAACGTGACTTGAAACTGCGCAATAAATCCAGTTTGTTCAGTATACGCCCACAGTATTATTTTACCTATAGAAACTCATTGTTATCGACGAGCATCAAGCTTCAAAACACACCTTCCGATTACTCGTCGTCATTAAAAAAAATGATGACATTTAAAATTGACATTTGCATAGGAAAATGTCATGCCTCGATAAAGCATATTAAGCTACAGTGCTACAAAAGATCTTTTGTCACGTGGCGGAAATCGGAACTAACGATATCATCTTGTAAATTGACATTATTTTGAGTTATTTATTTACCACCCACGCCCTCCTTACAATGTCACTCAAATGCCAATAGATCCAATCATATAAGGAGCTGCCACTTTTTGTTTCATATACAAATGAGTTTATGACAGCGTGCCAAGGTTGGCGAAAGTTTTTCATTGTTTTCTTGGTAGATGACCTGTCAAACGATAAGAAATTCCATACAAAAAGGTAGCCATTTTGCACCCGACCAGCCGCGCAGATCCAGATGGTATACTTAGTCCTTGTAGCACTGTATTTCTGTATAGGTAGGTTAAAATGACAATTTTGAGTTAGTAGAATTATTCTAAGAGCTAAGCTCTTAAATAAGAAGAAGAAGAAGAAGAAGAAGAATTATTCTACTAATATGATAAATAGGGAACATGGGTAGTAACTCGAAAAAAATTTCTGGACGTCCATACTTACTCGATCAGCTGATCGGGCATTTTATATGGGGAGCCGAATTTTTTTTTTCGAGTTACGACTCATGTTCCTTGGGGAAAGTTGTTCAGTTTCATGAGGACTATCGCTGTGTTTCGGCACTATACCCCCTTTCTGTTACACCCTGTATAGGCCTTACGTCTATTGCAGACGATTTATGGTGCAAGCCTGTTACAATATTTTTGATGGCTGAACAACCCAATTCGAGAGCGACAAGTTTTACCGCAGCCCTGACAAGAGAAAGCAACAGATGGAGTTGTGTCGCCTTGTCGACGTCTTTGTCTCTTGTCAGATAGAGCCGCGAACCAAGTCTCATTTATGATATGATAATGAATGCGTACGAAATCGCGGGCAAAAGCTAGTACCTTTAATATTTTATGTTAACTCGTTGGATAAAATGAAAGTCAAAGAAAAAACACAATTTTCTTGTAAAAAAAGGTAAATTAAAGAAATCTTCTTGAGTGTTACGTAATAAATATTAAATTGTGAAATCTGAAGGAATATTTAAGCAACTTCTTACTACAGTAAATTTTGTATTTTACAAAAAAAAAACTGGAATATTATAATGAATAAAAGGTTATTTTTTTTAGATTTCAGAGGATTAAAAAAAAGAAATTTGGTTATTTTTTAAAGTTAATGCTAGATTCGCAAGAGTGCAGTTTTCCCCAGAGAAGAACCTAGCAACAAACTCTGTAGGGTTGCTCTTTTTAATTTAAGTTTTACAATTGTTATAGGTAAATTAGGTATAGGTATTCTTACATAAATTGTACTTAAAATGTTAACCCTGTAGCATCCAAAACGATTCACAAGATATAAATTTTATCTTATCGAGCTATCAGTATTCCACTGCTGGGCAAATGCCTCTCTCCTCTTTCTCCAAGATTCTCTATCCTGGGCCGCCTCTGCCCAGACATCCATAAAGGTGTCCAGCTCACCTCGCCACCTTTTCCGTGGTCTGCCGCGAGGTCTTTTGGCGTTAGTTGCCATTGGGTTTATTTATTTATTTATTTAACAGTTTATTGTAAGATGATAGTACATAGATACAGAAAAAAAGAGAAGTTATACAAAAGGTACAGCATATTTCTAAAAGAAATTTCTTGCTGCAGACCCTACAGAGAGAGAAGTGATAGCATAAAGGCAGGATAGTCACTTAACCTACAATAAACAATAAATATATAAGTATAAACCTACACATAAATATACGAGGTTTGTTGTGATTGCCCAGAGATCGTGAACCAATCTCTCTTTGGCTTGGCAGCAGTAGGTAAATAAACGCAATAAACACTTACATTCATTCTTAGGCGCCGGCGGTTTTCTTGTTGCCCAATTGGTACGGATCGATCGAGATCCTAGCCACTGACCATTCATCGCTGTTATAGCTGATTCAGCTTCCTGTAACAGATAATTACGTTTATTATATACATATCTGTCACGTTCCCCCATCGAGGTAACCAGAGACTTCCCTCCACTTGCTACGATACAAACATTCTCGTTACCAAAGTAGATTCGCATACAAAACCTGAAACGCGGTATCGAAGTTTTTCCCGCGCTGAGTATATAAGCAAATTCCAAAATCTTCCCCATCGAGGTAGACAGAGACTTCCCTCCACTTGCTACGATACAAACATTCTCGTTACCAAAGTAGATTCGCATACAAAACCTGAAACGCGGTATCGAAGTTTTTCCCGCGCTGAGTATATAAGCAAATTCCAAAATCTTCCCCATCGAGGTAGACAGAGACTTCCCTCCACTTGCTACGATACAAACATTCTCGTTACCAAAGTAGATTCGCATACAAAACCTGAAACGCGGTATCGAAGTTTTTCCCGCGCTGAGTATATAAGCAAATTCCAAAATCTTCCCCATCGGGGTAGACAGAGACTTCCCTCCACTTGCTACGATACAAACACATCTCTTTCACTTCATACACATTCATCAGTCGCCTCATACATGCACGTCGGTTTAGCGTACTCTTTACTGTTAAAATTCTTTATAAACCACTCGGATTTTAATGACACCTAGCTACATCTTAAGGACCTTTAGGGTGTTCCACATCTGCAGTTCAGTGGAGAACCCGTGAGGGCCCTAAGGCCGTTTCCCCAGTAGGCAAACTGTTAGCGGCCGACTGAGTGAGCCGCAAATTTGTGGCGAACTGAAAGAGTTAGCTGCAAACTCAAATCAATGAAATCACCGGTTTTGGTGGGAGTCGGCCGATAGTCAGCGCGCGTAACGCTGCAAACTGCGTACAGTGAGCGAAAACTAGCTGACTGTGGACACTCCATTTTAAATATATGGAAGGGCGTACAAAACGGATCAGGATAGGTTATTAATAACGGGCGTTAATCGATACGCCGCAATCTAGTCAGCCGCTAACAGTTTGCCTTCGTGTCGTGTCAGTGTCAACATGGACTTTACGAGCTTAGAAGCGCGTCAACGCTCGTACGAGTTGAGCGCTTACCAAAAAGCGCGAGTATAAAGGCCAAAACACACCGGATGCGTATGCGTAGACGTATGCGTACCTCTGAGTTGTAATGTTTGGGACTGTCACCGCTTGCGTAACCTAGACGTACACGTCGACGTGACGCGTAGCCCGGTGTCACATCGGGTTACACCGTAACTACGCGCGGGGCTACGCCGTGCTTACTACTTAACGCATACGCATCCGGTGTGTCAGCCTTAAGCGAGTACATGCACTTCCAAAAAACGAAACGCTAGTCTGGAAACGCCCTGAAGGTCGATAAAGAATGCACATTT
This sequence comes from Anarsia innoxiella, assembly GCA_947563765.1. Classification (NCBI taxonomy): domain Eukaryota; kingdom Metazoa; phylum Arthropoda; class Insecta; order Lepidoptera; family Gelechiidae; genus Anarsia; species Anarsia innoxiella. The sequence continues at coordinate 653,976 of OX387419.1, read as the reverse complement.
CAATGACAGTCCTCGGCCAATAAACAACATGTGCAATTTCTCACAAAACATCATTCCTTATTTATTGATTGCATTTAATTTAAAATGCATTATCTATTTAGCGACGGCATTTTATGTACCTAACTACATAATAAAGTTTTATAAGTTAGTGTCGTCGCTATCTAAAGGCCGATAATGACAAGGACAGAGTGACCGAGGCCCAAGTCTGCTAATTTACAATCTCAATCATTTTTTTTTTTTAATATTGGCTTCCATGCTAGGCGCATTTAGCCAATGTCATTTTTTTGTTTAATTCGACCACTGTTTAGCAGAATACCAAATGTGTCTAAAAATACCATTGACACTGCCGACACACAACTGAGGCTATTTTAAATAAGCAGACTTGGTAAGTGTCAGATAAATTTTACAGATAAAATTTATCTGACAGATATTTTATACCTGTCTCAGTCTATAACGTCATGAGTTATGGTTTATCTGTCAGATAAATTTAAACTATACATGGTGAAACAAGCCTATAGACCCCTTGTTATACCTGTCTCAGTCTATTACGTCATGTGTTATGATGGATATAGGTTTATCTATCAGATAAATTTTATCTATACACTTACTGTTTTCTTCAGGAATGAAACGAATCCATATCCCTTAGATTTCAAAGTCTGCGGGTCCCGAACCACTCTGCAGTCTCTGTAACAAAGAAAAATACAAAATAAGTATGTTAGTTCTTTTTAATACACATAGATGGCGTTACTTGTACTCTGAACCGTGGTAGAGTCCATTTCACGAAAGAAGTCCCCTAGCCGCGGCGCTGTATTGCATGTCAAAATTGACGATGTTGCCATTTATGAGTACAAATTTTACCTATATTATTTATATTTCATTTGTAATTTATCAAATAATACTAATAATTATTGCTTACTTCGAGTGTCCTAGTCATTCCATGAGTAGTTTGGTATACATTTTGATAAAAAATATCTACTTTCCTTTAATTCTGTTATGTAAAAAGTATATTCTTATCTTTATAAGATAAGTGTGGGGTTTTCAACCTACTATCAGGGAAAAGGTCAGAAAATAGGGAAAATAGATCTGTCAAATTTAGTTCCAAAAATATCCGGGGGACTTCTTTCGTGAAACGCACTCTATTATGATGTTCAGAATAATATGAATAAACAAAAGGCGCCCTTTTAATCAGTCCTGGGATATAATGTCAAATATTACTTGTCTAACATATTGACATCTTAAATAGTGTGAAAGAGATGCGTTACTATAGGTCATTGCTTATTTATACAGACAGGGTGACTTTAAATTAGTGAACATAGAAAAGGATATGCATGTAGGTACTCGTTTTAACAAACAACTTTTACTATGGGGCCGAGTTCGAATCCTCGCAAGAATACATATTCGGACTCCCAATTCAAATAAACCATAGTGTTATATTAATAATAGTTGTGGTGTTAAATATATGGGAATTCAAAAGTTAACTTAAGAAATGACAGATTTTTAGAAAACTGATTTTTCTCGTTATTGTTCGCAATATTTCGCAAAAATCAGTTTTTATTTCTTCTTTACTATATTATACAGCCTTTTTACAGCTTTATTAAAATTTGATGCCTTCCCCGCGCAGAAAGAGACAGACTTATTAAATATTTATTGTGCAAGAAACAGATGGATATACACTATACAGGCTGTAAGAAATAGGTACTATTTGAAACACATTGTCAAAGTCAAGTCAAAGTCAAAAATATATTTATTTCATAGGCACAAAAAATGCTCTTGAAACCGTTACATTATTATATAGGTATTTTTTTTGAACCTAGCGCTAGATTGGCAAGGTGCAGTTTCCCCCAGAGAAGAACTTATCTAGCAAGAAATTGTTGGTAGGTACGAGAAAAATTTAACAACTATGAAGGAACGTATTGTTTAGAAATAGGTAGGTATATAAAAAAATTGGTCTACTTTAGGGCTAAAACATAAATTCACGACACGACGCGACAGAACACGACGCGACGGATTTTCATGATGCGACGTCGTGTCGCGTCATGTCTCGTCGCGTCGCGTCGTGTCGTGTCGCGAATTTATGTTTTAGCCCTTATATAATAATTATCTCTCTTGCTAAATTCTTCTCTGGGGAAAATTGCTACCTTACGAAATTAAGCGTCAACTTTAAAAAATAACAAATAAAGATTACCTATATGAGTTTGAATTTCTTCAGAAGAAAGAATGAATAAGAGGTTTATTTTTACTCTTTTACGCAAAAACCACTAAACAGATTTCAATGAAACTTTACAATATTGTAGTTTACACATCAGAAGAACTCATAGGCTATATTGTTGTAGAATATCATGTTTTTTTTCCTAGATATGACGATAAATGTGTACGAAGTCAATCAAAGTACAATTTTGTCAAAGAACATCCAACCTAATTGGTATAGTAAACATTTTCGGTATCAATTTTTGACACTACACATCCCCTATTCGAGCTAGTATGGAGAAAAAAAAGTTGGCGGCCACTGATGAAACTAACGTCAATCGATAGAGAAAAATATTATAAAACGATAGTATTTTGGACAAATGTCGAAAGTGATATACTTTCAGAGATATAGAACTTTGAAAATGTTCGCATTAACAATTTTCAAAGTTCTTTGAAATGAAATGTTTATTTAATCTTGTATTAGGACGAGTTTGACATCACATAAGACGGGTAATTTTTTTAAAGTTAAAGTTAATGCTAGATGCGCAAGAGTGCAGTTTTCCCCAGAGAAGAATCTAGCAAGAAACTCTGTTGGGTTACTGTTAACTTTCATTTTCAAAGTCCTATATCTCCGAAAGTATATCACTTCATACAAAAATGTTCGATGCCATTTCATTAAAATCTGTTCAGTAGTTTTTGCGTGAAAGAGTACCTAACAAACATCCACACATATATCGGCACAAACATTGACATTTATTATATTAGTAGGGTTTCATTTTGAAGATTTCAATTTCACACTGTATTGTAAGAAATTATTTCTGAGACTTTTGTTTTTCCTCTATCTTTGCTTTGAAGTAAAGTTTTTATAAGCGAATAAATATTTCATTGTTTGTGTTGTTTCCACGTGTACCCTAGATTTTATTTGGTCCTCATACATACATATCTGTCACGTCTCCCATCGAGGTACATAGAGACTTCCCTCCACTTGCTACGATACAAACATTCTCGTTACCAAAGTAGATTCGCATACAAAACCTGAAACGCGGTATCATTGCATTTCAATCATTTTCGTCAACATGGATACGTTAAAAATTCGAGTAATTATGGAATATGAGTTCCGTCGTGGCAGCAACGCGGCACAAGCGGCTCGCAACATCAACGACGTGTACGGAGCTAACACTACAAACCATCGAACCACCAGTTATTGGTTTGCTCGCTTCCGTTCTGGAAATTTCGACCTGAAAAATGAACCCCGCGGTCGTCCGAAGACTTTGGTCGATGCAGACGAATTGAAGGCGATCGTGGAAGCTGATGATACTCAATCTACGGCTGAATAAGCAGCAGCTTTCGACGTTAGCATAAAAACAATATTGGTCCATTTGCGTCAAATTGGCAAGGTAAAAAAGCTTGACAAATGGGTGCCCCACGAACTCAATGATCGCCAGCGCCAAGTACGCGTCGAGACGTGCCGTGCATTGCTCAACAGACACACAAATGAAGTAATTTTGAACCGCATTGTCACCTGTGATGAAAAATGGATTCTGTTTGATAACCGTAAGCGCTCAGCAAGTTGGTTGGATCCTGGTTCAGCACCTAAACAATGCCCTAAACGAAAACTTACCCCTAAAAAGGTGATGGTTACTGTTTGGTGGTCTAGCACCGGTGTGATTCATCACAGCTTCTTACCAAATGGGGAGAGTATTACTGCAGATGTGTACTGTGAAGAATTGAACACAATGATGGAGAAGCTGGCACATCTCCGACCAGCATTGGTCAATCGCTCGTCTCCGCTCCTGCACGACAACGCGCGACCTCATACCGCACAAATGACGGTCTCCAAGTTGCAAGAACTGGGGTTGGAAGCTCTCCCTCATCCACCGTACTCACCGGACCTTGCCCCTACAGACTACTACTTTTTCCAGAATTTGGATTATAACCTCTTGACTGGAAAAAAATTCAATAACCAAGAGGCAGTTCAAAACGCCTTTGAAGAATTTGTTGCCTCTCGTCCAGCTGATTTCTTTAAGAAGGGCATTAATAAACTGCCACTGCGTTGGCAAAGATGCATTGATTGTATGGGTAATTACTTCACTTAATACAAATAAAAATTATATAAAAAAAATCGTTTGAATTTTTTCATACAAAACGGCAATTTCATAGGTAAAGACCTAATATAATAATCTTTATTTCCTAGGCAATAAAGCACTTGAACTATATCAATAACTTTTAAAGCTAACGCTAGATTCGCAAGGTAGCAGTTTTCCCTAGAGAAGAATCTAGAGCAAGAAACTAGAGTTAAATTTTTACCCGACTGCGTCAGAAGGAGGGTTATGTTTTTCGAGAGTATGTATTATCTCAGTCTCTACAGCCTTTGAAGGATTTCAGCTGGAGCTTGGGAGGTGTCGTCAGATTCGTATTTATTGACAGTGAGCTGGACGCCTTCTTGGATGTCGGGGCAGAGGCGGCCCAGGATAGGGAATCATGGAAGAAGAGGAGAGACGCCTTTGCCCAGCAGTGGGACGCCGATGGTTAGATAAGATGATTTAAGATAAGAGAGTGACTTGTTACAGAATTTGTAATACCAAATTTGAAAAGAGCAACCCAACAGTGTTTCTAGCTAGATTCTTCTCTGGGGGAAACTGCACTCTTGCGAATCTAGCATTAACTTTAAAAAATGACCCGTCTTATGTGATGTTAAACTCGTCCTACAAGATTAAATAAATTTTTATTTCATTTCATGACATCAAAAAAAAAAAAGTATTTTCTAAACGCAGTCGGGTTGTTTTTTAAATAAAAAGGGTAGGGCCAAAACATAAATTCACGACACGACGCGACACGACGACGTCGTGCGTAGTAAAACGATACGTCTTGTCGCGTCGTGTCGCGTCGTGAATTTATGCTTTAGTCCTAAGGTTATTTCAATTATTTGAAACCCAAATTCTAAATTAACCTATCACCAATTACGAAAAGATTAAAAAAGTATCAATTACTTAAACTTATTCGAGTGAACATTTATTTAAAGAAAGCAACCAAGTTAGTAAATACTAAAGCACTAAAGTTTTAATTGGAGCGACTTTTCTCTCTTGAGAGACGCTGGGGTTGAAAAAAAAAAGGTTTTCGAAGCCTACATTGTGTTTAACTCAGGGGCCCAATGAGGAAGGAATATAAGGAGATGCCACATTTTTTTTCATATACAAATGACAGCGTACCAAGTTGCGTCAAGTTTTTTATAGTTTTCTTGGTAGATGACCTGTCAAAACGATAAGAAATACCATACAAAAAGGTAGCCATTTTGCGCTAGACCAGGCACGCAGATCCAGACGGTATGGCACCTCCTTAAATCAGTGTAAACCATTGTTTAGCAGAATACCAAATGTATCAAAAAATGCCATTGACACTCTCCCGACACACATTGAGTTGAGACTATTTTAAATTTCGTTTGAATTCATTGTCAAAACCTAAAATTCCGGATCTGTGTAGATAAACTATCTTTCTGGGCATTTTCTGAATGTTTTATTTACAATGAACCTTATAACATATCTAAATACCCTATTACAATATATAAGGAGGAGCCATATCGTCTGGACCTGCGTGCCTGGTCTGCGCAAAATGGCTACCTTTTTGTATGGAATTTCTTATCGTTTGACAGGTCATCTACCAAGAAAACTATGAAAAACTAGCGCCAACCTTAGCACGCTGTCATAAACCCATTTGTTTATGAAAAAAAAATGTGGCACCTTATAATATATTCTATACTCAAAGGTAATACCTTAACTTTTTATGGATATTGACTGGTGGTTAATCCAATCAAAAGTGGTTTTGTCTGACAGCACCAGTCAAAACCCTTATTGACTGCCAAAATCAGTTAAAAGTATAATTAATTATATATAATTTTTAAGTATATAGTTCTTACCTAATTAAGAAAATAAAAACACGTTAAAAGTGGTTTTTACCGATGTCTTCAGTCAAAACCACTTTTGACTGATTTTAGCAGTTAAAAGTGGTTTTGACTGGATATAAGTTTTGACTGTAACATATCTAAATACCATATTATAGCCTATTTGGCAGTAAAACCTAACCCGGCCAGCAACCATAGCGTGATGAAGCCCCAATTAAAACGGAATAGTTACACGCTCGTGCGTGACAAACAAACATACATATTGTGTTTATTTCTCTTTTTTATATAGTTACACCACACCCGACTTTTAAAAAAATGATTTATATTATTTTTTGTTTTAGCATATTTTTTAAAATATTATGTCTTTTGGAGACAGTGATATGTCAATAGTTGGTCTAAAGGCGTGTCTTCATAAAGGTCTATTTACACAGATCCGGGCCGCGCCCGGGACGTTTCCGGGCCGTGGCCCTTCAGGAGGGAAAACAATACGTCGTCATGACAACGTGTGTGAACGAATCCATAGAAAATGTATGGAATGATATTTTTTCCCTGACACGTCCACGTTAAATTAGTGAACGATAGAAAAGAATATGCATGTACTCGAGATAACAAACAACTTTTACTATAGGGCCAAGGTCGAAATAATAAAAAAAATGTTGAACTCCCCATACAAAATGCATCAGCTGATGAGGGACCAACATTTTTTTTATAATTTCGAATTTAGCCCCATAGTACATACATACTTTCGAGAAACATAACCCTCCTTCTCATGCAGTCGGGTAAAAACCGACAATCGTTGGCTCGCGACGTCGTCGTGTCGCGTTGGAGCTCGCGAACCACGTACACATTAAGTTTTTTTGTAACAGTACATGCAAAGGGTACAATTTTATCTCGCTAATGAGTTCACGGCTTTAGACTCCAATTCATTCCAAATACAAATTATAAATAAATAAAATAAATAAATATTGGGGGACATTTCACACACGGTCACCTGACCCCAAACTAGGCAAATCCTGTACTATGGGTATCAGGAACTGATAAACATACATAGACAAATATATAACACCCAGACACGGAACAAACATTTATGCTCATCACACAAATGTTTGTTAACCGGCGGGGATCGAACCCACGACCCGTGCGTATGAGGCAGACTCACTACCGACTACGCTAACTGGCCTGTCAATTTAATTAAACAGACAAAACCCATCCATCACTCTTTGACTAAACACAGAACTTTAAAAGAAAAACAAAAAGAAAAGCTTTCGATCTTTTTCTTTTAAAGTTTTTCTTTCGAATTTCGAACATCTTTTGTTCTCCTGCAGTCGGAATGCATGATTGGCTAAATGCCAACATGCCAACTTGTATTTTCGTATTTTTCGGGTCGTTTTTGTCAAAATGTCCGTCTTTTTAGTATATTGTCGGTTGAGTTTTGTTTTTATGTGTCATTTTTTTAGGTGATCAAAGTGCTAAAGCTATTGTGATGAATAGGTAAATATTAAAGTCTACTAGTTTTCAATATTATTAGTTGTGTGTCGGCAGAGTGTCAATGAGAGTGCCAATGTCTTTTTTTTTTTTTTTTTTCCACATTTGGTCGCATTCAGTGTAAGCCATTGTTTAGTAGAATACCAAATGTGTCAAAAAATGCCATTGACACTCTGCTGATACACAACTGAGGCTATTTTAAATTAGCAGACTTGGGCACCAGGAGATTTAGAAGTGCATTATTTAAAAAAGTGTGAAACTGTGATCCAATATACTTAATGACATTTAACCAAAGGCGAACTAATTTTACATAAATATTAGATTACTTGTTGAAAAATAAATGAAGTGTAGACGTTAATAAGGACTGATAAAGATGTATTACTTACGAAATTTCTCCAAAAGGTGCGAACGCGTCTCTTAGACTCTGCGTTTCGATTTCTGGACTTAAATCACCGACGAAGATGTGATAATGCTCTGTAACAACAAAAAACATAACGTTAATACCTTATTTACATACATACATATCTGTTACGTTCCCCCATCGAGGTAGACAGAGACTTCCCTCCACTTGCTACGATACAAACATTCTCGTTACCAAAATAGATTTGCATACAAAACCTAAAACACGGTATCGAAGTTTTTTCCGCGCTGAGTATATAAGCAAATTCCAAAATCTTCCCCATCGAGGTAGACAGAGACTTCCCTCCACTTGCTACGATACAAAAATTCTCGTTACCAAAGTAGATTTGCATACAAAACCTAAAACACGGTATCGAAGTTTTTCCCGCGCTGAGTATATAAGCAAATTCCAAAATCTTCCCCATCGAGGTAGACAGAGACTTCCCTCCACTTGCTACGATACAAACACATCTCTTTCACTTCATACACATTCATCAGTCTCCTCATACATGCACGTCGGTTTAGGGTACTTTTGACTTGACCTTTCTTTAACAAATCCCCGATTATCAACTAACGAGTATTTGGTCAAAATTTATTTCAATAGTACAGTTAAAAAAACACCACCATGACGGGAGACTATCCCAAATAGAAAAAAAAAGCAGTGGTCCCAAAATAATAAAAAAGCAGTGGGATTTGATTATGCTATCTACACACCAAAGACGCCAGCATGCCGGCGAGCTAGGCCAGCGGCTTTACGTCATACGAATGGCAGCTGTCAAAAAAACCGGCGACTTTGGTGTGTAGATACCATTAGCTTATAATCAATCTTAATAACTAATACGTAAGGACTCTTAAATAAAACACAAACATAAGGTTACTTTCATTTATTTTCATAAAATTAAGGCGCGTATTCATAGGCGAACTGTAACTGTACTTAATAGTTGCATGCAATGTAAAAAAAAAAAAATAGTGTGTAGACGTGATTCACAGCAACAAAAAATACCAGTTACAAAAAATACTAGCCACAAAATTAAACATTAATCCCACCCCTATAAAAGGGTTAAAGTTTCACAATGAAAAGGAAACAGAGGCCTAATCACGTAACTACATCGTAATAGCAATAGCGATCGTTATGACCATCATAATAGCTATTTCCTTTGAGTTTTGGAATAACTGACGTTGTGTAGATTTAGTTTTATTAGTTAGTTTTGTATTTAGAATTAATAGGGATGATGACGACATTCAAAAATTCAAAAAATAATTAGTCCGTCTTTTAGGCTATTAAAAAATATATGAAACACATTTTTTGCCTGATCAAATACATAAATAAATACAAAGATACAGAGCATTAAAGTTACGGAGTGGGGGATATTGACGTCACTCCTAGGTAAAAATCGTACTAAGGTGTGACATCTTGAGCAACTTTAACCCAGTGTATCTGTGTCATTTTTAGTTTAAGAGGAAAAAAGAAAAAATACGTGTCGAATATTTTAAAATAATAATCTATGTGATGGACTTAAAATTTTTTTTTGTCATCATGCCTATTACTTACATACATACATATCCGTCACGCCTCTCTTCCATTGGGGTAGGTAGAGACCACTTCCCTCCACTTGCTACGATCCAAACACACTTCTTTCGCTTCATCCACACTCATCAGTCGCCTCATATATGCCCGTCGATTTATCGGTTTTTGCCGCGTATCAAAAGCTTAGGCGCTTTTAGACGACCGGCTTTTTTACGCGATAGTGTATAGTTTAAAATGGTCGTGTGTACACATATCAGACATCCATCCGGCATGAAATATATGACAGCCGCTTCTTGACAGTCCGTTGTCCGGTAAAAAAACAGACATCTACAAGCGCTTCTGGTATCTACACACCAAAGCCGCCGGCTTTTATGACAGCTGCCATTCGCATGATGGAAAGCCGCCGGTCTAGCTCGCCGGCATGCCGGCGGCTTTGGTGTGTAGATAGCATAACACGCGTAAACACTAGAACCTTACTGTATCTTTGGTTACAGTTACCGTTCGCCAATGAATAGACACCTTTAAAAACAAACTTTAAAGTGAAGTATGTAAATAAGTATGCAAATTTGTATTACGTCGTGGCGTTGCATGAATCAAAGATAGGTGAGGTATACTTAATGTTTGGTATGCTTGCTACAGGGTAAAGGCTGAAACACACCGGATGCGTATGCGTAATGCTATCTACACACCAAAGCCGCCGGACTAAGCCAGAAGCTTTACGTCATACGAATGGCAGCTGTCAAAAAAGCCGGCGGCTTTGGTGTGTAGACAGCATAACCTAGACGTAAGCACGGCGTAGCCACGCGCGTAGTTACGGTGTAAATCGATGTGACACCGGGCTACGCGTTACGTCGACGTGTACGTCTAGGTTACGCAAGCGGTGACAGAACCATACATTACAACTCAGAGGTACGCATACGCCTACGCATACGAAACGCATACGCATCCGGTGTGTTTTGGCCTTTAACGCATGAGGGTGTTTTCAGCCTAACGTTTTATACGCTCGTTTTTTGAAGCGCGTGTCCGCGTGATCACATCAGAAATTATGAGAACCGCAGAAGAACCAAGGTCACTGACATAGCTCGAAGAATCGCAAACCTTAAGTGGCAGTGGGCGGGGCACATTGCTCGTAGAACCGATGGACGATGGGGCAGAAAGGTTCTCGAGTGGCGACCACGCACCGGACGACGCAGTGTGGGAAGGATCCAACAACACTGACGACTTGGTTAAAGTCGCTGGAAGCAGTTGGATGTGGGCAGCGCAAGACCGGTCGTTGTGGAGATCCTTTGGGAGGCTTTTGTCCAGCAGTGGACGTCCATAAGGTGATATGATGATGTACGCTCGTGTACATGTGTCTTTTAATCATACGAGCGTTGACGTGCTTCTAAGCTCGTATAGTCCATGTTGATACTGACACGACACCATCGGTTTGAGTGTAAACACCCGTATACGCGCATATAAATCGCAAGGTCTGAAAACGCCCTCAGCGACCGGCCTTTAAAAATGCAATTTTTAGGCTTCCGTAACCAAAGGTTGAAAATGGGACCCTATTACTGAGACTTGGCTGTCCATCTGTCACCAGGCTGTATCTCATGAACCGTTATAGCTAGAGCGTTGAAATTTTCACAAATGATGTATTACCGTTGCCGCTATATCAAAAAATACAAAACATAGAATAATAATAATAATTAAGGGGGGCTCCCATACAACAAACGTGATTTTTTGTTTTTTTTGCTCGATATGAAAAGTGAATGGTACGGAACCCTTCCTGTGCGATTCCGACTCGCACTTGGCCGGTTGTTCAAAGATTGATTTGAAAGGGACGACGCTATAATGTTGTCTCTTTTTAATTTCTACTCGTTTTTGGCTATAAATCGATACTTTGACAATAGTTACAATTATTCAATACGCATGAATAGAATGAATCCAATTTTAATTTCCTGCTTTTCCTTTTATTTCATTTCTATAGCATTATTGCTATTTCAACAATCATTTATGAAGCTTTTTGTATGTGTTTATAAAGACAGGTATAAAATACTAGTAACCTAGTTTTAGAAAAAGGTAAATATAGCCTATTCCATCTAGATATACATACATATCTGTCACGCTTCCCCATCGAGGTAGACAGAGACTTCCCTCCACTTGCTACGATACAAACATTCTCGTTACCAAAGTAGATTCGCATACAAAACCTGAAACGCGGTATCGAAGTTTTTTCCGCGCTGAGTATATAAGCAAATTCCAAAATCTTCCTCATCAAGATAGGCAGAGACTTCCCTCCACTTGCTACGATACAAACACATCTCTTTCACTTCAAATGTGGATAGTTTCATACAAAATGCTCTGTTACTGGTGCTTATGATAAAAATCCATATTACTTCGAAGCAAGTACCCAATCCTAGTGCTTTAACCTCCACAAAAAAGTAATTAAACATAATAGTCACGCAAACTATGTTATGTAGACACTAGGTAGGTTATACTACCTAAAATTAGGACCATTTATAACCTGTCATAGCTGCAGTACCTACCTACTTCACTCAAGTGAAGGAAAATGAAAATGAAAAGTGTTTTATTCTAAAATAGGCAAAATTCATTACACTTTTTTGATGTCACTTTTTTAATCTAAAACTACTGCCGGTTCACTACCTGTATAGCCGAGAGGAAGAAGACGGCAAGAAACCTTCGGCACAGGGCCCTACGTTATGTGCAATATATATATAATTTTTTTTTTTTTTTTAAGGAGAAAGTTAACGTCATGTCGTATCAAGAAGTTAAAGCACTGGCAGAGGATAGGCCTAAATGGCGAACACCCCACCGACAAGAGTCTAACTCTTAAGTTAAATAATGATGATGATAATAGCATAGCTGCAGTGACTATGTTTAAATATATCGTCATATCTTGGAAAACTTACACAATATCTTAAAATAATATAGCCTATGTGTTATTCTGATGTGTAAGCTACAATATTGTAAAGTTTCATTATAATCTGTTAAGTAGTTTTTGCGTGAAAGAGTAACAAGAATCCTCACGTTCATCGGCACAAATATTGACGTTTATTAGTTATTCGTTTTTAAAAGGATTACAAAATAATGAATCCAGGCGTTTAGACCCAGAACACACTGTGAAACGCAACTGCAACGCAACTGAAACTTTTGAGTTGCATCGAAGTTTCTGCTATAGACTCCTTTAGAAAACCACACACGACGCAACTGGAACGAAACGTTTCAAACTATTTGGTAACTAGCAGTTTTAGTTGCGTTGCAGTTGCGTTTCACCGTGTGTTCTGGGCCTTGTGTTGCCTATTTACCAAAATTACCTATTCCATGTAAATAAGTGTTGATAACATACAGTGCTACAAGGATCTTTTGTCACGTGGCGGAAATCGGAACTAACGATATCATCTTGTAAATTGTCATTATTTTGAGTTATTTATTCACCACCGACGTCCTCCTGACAATGTCACTCAAGTGCTAATAGATTCTTGTAGCATTGTAGAACTTAGATAAAATGGTAGATGACAACTTGGTGTCATATCTTACTATGTCACAGGAGGTGCCATACCGTCTGGATCAGCGTGCCTGGTCTGGCGCAAAATGGCTACTTTTTGTACGGTACTACTTATCGTTTGACAGGTAATCTACCAAGTAAACTATGAGAAAACTTGGCGCAACCTTTGCACGCTGTCATAAACTCATTTGTATATGAAAAAAGTGTCATCTCCTTATATATTCTATACTCAAAGCTTGTAGCACTGTAGGTAGAACTTAGATGAAATGGTAGATGACACCAAGATGTGTCATAGTTGACACTAAGTTGTCAGCAAAACGACACAAAGACCTAGAACACACGGTGAAACGCAACTGCAACCAACCTTTTGAGTTGCATCGAACTGAAATGAAACGTTTCAAACTAGTTGCGTCGTGTGTGGTTTTCTAAAGAAGTCTAGGTATAACAGAAACTTCGATGCAACTCAAAAGTAACTAGCAGTTTCAGTTGCGTTGCAGTTGCGTTTCACCGTGTGTTCTGGGCCATTTTTTGTTAGTGCCTTGTATTTTAAAATAATTTGCCATTACTACCCAACCCCGAAAGCCTACAATCGCATCGACACACTGTATATTATTATTCAAACACATACCTTACCGAGCGAGAATTGAATTACACTCAGAACGGGGCTAAAAGCCCGTCCTTTGGGACTAGGGATGGACCTAGTATTTTTTGTAACTAGTATGTAACTTTTATTTTCTATGAGGGCATGTATGAGGCGACTGATGAGTGTGGATGAAGTAAAAGAGGTCTGTTTGGATCGTAGCAAGTGGAGGGAAGTCTCTGTCTACCTCGATGGGAGAGATTTTGGAATTTGCTTATATACTCAGCGCGGGAAAAACTTCGATACCGCGTTTCAGGTTTTGTATGCGAATCTACTTTGGTAACGAGAATGTTTGTATCGTAGCAAGTGGAGGGAAGTCTCTGTCTACCTCGATGGGGAAGATTTTGGAATTTGCTTATATACTCAGCGCGGGAAAAACTTCGATACCGCGTTTCAGGTTTTGTATGCGAATCTACTTTGGTAACGATAATGTTTGTATCGTAGCAAGTGGAGGGAAGTCTCTGTCTACCCCAATGGGAGAGGCGTGACGGATATGTATGTACCTATGTTGTTTTTTAACTGGCAATTACTATTCTGGATTGCGCTAAAGCTTATTTATAATAATTATATAGTTTACTGTTAATACATACCAATTATACACACAAACACCCAGAAAAACTTCTCTATACATCACAGCAATTTGTCTCCAGTGGGAATCGAACCCACAACTTGTAATATGACAGGCAGGGTTACTTTAAACCAAGCGAACTGGGCGCCCAAGTCTGCTAATTACAATATACTGAGTTGTGCGTCGGCAGTGTCAATGTCACTTTTGACGCATTTGGTCGCAATCAGTGTAAGCCATTGTTTAGCAGAATACTAAATGTGTCTAATGCCATTGACACTCTGCCGACATACAACGGAGGCTATTTTAAATTAGCAGACTTGGGCCCCTTGTCAGTCAGACAACTTTTTAAGTAAATGCTGTCAACGTCATGATTTTTTTTTATACTACTTACATTCATTTGCATTTCTCATCTTCTTTATCAGCCCATATATGTCCCCACCGAGGGGCACGAGCCTACTCTCATACAGAGAGTGATTAGGTCGTAATCCACCACGCTGGCCAAGTGCGGGTTGGCGGATTTCACATACACCTTCGAATTTCTTCTCTAGTGTATGCAGGTTTCCGCACGATGTTTTTCTTCACCGTTAGCAAGTGGTAATCGAATAAATTGATCCGTACATGAGAAATAAACTCAGAGGTACGTGCCCGCACCAGGATTCGAACCCGCGCCCTCGGAGTTCGAGGCAAGCGTTCTACCAACTGGGCTACCACCGCTTTATTTCTCATCTAACATTTCTTAAATTTTCCTAAATTCGTACTTATTATTACACGCTTTTTAATAGTTTCACTTGTAACTAACTATGTATGTAAACAAATCTTGGAATCTTAATTTGACACTTCCCGGTCTTCGAATAGGATGAAAGCACACGCTCCGAGTTCTGATGACAATACAATAATATGGTACTTTCGAACTGATCTGATGATGGAGCATGTTTAGTGCGAGCTAAAGCGTGTTTTAGTTTTTTAAACTGCCTTGGCATTATTTATATTAAAAATACCACCTAGTATAAAGTAACAGCTACTCATTTAGCTAAGTAGTAACAGTGACATCCCTAGAGGGACCCGTAACAGAATTTCTAATAGAATCATCGGCTGATCACAGCGCGAATTGGATGCGAATATGGAACCACCGTGTATACATTTTGATGCTACCTCTCTCTCGCACTTATAGCAAAAAACGCAAGGAGTATCACCATCTCGCTCGCACAGTGATATTGTTAGTTTCGTGTTATTTTTTTTTATTGTTTTTCCCTTTTTTTTTGTTATTCGGGTGTTTTGATTAGATTTTTTTATTTTATTTACTAATAATATAGAAAAAGGGTCAGAGGCCCAAATCTGATAATTTACAATACCTATTCTCAGTGGTGTCGGCAGAATGTCAATGTCATTTTCTGACACATTTGGTCGAAATCAGTGTAACCTTTGAGTATAGAATATATAAGGAGGAGCCATAATGTCTGGATCTGCGTGCCTGGTCTGGCGCAAAATGGCTACCTTTTTGTATGGTACTACTTATCGTTTGACAGGTCATCTACCAAGAAAACTACGAAAAACTTGGCGCAACCTTGGCACGCTGTCATAACATAAACTCATTTGTGATATGTACATGGAAAAAAAAATGGGGCCACTCTGTAAGCCATTGTTCAGCAGAATACCAAATGTGTCAAAAATGTCATTGACACTCTGCCGACACACAACTGAGGCTATTTTAAATTGGCAGACTTATGCCCCAGGCTCTATTGTCAACAATAATTCAAAATATTCAATATTTATTCAAAGAAATAACTTCAAACAACGTAGAAAAGGAATAAAAGATAATAAAAACCGGTCAAGTGCGAGTTGGACTCGCGCGTAAGGTTCCGTACCATTCATTAGGATAACAATCTATATATACAGGGTGTAACAGAAAGGGGGTATAAAGCCGAAACACAGCGATAGTCCTCATGAACCTGAACAACTTTCCCCAAGGAATATGTGTCGTAACTCGAAAAAAAAATTTCGCCTCCCCATACAAAATGCCCGATCAGCTGATCGACTAAGTATGGGCGATCCAAAAATTTTTTTCGAGTTACGATCCATGTTCTTTGGGGAAAGTTGTTCAGTTTCATGAGGACTATCGCTGTGTTTCGGCTTTATATACCCTTTCTGTTACACCCTGTATATATAAAAATGAAACCCGTTTTTCGTTGTCACGACATAACATGAAAACGGCTTGACCGATTTGGCAGATTTTTTTAAAATGTTCATTGAAGTCCAAGGATGGTTTTTACGGTGAGAAAAATTCGAATAATTGCCGGGAAAGCCCTAAAACAGACCTTTTCTTTTTCCCATACAAATGTTTTCTTACTAAAATGTAGAGTCAATTTGAACTTTATTCCTACACAATAAAGTTCATTCTAAGGCGGGACAAAGTTCGCCGGGACAGCTAGTAGTCTAATAATAATGTAAATTAATAATAGCCTATTAATGTTGTCGACCAATAGCCCATTATTGATATCGAGCAAAAAATGGCTATAAATTACGTCTGTTATACTGGGTGTAACAGAAAGGGGGTATAATGCCGAAACACAGCGATAGTCCTCATGAAACTGAACAACTTTCCCCGAGGAATATTGGTCGTAACTCGAAAAAGAAACGCCTCCCCATACAAAATGTCCGATCAGCTGATCGAGTAAGTATGGGCGATCCAAAAATTTTTTCTAGGTACGACTCATGTTCCTTGGGGAAAGTTGTTTAGTTTCATGAAAACTATTACACCCTGTAAAAGAGCTACTCTTTATTAAGTATTTGTTGTTATAGCGGCAACGGTAATACATCATCTGTGAAAATTTAAACGCTCTAGCCTATAACGGTTCATGAGATACAGCCTGGTGACAGACAGACGGACAGTCAAGTCTCAGTAATAGGGTCCCGTTTTCACCTTTTAGGTACGGAACCCTAATAAAAAAGGAATTTAACCGTTTATTGTCTATATAACTGATGGTAGAAGTGTGAAATTTCCCTAGAGATCGGACTAGTGTGGTAAATCAATAAAAACGTGCAAATACAATAAAGTTTTCATAAAATAATGCCGTTTTGCAAAATGGCCGACTTTCATTTTCAGTTATCGACGACTAGAGACTTCCCGCGACTTTGTCGTCGTTATCACCCCATAATTACATGTCCCCACCGAGGGGCACGAGCCTACTCTCATACAGAGAGTGATTAGGTCATAATCCACCACGCTGGCCAAGTGCGGGTTGGCGGATTTCACATACACCTTCGAATTTCTTCTCTGGTGTATGCAGGTTTCCTCACGATGTTTTCCTTCACCGTTAGCAAGTGGTGATCGAATAAATTAATCCGTACATGAGAAATAAACTCAGAGGTACGTGCCCGCGCCAGGATTCGAACCCGCGCCCTCGGAATACGAGGCAAGCGTTCTACCAACTGGGCTACCACCTACTGCTAAGGCGACTTTGTATGTATCTTTAAAAGCTTACACAATATCTTATTTCTCTCCTTATCTTACGTTATTCTGATGTGCAAGCTATAATATTGCAAATTTCCATTTAAATCTGTTGAGTAGTTATGGCGTGAAACAGAAATGAAATGAAATGAAAATCATTTAATCTTGTAAGTTTTGGCAACACTTAAGACGGGTCATTTTTTAAAGTTAATGCTAGTTTCGCAAGAGTGCAGTTTTCCCCAGAGAAGAACCTAGCAAGAAACTCTGTAGGGTTGCTCTTTTTAATTTAAGTTTTACAAATCTCAGGCATACACAGAAACATATAATAAAATTAATATTTCAAAAAGAGTACCAAACATAACGCATTCCCCATCCATCTATCCATTGGCACACAAACATTGATATTTATATTAGTTAGTAGGATAGGAAGCTATTTTGCTGTTTGATGCGACTAATGAATGTGTATGAAGTGAAAGAGATGTGTTTGTATCGTAGCAAGTGGAGGGAAGTCTCTGTCTACCTCGATGGGGAAGATTTTGGAATTTGCTTATATACTCAGCGCGGGAAAAACTTCGATACCGCGTTTCAGGTTTTGTATGCGAATCTACTTTGGTAACGAGAATGTTTGTATCGTAGCAAGTGGAGGGAAGTCTCTGTCTACTTCGATGGGGAAGATTTTGGAATTTGCTTATATACTCAGCGCGGGAAAAACTTCGATACCGCGTTTCAGGTTTTGTATGCGAATCTACTTTGGTAACGAGAATGTTTGTATCGTAGCAAGTGGAGGGAAGTCTCTGTCTACCTCGATGGGGAAGCATGACGGTTATGTATGTATGTATGTATATTTTATGTACCTAACATGCCATTTCAGTTGCAACCGTTGGAGGCTTCAGAAAAAAAAGGTAAAATTAAATTTTCTTCTATTTACTCGGAAAAGGGTAGGGGATAAAGAAGGGATGATCCGTACCGTTTTTAATGGCCCCCGAATTAGAGATATTTAGCGGGGAAAACATGAAAAAAGGAATTTGAAAATGAAATATGGAGTGGTATTTTTCGGATTAAAAATAAGTTTTTTTGTTTGCGCCTTTATTCTTAGTGCCCGTTTCAACATTTATAGATAAAATTTAACAGACAGATAAACCTATGTCTATTTCATAAAATATGACGTTTTAGACAGAGACAGGTTTAAAAAATCTGTCAGATATATTTTATCTGTAGATGCTGGAGAAACACCGTACTGCGCTCTAAAACGCGTATTGTTGATGTGGCAAAAACAACTGCCAGGCTGAAGTGGGATAGGGCCGGTCACGTCTGCCGCATGCCAGAAGACTTATGGGCAAAAACAGCTACCCAATGGCTACCAACTGCCA
Source organism: Anarsia innoxiella (assembly GCA_947563765.1). Classification (NCBI taxonomy): domain Eukaryota; kingdom Metazoa; phylum Arthropoda; class Insecta; order Lepidoptera; family Gelechiidae; genus Anarsia; species Anarsia innoxiella. Next base: position 634,945 of record OX387419.1, on the reverse strand, counting down.
AACGGCGTCGCGGCAGACCGCGGAAAAGGTGGCGGGACGAGCTGGATACCTTCTTGGGTACCTGGGCGGAGGAAGCTCGAGACAGAAAGTCTTGGCGTATGAGGAGAGAGGCCTTTGCCCAGCAGTGGGACACGAGTGGCTAAATAAGAATAAGATGGTGGCACCGGCCCTAAGTGTCATATCTTCAAGATTGTTTTTCGAAACTGTTTTAATTTTTTTAAAGCTTTATACTGGTTGTAACAGAAAGGGGGTATAATGCCGAAACACAACGATAGTCCTCATGAAACTGAACAACTTTCCCCAAAGAACATGGGTCGTAACTACAGATCACAGATACGGGTCGTGCCCGGGCCGTGTCCGGGCCGTGGCTGTGGTGGGTGGTCGTCATGACAACCGGACACGTTGTCATGACGACATATAGTTTTCCCTCCTGACGGGCCACGGCCCGGAAACGTCTCAGATCTGTGTACATAGACTTTAATAAAAATTTACCTAATAAAAAAACTAGAAAACCAAACACCAGTTAGAAAATCTTTTTAAAACGCAACCTATAACGTAACACTCTGTATAATATGTAAAATAACACAAAAGTCGAAGTTGTTTAAAGCAATGACCATCTTGGGATAAGATTCATGGATTACGTAGGGTTGCCACGTTTAAATAATACAGGTAGAGGTGGAAGGAAATAATGAGGGATTCAGAGATGTTTGTGTTAAGTTTGGGTGTTTATATGTATAATGGTATCTACACACCAAGGTTCTGCAACTAGTGGACGAAAGGAGAGGCATTTTAAAGACCATTGCTGAAAGGAGAGGAAAGATGCTGGGTCATCTGTTACGACACGACGACTTTATATAAAACGTCTCGGAAGGAAAAGTAGACGGAAAAGAGACCACGAAGGACTTACATAGACCAAATAAAGGAGGGACTAGAAGTTGTGTCGTATTAGGTGCTCAAACGGACGGCAGAGAATAGAGCAGAGTGGTGTAGACTACACCGACAAGAGCGACGCTATTAAATATGATGATGATGGCTTTTTTGACAGCTGCCATTCGTATGACGTAAAGCCGCTGGCCTAGCCCGGCGGCATGCCGGCGGCTTTGGTGTGTAGATAGCATAATATGTTGGTTTTTATACTAAAACAAGTATGTAATTTTAGTAGGTAATTTAAAAAAACTAACTAAAATAATAAGTTACGTTAATTTAATTTATTTAATACTGAATACTCAATCATTTATTGCACTCCACAGGTTGTTCACAAGGTCTATCTACACAGATCCGGGCCGTGCCCGGGACATGTCCGGGACGTGTCAGGGAAAAATATCATTCCATAAATTTTCTATGGATTCATTCACACACGTTGTCATGACGACGTATTGTTTTCCCTCCTGACGGGCCACGGCCCGGTTACGCCCCGGGCACGGCCCGGATCTGTGTTGATTGACCTTTATTAACTTATGCAATTAAAGTATATTTTGGCAATCTTTAAATGGTTAAACTCTGAGTTTCGGAAAACTTCGTTAAAATCGGCTTGCTATAGCTTTCATACTCGTCTCAGACGACTAATAACATAACCTTTTTATTAAAAAAACCCGACTGCGTTTAAAACCTGCCAAAGAATTATACATAGGGTAGGTATGTATGTAAGTTTCATAAACATAGCTATGTACCAACTATTGAAAAACATAACCCTCCTTCTGACGCAGTCGGGTAAAAATAAGGACATAACCACAGCGCCATCCCTAAATATACCTCGAACGAAGTCGTCAAATTTAAAACAAAGTTTGGCAGTAAAAGGAAATAAGACTTTATCCTTGGAGGGGGGCAGCGGGGGGGTATACCTCGAAGTGTTTTAAAGACGTTTAGAATAAACTCGCCAGCCTGTTTTGGGGTAGCGTGGTGATTCATTTAAGAAATTGAATTCTCAGTTAGTTCCATTAAAAGGCTTAGGACCTATTTCACGACCTAAAGATAAAATTTAACTGACAGATAAACATATGTCTATTTCATAAAATATGACGTTTTGGATAGAGACAGGTATAAAATATCTGTCAGATAAATTTAATCTATAAATGATGATACGGGCCCTAAAGACCTGTTACACGACTAACAGATAAATTTTAACTGACAGATATTTCTTGCTAGGTTCTTCTCTGGGGAAAACTGCACTCTTCCGAATCTAGTATTAACTTAAAAAAATGACTCGTCCTAAGTGTTGTCAAACTTAATCTACAGAATTATTTTTTATTCATTACCTGTCACTGTCCAAAATGTCATGTTTTATGAAATAGACATAGGTAGGTATATCTGTCAGTTAAATTTTATCTATTGATGCTGAAATGGGCACTTTAGACCTTTTATATCACTGACAGATATTTCATACCTGTCTCTGTCCAAAACGTGGTGAGCTTGACTTCACTTGACATTGGCAGAATATACAATAGCAGAGGCTTTTTAAAAAAAAAACCGACTAACCTCCAAAAAAAAAGGAATCTTAAGAAAATCACAAACGGCTCCCCTAAACCGTTTCTTATTGGCTAATTCAAAAAAGGAACGCGACAAAGGAGACGGAAGGATGTTATTTTATCTTTTCCCGCGCTTTTTTCCACGAATGTCGATTTATTTTTTTAAGCCCCGCTTTTTTGTTTGAGCTACGATATGGCACAGGGGCGGAGTTAGTACGGCCTATAGAAAAAAAAAACATTACGTAGGTGATAAAAATGGACATTAAAGTAGGCTGCCTTACTGCTATGTAATATCTTCCAACCAACTAATAACGGTGAAGGAAAACATCGTGAGGAACCTGCATACACCAGAGAAGAAATTCGAAGGTGTATGTGAAATCCGCCAACCCGCACTTGGCCAGCGTGGTGGATTACGGCCTAATCACTCTCTGTATGAGAGTAGGCTCGTGTGTCTGTAGTGGGGACATAATATGAGCTAACAACAACAACTAATATTTATAAATGTCAATGTTTGTGCCGATAGTTTTTTTAGGATTTCTGTTACTTTCATGCAAAAACTACTGAACAGATTTTAATGAAACTTAAGAATATTGTAGCTTACACATCAGAATAACACATAGGCTGTAATATTAAATAGTCAAAGTATAATTGAGGATGTGTATGAAGTGAAAGAGGTGTGTTTGTATCGTAGCAAGTGGAGGAAAGTCTCTGTCTACCTCGATGGGGAAGATTTTGGAATTTGCTTATATACTCAGCGCGGGAAAAACTTCGATACCGCGTTTCAGGTTTTGTATGCGAATCTACTTTGGTAACGAGAATGTTTGTATCGTAGCAAGTGGAGGGAAGTCTCTGTTTACCTCGATGGGGAGACGTGATAGATATGTATGTATGTTTATGACGATAAAAATATTCCTAAATACATCCCTGTAACAAAGATTTCCTAAATGTTTTCGCAAGAATGTTGCTAGTCGTAAATAATTATTATATCTACAGGGTGTATAAATTTTGTTTCTTTTTTACGACTTTATGTACAACACCGTAAATTACGGAGTAATATTGTAAAACACAAAAAAAAAATTGGTGTCTCGGTTAAAAACATCTGCAATTTCTACTCTTATTGCAGAAAAAAGTTTTAAATTTAATAATACATTAAAAATTGCGACGTTTTCTTTTGATTTTTGACAATGACAGTGACAGCTATGAATAAGTATTATAAGTGCTTTGAGTATAGAATAGGTATATAAGGAGGTGCCATACCGTCTGGACCTGCTCGCCTGGTCTGGCGCAAAATGTCTACCTTTTTGTATGGTACTTCTCATCGTTTGACAGGTCATCTACCAAGAAAACTATGAAAAACTCGGCGCAACCTTGGCACGCTGTCATAAACTCATTTGTATATGAAAAAAATGGGGCCACTCCTTAAACTCCTTCCTCATTTTATAAGTGTCAGTGTTAGTGCTGATGTATAGATTTATGGATATTTGTTACACAAAAACCACAGAACAGATAGATAGATAGATAGAAATTCTTTATTGCACACAAAGAAATACAGATACAAACTTAAAACTAAAACATTGTGCGCAAAGGCGGCCTTATCACTAAAAGTGATCTCTTCCAGACAACCTTTGGAGTAGGACTAGTTTAGGAAGACTGTAGAGTAGAGCAGGGCAATAAATAAACAGATTTTACTAAACTTTACAGTATCGCAGCCTACACATCAAATTAACATACCTATTATTTAAAACGCCGAGTTACCTTGACAAGTATTTATTTGTATTAGTAATTGGCATCATTTACATTGTAATACCATTTAATTATAAGTAAATTACTTAAATCTATCTTCTATATATATAAAAATAAAACCCGTTTTCCGTTGTCACGGCATCACGCCTGAACGGCTGGACCGATTTCGATTTAATTCTTTTTTTAAAATGTTCATTGAAGTCCAAGGATGGTTCTTACGCTGAGAAAAATTCGAATAATTGCCGGGAAAGCCCTAAAACAGACCTTTCTTTTTCCCATACAAATGTTTTCTAACTAAAATGTAGAGTCAATTTGAACTTTATTCCTACACAATAAAGTTCATTCTAAGGCGGGACGAAGTTCGCCGGGACAGCTAGTAATAACTAAAAATAAATTAGAAATATGTAATAAGCTAATAAGTTACTCGGATATAAATGTATAGTACTTATATACCTATAAAAATAATTTAATAGATTTTGTAATAAAATACAAAACTTATGTAAAATGTGATTACTTACATAGTTTAATATTATTATAAGCCCTCAAGCAAATATACCTTTACAAGGTACTTATTATTTTATACTGTAATGTACTAAAGGCTGATTCTCAAAAAAGTGGCACCGCTGAATTAAATTTGCATTTTTTTTTTAAGTTTGCGATTTTAAGTTTCTGACTTCAGTTATCGCTAGATATATAGACCAGTATTCGATATCAAGTGGAGGGAAGTAAATTATTCAAATAGTTTAGGAAATATAAGCATTTAAAAATACTAGGCGTCCAGGTTAATGACTGTGATGACAGGTGAACGAATATCAGGATCCAGGTTATTGATAAGAAGTGCAGGATACCGACAATCCAATACAAAATTAGTTGAAACTATCAGCGGGTTAACGACAATGTGCGCAGGTTCATAGTTTAGACAAATAAAATACAGTTCGTTTAGAATAATCAATCATATTTATTTTAATTATCTTTAATATTAGCCTTTTCAAAGTACCTCTTAGGCTATAACGAAAAATAAACAAAGCATAATTCTAAACTTTTTCCAAATAATTATTAACGAAATCAAAATTTTGAATGAAAAAAATTTGATTTCAAATGCCTAACAATCCGTAAATATATCGCAAGTACTTTAGAAGAAGGGTAAACAACCCGATTGGTTAGTCTTTTGTTTAACACTAGCAGGCTAACGACTTACAGGTGACCGACAATTTAACGGTTTTTTACAATTACAAGGAAAGTATTTGGTTTATGCCCGTAATATGTTTTGACAAGAAAATAAACACCAATTTACATAATGCAAACGAATTTGATCACATCAACTAGTACATAATTTTTGACTTTTGAATGGCAGAACAAAGACAACATACCTGTTACAAACCCCCGCTCGCCGAATATTTTTATTTTCCACGTCGCCTACAATAGCTATAAACACGTGAACTTGTAACAGGAGCTGGCCGACATCTGGACGCGTCGATTCATGCAAGAGGGGGCACGGGGGGTAACATAGTGCTTACTCTATAGGAGTGTTCGTGCGGTGGCAGAACAACGACAAAAACTACCTCGGACAAACTTAAACTGCATTTATCTATAAAAAATTGTATTAATAGCAGTTGTAAAATACTAAAATTATAAATATGGAAGGTATAAGTAAGCTACGTAAAGCACTCAATATTTTTTTGGTTAATGTTTTCTATTTTATTTTTAACCTCAAAGTTCGGTATCTGGCGTTGGGACACGTCAAGTGAACGACAAAACGTAGTTACAAACTAAAGTTAATATAATAATATACATTTTATTTACTTTTAATTACTAGGCCTCGATGTAGAAAGTGTCTTTAAATAATAATTGATAATTTAAATACGATTAGGACGTACTGTAAAAAAAAAGTTCTAACATTAATTGATTGACAGGTTGCGGTGCCACTTTTTTGAGAATTAGCCTAAAATGTAACTTTATGCAATAAATAAATACTTAATACTAAATTAACACTCAGAGGAAGTAGACGCAAAGAGTGGCAAAATGGAACAGCGTCCTGTCTCTCTCGTATCTCTGTATTTATTTATGTATTTAATCAGGTAAAATTGTGTTTTAAATATTTTTTAATAGCCTAAAAGACTGACTAATTATTTTTTGAATTTATGAATGTAGTCGTCATCCCTATTATTAGTAAATTAACACAGAGAGCAAGTAGAAGCAAAGCGTGGCAAAATGGAACAGCGTCCTGTCAACATGACAGTACTGTAGTGACGTTACATTAGGCTGCATTCCGACTTCTGTATAATTATAACACATAAAGAAGAAATTCGAAGGTGTATGTGAAATCCGCCAACCCGCACTTGGCCAGCGTGGTGGTTTACGGCCTAATCACTCTCTTTATGAGAGTAGGCTCGTGCCCCTCGGTGGGGACATATATGGACTGATAACAACAACAACCGTATGCCTAAGTTATGGCATAAATTTAACGAGATACGACGAGAAATGCATACTGTTATGACGGCACGCGTCAGGCCCTTTAAAAAAAAACGCAAAATCTAACCTGGTAACACTTTATTTACTGCACACAAAATTACATCGAAAACACAAGTTTATCGGACAACGGTTACGGGTTGACTGAACCAACGGGTTTTCAAAACAGTTTTATATATGTCGGAGACATCTGAGATTACGTTCATGAAGGCTATTTTGGAATCATTTGCAAACTCTTTACTCAACGGGTTTTCAAAACAGTTTTATATATGTCGGAGACATCTGAGATTACGTTCATGAAGGCTATTTTGGAATCATTTGCAAACTCTTTACTCAACGGGTTTTCAAAACAGTTTTATATATGTCGGAGACATCTGAGATTACGTTCATGAAGGCTATTTTGGAATCATTTGCAAACTCTTTACTCAACGGGTTTTCAAAACAGTTTTATATATGTCGGAGACATCTGAGATTACGTTCATGAAGGCTATTTTGGAATCATTTGCAAACTCTTTACTCAACGGGTTTTCAAAACAGTTTTATATATGTCGGAGACATCTGAGATTACGTTCATGAAGGCTATTTTGGAATCATTTGCAAACTCTTTACTCAACGGGTTTTCAAAACAGTTTTATATATGTCGGAGACATCTGAGATTACGTTCATGAAGGCTATTTTGGAATCATTTGCAAACTCTTTACTCAACGGGTTTTCAAAACAGTTTTATATATGTCGGAGACATCTGAGATTACGTTCATGAAGGCTATTTTGGAATCATTTGCAAACTCTTTACTCAACGGGTTTTCAAAACAGTTTTATATATGTCGGAGACATCTGAGATTACGTTCATGAAGGCTATTTTGGAATCATTTGCAAACTCTTTACTCAACGGGTTTTCAAAACAGTTTTATATATGTCGGAGACATCTGAGATTACGTTCATGAAGGCTATTTTGGAATCATTTGCAAACTCTTTACTCAACGGGTTTTCAAAACAGTTTTATATATGTCGGAGACATCTGAGATTACGTTCATGAAGGCTATTTTGGAATCATTTGCAAACTCTTTACTCAACGGGTTTTCAAAACAGTTTTATATATGTCGGAGACATCTGAGATTACGTTCATGAAGGCTATTTTGGAATCATTTGCAAACTCTTTACTCAACGGGTTTTCAAAACAGTTTTATATATGTCGGAGACATCTGAGATTACGTTCATGAAGGCTATTTTGGAATCATTTGCAAACTCTTTACTCAACGGGTTTTCAAAACAGTTTTATATATGTCGGAGACATCTGAGATTACGTTCATGAAGGCTATTTTGGAATCATTTGCAAACTCTTTACTCAACGGGTTTTCAAAACAGTTTTATATATGTCGGAGACATCTGAGATTACGTTCATGAAGGCTATTTTGGAATCATTTGCAAACTCTTTACTCAACGGGTTTTCAAAACAGTTTTATATATGTCGGAGACATCTGAGATTACGTTCATGAAGGCTATTTTGGAATCATTTGCAAACTCTTTACTCAACGGGTTTTTAAAACAGTTTTATATATGTCGGAGACATCTGAGATTACGTTCATGAAGGCTATTTTGGAATCATTTGCAAACTCTTTACTCAACGGGTTTTCAAAACAGTTTTATATATGTCGGAGACATCTGAGATTACGTTCATGAAGGCTATTTTGGAATCATTTGCAAACTCTTTACTGCTAAAATGCAAGAACTGGCTTGTTTTTAACTGGATGTCAGTTTGGCGCTTTCATATTTGAGTTGCTGTCATGTATGATGGATTCTGTTTGATATCGGTCAAGAAGAGATATCGGAAGACATCACGTACATCTTGTTATTTTATAACGTGATTGGGAACTACGCAATAAAGCTAGTTTGTTCAGTACACGCCCACTGTCTTATTTTAACTAAAAGCTTAAACGCCACTTCTGATGACTCGTCGACATATAAAATAAGTTTGCATAGGTCAGCAATTACGGACTTATAAAATGGGATATAACAGTACCTTACTAAGTTTTTTCTTATAAACCTTCATTTGAACCTCTAATCTACGAACTCCCCTCATTTTTAAAGGCTTCTATCATCAAATAAGGCCCTTCCACACATTTCCTCAGCTGAACAGCCCATCATAAAAACAAATGAGCATCTTTTACTCCATAAAGTGTGAACCATCGCTAACGCTCAACAAAACTGACGCACCCTGTACATTATTCTACTTCAAAGAACTTAACACGCTGTATCATATGTTTTTTGGAACATCCTGTGTAAGATTATGACGGTTATGTTGAGTTTTTGAAATAAGAAACGTTAAGACTGGTTAAAAATCGGATTTTTAAGATGTCGGGTGTTTTTAACTTACTAATATTATAAATGTCAATGTTTGTACGGATAGATGGATGTGAAGATGATTAGAGTGCGTTTCGTGAAAGAAGCCCCCCGGATATTTCTGGAACTAAATTTGACAAATCTATTTTCCCTATTTTCTGACCTTTTCCCTAATCTATCTATAGCAGCCCATATATGTCCCCACCGAGGGGCACGAGCCTACTCTCATACAGAGAGTGATTAGGCCGTAATCCACCACGCTGGCCATGTGCGGGTTGGTGGATTTCACATACACCTTCGAATTTCTTCTCTGGAGTATGCAGGTTTCCTCACGATGTTTTCCTTCACCGTTAGCAAGTTGTAACTTTTCCCTAATAATAGGTAGAAAACCCTTAGTTATCTTAATAAAAATATACTTTTTGCATAAAAGAAATGTAGGTAAGTAAGTAAATATATATTTTTATCAAAATATATACCAACCTACTCATGGAATGATTAGGACACTCGAAGTTTGCAATAATTAGTAATATTTGATAAATTACAAATGAAATATAAATAATTTAGGTAAAATTTGTACTCATAAATGGCAACGTTGTCAATTTTGACATGTTATACAGCGCCGCGGCTAGGGGACTTCTTTCGTGAAATGGACTGCGTAAGTTTTCTCAAATAAGACGATGAATGCAAGCGAAGTCGCGGGCTGTCTCTAGTAGGCTATAAAAAAATGAGTGTTTTGAAACAATGAAAGCCATCTTCATTTTTATGATATCCGTGGCTTGGCTTTCTTTGTTTCTTTTTAAAAGATTTGTTAAGCGTCTTTTGAATTGGATAAGATAAGTTAAAATCTTTTTTATGGTTCTTGAGTGTTTAAAAAAATAAAAATAATAAAAGACAGAGTCCTGGCTGACATTTTTTTTAAATATTTCAACTCACTCAACGTTATAACCCAACTACAATATTGTAAAGTTTTATCAAAATCAGTTAAGTAGTTTTTGCTTGAAACAGTTACAGACATCCTCATTTCTATCGGCACAAACATTGACATTTATAATCATCATCATTAAACTTAAGAGCTTCGTTCTTGTCGGTGGAGTCTACGCCACTCTGTTCTATTTTCTGCCTTCCTTTTGAGCACCTGATACGACACAACTTCTATCCCCTCTTTCATTTGATCTATGTAAGTTTTTCGTGGTCTCCCTCTCTCTCCCTCTCTCTCCCTCTCTCCTCCCTCTCTTCCGTTTTCCTTCTACTTTTCCTTCCAAGATGTCGACGGTGGAAATCTCAACTGGCGTAAGGGACAAAATACCTAAACGCACTTTTTTACATAAACGGATAAAGCTTTTTGTTCTCTATCGGACAGTATTTTTAACTTTTTGATACTCCTTTTAGTTTTGATTTTATAAGCGTTTAATTTTTTAAACATTTTCGCAATAAATGGCGTAACTGACAATTTTTTTTTAAAACTTTTTTTAATTTGGCGTAACGGACATGTAACGGAAAATTAATTTATTTTGCCATATATTAAATATAGTCGTAATGGTCCGTTACGACTATATTTTATTAGAAAATAAAAAAATACCGGCCAAGTGTGAGTCGGACTCGTGCGCGAAGGGTTCCGTACCAACCACTAGGCTTATAATAGCCTAATAATATTGTCTACCAGTAGCCATTATCAATATCGAGCAAAAAAGGCAAAAAAAACACGTTTTTTTGTATGGGAGCCCCCCTTAATTGTAATTATTATTGTATTTTTAGTATTTGTTGTTATAGCGGCAATGGTAATACATCTTTTGAGAGAATTTCAACGCTCTAGCTATAACGGTTCATGAGATACAGCTTTTTTAACAAATACTTGAAATTGTATACATAATAGGTCTTTTTACCTGGTCGTAATGGACAAGATGTCCCTTACGACTTAAAAATTAGGGTGTAAAGGACATACATATCAAAATTCATGGTCGTAAAGGACATAAAGTCTGTAACTGAGCTAGTTATAAAAATACTGATTGTTGTAAAAGACGCGCCTCAAAATTTTAAGAATAATGGTCTTTACAACATTTTGATACGTTTAAAACAGCAAGAGTTACAAGGGTTTAAGTGTCAAAATTTTGTTTTGCTCGTCCTGAAAAATCGTGTTTTGTCCCTTACGACAGTTGAGATTTCCACCGTCGATGTTTTTTATAAAGTCGTCGTGTCGTATCAGGTGACCCAGCATCTTTCCTCTCCTTTCAGCAATGGTCTTTAAAATTTATAATATTGGTAGGATAAGTAAGATTAATGCCCGTTTCAACATCTACAGATAAAATTAAACTGACAGATAAACCTATGTCTATTTCATAAAACATGACGTTTAAGACAGAGACAGGTATAAAATATCTGTCACTTAAATTTCATCTGTATAGATGGTTATTGTTGTTAGCCCATATATATCCCCACCGAGGGGCACAAGCCTACTCTCATACAGAGAGTGATTAGGCCGTAATCCACCACGCTGGACAAGTGCGGGTTGGCGGATTTCACATACACCTTCGAATTTCTTCTCTGGTGTGTGCAGGTTTCCTCACGATGTTTTCCTTCACCGTTAGCAAGTGGTAATCGAATAAATTGATCCGTACATGAGAAATAAACTCAGAGGTACGTGCCCGCGCCAGATTTCGAACCCGCGTCCTCAGAGTTCGAGGCAAGCGTTCTACCAAATGGGCTACCACCGCTCTGTAGGTGGTGAACGGAAAAAAATGGCCATCTAAAATTATTCTTAAACAACAGAGTAATAAACTAAAGCCGCAAAAGGAACAATAAAATAAATCGTTCCATTTTTAAAATCCATTCTCTCGTAACGACCAATCAGCTGATTGTTTTAGCCAATAACAAAACGGGTGGCAGTTTGAAAAAAGAACTCGATTTTGGCGCCATAACTTTTTATTTGTGTCTAACGAAAGAGAGGTTAGGTTTCGATCGCATTTTAACAATTTAGATAGATTTTCTTCCCTCCACTTGCTACGATACAAACATTCTCGTTACCAAAGTAGATTCGCATACAAAACCTGAAACGCGGTATCGAAGTTTTTCCCGCGCTGAGTATATAAGCAAATTCCAAAATCTTCCCCATCGAGGTAGACAGAGACTTCCCTCCACTTGCTACAATACAAACACATCTCTTTCACTTCATACACATTCATCAGTCTCCTCATACATGTACGTCGGTTTGGGGTACTATTGACTAGCCGTTTTTCAATAGCAAACTAATAACTATACTTTAGAAGTAAATACTATGTTAAACGATTTTCATCAAAAGTTCATTGACCCTTAATACATTTTATCTGATGTTTTGCGAAACGAAACACTTTACGTTAAACATTCTAAAATATACTTTAAACACTTAGAAATAAGGTTTGAACTCGCTTGGTAACTTAATCATGCTTTCATGATATTCGAAGCTACGATAAACCATACGAAATTCGACTTTATTTTGTGGATACTAATGTCGAAATTTCTTTGAAACTCTTTTGGCAAAACCTTTCGGAATTTCGTTCAAACGATATTCGCTCTTATAACGTTTGTAATGAAGTAGAATTTGCGGTGTGTTTTCTACAAAATTCGGGGCCCCTTTTCGTATATACAGGATGCTATGAATTTTTTATTGCGGTTTTTTTTTAAATGTGAAAGTGATCTCGCTTTTTTTTAATTAGTTATACAGGATGCTTTATTATTAACGGCGAATTGCGGAAGATTAGGAATTATTAATTTTTTTTACAGGAAAATTGCGGATATTGTTCTTAATGTACGATTTAGGGTCAGCGCAGACAGAACGGAGCGCAGCGGAGAGGATTTTATTACCGCACTTGAAAATAAACCTTAAAATTTTTACAATTAAGTGCAAACCGGCATTCCCGCGCATCCTCGAGGACGCGCGAGCATTTTTTGTCAGGTTCGAGCATTTATGCACTTAATTGTAAAAATTTAAGGTTTATTTTCAAGTGCGGTAATAAAATCCTCTCCGCTGCGCTCCGTTCTGTCTGCGCTGACCCTTAGGGGGAGTTTTTTTTTAAATGTTCTGCCTATGTCCAGTGAAGTTTAGCTTATTATAATTACCTATAATATGTCGCACATCCTACTACATACATCTTATCTTATCTAGCCGTTGTTGTCCCACTGCTGGGCAAAGGCCTCTCTCCTCCTTCTCCATGATTCTCTATCCTGTGCTGCCTCTGCCCAGTCGTTCGTGAAGGTGTCCAGCTCATCTCGCCACCTTTTCCGTGGTCTGCCGCGAGGTCTTTTGGCGTTTGGTTGCCATTGGGTTGTTGTTGTGACAACAACAACCCAATACATACATACATAAATATATATTAGACATAACGTAGGGCCCTGTGCCGAAGGTTTCTTTCCCTTTTTCTTCCTCTCGGCTATACAGGTAGTGAACCGGCAGTAGTTTTAGATCAAAAAAGTGACATCAAAAAAGTGTAATGAATTTTGCCTATTTTTGAATAAAACACTTTTCATTTTCATTTTTATTTACATAAGCAAGTGGAAGGAAGTGGTCTCTGCCTACCCCAATGGGAGAGAGGCGTGACGGATATGTATGTATCCTAATATCCTATTAAGATAAAATTTATCTGACAGATGTTTTATACTGTTTGTCTAAAGGTGCGTACAGACCATGTAACATAACATGTTATTTAACATTGTTATATAACATGTTTTACATAATGTGGACACTGAATGTTATAAAACAATGTTATTGATATGTACAACAATGTTATATAACTTTGATCGCGTGGAGGTGCGTACAGACCATGTAACATGTTATTTAACTTGTGTTTTATAACACGTCCACACTATGACCTTGTTATACAACATTGCAACATAAAAATATAACAATGTTATATAACATTAACATTTGTTATATAACATTGTTATTCTAATATGTACAGTATTATTTTATGTTGCAATGTTAACTAACAAGGTTATATAGTGTGGACGTGTTATATAACACAAGTTAAATAACATGTTACATGGTCTGTACGCACCGTTAAACGTTATGTTAAAAATAGACATTGGTTTATCTGTCAGTTACATTTTGTCAGTAGATGGTGATACAATGCCTTAATCTTACTTATCCTATTAATATTATAAATGTCAATGTTTGTGCCGATGGATGTAATGATGTTTGTTACTCTCACGCAAAAACTACTGAACAGATTGTAATGAAACTTTGCAATATTGTAGATTGCACATCCGAATAATACATAGGCTATATTATTTTAAGATATTGTGTTTTTTTTAAAGATATGACGATGAATGCGTACTAAGTCGCTGGTAACTCGGTAAAAAAATATATTTTTGTAAGATTCGTTTTGTACTTTTAAAACAGGTATAAAATAAAGGAAAATTGACATACATACATATCCGTCACGCCTCTTTCCCATCGAGGTAGATAGAGACTCCCCTCCACTTGCTACGATACAAAAATTCTCGTTACCAAAGTAGATTCGCATACAAAACCTGAAACGCGGTATCGAAGTTTTTCCCGCGCTGAGTATATAAGCAAATTCCAAAATCTTCCCCATCGAGGTAGACAGAGACTTCCCTCCACTTGCTACGATACAAACACACCTCTTTCGCTTCATCCACACTCATCAGTCTCCTCATACATGCACGTCGGTTTAGGGTACTCTTGACTTGGCCTTTCTTGAACAAGTCCCCGATTTGATCGAGGTACGAGAGGAAAATTGAACATTAAAATAATAAAGTTATTTAAAATAAGAAACTGAATAAGTAATGGAAGATTTTCTTTGATATTTCAAATAATATTTATTTTATAATAAAGACAAGACGTTAAAAAATACGCTCGAGCAATATAGTTTATTTAAATATAATATTCAATTGGGATAACTTATAATGTAAATAAGTGAGTACATCAAAATCAAATTTCATTCATTCATTTATTTAAGAGCCAGGCTCTTGTCGGTGGAGTAAATGCCATCTTTGCCTCTCAAAAAACAAATTTGTTTCAGTATAAATTAAAAAAAAGACTGAATAAAAAATGTGTATCACTATAAAAATAATATGTATCTTCTCTCTCTGTGGGGTCTGCAGAAAGAAATTTGTTTTAGAAATATGCTGTACCTTTTGTATAACTTCTCTTTTTTTCTGTCTCTATGTACTATCTCTTACAATAAACTGTTAAATATATAATTAAAAAATTGTCAAAATAAATACAAATCAATGTCAATAAGAAAATTATGACATTGACAGTCATTTACTTAAAAAGTATGGAAACCACTGATATGTCAAACTTATGGATATGAAATACCGTCTGGATTTGCGTGTCTCTATCTGGCGCAAAATGGCTACTTTTCATAGGGTTGTCATATCATTTGACAGGACATCTACCAAGAAAACTTTGAGAAAACTCAGCGCAGCCTTGGCACGCTGTCATAAACTCATTTGTGTATTTAAAAAAATGGGGCTACTCCTTATATTCCTTCCTCATTGTTACACATAGTGAAACAGTATAAGGAAATCTACATAACTTATATTATGAAAGGAAGTCTTGTGAGTTAAATTATTTATAGCCAAAGAACGGCTGAACCGATTAGGCTGAAAATTAGTAGGGAGGTGATTAAGAGTAAGGAGAAGGACATAGGAAACTTTTTTTTTTATTATAAGTATATCCCATTTTTTTTAATTCTCATTTATTGCCTCTAAGGTCCAGACGGTATGGCTCCTCCTTATACAGGGTGTAACAGAAAGGGTATATAAAGCTGAAACACAGCGATAGTCCTCATGAAACTGAACAACTTTCCCCAAGGAACATGGGTCGTAACTCGAAAAAAATTTTTGGATCGCCCATACTTACTCGATCAGCTGATCGGGCATTTTGTATGGGGAGGCGAAATTTTTTTTACGAGTTACGACCCATGTTCCTTGGGGAAAGTTGTTCAATTTCATGAGGACTATCACTGTGTTTCGGCTTTATATACCCTTTCTGTTACACCCTGTATATTCTATACTCAAAGATCTGTATAACCGAGAGGAGAAACGTCAAAAAACGGCAACATACGGCAACTACCCCCACTCCAACATAATCAGAACACCCTGTATATATGTAAATTACACCATCGCTCGTCTCTCGGTTCGTTAACCGATCCTTTTACAACAACGTCACGTTTGTGGGCCATAGGGAAAGTTGTCGCGGGTTGGGTTTAGCTGGGCAGGTCGCGTAGTTATTAGTGAAGAAAATAGTCATATTTAAAAAGTACTATAAGGCCGTGGCCCCAGTAGGCAAACTGTTAGCGGCTGACTAGTTTGCGGCGTATCGATTTAGTACGCCCTTCCATATATTTGAAATGGAGTGTCCACAGTCAGCTAGTTTTCGCTCACTGTACGCAGTTTTCAGCGTTACGCGCGCTGACTATCTCAGACAACGGCCGACTCCCACCAAAACCGGTGATTTCATTGATTTGAGTTTGCAGCTAACTCTTTCAGTTCGCTACAAATTTGCGGCTCACTCAGTCGGCCGCTAACAGTTTGCCTACTGGGGCCACGGCCTAAAGGGTGCCCGCGACTTCGGACACATTTGTCGTCGTATCTTAAAAAAAAACATGCTATCTTAAAATAACCTCTATAGCTTAGCCTGTGTGTTATTCTGATACATAAACTACAATATTGCCAAGTTTTATCAAAATCTATTCAGTGGTTTTTACGTGATGAAGTAACAAACATCCTCACATCCATCGGCACAAACATTGACATTTATAATATTAGTAGTAAGTGAGATATAGGATGTTAATGTTTGTGCCGATGGATGGATGTTTGTTACTCTTTCACGCAAAAACTACTGAACAGATTTTGATGAAACTTTGCAATATTGTAGCTTACACATCAGAATAACACATAGGCTATATTATTTTAAGATATTGCATAAATTTTCCTAGTTACAACGATAAATGCATATAAAATCGCGGGCAGTCTCTAGTAAGCTAATAAGCTTATAACTTAAGCCACAATTCCAGTAACTAAGATCCCTTCACACGGTCGAGCACACGACAGAATATGAAGTTAGCTTTTTGTTATACAGGGTGTCCCAAAAATAGGCCTGCAAACTGACACTGGAGGAAGATGGACTTAAGGTGCATCAAGTAAGCCTAACATGCCCATAGAAAAGTCTTATGAGTATCGAGTTAGACCCGTTTTAGTGATTTTTGAAAAAAGAACCACTTTTTGATGGTTTTTGTATCAGAGAGCGATTAATATTCAATTAATTAAAAAGAAAAGTACGTTAACGGCTTCTTCGATAGTTACTTATGATATGGCGAAAACCATTCGTTGATGATTAAAGTGGAACATCGACAAATTAACTGTCAAAGTTAATTTTAATTCTCTCCCAAAAACAATAGCTCGACATTGAGCATCTGCCACGAAAAAAAATTACTCTGAACTTAATGAACAAATGTTTTTAAAAACTGCCTTGTGCTATTCCGAATCCAGAATGGTATAACATGTCTTGCAAAAACAACAAATTTGGGGTATTAGACATCGAAGACTTACCTAAGTCGGATTATTTCAAAAACTTAGAAGTTGAGTTAAGGTGGTTAAATTGACAAAATCGAGTAGTTAAGAGAATTAATCTAGTAGGGCGTCCGTTTTTCAGCCTGACTAAGTAATAGGGAGTGATAAAGGCAAAAACTAAGTCGCTCTTTGAACCAACATAGTCTAATGGACCAAAACAGATAGTATTTGAATGGTGCCAGATTAGACATGGGTTTGGTGGAAACATGGGGACGTGCTTGAGCTTGAGCTCTTGAGCAGCTTCGAATACTGTTTGCCGATATTCAGAACAAATCTCGTTGATGACCATGAGGAGATAAGGCCATAATTCTAACATAAGATGACACTTGTGCATAATGTTCAGGAGGAGATAATTTGAGCACTGTTTTGTAAAAAAAAAATCGCCAGGTGCGAGTCGGACTCGTGCACAAAGGGTTCCGTATCATTCATTAGAGTATTCTGTAACTACTTCAAGTGTCTTAATAGCCATTACTAATATCGATCAAAATTATCACATTTGTTGTATGGGAGCCATCCTTAATTATTATCATTATTCTATTTTTAGTATTTTTTGTAATACCAGCAATGATAATACATCATTTGTAAAAATTGCAACGCTCTAAGGCTAATTCTCAAAAAAGTGGCACCGCAACCTGTCAATCAATTAATGTTAGAACTTTTTTTTACAGTACGTCCTAATCGTATTTAAATTATCAATTATTATTTAAAGACACTTTCTACATCGAGGCCTAGTAATTAAAAGTAAATAAAATGTATAATATTATATTAACTTTAGTTTGTAACTACGTTTTGTCGTTCACTTGACGTGTCCCAACGCCAGATACCGAACTTTGAGGTTAAAAATAAAATAGAAAACATTAACCAAAAAAATATTGAGTGCTTTACGTAGCTTACTTATACCTTCCATATTTATAATTTTAGTATTTTACAACTGCTCTTAATACAAATTTTTGTAGATAAATGCAGTTTAAGTTTGTCCGAGGTAGTTTTTGTCGTTGTTCTGCCACCGCACGAACACTCCTATAGAGTAAGCACTATGTTACCCCCCGTGCCCCCTCTTGCATAAATCGACGCGTCCAGATGTCGGCCAGCTCCTGTTACAAGTTCACGTGTTTATAGCTATTGTAGGCGACGTGGAAAATAAAAATATTCGGCGAGCGGGAGTTTGTAACAGGTATGTTGTCTTTGTTCTGCCATTCAAAAGTCGAAAATTATGTACTAGTTGATGTGATCAAATTCGTTTGCATTATGTTAATTGGTGTTTATTTTCTTGTCAAAACATATTACGGGCATAAACCAAATACTTTCCTTGTAATTGTAAAAAAAACCGTTAAATTGTCGGTCACCTGTAAGTCGTTAGCCTGCTAGTGTTAAACAAAAGACTAACCAATCGGGTTATTAACCCTTCTTCTAAAGTACTTGCGATATATTTACGGATTGTTAGGCATTTGAAATCAATTTTTTTTTTACTAAAATTTTGATTTCGTTAATAATTATTTGGAAAAAGTTTAGAATTATGCTTTGTTTATTTTTCGTTATAGCCTAAGAGGTACTTTGAAAAGGCTAATATTAAAGATAATTAAAATAAATGTGATTGATTATTCTAAATGAACTGTATTTTATTTGTCTAAACTATGAACCTGCGCACATTGTCGTTAACCCGCTGATAGTTTCAACTAATTTTGTATTGGATTGTCGGTATCCTGCACTTCTTATCAATAACCTGGATCCTGATATTCGTTCACCTGTCATCACAGTCATTAACCTGGACGCCTAGTATTTTTAAATGCTTATATTTCCTAAACTATTTGAATAATTTACTTCCCTCCACTTGATATCGAATACTGGTCTATATATCTAGCGATAACTGAAGTCAGAAACTTAAAATCGCAAACTTAAAAAAAAATTGCAAATTTAATTCAGCGGTGCCACTTTTTTGAGAATCAGCCCTAACTATACCGGTTCATGAGATAGAGCCTGGTGGTGACAGACGGATGGATAGACCGACCCTTAGTAAGTACCCAAAGTATAAAAAAGGAACCCTAAAAAATAATAAGATACGTTCATAATAAACCGTTTTTTAATATCCCCTTATTGATTTCCCCATGTTTCCACCAAACCCATGTCTAATCTGGCACCATTCGAATACTATCTGTTTTGGTCCATTAGACTATTTTGGTTCAAAGAGCGACTTAGTTTTTGCCTTTATCACTCCCTATTACTTAGTCAGGCTGAAAAACAGACGCCCTACTAGATTACTTCTCTTAACTACTCGATTTTGTCAATTTAACCACCTTAACTCAACTTCTAAGTTTTTGAAATAATCCGACTTAGGTAAGTCTTCGATGTCTTATACCCCGAATTTGTTGTTTTTGCAATACATGTTATACCATTCTGGATTCGGAATAGCACAAGGCAGTTTTTAAAAACATTTGTTCATTAAGTTCAGAGTAAATTTTTTTCGTGGCAGCTGCTCAAAGTCGAGCTATTGTTTTTGGGAGAGAATTAAAATTAACTTTGACAGTTAATTTGTCGATGTTCCACTTTAATCATCAACGAATTGTTTTCGCCATATCATAAGTAACTATCAAAGAAGCCGTCAACGTACTTTTCTTTTTAATTAATTGAATATTAATCGCTCTCTGATACAAAAACCATCAAAAAGTGGTTCTTTTTTCAAAAATCACTAAAACGGGTCTAACTCGATACTCATAAGACTTTTCTATGGGCATGTTAGGCTTACTTGATGCACCTTAAGTCCATCTACCTCCAGTGTCAGTTTGCAGGCCTATTTTTGGGACACCCTGTATAATGTAATACCCTTTAGCCATGATAAACAGGGTGTAACAGAAAGAGGTTATAAAGCCGAAACAAAGCGATAGTCCTCATGAAACTAAACAACTTTCCCCAATGAACATAGGTCGTAACTCAAAAAATTTTTTTTGGATAGCTCATCATGACTCGATCAGCTGATCGGACATTTTCTATAGGGAGGCGAATATTTTTTGTCGAGTTACGACCCATGTTCATTGGGGAAAGTTGTTCAGTTTCATGAGGACTATCGCTGTGTTTCGGCTTTATATCCCCTTTCTGTTACACCCTGTAGTTCACTGAATGATGCGACAGACATACGGATGATGACTACATTCGAAAAGTCAAAAAATAATTAGTCCATCTTTTAGGCTATTAAAAAATATGTGAAACACATTTTTTACCTGATCAAATACATAAATAAATACAAAGATACAGAGCATCAAAGTTACGGAGGGGGGGGTATTAACGTCACTCTTAGGTCATAGGTAAAAATCACACTTAAGCGTGACGTCACGAGCAACTTTAACCCAGTGTATCTGTGTCATTTTTAGTTTAAGAGAAAAAAGAAAAAAATACGTGTCGAATATTTTAAAATAATCTATGTGATGGACGAAAAATTTTTTTTTGTCATCATGCCTATTGAACAAAATCACTTTTCGTCACATGGTGAGGAAATTTGTTATTTCTGCTTTGCGGCCTAAGTCTGCTGATTTAGCCTCAGTTGTTTCAGCAGAGTGTCAATGGCATTTTTTGACACATTTGGTATTCTGCTAAACAATGGCTTACACCTTTGAGTATAGAATATATAAGGAGGTGCCACATTTTTTTTTCATACACAAATAAGTTTATAACAGCGTGCCAAGGTTGGCGCAAGTTTTTCATAGTTTTCTTGGTAGATGACCTGTCAAACGATAAGAAATTCCATACAAAAAGGTAGCCATTTTGCGCCAGACCAGGCACGCAGATCCAGACGTTATGGCATCTCCTTAAATAGTCTATACTCAAAGCTTACACTGATTGCGACCAAATGTGTCAAAAAATGACATTGACACTCTGCCGAAGAATATTGTAAATTAGACTTTGGCCCTTGAAAACAGGGATGAAAATGCCATTTTTCTTGTCTAGGTGTTTTCATACTTTTTTTTATAAATGTCAGTGTTTATGCCGATGGATTGATGGATGGATGTTTGTTACTCTTTCACGCAAAAACTACTGAACAGATTTTGATGAAACTTGGCAGTATTGTAGCTTATACCTCAGACTAACACATAGGCTATATTATTTTGAGATATCATTATGTTTTTTTAAGATATGACGATAAATGCGTGCGAAGTCGCAGGCAGTCTGTAGTTAGTAATAAATAGAGCATATGAATTATTGAAGCTTGAAGCTTAGAAAGCTTCATTCGGTTGGATAAAGCTCTGCTATATATGGAGACGAACTTGATTTGCTACATGAAAGCTTGGCTTATCTATATAAATAAAAATGAATTGAAATTGAAAGAACATCTGGGGCCCTGGTGCCCTGAAGCACAGACCACCGTCTATTTCAGGCACCAGTCTCCACTTGTGTCATCCTCTTATATTGTTCCCTATACCTAAGTCCCTATACTCTGTAATAACACAATAATGGAGATAGAAATAAAGATATATTATTATATTATTATTATATTATTATAATTTATTTCACGTGCACGCACCGTTATCAAAATGACATCTCTCTGACAGTTTACAAAGATAGGTTTAGCATTTATTTGTATTACATTTATATTTGAAAAACCAGGGACCCAAGTCTGCTAATTTAAAATAGCCTCAGTTGTGTGTCGGCAGAGTGTCAATGAGAGTGTCAATGTAAATTTTTGACACATTTGGTGTTCTGCTAAACAATGGCTTAGCGGCAAAATACGTCGTCATGACAACGTGTGTGAACGAATCCATAGAAAATGTATGGAATGATATTTTTTCCCTGACACGTCCCGGATCTGTGTAGATAGACCTGAACTCGCGTTCCAACCGCGGCGGTCCAACCGCCTACAAAAGCTTAGCGTGTAAACATGTAAACCTCACTAATCAAGTAATAAGCTACGTTTTTATGATTATGACATGCCGTCACGCTGCCACACCTTAACGCCAGTTTTTTTTAATTTTAACACGGCGTTATTCTGTGTTTAGTCTGTTATTTGATTCTGCCCACGACTTGGTACACGTTCATCGTCATATCTTGAAAAAAAAAACATGATATCTCAAATCATGTGTTTTGATATATCCTGATATAATTAAGCTACAATACTGCCAAATTTTATCAAAATTTAGCGTAAAAGAGTAAGAAATAAGGTCTATGTACACAGATCCGGGTCGTGTCCGGGACTTGTCAGGGAAAAAATATAATTCCATACATTTTCTATGGATTCGTTCACACACGTTGTCATGACGACGTATTGTCTTCCCTCTTGACGGGCCACGGCCCGGACACGTCCCGGGCATGGCTCGGGTCTGTCTGGCTTAAATCAAAACTAAAATATTTTATTCAAAATAAGTGACCTACTTTTTGAAATTTAAAACCTTTTGACATATTCTTTTAAATTAAAACTTCTAATCAAACTCAAAAAATCTTCACAACTTCACCTAAACCAACCCCACCATAACACCCTCTGTTTTTCACCCATAACCGACACAATGAAATGGAAATAAGCTCTCAGAATACACCCTACATGAGTATATAGGTCGTGCCGTGTTATAATTAGTGAAATTTATGTCCAACCGCGTCCCGGGGGTGAAGGCGGGGTGTGCGGCCGGAGGGGGGCAAGGCGTGTACTTCGATTTTTTTTAAAACTGAGGTCGGTTTGTAGTTTCAGTAAAGTTTAGTGGAGTTAGGGTTCCGTACCCAAAGAGTGAAAATGGGACCCTATTACTGAGACTCGGCTGTCTGTCTTTCCGTCCGTCTGTTACCAGGCTGTATCTCACGAACCGTTATAGCTAGAGCGTTGAAATTTTCACAGATGATGTATTACCGTTGCCGCTATAACAACAAATACTAAAAATAAAATAATAATCATAATTGAGGGGGGCTCCTATACAACAAACTAACAAAAAAACTACGATCCAAACACATCTCTTTCGCTTCATACACACTCATCAGTCGCCTCATACATGCTCGTCAGTTTTTTTATAATCTCAATTTAAACGTCCCTTGATCGACATATTTTGTTTTTGTCGACATTTGTTCCATAGAAAAAGTTGTTCATTTTAAACCATATTACATCTCTTTTTACGTTCATAAGACATTATAATCACTTTGAATTTCATATTTCCCTTGGTAAATACAATTTCTTACTGAAACAATATTATTTACTTAATTGAATATATAATTAACATTAAATACCTTAAGGATTTGCTTGTTTAGTATTTCTTAAGAAAACATCCCTTAAGGCATCATGTTACGGTCTTAGACCAAATTACAAGACTTTCCAACTAATATTATAACAACCTTCCCCATCGAGGTAGACAGAGACTTCCCTCCACTTGCTACGATACAAACATTCTCGTTACCAAAGTAGATTCGCATACAAAACCTGAAACGCGGTATCGAAGTTTTTCCCACGCTAAGTACGTAAGCAATTTCCAAAATCTTCCACATCGAGGTAGACGGAGACTTCCCTCCACTTGCTTTTTGTCCAGCAGTGGGACATGACAGGCTAGCTGTATATAAAAAAAACATCTCATCTAATCTAATCTATCCACTTGTGTTCCACTGCTGGGCAAAGGCCTCTCTCCTCATCCGCCATGACTTTCTGTCTCAAGCTTCCTCCGCCCAGGTACTTATTCATTTTACCTATAGTATCAGTGACTCCATTTTCTTAGTCTAAGGGCATGTCATGTAAAATTAATCTTTCTTTGTAAAATTCAAAGAAAATATACATTATATTATAATATTCTGATGAAAGCAAAGAACGTAATTAAAAATGAATAAGATATTATTACTACTAGGTACCTATACAGGGTGTTAGGATAAGTATCACTTTCCTTTTAACCAGGTATAGTTTTTAGTGATGTAGAAAACATTCAACGAAAAAAAAAATTTTTTTTGAATTCATTTTTAATTAGGAATTTCATTATGGATAGCTCGATTCGCGCGCTCTAACGCAAAGGTCATTCAACTCTCGGCGAGTAAGTAGGTCGTATTAACAATGAAATTCTTGATCAAAAATGAGTTCAAATTTTTTTTTTATCGTGTAATGTGTTCTACACACTTCACTAATGCTATCTACACACCAAAGCCGCCGGCATACCGCCGGGCTAGGACCGGGCTAGGCTAGGCTTTTCCTCATACGAATGGCAGCTGTCAAAAAAGCCGGCGGCTTTGGTCTGTAGGTACCATAACACTATACCTGGTTAAAAGGAAAGTGATACTTTTCCTAACACCCTATATATACATATATTCCACGCCTCTCATCGAGGTAGACAGAGACTTAACACATCAGAATAACACAGAATATACTGTATTATTTTAAGGTACCTATTGTGTAAATCCAAGATAAGAAGAAAAATCAATCTGTCTTTGCTAATCAAGACAATAAAATGACTTTGAAACACTATAAGGTCTATCTACACAGATCTGGGCCGTGCCCGGGACGTGTACGAGCCGTGGCCCGTCAGGAGGGAAAACAATACGTCGTCATGACAACGTGTGTGAACGAATCCATAGAAAATGTATGGAATAATATTTTTTCCCTGACACGTCCCGGACACCTTGTCATGACGCCATAATGTTTTCCCTCCTGACGGGCCACGGCCCGGACACGTCCCGGGCATCCCCCGGATCTATGTAAATAGACCTTTAGCCAACCTGTGAATAAACGAATTAGGCATGATGACTAGAAAAAAATTTTTAAAATTGGACACGTATTTTTTCTTTTTTCTCTTGATCTAAGAATGATAAAAATACACTGGGTTAAAGTTCCTCGTGACGTCACACTTTAGTACAACTTTTACTCAAAGGTGACGTCAAACTTCCCACTCCGTAACTTTGATGCTCTGTATCTTTGTATTTATTTATGTATTTGATCAGATAAAAAATGTGTTTTCAATATTTTTAATAGCCTAAAAGACAGACTAATTTCTTATAATGCCATTTTTAACCCCCGACGCCAAAAGGGGTGTTATAAGTTTGACGCCTCTGTCTGTGTGTCTGTGGCACTGTAGCTCCTAAACGCATGGACGGATTTGGATCTGTTTTTTTTTTTTAATATTGTCATCATCCCAATTTAAAAAAAAACACTAACCTTGCTTGCTGGCATGATGGTGATGGGTAGGCTGCTGTTGCGGCGGTTGCTGAGGCATTTGAGGTACCAGGGCACCATGAGGCAACTGTACCAACTTTGGCTCTAATTTCGACGCAGCAGCCACAGGAATAGGCCCAGCATTGGTCATAGTGGTCATCGTCGCCGCTGGCATCATTAAAGTTGACATTGTAAGCATTTTAACCCACTGCACTGTATTTCAGAATCTTTCTCGTATTCAAACACACATTTTCACTTCGGTTGCGTTCGGTAATGTTCGGTTTTGTTCGGTTGGTTTTTAGGTTAAGTAAAATTATGTTGTATAATCTAATTTGGTGTCATACTACAATCACAAGCATTTCTTTCTTTTTTGACGTTTTCTTTTTGTTATTCAGCCGATAATAAATTTATTTATTACTAGAAATAGATGTGTCTGGAAAGATAATGTAATTTTAGCGATTTTAGAATCTCCCATTGCGATACATCGAGGCGATTCATGTATCCTGCAAGTTTTGAAGTATCACCGCGAAGTATCTCACATACAAATGCAGGCTCGCACACTACGATACCGGTATAATGTATGTGAGGTACTTCGCGGAATAACCGCGTTAGTTAGGCCCAGAAAACACACTGAAACGCAACTGCAACGCAACTGAAACGAAACGTTTCAAACTAGTTGCGTTATGTGTGGTTTTCTAAAGAAGTCTATAGCAGAAAAGAATCAACTCAAAAGTAACTAGCAGTGTCAGTTGCGTTGCAGTTGCGTTTCACCGTATGTTCTGGGTCTTAGTCATCGAGACTTGAATCGCCTCGAAGTATCGTAATGGAAGAAAGGCATAGTTAAGTGTTTTTTTCAGTGACTTTAAAGCAGAATTTAATTTTTTTAGACGCGAATATTTAAATTTTATTTTTTCAGTTTATTTTCGCGATGAATTACGAAATTGTGGCCTTAATGAAAAACGAGCGTCTAAATCGTCGTTATCAGCCCATATATGTCCCCACCGAGGGGCACGAGCCTACTCTCATACAGAGAGTGTAATGTAAATGTGGCCGTAATCCACCACGTGGCCAAGTGCGGGTTGGCGGATTTCACATACACCTTAGAATTTCTTCTTTGGTGTATGCAGGTTTCCTCACGATGTTTTCCTTCACCGTTAGCAAGTGGTAATCGAATAAATTGATCCGTACATGAGAAATAAACTCAGAGGTACGTGCCCGCACCAGGATTCGAACCCGCGCCCTCGGAGTTCGAGGCAAACGTTCTACCAACTGGGCTACCACCGCTTACCACCACCGCTTGAGCGTCTAAATAAATGAAATATATCTATAGGTACTTGTGTGTCCAATAATTTTGAAGAATCTAACAGATGGACTACAAACATTATGCCGGTTTCTTTTTAAAATGTACCTACTTAAGGTCTATCTAAGTACATTGACTGGGCCGTGTCCGGGACGTGCCCGGGCCGTGGCCCGTCAGGAGGGAAAACAATACGCCGTCATGACAACGTGTGTGAACGAATCCATAGAAAATGTATGGAATAATATTTCTTCCCTGACACGTCCCGGACATGGCCGGGACACGCTGTCATAACGACGTATTGTTTTACCTCCTGACGGGCTACGGGCTGGACATGTCCTGGGCACGGCCCGGATCTGTCTAGATAGACGAGTGTCACGTTTTTTGACACATTTGATCGTAATCAGTCAATAGTCAATCATGTTTATTCATAAATGTTTTAAGATTTGTGTGTATCAATTTTAATCATAATGTATAATTATAATCTACGTAAATAAAAGAAAAATACGGGATATATGTTTAAATCCTAACTTAAAAATCTCTCATACATTACGCACAATACTATTTCACTGTTAGCAATACAGTGTGAAACAACGAACTGACCTTTCTGGCACTCAGTTAACAAATGCTTGCCCATTACACTCCAACTTATACCAGAATTTTCACTTAGCCACCCACTGAGTGCATAACTATGTATGTATGTAGGTATTAAAGCTGTGTTCACACCAAATTGGGGCTAAAGTCTGCTAATTCACAAAATAGGCATGATGACTAAAAAAAATTTTTTTGTCTGTCACATAGATTATTTTAAAATAATTGACAAATATTTTTTCTTTTTTCTCTTAAACCAAAAATGACAAAGTTACACTGGGTTAAAGTTGCTCGTGACGTCACGTTTGAGTACGATTTCTACTCAATGGTGACGTAAAAACCCCCCACTCCGTAATTTTGATGCTCTGTATCTTTGTATTTATTTATGTATTTGATCAGGTAAAAAATGTGTTCATTTCAAATAGTTTTTAATAGCCTAAAAGACGGACTAATTATTTTTTGAATTTTTGAATGAAGTCATCATCCCTATTCTCAGTTGTATGTTAGGTAGGGATATCTTACTTCCTTCAAATTCTACTAATAATATTATAAATGTCAATGTTTGTGCCGATGGATGGAAAAAAGTATTTGAGAATGTAAGCGGCCGTACACAGGCCATAAGTCTGCTAATTAACTAAAATTCTCAGTTGTGAGTCGGCAGAGTGTCAATGTCATTTTTTGACACATTTTGTCGCAATTAGTGTAAGCTAAATTTAGCAGAATACCGAATGTGTCAAAAATGCTATTGATACTGCCGACACAACTCAGGCTAGTTTTAATTAGCAGACTTGGCCCCCTGACTGTAAGCCGCCGAATGTGAGCGAGCGTTACGCAGTTTTCATTTCCATACATATTTACTTATTCGTTCACATATAACCGACAATACGTTATTACGTAGTTATTACGCTATGCGTAGACGCTGACATTCGGCGGCTGATTAATATAGTACGTCACTACGCTCCGCGGACGCTGATTTACTACGTAGCTGTATTGCAAGCGTATTGTCAGCATAGTGTGAATGAAAAACGCCGTTTACTTTCACGTTTACACTGGTGCTCACAGTAAGCCTGGCCCCCAAGTCTGCTAATTAAAATAAGGTCAGTTGTGTGTCGGGTTGTGTCTCATTGAAACTCTGCCGACACACATTGTAAATTAGCAAACTTGGACCCCTGCTCACATTCGGCGGCTTACAGTCAGTATGGTGTGAACACGGCCTAAAGTGTAAACGTACATCTAAGCGCTTGGCACTCGCTAGAAGTTCTTCTATTTGTTTAATTCGTGACTTAAGTAGGTCAATTTTATACATACATACATATCTGTCACGCTTCCCCATCGAGGTAGACAGAGACTTCCCTCCACTTGCTACGATACAAACATTCTCGTTACCAAAGTAGATTCGCATACAAAACCTGAAACGCGGTATCGAAGTTTTTCCCGCGCTGAGTATATAAGCAAATTCCAAAATCTTCCCCATCGAGATAGACAGAGACTTCCCTCCACTCGCTACGATACAAACACATCTCTTTCACTTCATACACAAAGTAACCGTGTAAGTACCTATTTGATTTAACTTTTAAAATGAAAACTCAAAGGCTAACAAAGTCCCATCTGCCTTAGGACATGAGATCACAAACAAACATTGTTTTTTTTCGTTAAATTCTGTCAAATGAGTAGAAACAGAACCCCTTTTAAAGTTGACACGATGCCCAAAGGGGAGGGTCGGCAAAAAAATACGAATTAATTTTAAAATTCTGGTGTTTTTGCTTTTGTATCGCAAAGTTGTCATTTATTTCCAGTTTATATAATAAAAACGAATAACAAAACAAAAAAACACACCTACACAAAAAGATTACACTAAATTAAATGAAAATAGAATAAAAAATAGAAGTTTACATATGTGTACTTTAAAATTGTGTTAACTTTAATCATGTCGTTTATGCTATCTACATACCAAAGCCGCCGGCATGCCGCCGGGCTAGGCCGACGGCTTTACGTCATACGAATGGCAGATGTCAAAAAAGGCCGGCGGCTTTGGTGTGTTTATACAATTAGATTTAACGTTTTTTAAAGAGATTTTGGAATTTGTTTATATACTCAGCGCGGGAAAAACTTCGATACCGCATTTCAGGTTTTGTATGCGAATCTACTTTGGTAACGAGAATGTTTGTATCGTAGCAAGTGGAGGGAAGTCTCTGTCTACCTCGATGGGGAAGATTTTGGAATTTGCTTATACACTCAGCGCGGGAAAAACTTCGATACCGCGTTTCAGGTTTTGTATGCGAATCTACTTTGGTAACGAGAATGTTTGTATCGTAGCAAGTGGAGGGAAGTCTCTGTCTACCTC
The DNA here is from genome assembly GCA_947563765.1 of Anarsia innoxiella. Taxonomy (NCBI): domain Eukaryota; kingdom Metazoa; phylum Arthropoda; class Insecta; order Lepidoptera; family Gelechiidae; genus Anarsia; species Anarsia innoxiella. The sequence continues at coordinate 605,033 of OX387419.1, read as the reverse complement.
GATGGGGAAGATTTTGGAATTTGCTTATACACTCAGCGCGGGAAAAACTTCGATACCGCGTTTCAGGTTTTGTATGCGAATCTACTTTGGTAACGAGAATGTTTGTATCGTAGCAAGTGGAGGGAAGTCTCTGTCTACCTCGATGGGGAAGATTTTGGAATTTGCTTATATACTCAGCGCGGGAAAAACTTCGATACCGCGTTTCAGGTTTTGTATGCGAATCTACTTTGGTAACGAGAATGTTTGTATCGTAGCAAGTGGAGGGAAGTCTCTGACTACTTCGATGGGGAAGATATTGGAATTTGCTTATATACTCAGCGCGGGAAAAACTTCGATACCGCGTTTCAGGTTTTGTATGCGAATCTACTTTGGTAACGAGAATGTTTGTATCGTAGCAAGTGGAGGGAAGTCTCTGTCTACCTCGATGGGGAAGATATTGGAATTTGCTTATATACTCAGCGCGGGAAAAACTTCGATACCGCGTTTCAGGTTTTGTATGCGAATCTACTTTGGTAACGAGAATGTTTGTATCGTAGCAAGTGGAGGGAAGTCTCTGTCTACCTCGATGGGGAAGATTTTGGAATTTGCTTATACACTCAGCGCGGGAAAAACTTCGATACCGCGTTTCAGGTTTTGTATGCGAATCTACTTTGGTAACGAGAATGTTTGTATCGTAGCAAGTGGAGGGAAGTCTCTGTCTACCTCGATGGGGAAGATTTTGGAATTTGCTTATACACTCAGCGCGGGAAAAACTTCGATACCGCGTTTCAGGTTTTGTATGCGAATCTACTTTGGTAACGAGAATGTTTGTATCGTAGCAAGTGGAGGGAAGTCTCTGTCTACCTCGATGGGGAAGATTTTGGAATTTGCTTATACACTCAGCGCGGGAAAAACTTCGATACCGCGTTTCAGGTTTTGTATGCGAATCTACTTTGGTAACGAGAATGTTTGTATCGTAGCAAGTGGAGGGAAGTCTCTGTCTACCTCGATGGGGAAGATTTTGGAATTTGCTTATACACTCAGCGCGGGAAAAACTTCGATACCGCGTTTCAGGTTTTGTATGCGAATCTACTTTGGTAACGAGAATGTTTGTATCGTAGCAAGTGGAGGGAAGTCTCTGTCTACCTCGATGGGGAAGATTTTGGAATTTGCTTATACACTCAGCGCGGGAAAAACTTCGATACCGCGTTTCAGGTTTTGTATGCGAATCTACTTTGGTAACGAGAATGTTTGTATCGTAGCAAGTGGAGGGAAGTCTCTGTCTACCTCGATGGGGAAGATTTTGGAATTTGCTTATACACTCAGCGCGGGAAAAACTTCGATACCGCGTTTCAGGTTTTGTATGCGAATCTACTTTGGTAACGAGAATGTTTGTATCGTAGCAAGTGGAGGGAAGTCTCTGTCTACCTCGATGGGGAAGATTTTGGAATTTGCTTATATACTCAGCGCGGGAAAAACTTCGATACCGCGTTTCAGGTTTTGTATGCGAATCTACTTTGGTAACGAGAATGTTTGTATCGTAGCAAGTGGAGGGAAGTCTCTGACTACTTCGATGGGGAAGATATTGGAATTTGCTTATATACTCAGCGCGGGAAAAACTTCGATACCGCGTTTCAGGTTTTGTATGCGAATCTACTTTGGTAACGAGAATGTTTGTATCGTAGCAAGTGGAGGGAAGTCTCTGTCTACCTCGATGGGGAAGATATTGGAATTTGCTTATATACTCAGCGCGGGAAAAACTTCGATACCGCGTTTCAGGTTTTGTATGCGAATCTACTTTGGTAACGAGAATGTTTGTATCGTAGCAAGTGGAGGGAAGTCTCTGTCTACCTCGATGGGGAAGATTTTGGAATTTGCTTATACACTCAGCGCGGGAAAAACTTCGATACCGCGTTTCAGGTTTTGTATGCGAATCTACTTTGGTAACGAGAATGTTTGTATCGTAGCAAGTGGAGGGAAGTCTCTGTCTACCTCGATGGGGAAGATTTTGGAATTTGCTTATACACTCAGCGCGGGAAAAACTTCGATACCGCGTTTCAGGTTTTGTATGCGAATCTACTTTGGTAACGAGAATGTTTGTATCGTAGCAAGTGGAGGGAAGTCTCTGTCTACCTCGATGGGGAAGATTTTGGAATTTGCTTATACACTCAGCGCGGGAAAAACTTCGATACCGCGTTTCAGGTTTTGTATGCGAATCTACTTTGGTAACGAGAATGTTTGTATCGTAGCAAGTGGAGGGAAGTCTCTGTCTACCTCGATGGGGAAGATTTTGGAATTTGCTTATACACTCAGCGCGGGAAAAACTTCGATACCGCGTTTCAGGTTTTGTATGCGAATCTACTTTGGTAACGAGAATGTTTGTATCGTAGCAAGTGGAGGGAAGTCTCTGTCTACCTCGATGGGGAAGATTTTGGAATTTGCTTATACACTCAGCGCGGGAAAAACTTCGATACCGCGTTTCAGGTTTTGTATGCGAATCTACTTTGGTAACGAGAATGTTTGTATCGTAGCAAGTGGAGGGAAGTCTCTGTCTACCTCGATGGGGAGACGTGATAGATATGTATGTATTTTAAACCCTCCAATAAATTAAAGTAACTTTTTCTGCTGTCCTTACCCGAGGTCGTATATTTAAAAGGATGATACTCTCTCGTACAGATAATTACAAAATTCCAACTCCTTACTAACTTTACTTTATTACATTTCATGGATTTTAGTGATACGTAAGCTCGTATGTTAAATGTTTATTTCAAATAAAGGCTGCCCGTGATTTCGTACGCATTTATCGTCATATTTTGGAAAATAATCAAGATATCACAAAATAATATAGCCTATGTATTATTCTGATGTGCAAGCTACAATATTGTAAAGTTTCATCTAAATCTGTTCAGTAGTTTTTGCGTGATGAAGTAACAAACATCCATCCATCGGCACAAACATTGACATTTATAATATTAGTAGGATAAGGGATTTGGGATCTACACAGATCCGGGCCGTGCCCGGGACGTGTCCGCACCGTGGCCCGTCAGGAGGGAAAACAATACGTCGTCATGACAACGTTTGTGAACGAATCCATAGAAAATGTATGGAATTATATTTTTTACCTGACACGTCCCGGACACATTGTCATGACGACGTATTGTTTTCCCTCCTGACAGGCCACTACCCGGACACGTCCCGGGCACGGCCTGGATCTGTGTAGATGGACCTTAAATGCCAGTAGTATAGCTCAATATTGCTTAGCATAGCATCGCAGATCAGGGGCTCAAGTCTGCTAATGTACAACATTCTCAGTTGACTCGGCAGAGTGTCAATGTCATTATTTGACACATTCGGTCGCAATCAGTGTAAGCCATTGTTTAGCAGAATACTAATCAGCTTAGTTCACAATCGCTTTACATAGCCCTAAGCGTCTATCCTTATCACATTCAAGCATAAAACAGCGACGTAAATACAATAAAACTGCGAAGATTCCAGAAGTACCCAATGTCACTCTCACAGTAAATACGAATCTAACGACACCTCTCAAGCTAAAATCTATCAAGTCGTTTAGGCTGTAGAGCGTGCCAAAGAATTTTACATATGTTACAGCCAAAGTGTATAATAGCTAATTAATCACTTTGGCTGTAACACATACATACAAGCAAACAAACTCTCAAAAAACATAACCCTCCTTCTGTGCGCAGTCGGGTAAAAACACAAATTTCTGGAATACCTACCAACCCTAGAACTGTCACTTCAAATCTAATAAATATTATGTAAGATATATTTTCACCGTTTTTCAAACCCTTTTCGACTTGTAACTCAATATTCGACGTAAACGGTAAATCCGGGATATTTGCCTCAGCGGGATAGACGCCCAAATTCAATATTTTAAAATGTAAGAAATGTGACCAAAAAATTACCTTACAATATGATAGCACCCCTCCCCCCAATCAGCATGCCGTAAAGCACGCGGCTGTTTATTACAGCATTATTGCGAGTATTGCGAGACATTCTATTATTATCGTAATTTTACTTTGGGGATGATTTTAGAACTACTGCAACTTTCTAATTTACCGGTAAGTTAATTTTATTTTTGGTTCTTAATGAGAACTGAAGTATAAAGATTATTTTAATTGTACTTTGAAAATAAAATACATTCATATAACTTATTTTTTCTTAGTTGGCGTCTATCCATGCAAAAAGTGATATTTGCCCTAATAAGTTTCGGGTTAGATGCCCTTTGGGCATCCCCTTTGGGTATCTAACCAAACTTATGAACTTGTGATTAAATATTATATTTTTAAATAACTTGTACATATAATAAGTATGTGTTTATGTTTTTAGGAAAACTACCCATTCTTGGATTCAAAAATGAATATCGGCTGGATATAATTTTAAGTAGTTTTGACAAATACTTTTGATATAATGACATCTTAAAAAAACACGCTAAAGACATAATTATGCATATAATTCTCGGTCCTTTTCTCTTCCTAATTTATATAAATGATCTGCCAAGTCTTGTAAATAACAGTCATGATATAGTATTGTTTGCTGATGATACTTCTTTACTTTTTAAAGTTAGACGACAACAGAATTTATATGACGACGTAAACAATGCTATCAATAAAGTAGTCGAGTGGTTTACTGCCAATAATCTAGTGCTCAATGAAAAGAAAACTAAATGTATTAAATTTACTTTGCCCAATGTTGGACAAGTAACTACAGATATTAAGATGAAGGGACAGAGTTTGTGTCTTGTGGAAACAACCATATTCCTTGGTATTACTCTGGATTCTAAATTACAATGGGGCCCCCATATTGACAAGTTAGCGGATAAGCTCAGTTCTGCAGCTTATGCAGTTAAAAAAATAAGAAACCTGACAGATGTTCAAACTGCCAGACTAGTTTACTTCAGCTACTTCCATAGTCTTATGTCCTACGGCATTCTGCTGTGGGGTCATGCCGCCGACTCTGAGCGCATCTTTGTCCTGCAGAAGCGAGCTATTCGATCGATTTATAAACTAGGTCCCAGGGAATCTCTTAGGGATGTTTTTAAAGATATTGACATATTAACACTAGCATCGCAATACATCTTCACTAATGTAATGTTTACACAAAAAAATATACATCAATTTAAACAACTAAGTGATATACATACTGTTAATACTAGAAATAGGGATAAATTATTGCCCCATGCTAGTCGACTAAACAAAGTAAATAAGTCGTTTGTAGGTCAATGTATACGCTTTTACAACAAGATCCCTACCAGTATACGCGAACTACCCCTTAATAAATTCAAGGATATTGTTAAACAAAACCTTAGCAAAAAGGGATATTATAAAATTAACGATTATTTAGATGACTCAAATCCATGGGATTGACCTGCTCTTCTATCGAGCTTTCTTTATACGGCATAACTGTTCATACTTATACAATTGTGAATTTCTTACATTCCTTAAATTAAGTATATGAATGTTATTGTGTATTAAAAATGTTGCCTCTGCAGTATCTTGGTAGGTATGGTATCTGTAATAGCTAAGATTTTTTTATGAATAAGGCGAAACGTGTGACATGTCATGCTCGCTTACGCCGTTGCAGTGGTGGCGCTGTGTGTCGGGTCTCCTACTTCCCTAAAATATGTGGAAGGGGTTGATGGCTGGCACATGCGTTGAGACCTGTGTGAAGGTGCTGCTGTGATGGCCGGTCATGTCATGCGGATCCTATGAAACTAAGCCTTTCACTTCTCTGTTTCCCATTTATTACCTTACTTTTCCTGGATATTGCGGGGTCAAATTTTTATTTATGGATAGCTCTTTTGAAATATTAATTTTATTAGGTATATGTTTGTGTTTATGCCTGAGATTTGTAAAACTTAAATTGAAAAGAGCAACCCTACAGAGTTTCTTGCTAGGTTCTTCTCTGGGGAAAACTGCACTTTTGCGAATCTAGCATTAACTTTAAAAAATGACCCGTCCTAAGTGTTGTCAAAACCTACAGGATTAAATGATCATTTCATTTCATTTCATTTGACAAACAAAAATGTAAAAAATTTTTAACATGTATAAAATGTTTATTTTATTCTGAAGGGCACCTATCCCCTCCAAAAATTTTGGTACAGGGCATATAACCGGCCAAAGTGGCATTTATCCCGTAATTCAATTTTACGTTTAAACCGAAATAAATCATTTATTTATCGATTATTCTACAAAATGCAGCATGATATAGTTAAATAAAGTAACAAAGACTGTAAACAAATGTATGCTAAGTGTGTATTGTTTTTATTTTACGAATTATAAGTGAAATAAAATTGGGTTGGCATATATCCCGGATTTACCCTAATGTGATATTTTTTATAAGAAAGGGATACCCATTGGAATAGGAAAGGGACACCCTGTATTAAAGGGTGATTTATATAGGATGACTTTAAATAAGTGAACGATAGAAAAGGATATGCATGTACTCGTGATAACAAACAACTTTTACTATGAGGCCAAGATCGAAATCATAAAAAAAATTGTTCCCCTATACTATCAGCTTATGCATTCTGTATCTTCTTCTTTATCAGCTCATATATGTCCCCACCGAGGGACACGAGCCTACTCTCATACAGAGAGTGATTTGGCCGTAATCCACCACGCTGGCCAAGTGCGGGTTGGCGAATTTCACATACACCTTCGAATTTCTTCTCTGGTGTATGCAGGTTTCCTCACGATGTTTTCCTTCACCTTTAGCAAGTGGTAATCAAATAAATTGATCCGTACATGAGAAATAAACTCAGAGGTACGTGCCCGCGCCAGGATTCAAACTCGCGCCCTTGGAGTGCAAGGCAAGCGTTCTACCAACTGGGCTACCACCGCTTTTCATTCTGTATGGGGTTCAAAGAATTTTGAATGATTTCGACCTTGGTAAAAGAGTGACTAACACCCTTACATCCATCCACCAGTACTACAAGGTGTTAATCTCACTTGTGGCCATAGTTCTCACTTGGTTGTCCCCTCTCTATTACTATACAACAGAGATGGCCAAACGGACGATCGTGACTGTTATTCCAGTAGATCGTAGCACGACAAAAACTATATAAATACGTAAACCAGAGCTCACATCTAAGGCCGTGGCCCCAGTAGGCAAACTGTTAGCGGCCGACTGAGTGAGCCGCAAATTTGTGGCGAATTAAAAGAGTTAGCTGCAAACTCAAATCAATGAAATAACCGTTTTGGTGGAAGTCGGCCGCTGTCTGAGATAGTCAGCGCGCGTAACGTTGCAAACTGCGTACAGTGAGCGAAAACTAGCTGACTGTGGACACTCCATTTCAAATATATGGAAGGGCGTACTAAATCGATACGCCGCAAACTAGTCAGCCGCTAACAGTTTGCCTACTGGGACCACGGCCTAAACTAGTGGAAGATGCCCAGACGCAATACCTACACTAATATTTTAAAAGTACCTAATTACTAAGAATAATTTGCACATTTATCTTTTATCTCTTAATACTTAAATAAAAATACTACATGATTGCGTACTGAACTATGCTGTTTCGTTTAAGATTTCAATAAGTATGTAATTGGTAGATCGCACAGGGATTCAATAGTAAATAGGAGATCTTGGGTCTAATAAAGTTGGCCACCCCTACTATACAACCTTTGAGGTGATAAAAAAGATCAAATTGAAAGAAATGAGCCACCTGAGTCTTTGCCGCCCTTCCCGTTAGATTGACTCGCATTATCTGAAACAAATACATTTATATATGGTTAGAAATTATTCAATAAAAGTGTCAATTAATTTAAGGAGGTGAATTTTTAGGGCTTATATTCGTGAGCAGTTGAAAATGTGCAACTGTTTCGCCGTTTAAGGTCTATCTACACAGACCCGAGCCATGCCCGCGACATGTCCGGGCCGTGGCCCGTCAGGAGGAAAAACAATACGTCGTCTTGACAAAGTGTCTGACTGAAACCATAGCAAATGTATGGAATGATAATTTTCCCTGACACATCCCGGACACGTTGTCATGACGACGTATTGTTTTCGCTCCTGACGGGCCACGGCCCGGACACGTCCCGGGCACGGCCCGGATCTGTGTAGATAGACCTCGTGAAGAATCCTACTAATTCACTCGAGAGCAATGAATCCGGGTCACTAAACAATCCAAAAATCTTGCGATGAATCAAGAATGCTAGCTTAATGAAATAAATTGTGTTTAATAGACAATTTTATACTCCTTCAATGTAAGTAATAACCTTTATGATTCACAACGTTTTAATAACAGAATCTGAAACGTTTCAAACTAGTTGCGTCGTGTGTGGTTTTCTAAAGGAGTCTATAGCAGAAACTTAGATGCAACTCAAAAGTAACTAGCAGTTGCAGTTGCGTTGCAGTTGCGTTTCCCCGTGTGTTCTAAGCCTAACTCGAATTATTAGTGTACTATAATATTGTAAGATATTGTGTATTTTCCTAATTCCAATAAAGTGTTTTTTTTTAATTTGAATTGCGAATATAATATTTCTAAGAAGCACATTTTATAATGCGTAACGAAAGTTGCATACGAGTGATCACTCTGTTTCTTTACAACGCACACTCTCAAACTATAATTTAAGTGAAGCCATATCAAAATTCGTAGCAATTGGAAGGATGGTCTCTGCCTACCCCAATGGGAGAGAGGCGTGACGGATATGTATGTATGCAATGATTTTTAATAGGTACAGATATGTTACCTTTATAGTGATTGGCGTTTTAAATCTGTGCCGAAAAATGATTACAATGATATTAATGACAGCACTTCAAATCATACTCCAAATGTCTTCAGACTAACTGAGACTAGCTACAAGTAAATACTTTATTTAACAAAACTTACATTATATATTGTAACTAGAGAAAAAATACAAAATCAGGCCACACAATCGTAAAAAATATCCCCATCTCGAGTCAAATTAAAGCTACAAGTTGTCTTAAATAGGTCTATTTACAGTCTTCAAAATGTGCGCGCATATAACATATCTGCACCTAGTAAATATAATATAATATCATTGTTTGTAGGTATATCAAAATTTCACTACATAATTATTAAATGCATACTTACCCAAATATTATTCTAGCGAGCACAAATTTATGAGTATACCCATCTCTCTCAATCTCGTTGTATCAAATACGATTCGACCGTAGTGCTGTCCTGTTTTATTTGACGCATGCGCGTTGGGTATTTCTTTGTTCAGCCGACTAGTGTATTCTATAACTATGTTGTATACAGTTTCTGTGTGTTAATTCTTTAATTCTGTAGGTTTTTTTTGACGGAACAATTTGGTTATTTTTGATTTGCGTTTAAAACTTACTAACATACTTATACCTGGCGCGGGCACGTACCTCTGAGTTTATTCCTCATGTACGGATCAATTTATTCGATTACCACTTGCTAACGGTGAAGGAAAACATCGTGAGGAAACCTGCATACGCCAGAGAAGAAATTTATTTATTTATTTATTTATTTATTTCTACATCTCAATATAATTATCATGACAGGCTTACACCTAATTCGATAATTACTTAATTAAAACATTTGGTTGTAGGAACTTCGGTACTACAATTATTAAATAACAATTTTAGAATAAACATATAAATTAAAAACAACTATTAAACTTATCTATCTAAATAAAAACTAGCAACTTCTGCGAACCTCGTCAATGAGCAATGAAACAAGTCTATGTCTCTCGCGACTCCATTTAGAATATGCAACGCGGTAGATAGAGGCGAGTGTTTCAGTAAGTTCGTTCTGCTATGTGGTAAGACGAACACCTCATCTCTAGGACCTCGTCTCAATCGGGTATTGGGAACCCTGATACCTATTAAAGCCAATACCTGCGGGTTATTCAACTTACCAACTATGACCTTATGCACATACACTACGAGAGCCAGCTTCCTTCGTGATTCCAGGGAGCAGTAACCAACCATGCCCCTCACGAATTGCGTTGGGTACATCAACGGATAAAACGGGTACACGCCGTATTCTTTATAGTATAAGAATCTTAAAAATTTATTCTGAATCTTTTCTAACATTGAATTATATTTCTCTTCATGTGGATTCCAAATTATCGAGCTACCTTCTAAACGACTTCTAACTAATGAATTATATAAGGTTTTAATTGCTAATGAATTTTTAATATCTTTAGAATTTCTAAGAACAAAGCCTAGATTTCTGAAGGCTTTTTTGCAAACATTTGTTATGTGTACAGCAAATGACATATTATCTGAAAACTCCACACCTAAATCCCGTATAGAAGTCACTCTATCTAAGGTTACTCCCTCCATTTTGTAGTCATAGTATTTTGGGTGCTTTGCCCTAGTACACGACATCACACTGCACTTTTGTACGTTAAACACAAACTTATTGTTTTTACTCCATTCCAATACTCTATCTATATCATTTTGCAGCTTTTCACAGTCCTCAGTACTCCTAATATCCATGTATAGTTTCAGATCATCGGCAAATAACAAGCAATTAGCGTTTTCGACTACATTGGGCAAATCATTAATCATGATCAAAAACTCTAAGGGACCTAAGTTACTGCCCTGACTTACACCTGATAAGGTTTTATAGGGTTTTGAAGTATTTCCTGCGTACTCTACGTACTGCCTGCGATTTGATAGATAGTTCGCAAATAAGCGTAATAGACTAGGTGTAAAACCAATAGTTCCTAATTTTTCTAATAAAATAAAATTATCGACTGTATCAAAAGCCTTTTTAAAATCAAAATAAGCTATGTCAATTTGGCCCCCTACTTTTGAATGTAATGATTTACATGCATCTTCCATCAAACAAATCAGATTTGTATGAGTACCTCGGCCTGGTCTAAACCCATGCTGAGCGTCGGATAGTGTAGCACTAAGTTGTGGATATATCGCCGCATACAAAATAGACTCAAATAATTTGGCAAAAGCTGATAGAATAGCAACGGGCCGGTAGCCAGTAACCTCTGTATTAGATCCACTCTTTGGAACCGGAACTACTCTCGTGATCTTCCACATCTCAGGATACGTGCCAGTTGCCAGACACAGATTATAAATATGAGTGAGTGGTTGAATGAATCGAAGGTGTATGTGAAATCCGCCAACCCGCACTTGGCTAGCTTGGTGGATTACGGCCTAATCACTCTCTGTATGAGAGTAGGCTCGTGCCCCTCGGTGGGGACATATATGGGCTGATAACGACGATTTATATATATTCAAAATACTTATATTTTCGATATAATTTTATCTACTTATTTGTGATTACTTAACTTCAATGAAATGTGTAATTTCATATGGTGAGTCTTAATTAGTGAACGATAGAAAAGGATATGCATGTACTCGTGATAAAAAATAACTTTTACTATGGGACCAAGATCGAAATCGTTTAAAAATCGAACTACCCATACAAAATGCAGCAGCAGTATAGTGTTTTAAATACGACTAAACGACTATTTAAAAAAAAATGTTCACCCATACATTAAACACTATCAGCTGGTGTATTTTGTATGGGGAGTTCGAAAAATTTTAAATGATTTCAAACTTGGTCCCATAGTAAAAGTTGTTTGTTATCACGAGTACATGCATATCCTTTTCTATCGTTCACTAATTTAAAGTCACATTGAAGTGTATTGGAACAATTTTCAATGCTGTTTTTCAAGTTATTACAAAAATACACTTTATACCAAGCAATTTAAAGACTATTTGTGGAATAAAATAACATTCAAAACCTTATGAAATGTGCTCGTAGCAAAACGCTACGAAAATCGTAGCGATGTGCTACGGATGGCGTAGCAAAGTGCTACGGACTAGATCAATGAAATTTTTTTATGAATGTAGTGCCCTGTGCCGAAGGTTTCTTGCCGTTTTCTTCCTCTCGGCTATACAAATTTTGTACGAACCTATAAGACTAGTTTGAAACATTTCGTTTCAGTTGCGTCGTGTGTGGTTTTCTAAGGAAGTCTATAGCAGAAACTGCGATGCAACTCAAAAGTTACTAGCAGTTTCAGTTGCGTTGCATTTGCGTTTCACCGTGTGTTTTGGCGCTAAGTCAGATGTTTGCGTTAAATAATCCTATTAATATTATAAATGTCAATGTTTGTGCCGATAGATGTTTGTTACTTCATCACGTAAAAACCACTGAACAGATTTTGATGAAACTTGGCAATATTGTAGCTTATACATTAGAATAACACATAGGCTATATAATTTAAAGATATTTTGTGTTTTTTCGAAGATATAACGATAAAGGCGTACGAAATTGCGGGACAAATCTAGTATTATTATAATATTTTAACTACCGCAAAATACTAATTAAAGGGCATGATGACTGAATAAATTTTTTAGTCTATCACATAGATCATTTTAAAATATTCGACACGTATTTTTTCTTCTTTCCCTTAAACTAAAAATGACAAAGATACACTGGGTTAAAGTTGCTCGTGACGTCACGCCTCAGTACGATTTTAACCGAGGAGTGACGTCAATACCCCCCACTCCGTAATTTAGATGCTCTGTATCTTTGTATTTATTTATGTATTTGATCAGGTAAAAAATGTGTTTCAAATATTTTTTAATAGCCTAAAAGCCGGACTAATTATTTTTTGAATTTTTGAATGTAGTCATCATCAATATTAATTCTAAATACAAAACTAACTAATAATACTAAATTTACAAGACAACGTCAGTTATTCCAAAACTCAAAGGAAATAGCTATTATAATGGTCATAACGATCGCTATTGCTATTACGATGTAGTTACGTGATTAGGCCTCTGTTTCCTTTTCATTGTGAAACTTTAACCCTTTTATAGGGATGGGATTTATGTTTAATTTTGTGGCTAGTATTTTTTGTAACTGGTATTTTTTGTGATTTTCAAACATAGTGAAGATGGCTATTAGTGACTTAGAACGAATTTTGCATCTATGATGTTCACTTGTTAAACACAGAAATGTATATTAAAGTATGTAAAAAAAATGAATGAAATGAAGGAATGAAATGTATTTTTTTATGTATATATATATACATATATATTTTACTTAATGTGTTTATTTAACAGTTTATTGTAAGAAGAATGTATGTGTGTGTTTTGTATGTTTATTGTTTTTTTAATCAGAATATTTGCTGTAAACCTTCCATAAATAAATAATTTATCGTAATAACTTATAAAATCTATAGATATCAGATACCATATTTTTTGACGTAGGTGGATCTAAACATACTGATTTATATTTAGAATTGGTTTTAACTGGTTTATTTAGCTCAAATATAAAATTGTCTAAAATGAAAACATCTACGTTAAAAAACAAGTCTTAACTAGTGACAATAAAAGGTGACTTTAAATTAGTGAACGATAGAAAAGGATATGCATGTACTCGTGATAACAAACAACTTTTACTATGGGACCAAGTTCGAAATCACAAAAAAAATAGTTCCCCCGTACTATCAGCTGGTGCATTTTGTATGAGGAATTCAAAAATTTTGAATAATTTCGAGTAGTCACCCTATATATTAGTTACAAAATACTAGTGACAAAATACTAGTTACAAAATATTAGGTTCACAACCCTATTTATAGCGGTAGTAAGAATGGTTAGTATTTACTTTATCACTTTAACGTAATTTAGTTCCAGTGAGTATTTTGAGGGCAAATAGGGGTGAGTTCTACCCCTAAAGCCTTTTCCTACTTGTCTATCTAAATCGGACCACCACTAAAGCGGTGGTAGCCCAGTTGGTAGAACGCTTGCCTCGTATTCCGAGGGCGCGGGTTCGAATCCTGGTGCGGGCACGTACCTCTGAGTTTATTTCTCATGTACGGATCAATTTATTCGATTACCACTTGTATTATTGAAGTGAAAGAGATGTGTTTGTATCGTAGCAAGTGGAGGGAAGTCTCTGTCTACCTCGATGGGGAAGATTTTGGAATTTGCTTATATACTCAGCGCGGGAAAAACTTCGATACCGCGTTTCAGGTTTTGTATGCGAATCTACTTTGGTAACGAGAATGTTTGTATCGTAGCAAGTGGAGGGAAGTCACTGTCTACCTCGATGGGGAAGATTTTGGAATTTGCTTATATACTCAGCGCGGGAAAAACTTCGATACCGCGTTTCAGGTTTTGTATGCGAATCTACTTTGGTAACGAGAATGTTTGTATCGTAGCAAGTGGAGGGAAGTCACTGTCTACCTCGATGGGGAAGACAGATATGTATATATGTATAATATAGACTTATTTAGCTTCTATTTCCACCCGTTTACAAAATCAATATACAGGGTGTTCATTATTATTCATAGACGGCGTTTGTGATTGAAATAACGCTTCTGCTCGCGCTACGAATATTAAATAGGGACACGCTGTATACAGAATAGTTTGTGAATTTTATTACATTGATTGTTAAAAAGTAAACTAGAGACTGCCTGTGACTTTCTATGCATTTATAATCATGATATACTTAAAATAATATAGCCTATGTGTTATTCTGATGTGTAAGCTACAACATTAAAAAGTTTTGAAAAATAGGTTATGTTATAATTTCCTTAAATTATGGCTGTCTACGACTGTACGCATTTACCGTCATATCTTCGAAAAACCATCAAATATCTTAAATTAATAAAGCCTATAAGTTCTTCTAATATGTTAGCTACAATATTGCAAAATTTCATCAAAATCTGTTCAGTAGTTTTTGTGTGAGAGAGAGACAAACATCCTCATCACATTCATCCATATTCACAAATATTGACATTGATGGTACACAGATCCGGGCAGTGTCCGGGACGTGTCGGGGAAAAAATATCATGCCATACATTTTCTATGGATTCGTTCACACACGTTGTCATTACGACGTATTGTTTTCCCTCCTGACGGGCTATGTAGATTTTAAATGAATTTTATTGCACATAGAACGACTTACAATTTTGATTAAATATGGCGAAGAGACAGTATATTAAAAAAATATTAGTGAGGCCCAAAAACAACCTTAAATCTATACAGCCTAGTATAGAACAAATAAAAACCCTCTTTTCTGTATTCTTCAACATAAATTCCCCCCCGTTGGAAGTTAAAAAGAAACTAGTAACATAATCTTCTCAGAGAACTTCTCGGGAAACTTTATAATAAATTAAATACAACAATAAAAAAAACTTAACGTTTAACTTATCTGTATAGATAGACCAAAAATGTTGCTTTTTCTTATACCGACCGCTATTTGTCATAAGCTCAAAATTTCATGTGTATTATAAAATATCATAATCTTAACCCACCAAAGGAGTCACCGAAAGCTAAAAATTCAAAAAGGTACTGAACCCAAACGTTGGCAGGTCAATTTACATTTATAAATAGGGTTACACCGGCGAATTATGCGAATAAAATTTAGGTCGCTCGGTCGATATGGTGTGGGTACCTTGATGTATACAGAATGTAACAGAAAGTATATTTAATATATACAGGGTGTAACAGAAAGGGTATATAAAGCCGAAACACAGCGATAGTCCTCATGAAACTGAACAACTTTCCCCAAGGAAAATGGGTCGTAACTCGAAAAAAAAATTTCGCCTCCCCATACAAAATGCCCGATCAGCTGATCGAGTAAGTATGGGCGATCCAAAATTTTTTTTCGAGTTACGACCCATGTTCCTTGCGGAAAGTTGTTTAGTTTCATGAGGACTATCGCTGTGTTTCTGATAAGGTTTTGATAAGGCTTTATATACCCTTTCTGTTACACCCTGTATAATTTAATTTAACCTGTGATCCCCGCGCCGGGTCTTTTCTGCTGCAGCGGTTGTCTATCGCTATCCAGCGTGGAAACGCAGCTGGGGTGATGGGCACGTTTGCACCAGGAGAGACCAGGACCGGATTATTCCCGGATTAGTGTTAGTTAGGTTAAGTTTAGTTTAGTGG
This sequence comes from Anarsia innoxiella, assembly GCA_947563765.1. Lineage (NCBI taxonomy): Eukaryota > Metazoa > Arthropoda > Insecta > Lepidoptera > Gelechiidae > Anarsia > Anarsia innoxiella. The sequence continues at coordinate 589,166 of OX387419.1, read as the reverse complement.
TTATATTTTATTTATTAGAGTGTAATATTTTTAATAACATATTCACATGTATTTTTGCAATAAATTTATGTATTTAATATTTATAATATTATCTATCGGATATCTATTAGTTTATTATATTATAGGTACTATCTATTTTTGTTATGTATATGTAGTTATGTATGTATTCTGTATTGTTTGCACAACCCGCAACCATTATTACCTATTTCTCGCTACCCTAAGGTTGCCTGGAAGATATTGATACCTAGCAATAAGGCCGCCTGTTGCTTCTTATATTCTTTTTGTGTCTGTACCTTATATCCTTGTGTGCAATAAAGAATATTTGTATTGTATTGTATTGTAAAGGGGGTATAAAGCCGAAACACAGCGATAGTCCTCATGAAACTGAACAACTTTCCCCAAGGAACATGGGATGTAACTCGAAAAAAATTTTTGGGTCGCCCATACTTACTCGATCAGCTGATCGGGCATTTTGTATGGGGAGGCGAAATTTTTTGTTCGACTTACGACCCATGTTCCTTGAGGAAAGTTGTTCAGTATAGCCTATGTGTTATTCTGATATGTAAGCTACAATATTGCAAAATTTCATCAAAATCTATTCAGTAGTTTTTGCGTGAAAGAGTAACAAACATCCCTTCATCCATCCATCGGCACAAACATTGACATTTATAATGTCAGAAGCATTGTAATCGCTTAGCATATTACACTTATCTAATCTATCAATTTTATCCAAATAACAGCCTTATTACTGAAAGCAATTTGACAAAATAACCTGCGATTACTTTAAAGCGTCGATAACTGAGACATATCCGGGTGAAACTAGTTAATTTGTTTATGCCGACGCTTTTGACGGCACGCGACCGATTATGATAAGGTTATGCTGTAATGGAAGCTATGGAAATGAGATATGATTTGTTAATTTTTTTTTGTTTTGGCTCATACATGATTGTATGACGCGGTGTATGAAGTGAAAGAGATGTGTTTGTAACGTAGCAAGTGGAGGGAAGTCTCTGTCTACCTCGATGGGGAAGAGGTGTCACATATTATGTATGTAGGCATGTATTTTATCCATCAGAATTACATATCTATCACCTCTCTTCCCCATCGAGGTAGACAGAGACTTCCCTCCACTTGCTACGAGGCATTTCCCTTAAAAATATAACCCGTCAAAATATACAACACAATAATTATCCTTTCATAACGTCAAAGTGGACGACATTCTTAATATGGCAGTCAAACACGCGAGCCTTAGCACGATACAGCCATAAACACAAAAATAATATAGTTTTTAACACAATTAAATAGAAGTAGGTATTTTACGTAACCTTTTAGGGGTCCGTACCCAAAGGGTGAAAACGGGACCCTATTACTAAGACTCGGCTGTCCGTCTCTCACCAGGCTGTATCTCATGAACCGTTATAGCTAGAGCGTTGAAGTTTTCACACAAGATGTATTACCGTTGCCGCTATAACAACAAATACTAAAAATCTAGTAAAAATAATAATTAAAAGCGGCTCCTATACAAGGTGTAACAGAAAGGGGGTATAATGCCGAAACACAGCAATAGTTCACATCAAACTGAACAACTTTCCCCTAAGAACATGGGTCGTACGTAACTCGAAAATAATTTTTGGATCGCCCATACTTACTCAATCAGCTGATCGGGCATTTTGTATCGCTGTGTTTCGGCTTTATACCCCCTTTCTGTTACAGCCTGTATAGGGTGACTTAATTAGTGAACGATAGAAAAGGATATGCATGTACTCGTGATAAATAACAAACAACTTTTACTATGGGACCAAGGTTGAAATCATTCAAAAATTTTTGAACTCCCCATATAAATTGCACCAGCTGATAGTATGGGGCACCAATTGTTTTTTTTACGATTTCGAACTTGGCCCCATAGTAAAAGTTTGATGTATTACCATTGCCTTCATTTTTATATTTTTTTCATAGCAAGTGGAGCGAAGTCTCAGCCTACCACCATGGGAAATAGTCCTGACAGATATGTATGTATGTTTATATTAAACTAAAAGCAATTAAAGGTCATGAATGTTGTGTCCAGTTTTTGTGCTTAAAGCTCTGAAGCTTTAAGGTTGGGTAGCTACTAGCTTTACAACGGTTGCATGTCATTTAGCGTGACAGCCTTCGGGGGTGTGAAGCGGGAGCAGGGGCGGAAAGATTTTAAAAATGGCGGGACACTACCGGAGACCGTGTTAAATGGAAAGTCCCCGGGGAGGCCTTTGCCCAGCAGTGGGATCTTAATGGCTAATAAAAAAAAAAGGTACTAGAGGCTTCCCGCGAATTCGTTCGCATTTATCGTCATATTTAAAAAAAAAATAGCAATATCTTTAAAATAAATACAGCCTGTGTTATTCCGATGTGTAAACTACACAATTGTAAAGTTTCATCAAAATCTGTTCAGTAGTTTTTACATGAAAGAGTAACAAACATCCATCCATCCATCGGCACAAATATTAGCATTTATAATATTAGAATCAGCAGACTTGGGCTCTGTAATGGTCTATCAACACATATCAGGGACGTGTCCGGGAAAAAATATCATTCCATACATTTTCTATGGATTCGTTCACACACGTTGTCATGACAACGTATTGTTTTCCCTCTTGACAGGCCACGTCCCGGACACGTCCCGGGCACGGCCCGGATCTGTGTAATAGACCTTAAACCGCTTTCTCTTTAAACTTAAACCGTTGTCGGCACCCTTTGTCATACTCCCTTTGATGTCGCCGCTAGACATAACTCAGTTAACTCAAACTCTGGCAGTTATTGTTTAACAACGTGATTTCTAATCGTTCAGTTAAATAAATCCCTACTAATATTATAAATGTCAATGTTAATGCCGATGGATGGATGTTTGTTACTCTTTCACGCAAAAAATACTGAACAGATTTTGATGGAACTTTATAATATTATAGCTAATGCTATCTACATACCAAAGCCGCCGGCATGCCACCGGGCTAGAGGTTTATCCACACAGATCCGGGCCGTGGCCCGTCAGGAAGGAAAACAATACGTCGTCATGACAACGTGTGTGAACGAATTCATAGAAAATGTATGGAATGATATTTTTTCCCTGACATGTCCCGGACATGGCCCGGATCTGTGTAAATAGACCTTAAACTACAATATTTCATCAAAATCTATTCAGTAATTTTTGCGTGAACGAAGTGAAAAAGCGAAGTGTTGAAGCGGTGGTAGCCCAGTTGGTAGAACGCTTGCCTCGAACTCCGAGGGCGCGGGTTCGAATCCTGGCGCGGGCACGTACCTCTGAGTTTATTTCTCATGTACGGATCAATTTATTCGATTACCACTTGCTAACGGTGAAGGAAAACATCGTGAGGAAACCTGCATACACTAGAGAAGAAATTCGAAGGTGTATGTGAAATCCGCCAGCGTGGTCAGCGTGGTGGATTACAGCCTAATCACTCTCTGTATGAGAGTAGGCTCGTGCCCCTCGGTGGGGACATATATGGGCTGATAAAGAAGAAGAAGAAGTGAAACAGACATTGACATTTTTAATATTAAGTATTAGGAAGCCAATATTTGTGACGATAGATGTGAGGATTTTTGTTGTTATTTCACGTAAAAACTATTGAACAGATTTCGATGAAACTTTACTGTATTGTAGCTTGCACTTCAGATAAAAGTTTTCTAAGATTTCTAAGACAGCGACCGTCGGTGGCTCATTTGCGCCGAGCCTAAATACCTATTAAACACAAACACACAAACAGACAAAAATCTCTGTACAACACAGTAAAGTTTGTCTCTAATCAGAATCGAACCCACGACCACAACAAGGTCACAACCAACCACGCCAACTGTATTTTAATTTATTTCCACCCTTTTTAAAGCGTTACATATACAAGATAATTGGCTACTTAACTACATATTTGTAGAGCCTTCAGCCGGCAAAGATCAAAGGGTTCCGCACAAAGGCGGCCAGATCAAACGCTACGATATTTATCTAAGAGGTTCTCTAGTTCCTTTTTGATCTTTGTTAATGTGCTAAGGCTTCAGGGGTAGTTATTTTAAACCCTCGGTTACTGTGAATAGGGTTTAAAATAAACACAACTAATTTTGTTAAGCATACAATTCGCATACAAAACCTGAAACGCGGTATCGAAGTTTTTCCCGCGCTGAGTATATAAGAAAATTCCAAAATCTTCCCCATCGAGGTAGACAGAGACTTCCCTCCACTTGCTACGATACAAACATTCTCGTTACTAAAGTAGATTCGCATACAAAACCTGAAACGCGGTATCGAAGTTTTTCCCGCGCTGAGTATATAAGCAAATTCCAAAATCTTCCCCATCGAGGTAGACAGAGACTTCCCTCCACTTGCTACGATACAAACACATCTCTTTCACTTCATACACATTCATCAGTCTCCTCATACATGCACGTCGGTTTAGGGTACTCTTGACCCTTAAATTAATATTTTTTCATGACACAGAGTATCTCTTAAACAAAGTACCGTAAAACGGAACAATTTTCCCCCAAACGTTTCCTGTTTGTATTAAAACACTTGAACTGAATACTAAACAGCTCGAACGAGATAAGATAACTTATTAGGGGCCATTTGGACAAATGACAAACCCCTATCTCAAATTTTAATTTGCAAAATTTTGTTTTTTTTTCTGGTAGAAAACTTGGTAATTTTTTTTTTCGGCGAATTATACATGTTAGACATTTAATGTTATAATTCTCATTACGGAGAAAGATATTAAAGTTCATTAAAACTTTGAAATAAACATTAGTGACTAAATTAAGAAAGTTAATTTATAAAAATACTAGAGCCTGCCCGCGACTTCTAACGCATTTATCGTCATATCTTGGAAGAAAGATATGATATCTCAAAATAATATAGCATATGTGTTACACTGATGTCCAAACTAAGTTATTGTAAAATTTCATTAAAATCTGTTCAGTAGTTTTTACGTGGTGAAGTAACAAACATCCATCCATCCATCCATCGGCACAAACATTGACATTTATAATATTTATGGGATAGCTGTCGTAGACAAATGCTACGAAAACTCTACGGCGTAGACATAGCTAAAAAAACTCGTAGCAAACGCCTACGCCATACATTCTACACCTTATTAAAGGCTGCCCACGACTTCGTAAGCATTTATCCTTTTATCTTAGAAAACCTACACAATATCTAAAAATAATAGGGATGATGACTACATTCAAAAATTCAAAAAATAATTCGTCCGTCTTTTAGGCTATTAAAAAATATTTGAAACACATTTTTTTACCTGATCAAATACATACATAAGTACAAAGATACAGAGCATCAAAGTTACAGAGTGGGGGGTATTGACGTCACTCCTCGGTTAAAATCGTACTGAAGCGTGACGTCACGAGCAATTTTAGCCCAGTGTATCTTTGTCATTTTTAGTTTAAGAGAAAAAAGAAAAAATACGTGTCGAATACTTTAATTTTTTTTAGTCCATTCAGCTAATATTATTCTGATGTAAAACTAAAATCTTGTAGCTTCATTAAAATCTGTTTAGTAGTTTTTGCGTGGGAGAGTAACAACATCGTAGCCTTGCTTGTCTACGACGTAGTAGATGCTACAGAGAATTGAAGCAATAGCCTACGTCGCAGTTTCATGTGACACGACAACGTAATGTCCTCCAAAAGTAGAGTTAAGTTGAATGCAAACATACATACATATACATCAATCTCTTGAGGTAGACAGAGACTTCCCTCCACTTGCTACGATACAAACATTCTCGTTACCAAAGTAGATTCGCATATAAAACCTGAAACGCGGTATCGAAGTTTAACTTTTAAAATAAGCAAATTCCAAAATCTTCCCCATCGAGGTAGACAGAGACTTCCCTCCACTTGCTACGATACAAACACATCTCTTTCACTTCATACACATTCATCAGTCTCCTCAAACATGCACGTCGATTGGTACTCTGAATGTATCCAATCAAATAATTCGGCTTAAGTTGAACCTTTAAGCCGGCCTTAAAGCCTTAAGCCAAGTCAAGCCGAAGAATCTGTTCGTACACAGCCTTTAATAAAAAAAATTCTTCAGATCAATCTCCGAAAGGTACAGTAAAGTGATGTTATAGTTAGTTAACCGTAAAATTACGGTATATAATGTTGTTGTTATCAGCCCTTATATGTCCCCACCGAGGGACACGAGCCTATTCTCATACAGAGAGTGATTAGGACGTAATCCACTACGCCGGCCAAGTGCGGGTTGGCGGATTTCACATACACCTTCGAATTTCTTCTCTGGTGTATGCAGGTTTCCTCACGATGTTTTCATTAACCGTTAGCAAGTGGTAATCGAATAAATTGATCCGTACATGAGAAATAAACTCAGAGGTACGTGCCCGCGCCAGGATTCGAACTCGCGCCCTTGGAGTTCGAAGCAAGCGTTCTACCAACTGGGCTACCACCGCTATTGAATAATTATTTTTAAATATAATGATGTCGTTTTCTCTACTAAAAAAATAAATGTACTACCTATAATTATTTAATGTTTAACAGGGGCCCAAGTCTACTAATTTAAAATAGCATCAGTTGTATGTCGGCTGTGTCAATGGCATTTTTTGACACATTTGGTATTCTGCTAAACAATGGCTTGGCTTGTACACTTGTATGTGTGTTTTGCATTTAAAACCGTATTCCTTGGTATTACTCTAGATTCTAAATTACAATGGGGGATATGGGGGATATTGACAAGTTAGCGGATAAGCTCAGTTCTGCAGCTTATGCAGTTAAAAAATAACCCATCCTAAGTGTTGTCAAAACCTACAGGAAAAAAAAGTAACATTATCAGCCGATTCGTTTTGTATGGGGAGTTCGTTTTAGAATGATTTCGAACTTGGTCCCATAGTAAAAGTTGTTTGTTATTACGAGCACATGCATATCTTTTTTTATCTTTCACTAATTAAAATTCACCTGTATATGTGTGAAAGAAAGGGAAAAGAGAGGAAGACCAAGATGCTGTACCTTTTGTATAACTTCTCTTTTTTTCTGTATCTTTGTACTATCATCTTACAATAAACTGTTAAATAAATAATAAATAAGACGTACTTACTTCGCTCAAGTGAAAGAAAAAATTAACGTCGTGTCGTATCAGGAAGTCAAATTGTTGGCAGAAGAGAGGCAAAGATGGCGATTACTCCACGGACAAGAGCCTGGCTTTTAAATATATGATGATGTGTGAAATGTAATATGTGTTTTATGTATATGTGTTACTTTTTAATATTATAATATTAATGTGTGTTACTGACAGAATAATCACCAAAAAAATCCATCTTTTATATCTTCCATCTTTGTTTTCAATTTCATTCAATAAACCAACTTCAGCTACCGTCAAATCGGCGAACTTTGCTCAACTATAGAAGTGAAGTGGACCGTAAACTGGGGGAGATATTAACGAGAAAAGGTTTTCAATAAGAAAATAATCACGAAACAACATTATTTTGATGTTAAGTTTTTGAAAGAACCATCCATCAATTTTTGGTATTTCTAAAAATTGACACACCAAAGCCGCCGGCATTTTTTAACAGCTGCCATTCGCATGACGTAAAGCCGCCGGCCTAGCTCGGTGACATGCCGGCGGCTTTGGTGTGTAGATAGCATTCATCATCATGTCAGCTTATGGACGTCCACTGCTGGACAAAAGCCTCCCCCAAGGATCTCCACTACGACCGGTCTTGCTGCCCACATCCAACGGTTTCCAGCGGCTTTAACCAAGCCGTCAGTCCACCTTGTTGGAAGCCTTCCCACACTGCGTCGTCCGGTACGTGGTCACCACTCGAGAACCTTTTTGCCCCATCGTCCATCGGTTCTACGAGCAATGTGCCCCGCCCACTGCCACTTAAGGTTTGCGATTCTTCGAGCTATGTCAGTGACCTTGTTTCTTCTGCGGATCTCATCTTTCCTGATGTGATCACGCAGAGAAACTCCGAGCATAGGTCTCTCCATCGCCCTTTGGGTGACCTTGAGACTTCTTATGAGGCCCACTGTTAAGGATCACGTTTCTGTGCCATAGGTCATCACTGGCAACACGCACTGAGCATTGAGCACGCTACAGTGCGTGTTGCCAGTTGAAAGCATTACGATGAGTATTTAAGGCAGGCTTCGCATGTTTTATTCGTTTAAAATCACTGTGATAACCACTCAACTGGGGTCCAAGTCTGCTAATTTAAAATACCTTCAGTTGTGTGTCGTCAGAGTGTCAATGGCATTTTTTTAATCATTTGGTATTTCTGCTAAACAATGGCTTACACTGATTGCGACGAAATTGTTTAGCAGAAAACCAGGAGGCTTAGCATACGTGTCACGACAATTGTCTCACGTCATGCTGTCCTTATCACATTTGAAACTATGGATAGAGACGTAACCGTGGCAAACCCATGACAACTTCTTGTCACGGAGGGTATGCTAAGCTAGCTGATGTTTCAAAAATGCCACTGACACTCTGCCGACACACAACTGAGACTCGGGCCTCTTCAGACAAACATCTCTTTACATCATAGCAATGTTTGTTTCTAGTGGGAATCAAACCCACGACCCTACATCATGGCAACCAACCCAACTAGTCTGTCAAATATAAGGATGTAACAGTAAGGGGGTATAAAGCCGAAACACAGCGATAGTCCTCATGAAACTGAACAACTTTCCCCATGGAACATGGGTCGTAACTCGAAAGAAATTTTTTGTATTTACTCGATCAGCTGATCTGATCGGACATTTTGTATGAAGAGGCAAAATTTTTTTTTTCGAGTTACGACCCATGTTCCTTGGGGAAAGTTTTTCAGTTTCATGAGGACTATCGCTGTGTTTCGGCTTTATACCCCCTTTCTGTTACAGCCTGTATACAGTGTGACTTTTAATTAGTGAACGATAGAAAAGGATATGCGTGTACTTGTGATAACAAACAACTTTTACTATGGGACCAAGTTCGAAATTGTTGCGGACAAAATCATCATTATATTTATGTGTCAGACCCCCCCTTTCTGTTACACCCTGTATAGTTAAACAGTATGATTACTATGATTTAACCAAAAGTTAGCTTGTTACATATTTTTTGTAAGTTTATTCCATTACATCGTTAATTTTAACAACGATTTTCAACTTTTTCTGAGAGTTTTGCTTGTTAACGCAACCTTCCTACTAAAATTATAAATGTCAATGTTTGTGCCGATGTGGGGATGTTTGTTACTCTTTCACGCAAAAACTACTGAACAGATTTTAATGAAACTTTGCAATATTGTAGCTTACACATCAGAATAACACATAGGCTATATAATTTTATGATATTGTGTAAGTTTTCCAAGATATGACGATAAATGCGCACGAAATCGCTGACAGCTTCTAATTAATAAAAAATACAGAAACTGTTAAATTAACAACAAAATAGCAATAGGCACCCTTATTGCTACATTATTCCATTCAATGATGATTAAAATACAACATTTAAGGCCCCGTATCTTCGCTTACAGATAAAATTTAACTGACAGATATCTCATACCTGTCACTGTATTAAAATTTAACTCACAGATATCTCATACCTGTCACTGTCTTAAAATTTAACTCACAGATATCTCATACCTGTCACTGTATTAAAATTTAACTCACAGATATCTCATACCTGTCACTGTCTTAAAATTTAACTCACAGATATCTCATACCTGTCACTGTCTTAAAATTTAACTCACAGATATCTCATACCTGTCACTGTATTAAAATTTAACTCACAGATATTTTATACCTGTCACTATCTAAAAGGTCATGTTTTATGACATAGACATAAGTTAACTGTCAGTATAATGTTAACCTGTTAGGCCCACTTGCGCAGCCAAATAAACCCGGAGTTAGCTGCTAACATGGGGTTAAATAAATAATTTGTATTGATTTCTCTTGATTTAAATTTTTTTTTTTTTTTAAATTTCTTGTTAAATCAACAGGGCCGCTATGGGTTAGACTGGCACAAGACCGTAGTGAATGGCGCGAAAAAAGGGAGGCCTATACCCAGCAGTGGGGAGAAACGGGCTGATTTGATTGATTTGATTTAACCTTGTGTTAACAGCTAACTCCGGGTTTATTGCGTTAACTCTGGGCTGCGCAAGTTGTGAAACTGACCCTTGTTAACGTTAAATCCCATTTAATCTTTGAAAAATACCTTTGTTGCTCCAAATAAACTCATAAAACACGATAATAGACTTTATGTATATAAAACATAAATTTCAATTTGCATTCACAGGATTTCATCGTTAAATATTCTATTTGATTTTATAAATTAACTAGCTGTCCCGGCGAACTTCGTCCCGCCTTAGAATGAACTTTATTGTGTAGGAATAAAGTTCAAATTGACTCTACATTTTAGTAAGAAAACATTTGTATGGGAAAAAGAAAAGGTCTGTTTTAGGGCTTTCCCGGCAATTATTCGAATTTTTCTCACCGTAAGAACCATCCTTGGACTTCAATGAACATTTTAAAAAAAGAATTAGCGAAATCGGTCCAGCCGTTCAGGCGTGATGCCGTGACAACGGAAAACGGGTTTCATTTTTATATATATAGACTAGCTGTTGCCCGCGGCTTCGCACGCGTGGACTACAGGTAATATCATAGCGGGATAAAAATTAGGCTACTTAAATTATATTAGTCTTAAAAGATTAAAACCTACTTCTTCTTACATTAAATTATTAAATAGTTAATTTTCTAAAAACCGCATAAAAGTAGGTAGTTTAATTTACATAAGATAACAGACGACGATATATGTTAAACACTTCTGAAACTGATAACCCCTCTTTTTAAGACGGTTAAACTATTAAAACCTTCTAAATATAACAAAAATACTTTTCTGAAAACCTCATGGAAATCGGTTTAGCTTAACGATATTAGGTATACAACATGCGTCAAACTGATAACCCTTCCCCTCCCCCAATTTTCATAGTCGGTTTACCTAATAAAACCTTCTCCTAAATTAACAAATTACTTTTTTGAAACCCTTGCGGAAATCGGTTTAGCTTAACGATATTCAACACACGTCAAACTGATAACCCTCCCTTTTTCAAAGTCGGTTAACCTACTAAAACCTTCTCCTAAATGTAACAAATACTTTACTGGAAACCGAATGGAAATCGGTTTAGCCTATCGCTGGAAAATTGCGAACAATGTATGGACTTTTCCATGATTTTGTGATTTTCAACAATGGTTTTTTAACTAGCCCACGGGAACCCTTTAAAATTCCGGAATAAAAATTATCTAAGATGTTGACCAGGGATATGAGGTATTACCATGCAAAATATCATTCAAATCCGTCCAGCCGTTTCGGAGATTAGCCCGTGCAAACAGACAAACAGACAGAGAAATAAGAAACACAAAAAAATTTTTTTTTTGTATTTTCCTTTTATTTACATCCCCCTGACTTCGTTTTAAGCATTTTGTTCAACAGACATTCGACCTCTACGATTTTATTATATGTATAGATATAGATAGTTACTTTCCCTTTAAAATCTCTTTGAAAAGCTTATTTCGAATTATTTTACGTTGTCTATGCTTTATTTCGCGTGGCTGTAACTGTTTCTGAACTGTTTATTAAAGAAGAACTGTCAAAGTCCATATAACAAATACCCAGACCCGACAGTCACGTGACCTATCTCAGTTTTTTTATTATCAATTATATAGTCATATTATATATTCTTATAGCGGTGGTAGCCCAGTTGGTAGAACGCTTGCCTCGAACTCCGAGGGCGCGGGTTCGAATCCTGGTGCGGGCACGTATCTCTGAGTTTATTTCTCATGTACGTATCAATTTATTCGATTACCACTTGCTAACGGTGAAGGACAACATCGTGAGGAAACCTGCATACACCAGAGAAGAAAATTCAAAGATGTATGTGAAATCCGCCAACCCGCACTTGGCCAGCGTTGTGGATTACGGCCTAATCACTCTCTGTATGAGAGTAGGCTCGTGCCCCTCGGTGGGAACATAATATGGACTGATAATAACAACAACATATTCTTTTTACTCAATTTCAGATTACTTGAAAACCTTTACTACCGAGTTACAAAGTTGAGATAACGTTTGAAGTTGCCGCCGCGGACTTCAAACGCGCCGACAGCGGCAAGATCAAAGGGATAACAAGTAGGAAATAAAGCAACTTCAGTTACTGCCAACCTACTTTTGAGAGAGGGGTTGGATAGGCCGCTTACGCACTAACGGTAGCAACGCGGTTGTAATTTAAACCTTTATTAACCGACTTCAAACCATCGAAAGGAAAAAAGGAGTTGGTTCTCAATTCAAGTCATTTTTGTAATGAAAAATCATTTAATCCTGTAGGTTTTGACAACACTTAGGACGGGTCATTTTTCAAAGTTAATGCTAGATTCGCAAGAGTGCAGTTTTCCCCAGAGAAGAACCTAGCAAGAAACTCTGTACGGTTGCTCTTTTCAATTTAAGTTTTACGAATTTCAGGCATAAACACAGAAACATACAATAAATTATTTCTCGTTCTTACTATCAAAACTCTCGCGGTTTCTAGCAGATCTTCATCGTAATATTAACAAATAAAACAGAATAGAAAAAAAACATTAGCATAAGGCGGTCGCCAAAATGTTTCAGCCCGTAAAAGGGTCGCGTTATCAAAAAGGTTGATAAACACTGTTCTAAATTATTCAATTCAATCTAATCCATAAAAATATTTTACGAGCGACTTGCAGGAAGCGTTTAAACCTAGATTTAAGCACTACTTAACCCTAAACTCAGCTTAGAGTCTTGCAGGACACAAGTAGCATAAAGCTCAGTTTAAAGAAATGTCAAAATTAAACCGCCTTTGTCTACGGTTTAACTCGCTAATCCGAATTTAAAATGACTCGAGGCGTCACGCGTATTAATTGTACCCAATTCAGTAACTGACAATTAATTGACAACATTTATTTTGTCAGATCAAGTCATGCCGCAACGTTTCTTTTTACGCCAAAGATTTTTTATTATTCAAATGGAACGTAAAAGAGTGAATAGTGAATGAATTATCGCTGTAATCCCGGTTTAGTTAAATTGACAACGAAAAAAGTTCCTGCAAGACATGCATGATTAGGTTTAAGTTAATCTACGATTAAAGCAAAATCATGATTTAACTAATCAGAATTTTGCAAAATTTTCCTGCAAGTCTTAATAACAGAAAATTATCAAAAACAAAACCAAACATAACCTAAACATAACCTCACTTTATTGAAACTCCAACCCGCCGCGCCATTTTGTGATTAAAACTAACGCGGGAGGCCGTGGCACTGTGCCATACAGCCACTATTATTTATTGAGACTCCATCTGTATGCGTCGTTGTTGAAATGAGGTCTCGAATTCTCTGTTTGCTGAATAGCCTTCTATCTGTCACTGCAAGTTGCTTTCAATATTGTAGGATTTTGATAAGTAACTGGTTTTCTGTTGTACTATTGCAACTCGTAAATTATTCACTGTTTTTTTTTAATTGGATGAGTGTAAGAGTTCTAGTTTATTCTTCCTTCGCATTTAATTTGTTCTTACATTGTTATTTATATTATTTTCGTGATAATTTATTATTATATCTGTATTATATTATATAATTATTTATTGTAATTTCTCCTATTATATATTTAATGAATTATAAACTACTTATGTAAAGCATTGCAAACCAACTACACATACATACATACATATCTGTCACGCTTCCCCATCGAGGTAGACAGAGACTTCCCTCCACTTGCTACGATACAAACATTCTCGTTACCAAAGTAGATTCGCATACAAAACCTGAAACGCGGTATCGAAGTTTTTCCCGCGCTGAGTATATAAGCAAATTCTAAAATCTTCCCCATCGAGGTAGACAGAGACTTCCCTCCACTTGCTACGTTACAAACACATCTCTTTCACTTCATACACATTCATCAGTCGCCTCATATATACACGTCGGTTTAGGGTACTCTTGTCTTGGCCTTTCTTTAACAAGTCCCGAATTTTTATTTCCTAAGTCCGTCCGCATACACTAGAGAAGAAATTCGAAGGTGTATGTGAAATCCGCCAACCCGCACTTGGCCAGCGTGGTGGATTTGCGGCCTAATCACTCTCTGTATGAGAGTAGGCTTGTGTCCCTCGGTGGGGACATATATGGGCTGACAACAACAACAACAAGTCCGTCCTAAGTGTTGTCAAAACCTACAGTATTAAATGATTTTACATTTTTATTTCTGCAACTTTAATAATGTATGATTAATTACTCATAAGTACATAAATTTGTTTAAGAATTTTCTCGAGAATTAATTTAAAATTGTGAGTTTTAAAAGTACTTTCATATTACTCCTTTTGGCATCATTCCTGCAGACGCTGCGACGAAATATCAATCTTAACTCTATAAAGTTACTGTCGCAAATGTGATTGGTAAGATTTTCTTTTGGTTTGGTATAAAAATGGCCGTCTTGTCACTATACTAATACTAAATAGGGATGATGACTACATTCGAAAATTCAAAAAATAAGTCCTATTAGGCTATTAAAAAATATTTGCAACACATATTACCTAATCAAATAAATAGGTACAAAGATACAGAGCATCAAAGTTACGGAGTTATTAGTATTGACGCCACTCCTAGGTAAAAATCGTACTTAGGCGTGACGTCACGAGCAACTACGTATATGACGATGAATGCGGACGAAATCGCACGCAGACTTCTAGTTTTTCAAATAATTATGCTAAAACACAATACCTATTACTTTCTATAGTTTCTCAACTCATTTAGAATTCAATAACACAGAGCATAAATAACAGTCAGGTGTTGCAAGCCTTGGCTAGCTGCCAGGGTGACCAGGTTGAAATTTAAATTTCTTTTTAGTTGTGGCAGGTTAGGGACAGCGCAAGATAACACCATGTTTTACCACTCGCTAACGGTGAAGGAAAACATCGTGAGGAAACCTGCATACACTAGAGAAGAAATTCGAAGGTGTATGTGAAATCCGCCAGCGTGGCCAGCGTGGTGGATTACGGCCTAATCGCTCTCTGTATGAGAGTAGGCTCGTGCCCCTCGTTGGGGACATATATGGGCTGATAAAGAAGAAGAAGAAGAAGCAACAATATGTAGGTAAGATATATTTCTCTCTGACTTGTAACTCAATATTCGATAAGTATAAATAATGTGATATTTTTTATAAGAAAGGGACACCCTTTGGAATAGGAAAAGGACAGCCTGTGTAACAGGGTGGTTTGGTTTATACTGGGTGTAACAGAAAGGGGGTATAAAGCCGACACACAGCGTTAGTCCTCATGAAACTGAACAACTTTCCCTAAGGAACATGAGTCTTAACTCGAAAAAATAAATTCGCCTCCCGATACAAAATGTTCGATCAGCTGATCGAGTAAGTATTGGCCGATACGGTTTTCGAGTAACGAGCCATGTTTCTTGGGGAAAGTTGTTCAGTTTCATGAGGGCTATCGCTGTGTTTCGGCTTTATACCCCCTTTCTGTTACACCTTGTATTGTCGTATACGGTTTTTTAACGGATTGTAAATGTCTATCTACACAGATCCGGGCCGTGACCGAGCCGTGGCCCGTCAGGAGGGAAAACAATACGTCGTCATGACAACGTGTGAACGAATCCATAGAAAATATATGGAATGATATTTTTTCCCTGACAAAAGACCTCGCGGCAGACCACGGAAAAGTTGGCGAGATGAACTGGACACCTTTACGAACGACTGGGCAGAGGCGGCTCAGGATAGAGAATCATGGAGGAGGAGGAGAGAGGCCTTTGCCCAGCAGTGGGACATCAACGCCTAGATAAGATAAGACACGGCCCGGCCGGATGTATGTAGGAAAACCATTGTTGTGCCTAATCTAACACTCATTAGCATAAAAGGTTGCCTACTCGTTTATTGTTATTTATTTATACATAATAAATACAGTATTACCTTTTTTTTCATGGGGAATTCCATTATACCCTTCGTCTCAGAGAAAGACGAAGGGTTATTTCGGACTCGCATCGACTAAAACCCCGTGGTGTTTCTACATGTTTATGAAATTCAATAAATGCATCTTATATTATAAATAACAATGTTTGTGCCGACGGATGGATGTTTGTTACTCTTTCACGCAAAAACCACTGAACAGATTTTGATGACACTTGGCAATATTGTAGCTTAGACATCAAAATAACAAAGAGGCTATATTATTTTACGATATTGTGTAAGTTTTCCAAGATATGGCGATAAATGCGTACGTAATCCCAGGCATAGTTTAATAAATCTTAGTTAGCATTAAAACCTTTTGATGATATAGGCTGACATGATAGTAAAAGTTGTTTAAATAATGAACATAAAACTACTGATATAATTTTAAATCTTGTTAAAATTACTTCCTAATGCCATCCCATTATAAAACAACATAACCCGTAGCACATCGTAGCAGACCACTACGCCGTAGCAAAACGCTACGCCGTAGCAAACCGCTACGCCAATTTATTGCGAAAAAAACAATGTTTGAGTAACAAATTGAGAGAGGGATGGCGATATATAGTTGGTGTAAGTGTGTGAAGGAGGGGTGTATGTTTCGGGTGGAAGGACCGGCCGTTATTTGTCCGACATTCCGGGAGGCTGCGCGGCTTGAATTCAAAGAGAATTGTGGTGGGGGTGTAGTAGGAGAAACCTTTTCAAAAAATATTTGTTTTTTCTTGAAGAAAACATAAATTGGGTAATTACATACATAAATGTCACGCCTTTATCATATCGAGGTAGACAGAGACTTCCCTCCACTTGCTACGATACAAACATTCTCGTTACCAAAGTAGATTCGCATAAAAAATCTGAAACGCGGTATCGAAGTTTTTCCCGCACTGAGTATATAAGCAAATTCCAGAATCTTCCCCATCGAGGTAGACAGAGACTTTCCTCCACTTGCTACGATACAAACATTCTCGTTACCAAAGTAGATTCGCATAAAAAATCTGAAACGCGGTATCGAAGTTTTTCCCGCGCTGAGTATATAAGCAAATTCCAAAATCTTCCCCATCGAGGTAGACAGAGACTTCCCTCCACTTGCTACGATACAAACACATCTCTTTCACTTCATCTATTCATCAGTCTCCTCATACATGCACGTCGGTGTAGGGTACTCTTGACTTGGCCTTTCTTTAGTTAATCCATGATTTGATCGAGATATGTACATAGCAGAAGGTGTTATTATTTTCTTTCAATAAATTCATGTTTCTGAATACGAACGACCTCCTAGTGTACCCCAACCGAACCAAAATGGCGTCGGTACGAGCTGTCAAATCACAAACGGCCGCATTTCTGCCTCCAATTACCGTCGCTCGACATTTACACGCATCCTGTATATTTTACACTTTTGTTGCTAGTTCTCTAATTGATTGAGTTCTTGTATTATACAGGGTGTTCATAATTTTATAAAACTAGCTGTTTGTGACTTCGTATGCATTTATTTTCATATCTGGGAAAAAATCATAATACATACATACATATCCGTCACGCCTCTCTCCCATCCCATTAGGGTAGGCAGAGACCACTTCCTTCCACTTGCACTTGTTCCGACGGGCATGTATGAGGCAACTGATGAGTGAGGATGAAGCGAAAATCATGATATCTTAAAATAATATAAGCTTTGTGTTATTATGATGTATAAGCTACGATATTGCAAAATTTCGTCAAAATCTATTCAGTAGTTTTTGCGTGAATGAGTAACAAACATCATCACATCCATCGGCACAAACATTGACATTTGTTATATTAGTACGATGTATTGTAAAACTAGCAAGGGCCCAAATCTGCTAATTTAAAATAGCCTCAGTTGAGTGTCGGCAGAGTGTCAATGACATTTTTGACACATTTGGTATTCTGCTAAACAATGGCTAAGCAATCAGTGTGATTGAAGATAAAAAATGAAAATGAAAAGTGTTTTATTCAAAAATAGGCAAATTCATTACACTTTTTTGATCTACAACTACTGCCGGTTCACTAGGTACCTGTATAGCCGAGAGGAAGAAAACGGCAAGAAACCTTCGGCACAGGGCCTTACGTTATGTCCAATATATCTTTTTTATTAAATCGAGACACTTATACAATTACATGTTGGTACTTAAATTGTTATCACAGATTGCAATTAAATGTGTCAAACAATGACATTGACACTCTCATTGACACTGCCAACACACAGCTGAGAATAATGTATTAGCAGTCTTTGGGTCTTTGCCTACCCACTGGGAGAGAGGCGCGATATGTATGTATTTTTTGCTCAAAAACTCGAAAAAATTGGAACACAGTATTGCTCCACCCTGTATAGCTCTTAAACTATAGACTCTGACGCAACACCTAAATGTAGTTAAACACTATCTAGGATGTTTAGTGCTTAATGGAGAGCTGTGACCTAAATCCGTAATGTGTGATGCAAGTTAAATACTAAGACACTAATGCATTCTGTTTTGAAACTTAGGTCATTTAGATCTTTGTGGTTTTTAAACTTACATACCTATCTGTCACGCTTCCCCATCGAGGTAGACAGAGACTTCCCTCCACTTGCTACGATACAAACATTCTCGTTACCAAAGTAGATTCGCATACAAAACCTGAAAAGCGGTATCGAAGTTTTTCCAGCGCTGAGTATATAAGCAAATTCCAAAATCTTCCCCATCGAAGTAGACAGATACTTCCCTCCACTTGCTACGATACAAACACATCTCTTTCACTTCATACAATTCATCAGTCTCCTCATACATGTACCTCATAGACCACTCTATAACATAGTTTATCCAGCAGTTTATTTCCCACTCTCCGTTAAGATTCCCCTCGTCTCCCCAAATGGGAATCTGATTGATTATCAAATAACATTTGATTGATATGATTGTCTTCGTAAAGGTTGTTGACCTAGAGCGAGAAAGATTGATGATAGATAGAGATAGAAGTGTTTTCTTTAGATTAGATTTCTTAAGCTTTTGTTTCTGTGTTTATGCCTGAGATTTGTAAAACGTAAATTGAAAAGAGCAACCCTACAGAGTTTCTTGCTAGGTTCTTCTCTGGGGAAAACTGCACTCTTGCGAATCTAGCATTAACTTTACAAAATGACGCGTTCTTGGTGTTGTCAAAACCTACAGGATTAAATGATTTTTCATTTCATTTCATAAGCTACAGACAGACAAGGGCCCAAGACTGCTAATTTAAAAAAGTCTCAGTTCTGTCACTATTTAGTGTCAATAATATTTTTTGACACATTTGGTCGCAATCAGATGTAAGCCATTGTTTAGCAAAATACCAAATGTATCAAAAAATGCCATTGGCACTGCCGACACACAACTGAGGCTATTTTAAATTAGCAGAGTTGGACCGCTGGTCTCACATACGTAACGCATTATGCCATCTGATCTTTAGAAATACGAGAATTATACAACACACTTGTTCCCACGTTGCGTGGGATAGCGTTGGTAACTATTTAGTAATCTGTGCCTAAACCGACGTGCATGTATAAAGAGACTGATGAATGTGTATGAAGTGAAAGAGATGTGTTTGTATCGTAGCAAGTGGAGTGAAGTCTCTGTCTACCTCGATGGGGCAGATTTTGGAATTTGCTTATATACTCAGCGCGGGAAAAACTTCGATACCGCGTTTCAGGTTTTGTATGCGAATCTACTTTGGTAATGAGAATGTTTGTATCGTAGGAAGTGGAGGGAAGTCTCTGTCTACCTCGTTTTAGAACACGGGGAGCGTGACAGATATGTATGTATGTATTTTTACTAGTAGTTTAGTAGTAAAATGCCAAGTTCTTACCAGAGGCTGCCTGGGACTTCGTACGTATCATCATATCTTGGAAAATATACACAATATTTTAAAATAATATAGCCTGTGTTTTTTTAAAGAGTGAGCAGCAATATTGTATAGTTTCATTAAAATCTATTTAGTAGTTTTTGCGTGAAAGAGTAAACAACATCGTCACTTCCATCCATCGACACAAACATTGACATTTATAATGTTAGTAGAACAAATAAAGAGCACAGCCAAAGTCACGGGATAAAGCTATCCTCTTAAAAAGAAAAAAAAAGAAGATTGCCTTATTTAACTTATAAACGTTGTACTTACTTACAAGGAAACGTTTTAAATTAGAAAATTAAAAGACATTTTGGTAAAACACGTTTTTTTACGTTTTATTTTTCGTTTGTGACTACTTTAAAGGCTAAAACACACCGGATCCGTATGCGTTGCGTATGCGTAGACGTAGACGTAGACGCATGCGGTGACAGTTCCATACATTAGAGTGCTTTTCAAAAAAGAAGTCCCCCGGATATTTTTGGAACTAAATTTGACAGGTCTATTTTCCCTATTTTCTGACCTTTTCCCTGATAGTAGGTAGAAAACTCCTTAGTTATCTTAATGAAAATACACTTTTTACATAACAGAAATATAGCTAAGTAGACACTTTTATCAAAATACATATCAACCTACTCATGGAATGACAAGAACAGTCGAAATATGCAGGAAATAATATTATTTAATAAATTACAAGTGAAATAAACATAATATAGGTAGATGTTGTACTCATAAATGGCAACATTATCAATTTTGACATGAAATACAGCGTCGCGGCTAGGGGACTTCTTTCGTTAAATGGACTCTACAACTCAGAGGTAATACGCAACGCATACGCATCCAATTTGTTTTGGCCTTTAAGTGTATTTTAAGTTACTTGAAATTTAGTTCTTGATTTTTTATACTTTTATCGTTTGTTAACATCTATCAGTTTAAATATAACAGAGGCCCAAGTCTGCAAACAATTTTATCAGTTGTGTGTCGGCAGTGTCAATAGCATTTTAGACAAATTTGGTATTCTGCTAAACAATGGCTTACACTGATTGCGATCAACGTTCTATCATGATAATATGTCATAGCATCATGAAGAATCGACGTGCATGTATAAGAAGACTGTCGAATGTGTATGAAGTGAAAGAGATGTGTTTGTATCGTAGCAAGTGGAGGGAATTCTCTGTCTACCTCGATGGGGAGACGTGACAGATGTGTATGTCTTAAATCACGATTTTATTCATGTTTTTTTTACAACAAGAATTGCAACATAATTAACAAATTATGTTGCAATTCTTGTTTTTACCAAACAGCTCAGCTTATAACACAAAGAACACACAGCCACATGAAAGAAACACAATAAATACCTTTTAAATAATACAATAAGTATACTAGACATAGTTGCAGCATAAAAATGGCTGAAAAAGATCTATAATACGAGAGACTTGTTACCTTTTGACATTGCGTCGCTTCGAGTGCAGGGAACAAAGGAAACATGACATCCTTGCATCCAAAGGGGTGAAATCATCCCCCTTTTGAAAAAGGGGGAAACAATCCATAAAAATAACCCCCCAAAACTACCACACAACGGAAATTCTAATATTTATCTAATCTTATATCTAAACGACACTTTCTAAAACCAAAAATTAAAAAATGTAAAATAGAGAAATTAAAGAAAATAAAAACACGTTTAAGAAAAATTTTGATTTCAGAACGCAACAGACACGATTAATTGTTTTTTTTTTCGCATTAAGGCCACAATTTCTGCGCGGTCTTTTGTTAGACGCCTGAATTCGATTTGTGAATTTCGCGGTCAATTTCCACAAAATGGCCGCCGCGGATATTTTTAACGCAACACGTTTATTCCGTTTTGTTATTTTTTAATCGATTAAAGCCTTTTTTGTGTGAATTTTTTTAATTTTCCTCAGCGAAATTCGACATACCGCCTCTTTGGAGCGATCACGAAACACTAAAAGCCTGAGCCTCTGCAGGCTTCAGCAAAAGCTATATGCATTGATTAGGCGTAGCTTACACCCTCTATCCGTCTTTTTTACTCTCACGTATCTTCTGTCTCTTTCCCTCGTAGGTTCGCTCAGTCCATCCTCAAATTTTGGCTTGGGAAAAAGGCTATGGTTCTCAATATGTGAAGGAAATTTAATTATGAGAATTGTTTTTTTGCGTAATCGATCTGGCGCGTTTTCGATGTTTGAGTGATTCTCTTTTAAGGTTAGATATGTTTTTAAATGATTGCTGTGGTAAGTAAGGTTATGATTTTAGTACGGCAGAATAGAATTGTCAAATACTTTTTTTTGCTTTGTATATGTTTTTGTGTACGTTTGAATTAAGAAATATTTGAATTTTGAATTTGCAATAAAATGTAAAAACGGACGAGGCGTGTTCGTATCATAGGAAGTGGAAAATAAACATACTAGAAGCTCGCAACTTCGTACGCATTTGTCATGGAAAATTTATTCAATATCTTAAAATAATATAGCCTAGGTATTTGTTATTCTATAAGCTACAATATTTTAAAGTTTCATTTCAATCTCTTCAATAGTTTTTGCTTGAAATGGTAAGAAACACAGTCACGTTGGGCACAAAAAATTGATATTTAACTCGGCGGCTTTACGTCATACGAATTGCAGCTGTAAAAAGCCGCTGCCGGCGGGCCGGCGGCTTTAGTTTGTAGACACCATTATAATGTCAAAGCTTATTTAGACAAGGTCATTACCAGTGCAGAAGCCAACTATCGGCGCCAGTGCCCGCGCTTAGACTGACTTCAAAATATTCGTATGTGAATTTACAAGTCAGCGCTGACTTTCCGCCACTGTACTGACTTAAAATCACTTTTCACGCGTTTTTTTCGGGTCAGCGCTGACTTGTTTTTATTTCGGCGCCAGTCACTTACCCTGTATAAATCGGCCTTTAGATTGTTTTACTTATTGAATGAATCGGTCACGGCGACCGCTTACGCCGAACTCTGCTGTCTTTCGTGTGCTCTCATGTGGCTGATGTAGCCGATCTTTTTAGAAAACGTTCTATGGCAGTGGGGGCATGTGAGCACACCATCGACAGTATTATACGTAAATGCCACTGTTGGTCGGGCTTTATTATACAGTGCTACAAGGATCTTTTGTCACGTGGCGGAAATCGAAACTAACGATATCATCTTGTAAATTGTCATTATTTTGAGTTATTTATTCACCACCCACGCCCTCCTGACAATGTCACTCAAATACCAATAAATCCTTGTAGCACTGTCCTTGCCATTCTTTTAAAAATCTTATTCATGTGTTGATTCTTTTCTCTTTTGTTTCTGGACTAAATGCAATGTATTTTGTCAAGTGGAATACAGTTTGAGTAACGCTGCCTCGGACAATGATTGCAGTACAGCATAGTTTAATGCCAGTACAGTGCTGTAGACAGCTATCGCCAATCGGACACTCAAACTGATAACTCAGGGTAGGCAATGCCAGATATCCTGCCAAATAAATAGAATTTATATAAAAAAAAATCTGCAAAATGGACTAATGCTAGTCGGGTTTGGGGGTAAAGAAGAGTTCCGTATCATTACTTTATTTTTTATGATGAAAAGTTAATGTATTGTCTAACAATCTAACCTACAAACATAAATATCTGTCGCGGTTCCCCATCGAGAAAGACAGAGACTTCCCTGCACTTGCTACGATACAAACACACGTCTTTCACTTCATACACATTCATCAGTCTCCTCATACATTCACGTCTTTCCTTAAAAGGTCCTTTCCGTATCATTTTTTTGTGTGTTTGGATCGTAATAAGTTGATGGAAGTGGTCTCTGTTGTTTGTATGAGTACCTATGTATGTATGTGTGGAGGCCTTTGCTCAGCAGTGGAACGTAACAGGCTGACTTTATCTATATACATATGTTTTTACCTTTTGTTAAGGAACCCTAAAAACCTAAAAATTCTAAGGAAATTTGCTGAAAAATGGAAAATGACTGAAAAATTGAAAATTTAGAGGGAATATAAGGAAAACCCGCAAAATTACGTAAAATATGGAAAAAGGAGGAGTTTTTTAAATTTCACGAAAATTACCGAAAATTTTATTGGAGCAAAATTTACATAATGGTAGAGGTTAGTTTTTTGCCCGCGTCTGGAAATAGCTTTACATACATACATACATATCCGCTACATCTCTCTTCCCCATCGAGGTAGACAGAGACTTCCCTCCACTTGCTACGATACAAACATTCTCGTTACCAAAGTAGATTCGCATACAAAACCTGAAACGCGGTATCGAAGTTTTTCCCGCCCTGAGTATATAAGCAAATTCCAAAATCTTCCCCATCGAGGTAGACAGAGACTTCCCTCCACTTGCTACGATACAAACACACGTCTTTCACTTCATACACATTAATTTATCGCTTCATAGTTAAAAAAATTTCATAATATTATTAAAGTCTATTATCCAAAACATCACATCCATCGGCACAAACATTGACATTTATAACATTAGTAGTACAGACAAAGCCACGGGTAAACGCTAAAGTAATATTTTGTCATTGATAAAAGTATTCGTGGTCCTAAACTAAAGCCGCCATTTTCATATCTCTTTTGTTTTCATAATCCCGCCATAACGCGTGGAGAGAAGATTTATAATATAGGAGTGAGGTTTTGAAAAAGGAGTGTCAATTTTGACTCCTTTTCAAGTTAGGTTATTATTAGAAACTGCCCGTGAATTCTTTGGCATTTATCGTTATTGCTTAGAAAAAACATGTTATCTAAAAATAATATAGCCTATGTGTTGTTATCCTGTAGTGTAAGCTACAATATTGTAAAGTTTCATCAAAATCTGTTTAGTCGTTTTTGTGTGAAAGAGTAAGAAATTAGTATTGAAACATATCTGATTGTTATTAGTATTGGAAGATGAACATTTTTGCCGTATTTTGCTTTTTAAGAAAAGTAGTTTTTTTACTGCATTTTGCATATAATTACATATCCGTCACGCCTCTACCCTATCGAGGTAGACAGAGACTTCCCTCCACTTGTTACGATACAAACATTCTCGTTACCAAAGTAGATTCGCATACAAAACCTGAAACGCGGTATCGAAGTTTTTCCCGCGCTGAGTATATAAGCAAATTCCAAAATTTTCCCCATCGATGTAGACAGAGACTTCCCTCCACTTGCTACGATACAAACACATCTCTTCTCGCACATTCATCTCCTCATACATGCACGTCGGTTTAGGGTACTCTTGACTTGGCCTTGGTTTCAAATATTTTGGAAACAAAGGCGTCAGATAAGATGAAATAACTTTTTGTATTCATAGTGCTATAATATATGGAGGACGGAATAATATTATGTGTTATGACAGGTTTTCCACCGTTCATAAAGTTTTGTAGGTAGGTAATTGTGAGTTTTGTGTAAGTAAGATAAGCAGATTTCTAGTTTTTATTTTACAGGCCAGTTAGCGTAGTCGGTAGTGAGTCTGCCTCATACGCACAGGTCGCGGGTTCGATCCCCGCCGGTTACAAACACTTGTGTGATGAGCATAAATGTTTGTTCCGTGTATGGGTGTTATATGGCTATAAAAATCTATAATAATCTACCAAAAGAAATAATTAATGAAAAAAATGATAAGATATTCACAAAACAATTAAAAAACTTATTATTAAATAAATGCTATTATAATATTAATGAATATTTAAATGATAATAAAACAGATAACAATATATATCAATATTTATAATCTATAAGGATAATTATAATTAAATAGAAATAGATACCTAAATACCTATAAAAAAGAGAAGCCTCCCCTCTTTCATTTGCAGTGCCCTATAACAGGGTCCATAATCCTTTTCAATATAATTAGCTGTAAGCTGTTATATATTATGTAAAGTTTTATGGAGCAATAAACCATTGAGTATTGAGTATATATTTATCTATGTATGGTTATCAGTCTCTGATACCCATAGTACAGGATTTGCCTAGTTTGGGGTCAGTTGACCGTGTGTGCAATGTCCCACATATTTTTTTTTATTAAACTGTGTTAAAAAGAATTTAACTATTTTGTAAGTAGACGCTGCCCGCGACTTTGTGCACATTTATCGTCATTTCTTTTAAAAATTACACAATAAGGGTAATGACTACATTAAAAAAAATGACATTATAATCAGTCCGTCTTTTAGGCTATTAAAAAATATTTGAAAACACATTTTTTACCAGATCAAATACATAAACAAATACAAAGATACGGAGCATCAAATTTACGGAGTGACGGGAAAATTGTACTAAGGCGTGACGTCAAAACTTTAACGCAGTGAATCTTTGTCATTTTTAGTTCAAGAGAAAAAGGAAAAAATACGTGTCTATACGATTTTAAAATAATCTATGTGAATGACTAATATATTTTTTTGTCATCAAGCCTATTTCTGCAACATACCTAACTCCTATAAGTTTTTCATCTCTCCACACTAATCCTTATATCCAACGCAACGTAAAATGTCACAAAACGGAGTCCATTAGTCCTTTATTAGCTCATTTCACGCCCTTCATTAGAAGGGGCTGGTTAAGTCACTTGATAATTATGACTCGTGGGCTTCTGGGACTGTTTTAGACCATTGTTGGGCAAGATCTTGCTAAAGTATGATATCTTGTATCGCTGACGTGGGCAATAAAGGTCTATCTATACAGATCCGGGCCGTGTCCAGGACGTGTCAGGGAAATAAATAGGTAGTTTAAAAACTAAAACACGCTTTAACCCGCACTAAACATGCTCCATCATTTATCAGTTCGAAAGTACCATATTATTGTATTGTCATCAGAACTCAGAGCATGTGCTTTCATCCTATTCGAAGACCGGGAAGTTGGTTAAATTAAGATTCCAAGATTTGTTTACATACATAGTTAGTTACAAGTGAAGTTAATATAAAGCGTGTAAAAAACTTTTATAGGTACTCACTCCTATAACCTAACTTGCTTCCACACACAAACTCGCACACAAAATTAATGGCTGCCAATAAACTAGAGACACAAAATATTTTCAATCGCGCACACTATTCACTAGTCGATATGCAAAATTTAAGGGAAATATACATTCCGAGCTTTGAGTAAAGCTGACACACAAACTTTCGTTTGAACAACGAACATGACCCGCTAGGCGAGTCACGGTTATGACACGCCTGGAGTGTCATGAGTTATATGTTTAAATGAATAGGCAACTTTATAAAATTCGGATAATTTTTGCAATATGTCAATTTAAAGTAGAGATGAGCCGAATATGGGTTTTGCCGAATAACGAATACCGAGTACTATTCGGTTTGAAACCCTACCGAACCGAATAGTTCGGCCGAACTATTCGGTTGTTCTTTCACACTAATTTTGATAAAGCAAATAGGTGAAGTTTATAAAGAAAAGTGCCTTTGTCTGTCACTAGACAGAGCAGAATGTCTAGGTTTCTAAATTCTATCTTTAAGTGTCACTTATTAACTTATCTTTATTTTATCATCTCCTAATAACTCTTGTAATACCTAGATGTGAAAATGAGGATATAAGATTGACTGCTCCTTGGTTTAAAATAATTGAATGAGTTTAAAATCTTGTTTTATCAAGCAAATTATTACTAAATAAAATAAACGAATAAAATGGTAATTTTAACCGAATATTCGGCCGAATACGAATATTCGTTTGAGGTGCCGAATATGCCGAATACCGAATAGTAAACGAATATTCGGCGCATCTCTAGTTTAAAGTGACGTCAAAAGCCTCTACAGAGCTACCAAGTTATCTGTGAACCGGCCGTTATTGTAACTACGGCCACTAATACGGAAATATCAAATTCCAGAACTGCTGCGATTGGTATAAATACAATTTTGTATTACTACTAGCGCCGCCGTTCAGTTCCCAGATAAACAACCTACACACCAATGTATTTGTCAATTGGTGTGTAAATGTCATAAAATGTCATCGAAAATAATTAAAAATGATTTAAGCCGGCGTGTAGAATCCAAAAAACCGCGACTTAACGTACTCGTAAAGTTTAATATCTTTTTTAAAATGTAATAATCATCCCTATTTACCAGTAAAACTCTAGTCTGTAAGATGTCATAAGTCAGTGTTACACCTAGTTGAATTCCAAACGACTTTACCTATAAAACATACTGCTAGAGAGTGTTTCTGTGAAGGTAAGCGTCCACTACAAGTCTCGTAGTGCTTCATACTCGCCTGTATGACTGTATGTGAGAGATGTCGTAGACTAACTTTATCAGTAGGTTTAAGCATACTTTACAAATACAGATATACAGTCTGTCATATCCCACTGCCGGCTAAATGCCTCCCTGTTTACTCATTACTCAAGGACCCAAGTCTGATTTACAATATTCTAAGTTGTGGATCGGCAGAGAGTCAATGAGAGTGTCAAAGTCATTTTTGACACAATGATCACAATCAGTGTACAGTGCTACAAGAATATTTTGGCATGTGGCGGAAATCGGAACTAACGATATCATCTTGTAAATTGTCATTCTTCTTCTTCTTTATCAGCCCATATATGTCCCCACCGAGGGGCACGAGCCTACTCTCTTACAGAGAGTGATTAGGCCATAATCCACCACGCTGGCCAAGTGCGGGTTGGCGGATTTCACATACACCTTCGAATTTCTTCTCTGGTGTATGCAGGTTTCCTCACGATGTTTTTCCTTCACCGTTAGCAAGTGGTAATCAAATAAATTGATCCGTACATGAGAAATAAACTCAGAGGTACGTGCTCCCGCCAGGATTCGAACTCACGCCCTCAGAATTCGAGGCAAGCGTTCTACCAACTGGGCTACCACCGCTTATACTGGGCTACCACCGCTTATGTCATTATTTTGAGTTATTTATTCACCACCTACTGATAATGTCACTCAAGTGCCAATAGATCCTTGTAGCACTTTAAACCAATGTTTAGTAGAATACCAAATGTGTCAAAAAATGCCATTGACACTGCCGACACACAACGACTATTTTAAATTAGCAGCACTGCCCCCTGATATCTTCGCTCTACGTATCATATCAGCTAAACATTCAAGCATCTACTCAACACATGAAGTTGCCTTCTCGTGTTAACTTACTCTGTAATTTTACTCTGGTATCAGCTAGTTGCAGAGACAATGATTAACTTTAATGCTACATTAAAGATAAATGATGTTTGATTGAGCGTCGGTGGCTCAGTGGTTTAAGCTCTGGACTTCTAAGTTGGGAGGTCTGGGTTCGAATCCCGCCGTGTACCAATGTGTTTTTCGATTTTCGAATTTCATATGTACATTTATCTGACGCTCTTACGGTGAAGGAAAACATCGTGAGGAAACCTGCACACACCTGCGAAGAAATTCAACGGTGTATGTGAAGTCAACCAACCCGCACTGGGCCAGCGTGATTGACTAAGGCCTAACCGCCCTAATTTAGGGTAGGCTCGAGCCCCTCGGTGGGGACGTATATGAGCTGATGAGGATGAGGATGTTTGATTGAAAATTATAAGTTTTAGAGGCTGCTGTACAACGTTCGTCATATCTTGTAAAACTTACACGATATCTCCAAATAATATAGCCTGTAGTTATTCTGATGTGTAAGCTACAATACTGGGACCCAAGTCTGTTAATTTCAAATAGCCGCAGTCGTGTATCGGCAGAATGTCAATGGCATTTTTTGACACATTTGGTATTCTGCAAAACAATGGCTTAGACCTTTGAGTATAGAATATATATTTAACGAGGTGCCACATTTTTTTTTTATATACAAATGAGTTTACGACAGTGTGCCAAGGTTGACGCAACTTTTTCATAGTTTTCTTGGTAGATGACCTGTCAAGCGATAAGAAATTCCTTACAAAAAGGTAGCCATTTTGCGCCAGACCAGGCACGCAGATCCAGCCGGTATGGCACCTCCTTATATATTCTATACTCAAAGGCTTACACTGATTGCGACCAAATGTGTCAAAAAATGACATTGACATTCTGCCGACAGACAACTGAGACTGTTTTAAATTAGCAGATTTGGACTCCTGTACAGTTTCATTACAATCTGTTCAGTAGTTTTTGCGTGAAAGAGTGACAAATATCCTCACGTCCATCGGCACAAACATTGACATTTATAATATTAGTAGGATGCCATCTTGTCTTGGCGCTACGTGATGTAATGCTACTCATAAACATTCCAACCCTTCATATGTTTTGAATTCCGAGTGTATGCCGGGTTATTAAGCCCACTATTGGGCAATAAGGAAAGAATATAAGGAGAGACCCCATTTTTTTTTTCATATACAAATGAGTTTATGACAGCGTGCCAAGGTTGGCGCAACTTTTTCATAGTTTTCTTGGTAGATGACCTGTCAAACGATAAGAAATACCATACAAAAAGGTAGCCACTTTGCTCCAGACCAGACACGCAGATCCAGACGTTATGGCAACCTCCTTATAATACCTATTCTATACTCAAATCTATTGGTTGTGGGAATAACATATCTTTAATACTTGTTGTATGTCAAATATGATGTTTTAAAGGATAACCGCTTTTAGGGTTCCGTACCTACCTGTCAGTCCGTCCGTCTGTCCATCTGTCACCAGGCTGTATTTCAAGAATCGTTATAGCTAGAGCGTTACAATTTTCACAAAAGACTTCACGTTAAAGATGTAACGGTTAGCATGTTAAGTTTTCTCAGATAAAGAAAACTTTTTCATTATACTTAGATACATGCCTACATATCTGTTAGGGCTAAAACATAAATTCACGACACGACGCGACACGACGTCGTACGACGCCATACGACGTGGACGTGTACGTGTCGCGTCGTGTCGCGTCGTCGTGTCGTTAATTTATGTTTTAGCCCTTACGCCTCTCTCCCATCGAAAACTTCCCTCCACTTGCTACGATACAAATACACCTCTTCCACTTATTTCTTTCGTTCTTCTATATTAAGCAAAACCACATTTTAAACATAACTGGAGTTTTCCCCGCTTAATTAAATAACGAAGGAAAGTACTTAAACTTGTATAAAAATAAGAACAAAAGGTTTCTACTGAAATTAATTATTAAAATAATGGAATTGTTTTAAAGTACTTATGATATTACTTAATAATATTATATGAGACTAGTGGCTGCCAGTGACTTCGTACGCATTATCGTCATAGTTATCTTTGAAAAAAACCATCTTAACCAAAAATAATATAGCCTATGTGTTATTCTGATGTATAATGGTAGACACACCAAAGCCGCCGGCTTTTTTGACAGTTGCCATTCGTATGACGTAAAGCCGCTGGCCTAGATAGTAGATAGCATAATAAGCTACAATATGCTAAGTTTCATCAAAATCTATTCAGTAGTTTTCCGTGAAAGAGTAACCAACATCTATCCATCTTGCATCCATCATCGGTACAAACATTAACATTAAGAATATGCATAGTATTATTCTGAATGAAATAGTTATTTTTCCCTTGCCTGGTAAAGCTTGGTTGGCAGTAACCCGGCTTTCCATGCCGTAGGTCGTGGATTCAATTCCCACTATAGACAAACATTTAGCTGTGATGTACAGAGATGCTTTTCTTAAGTCTGGTACCCAAGTCTGCTAATTTAAAATAGCCTCAGTTGTGTGCCAGCAGAGTGTTAACGGCATTTTTGACACATTTAGTATTCTAAACAATGGCTTACACTGATTGCGATCAAATGTGTCAAAAAATGCCATTGATACTCTGCCGACACACAACTTCTCAGTTGTAAATTAGCAAACTTTTTTTTATTAATCACTCACATAAACACCCTATTCGACAAAATACCGTATCCTACAGTGCTACAACGATCTATTGGCACTTGTGTGACATTGTCAGGAGGGCGTGGATGGTGAATAAATAACTCAAAATAATGACAATTTACAAGATGATATCGTTAGTTCCAATTTCCGCCACGTGCCAAAAGCTTTGAGTATAGAATATATAATGAGGTGCCATACCGTCTGGATCTGCGTGCCTGGTCCGGCGCAAAATGGCTACCTTTTTGTATGGAATTTCTTATCAGGTTATCTACTAAGAAAACTATGAAAAACTTGCGCCAACCTTGGCACGCTGTCATAAACTCATTTGTATATGAAAAAAAATGGAGCCACTCCTTATATTCCTTCCTCATTGGCCAAAAGATCCTTGTAGCACTGTATGTCAGTAGGACAATCCGTCACATAATAACAGCCGGCCTTATCACCGAAAGCGAGCACTTCCAGTGAAATAGACGGTGGGTAAACACGTCATGAATTTAACACACGGTTCATGTTTGTGTGTGTTGTGGTACAAGGTAAAATGTAGGGCGTTAATAGTCTAAGTCAAAAATATGTTTGTCGGAGATTACGTTCATGAAGGCTATTTTGGAACCATTTGCAAACTCTTTATTGCTAAAATGCAAGAACTGGCTTGTTTCGGACTGGTTGTCAGTTTGGCGCTTTCATGTTTGAGATGCTGTCATGTATGATGGATTCTGTTTGATAATTAATTTGGGATCGGTCAAGAAGAGACATCGGAAGACATCACGTACATCTTGATTTTTTCTAACGTGATTTGGAAACTACGCAAGAAATCAGTTTGTTCAGTACACGCCCACTGTCTTATTTTAACTAAAAGCTTAAACGCCACTTCTGATGACTCGTCTCGTCGACATACAAAATAGAAAATTATAAATTAACAAAGGAGCCAATTACAGGTTTTTACAAATAGAAACATAATAAAGTATTGACAAAGCACTTATGTATTGATTATGTGTGTAGTAACATAAACACGTACGCACCTTCACGTCATAATTGCCATATTGTTGTATTTATATTTACAATCATCTTAAACCAATGCACTAAAATAGGTATTAAAATTATAAATGTCAATGTTTATGCCGATGGATGTATGAGGAATGTTTGGTACTCTTTCACGCGAAAACCACTGAACAGATTATAATGAAACTTGGTAATATTGTAGGTTGAACATCAGAAAAACCATCACCGTCACCAACATACTGTACTATTGAAATTGCAAAAAAAATCTAAATATAACAGTAAATGTGAATTATGACTTAAGTAATTTGTTGTGTTTATTCTGGTAATTATAAGTTAAATAATTAGATACATACATACATATCTGTCCCACCTCTTCTCCAAGGTAGACAGAGACTTCCCTCCACTTGCTACCCTACTTCCGATACTTCCTTCGCTTCATCCATATTCACGACTATACAGGGTGTTAGGAAAAGTATCACTTTCCTTTTAACCAGGTATAGTGTTATTAATGTAGAAGACATTACACGAAAAAAAAATCTTTTTGAACTCATTTTTAATTAAGAATTTCATTATTAATCGCGCTATTCGGGCACTCTAACGCAAAGGTCATTCAACTCGCGGCGAGTAAGTAGGTCGAGCGCGCGGGGCCTGAGAGAGCGAGAGAGAGAGACCTTTGCGTTAGAGCGCGCTATTAATAATGAAATTCTCGATTAAAAATGAGTTCAACAAAATTATTTTTCGTATAATGTGTTCTACATCACTAACACTATACTTGGTTAAAAGAAAAGTGATACTTTTTCTAACACCCTGTATAAACACACCTCTCACTTCATCCACATTCATCAGTCGCTTCAAACTTAAACCAACGGTTAAAAGGCCGGTTACACACACCAGTGTGTGCGTCAGTACATACTTTGATTTCCCAAATGAGTAGGTAAGGGCAACCTGTAGGGACTGAGTCGAGTTTGAATTAAAATTTAATGCCCTAGTTTAAGGAATGCGTCGTAAGTTTCGTTAACTTTAACTAGTTGCTGAAACGTTCCTTAAGTGAAAATAAATATAAATAAATATTGGGGGACATTTCACACACGGTCACCTGACCCCAAACTAGGCAAATCCTGTACTATGGGTATCAGGGACTGATAAACATACATAGATAAATATATAACACCCAGACACGGAACAAACATTTATGCTCATCACACAAATGTTTGTTAACCGGCGGGGATCGAACTCGCGAACCGTGCGTATGAGGCAGACTCACTACCGACTACGCTAGCAGGCCTGTCAAATGAAAAGTGTTTTATTCAAAAATAGGTAAAAAATTCATTACACTTTTTGATGTCACTTTTTACACGCTTTATATTAGCTTCACTTGTAACTATGTATGTAAACAAATCTTGGAATATTAATTTGACACTTCCCGGTCTTCGAATAGGATGAAAGCATACGCTCTGAGTTCTGATGACAATACAATAATTATGGTGTTTTAGTTTA
Organism: Anarsia innoxiella; assembly: GCA_947563765.1. Classification (NCBI taxonomy): domain Eukaryota; kingdom Metazoa; phylum Arthropoda; class Insecta; order Lepidoptera; family Gelechiidae; genus Anarsia; species Anarsia innoxiella. The sequence goes on along the minus strand of OX387419.1, from coordinate 555,070 downwards.
TTAAACTACCTATTATAGTTACCTACACTAAGGGTCTATTTCAACATCAACAGATAAAAATTTTTTAATCTAAAACTACTGCCAGTTCACTACCTTTATAGCCGAGAGGAAGAAAACGGCAAGAAACCTTCGGCACAGGGCCCTGCGTTATGTGCAATATATCTTATCAGCCCAATGTCCCCACTACAGGACCTCAAGTCAGCTAATTTAAGCCTCAGTTTTGTTCGCAAAGTGTCAATGGTATTTTTTGACACATTTAGTCGCAATCAGTGTAATGCTGTCTATACACCAAAGCCGCCGGCATGCCGCCCGGCTAGGCCGGCGGCTTTACGTCATACGAATGGCAGCTGTCAAAAAAGCCGGCGCGGCGGCTTTGGTGTGTAGGTAGATAGCTTAAGCCATTGTTTAGCACAATACAAAATGTGTCAAAAAATGCCATTGACACTTCTGCCGGCACAAAACTGATAATATTGTAAATGAGCAGATTAAGGCCCTACCCTTATTAACGTCCCCACTACAGACACACGAGCCTACTCTCATACGAGAGTGATTAGGCCGTAATCCATCACGCTGCTAGCCCAATGCTAGCTGGCGGATTTCACATACACCTTCTAATTTCTTCTCTAGTGTATGCAGATTTCCTCTAGTCCTACTCCAAAGGTTGTCTAGAAGAGATCACTTTTAGTGATAAGGCCGCCTTTGCGCACAATGTTTTAGTTTTAAGTTTTATTTGTATTTCTTTGTGTGCAATAAAGTATTTCTAACTATCTATTTCCTCATGATGTTTTCCTTCACCGTCAGCTGGTGGTTTGTTTCACGAGAAATGTCGTTTCAGAATTTAACACATCCTGTGTATACCTGTAGATCTCAACGGACTACACAGGATGTTCCGTGTAATTAAGACATTAAATATTCAAGCAGCCTGTATACGGGTAATTAATTGTGAATACGGGGTCGGTTGCACTGACGTAGCTAACTTTAGGTTTAAATTTAACTGAGGTTTAGGAGTTAAAGCTGTTGTGAAATAGGTTTTTAAATTTAAGCGCCAAAACACACGGTGAAACGCAACTGCAACGCAACGTTTCAAACTAGTAGCGTCGTGTGTGGTTTTCTAAGGAAGTCTATAGCAGAAACTTCGATGCAACTCAAAAATAACTAGCAGTTTCAGTTGCGTTGCATTTGCATTTCACCGTGTGTTTTAGGTCTAACTGTTTATTAAATATTCTGTAGTACAGGGGCCCAAAACTGCTAATTTAAAATATCCTCAGTTGTGTCGGTAGAGTGTCAATAGCATTTTTTGACACATTTGGTATTCTGCTAAACAACGGCTTACACCTTTGAGTATAAGGAGATGCCTCATTTTTTTTTCTTATACAAATGAGTTTATGACAGCGTGCCAAGGTTGGCGCAAGTTTTTCATAGTTATCTTGGTAGATGACCTGTCAAACGATAAGAAATTCCATACAAAAAGGTAGTCATTTTGCGCCAGACCAGGCACGCAGATCCAGACGGTATAGCACCACCTTATGCTTACACTGATTAAAACCAAATGTGTCAAAAAATGCCATTGACACTCTGCCGACACACAATTGCGAATACTACAAATAAGCAGACTTGGGCCTGTACGTAAAAATTAACAACTTTCCGCAAGAAACGTAAGAAAAAATATTTCTAATGATTTTTGACATTTTATTCAAAATGTCAGTTATGTAGCCAAACATTAAGTTTAACTAGCAGTACCCTAAACCGACGGGCATGTATGAGGCAACTGATGAATGTGGATGAAGTGAAAGAGATGTGTTTGTATCGAAGCAAGTGGAGGGGAGTCTCTGTCTACCTCGATGGGGAAGATTTTGGAATTTGCTTATATACTCAGCGCGGGAAAAACTTCGATACCGCGTTTCAGGTTTTGTATGCGAATCTACTTTGGTAACGAGAATGTTTGTATCGTAGCAAGTGGAGCGAAGTCTCTGTCTACCTCGATGGGGAAGATTTTGGAATTTGCTTATATACTCAGCGCAGGAAAAACTTCGATACCGCGTTTCAGGTTTTGTATGCGAATCTACTTTGGTAACGAGAATGTTTGTATCGTAGCAAGTGGAGGGAAGTCTCTGTCTACCTCGATGGGAGAGAGGCGTAACGGATATGTACCTATGTATATGTATAACTAGCAGTTAAAGGCATTGTGCAACCTACCCTGGTATTAATCAAGATTAATCTTACGGTGTTATGATGTCGTCACCTCATTTTGAACCGAAATACATACATACATATCTGTCACGCCTCTTTCCCGGAAGACAGAGACCACTTCCCTCCACTTACTACGATACAAACATTCTCGTTACCAAAGTAGATTCGCATACAAAACCTGAAACGCGGTATCGAAGTTTTTCCCGCGCTGAGTATATAAGCAAATTCCAAAATCTTCCCCATCGAGGTAGACAGAGACTTCCCTCCACTTGCTACGATACAAACACATCTCTTTCACTTCATACACATTCATCATATTTAAGAGCGTGTGTCTTTTTTTTTGTTAGATATAAGTTAAGATAGAACCTGATCCCCAAACTAGGATACCCTGTACAATGGGTGACCGACCAGGTCTCTTGACTGTGTAGTATACGCCACTCTGCTCTATTTTCCGTTATTCATTTGAGAGTAGGCACCTACCTGCTACGACACAACTTCTATTTCCTCTTTTATTTGATCTTTTCATCAACATAATGTGAATCATGTTACATACCAATGTCTAAAAATAATATTTTATTTTAGGTATAACTATAGGTATATGAACGAGAAGCGCTGCTTGTTAAGAACTGTAGAAAATAGAAGAGGGAAATGAAACATCATTGAAGGAAAGGTTGGGGGAAAGACAGACAGAGGAAGACCGCGACGTACCTACTTCACTCAAGTAAAAGAGAAAGTTAACGTCATGTCGTATCAAGAAGTTAAAGCACTGGCAGAGGATAGGCCTAAATGGCGAACACTCCACCGACAAGAGTCTAACTCTGAAATTAAATAATGATAATACCTAATTAGGTATTCTATACCTACGCAACGTTAGCCTAGGTTTCATATAGAGCGCCTTTAAATTAATAACTCTCTCATTTAAGCTTGAATTCGAAACAGGATCACTCTATATACATTATATACTAGAGATGCGAATATGGGTTTTCCCGAATAACGAATACCGAATACTAGTCGGTTTGAAACCCTTTGTTGGTACTTTCACACAAATTTTGATACAACAAATAGGTAAAGTTTATTAAAAAAGTGTCTAGGTTTCTAAATTCAATCTTTAAGTGTCACTTATTAACTTATCTTTATTATAAGTATCATCTCTTAATAACTCTTGTAATACCTAGATATGAAAATGAGGATGTAAGATTGACTACTCCTTGGTTTAAAATAATTGAATATGAGGTTAATATCTTGTTTTATCAAGCAAATTATTACTAAACAAAATAAACGAATAAATGGTCATTTTAACCGAATATTCAACCGAATACGAATATTCGGTTGATGTGCCGAATATGCCGAATACCGAATAGTAAACGAAAATTCGGCGCATCTCTAATATATACCTATCTGTTATTTCAGGTTAAAGCAATATTTATATTTAATTAGAAGGAAATGAATGTTTTTTTACCAATCCACTTTAATTAAGTAGAGCTTTTGCGAACACTGTATATTTTTTGCTGTTTTTAGCATGAAATTGGGATGTATTGTTGGAATTAGACTAGGATCTGTCCGCGACTTCATGATGACAAAAAAAAATTTTTTTAGTCCTTCACATAGATTATTTTAAAATATTTGACACGTATTTTTATTTTTTCTCTTAAACTAAAAATGACAAAGATACACTGGGTTAAAGTTGCTCGTGACGTCACGCCTTAGTAAGATTTTTACGTAGGAGTGACGTCAATACCCCCCACTCCGTAACTTCGATGCTCTGTACTGTATCTTTGTATTTATTTATGTATTTGATCAGGTAAAAAACGTGTTTCAAATATTTTTTAATAGCCTAAAAGACGGACTAATTATTTTTTGAATTTTCGAATGTATTCATCGTCACCATTTTTGGTGTGTGAATTTACTTTAATTGAACAGAATCTTTGCTGTTTGAATTAAGAATTGTTGAATAGACATTATGAATAGAAAACTAGTGGCTACCTCCGGGTTCGTACGCATTTATCGTCATATCTTTGAAAAGTGACACAATAGGTAAGTAGGTATCATAAAATAATATAACTTATGTGTCATTGTAAAGTTTCACTAAAATTTCTTCAGTGGTTTTTGCGTGAAAGATTAAAAACATCCTCGTATACATCGGCACAAACATTGACATTTATAAGGATTTTCAGCTTTTATAGTATAACGTATACCTAAGTCCTAACTAACACTAATAACTAGAGATGCGCCGAATATTCGTTTAGTATTCGGTATTCGGCATATTCGGCACCTCAACCGAATATTCGTATTCGGCCGAATGTTCGGTTAAAATGACCATTTATTCGGTTATTTTATTTAGTAATAATTTGCTTGATAAAACAAGATATTAACCTCATATTAAAGTATTTTAAAGCAAGGAGCAGTCAATCTTATATCCTCATTGTCACATCTAGTTATAACATGAGTTATTAGGAGATGATATAATAAAGATAAGCTATTATGTGACATTTTAAAATTTAATTTAAGAAAACTAGACATTCTGCTGTATTACAGTCAATAGCGCTCTTCTTCATAAATTGTTGTATCAAAATTGCTGTGACAATACAACCAAATAGTTTGGCCGAACTATTAGGTTCGGTAGAGTTTTAAACCGAATAGTATTCGGTATTCGTTATTCGGCAAAACCCATATTCGGCGCATCACTACTAATAACATTATACCTATATAGGTAAAGTAGGTACAAGATTATTATGTATGTCGGAGAACATCTAAGATTACGTTCATGAAGGCTATTTTGGAACCATTTACAAACTCTTTACTGCTAAAATGCAAGAACTGGCTTGTTTCTGACTGGTTGTCAGTTTGGCACTGGCATATTTGACATGCTGTCATGTATGATGGATTCTGTTTGATAATTGATTTGATATCGGTCATGAGGAGACATCGGAAGACATCACGTACATCTTGTTATTTTATAACGTGATTTGGAAACTACGCAATAAAGCTAGTTTGTTCAGTACACGCCCACTGTCTTATTTTAACTAAAAGCTTAAACTCGTCGACATGTACATTATTGTACATACACATACATACATATTCGTCACGCCTCTCTCCCATCGAGGTAGACAGAGACTTCCCTCCACTTGCTACGATACAAACACAACTCTTTCTCTTCATACACATTCATCAGTCGCCTTATACATTACAAATCATGCATGCTCATGCTGTATATGTATTTTAGTATAATAAGTAGAGGCTCTGACAGAATCATCAGCGCTGTGGCTTGCCCAAGGCTTGTTGCAGCATTACGCTGAGTAAGAACCTCTTCGCTGTCACGGTACACGATATGAAGAAATCACACATCACAATTTTGTAACTATGTTCACCTTATTTTATCATTAAGTGTGCTTGTAATCAATTGAATTTACTGTTAACTGTTATTTATATACTGTCCAGTGAATAAATGATTTATCTATCTATCTAAGTACAAATCATGTTTTTTAGTCATCTAGTTTACTGGGCGCCACTAGATGGTCACAGACGCCGAGGCAGACCTAGAAAAAGATGGAGAGACGATCTGGATGCATTGTCACGGGAATGGCGGGACGCCACCGGAGACCGTGTTAAATGTAAAGTCGCGGGGAGGCCTTTGCCCAGCAGTGGGATCTTAATGGCTAGATAAAAAAAAAGGTTAAACTTAGAAGAGACCTAAAACTACTATCATACCCCCAAAAAAGCTTAAAAACTTAAAAAATCTTTGCTACTTCACAGAGTATAAACTTTAACTAAATGATAATTCTCTTTAAACAAAACATAACAGCTTAATCTTAATTCTACATTACAAAACCCACCTTAATCCCCACATTTTAAAACCCATTTTCCTTTACAAACGAAACAAGGCAAAGAAAACTTTCTTCTAATGACAAGAAGGTTGCAACTCAAAAGATTTTGTCAAAGGAATTTAAACTGTAAAAATATGGAGTAAGGTAGTGTTTTGGTTAGAAATAGTTGAAGCATTGTGTCGGAAAACGTTTTAGTAAAGAGATAGTTAGTTCACCTGTTGGGAATAGTGATGGGACGTGCCTATCGATGTTTAGTTAGTAGTTACATATCTGTCACTTCCCCATCGAGGTAGACAGAGACTTCCCTCCACTTGCTACGATACAAACATTCTCGTTACCAAAGTAGATTCGCATACAAAACCTGAAACGCGGTATCGAAGTTTTTCCCGCGCTGAGTATATAAGCAAATTCCAAAATCTTCCCCATCGAGGTAGACAAAGACTTCCCTCCACTTGCTACGATACAAACACATCTCTTTCACTTCATACACATTCATCAGTATCCTCATACAAGCACGTCGGTTTAGTTAGATTAAGGTTGATAAATAGTAGATATATCTAGATGGCCATCTTGGTAAATTACATTATTTTTTAAATTTTGATCTTACTATGTCGTAATGAAATATCCTACTAAGTAATATTTTAAATGTCAATGTTAGTACCGATGGATGTGGGAATGTTTGTTATTCTTTCACGCAAAAACCACTAAACAGATTTTAATGGAACTTTAAAATATTATAGTTTGCACATCAGACTAACACTGGCTAAGTATGTTAGTTTAAAATATTGTGTAACTAGCTTTTACCCGCGACTTCGTCCGCATAAGTTTTTTTGTTTTCTCCCGGCTGTAAGTCCCCCGCAACAATGTCCCTCTATCGTGTTCCGGTCCTCAACTTCACATCAAAATTTGTTCAAAAGCAACCTAAGCACATAATGGATAGCTCCGAATGTTTCCTTAGTAAATATAAAAAGTAAATAATGTAAATCTGTTTAAAATACTACTAACTATACCTACCTGCCAACCCCCGATGTATACAAATCAGATCAATAGTTTTGGCGTAATGTGATTCTAGACAGAGTTTTAATCTTGTAGATAGGTAGCTATGTATACGTTCCTGTGGGAATGAGATATTTTCCCGAAGTAAAAAGTAGTCTGAATTTTGGTACCTTCCTACCCTATAAGTTAAGTAGTGTGATGGAATGTCGCTAAGTTTCGAAACAAGTAAAACTGTTAAATAAAGACAGTTGCATCAAAATTTTATCATAAATTCAATAAATTATTATTTGGCGCCTACCTTCTCTCTAAGTTAGAAAAGTGATTAAATACTAACTTGAAGTCTTAGTAACACTCAGTTTTAAAAAAAAACATCAAAATCATTTCAGTACCTATGGCGTCATGCTCTTCTTAACATGATCACGCTAGATTTCCGCGGGGATGAGGTATTTTTCCGCCGTAAAAAGTAGCCTGTGTCCGTGCCTTGAATTCTATCTTTAAATTAACCAAGTCTTATAAAAATCCGTTCAGACGTTAAGGCGTGAATGAGGTAAACTTTTAAAACAAACGATTAAAAATCACGAACTTAATTCAGTTTTCTGCCTACTTCCTACCCCCTAAGTACGATGACGTGATCATTTTGATCTTATATCCGTTTTTAGGTAACCATCTATTACCTTACTAAATTTCATCAAAATCCGTTCAGCCGTGAAAGAGCAAAAGTCCCAACAAAAACGACTAAAAATCACTAACTCAATTTAGTTATCTACCTACTGCCTACCCCCTAAGAACGACGGCGTGATTTTTTATAGCCTATGACCATTTCTAGGTTATCATCTATCACCATACCAAATTTCATCAAAATCCGTTCAGCCGTTTAGGCGTGAAAGAGTAACAGACAGACAGACAGAGTTACTTTCGCATTTATAATATTAGTATGGAAGTATGGATTAGTATGGATTTAAAAAAAATGATGATAAACGCGTGCGAAGTCACACACTATAGTTTTTTACAGAGATGCCCCCACAAAAGAAGTAAGTGTAGTATCCATAGTAACCAATAGGCATGATAACTAAAAAAAATTTTTTTAGTTCATCACATAGATTATTTTAAAATATTCAACACGTATTTTTTCTTTTTTCTCTTAAACTAAAAATGACAAAGATACACTGGGTTAAAGTTGCTCGTGACGTCATGCCTAAGTATGATTTTTACCTAGGAGTGACTCCGTAACTTTGATGCCCTGTATCTTTGTATTTATTTATGTATTTGATCAGGTAAAAAACGTGTTTCAAATATTTTTTAATAGCCTAAAAGACAGGCTAATTATTTTTTTAATTTTCGAATGTATTTATCATCCCAATTGTAAGACTATCGATATCGATAAATTGTAACATAGTCCCCACTCTATTTAGTAAACGGTAGCTTAAACATTTCAGTACAATGAGTTGTTTATTTCTCATCGCTGTACAGTCAGCCACGTTTGTCTCCGGGTCACTTTTGGGACGACTGTACTTATATTTATGTCTAGCTAGAGCCTGCCCGCGATTTCGTACGCATTTACCGTCTTGTCTTGTAAAACTTACGCAATAATCTTAAAGTAAAATAGCCTATGTGTTATTCTGTGTGTGTAAAAACAGGGAATAGAAGTTGTGTCGTATACCTGATACGCTCAAACGGACAGAGAATAGAGAAGAGTGGCGTACACTACACCGACAAGAGTGAAGCTCTAAAATTTAATGATGAAGCTACAATATAGTAAAGATCAATTCTGGGACTTAAGTACTAAAGCAAGGCCAAATCAAGAGTACCCTAACTAAACCGACGTGCATGTATGAGGAGACTGATGAATGTGTATGAAGTGAAAGAGATGTGTTTGTATCGTAGCAAGTGGAGGAAAGTCTCTGTCTACCTCGATGGGGAAGATATTGGAATTTGCTTATATACTCAGCGCGGAAAAACTTCGATACCGCGTTTCAGGTTTTGTATGCGAATCTACTTTGGTAACGAGAATGTTTGTATCGTAGCAAGTGGAGGGAAGTCTCTGTCTACCTCGATGGGGAAGATTTTGGAATTTGCTTATATACTCAGCGCGGGAAAAACTTCGATACCGCGTTTCAGGTTTTGTATGCGAATCTACTTTGGTAACGAGAATGTTTGTATCGTAGCAAGTGGAGGGAAGTCTCTGTCTACCTCGATGGGAGAAAGGCGTGTTACTAGTAGATATGTATGTTTAGGGACCGATGTAGGTAAGAGAAACTCCAAGTGTGGTAGAGAGTAGAATAATAATTTATTAAAAACTAGCCTATTTATATGTACAATATTGAGATCGCAACTAGCGGCATACAAGTGGAATAAAAGATTTTCCGTCTCCTTCACTCATCGCGACGTCCGTCTCTTTCACTCGTCGCGATGTTGCACGCTCCCCGCTTCAGCCCCGCGAACGCTGCGCTTTCGTATATAATCGGGTGGCGCCGCCTGCGCCGCCAGTAACTCGCCGGCCGTCGACGCGTGATGATGTATGCTCCTACAGTACACCCCCTCAGCGAAGCGTACTGGCAGTCTTACGATGCGGCCGGTGCGTGTCTTGGGAGCCTCTTGTTTGTGTTCATGGTCTGTAGGCGGTGAATTCGAGCTCGGCTTCGTAGTATTTTCTGCCGCGGGCGGCGTCTTGCTGGTAGTTTCGCTTGCATTTTCTTCGTCATAGAGTGTGTAGGCGGGTTTCAGACGATCGATGGATATTGTTGACTGTCGATCGGGAAGCTGAAGTGTGAATTGCTTGTCGGTTCGTTTCAACACAGGATATGGGCCTTCGTAGGGTGGTGTCAACGCCTTCTTCATTAGATCTCTTCTGACGAATACACTCTTGCAGGTTTTTAGGTGAGGATGGACGAATACGCTTCTACTGTTGCTGTGTGGTTCGGATGGTACTGGTCGCAAGTCGTTGATGGTTTTCCGTAGATCTTCTATTAAAGGATATCCCATTGAAACATGTTGAGAAGGCGATGGTGTGACGAATTCGCCCGGTAGTCGAATGCTGCGGCCGTAGGTTAATTGCGCCGCACTCACTCCAGTATCGCTGCGGCCCGCCGCGCGCAGCCCGAGTAGGATGGTAGGTAGCTCGGTGATCCAGTTAGTGTTCGATGTTAGTCGAGCAACGAGGGCTGCTTTCATAGATCGGTGCCAGCGTTCTATTATTCCGTTAGCTTGCGGGTGGTACGGCGTTGTTCGTGTCTTCTCGATTCCCATGGTACTAGTTAGAGCGGCGAACAGCTGACCTTCAAACTGCCTGCCTTGGTCGGTAGTTATTCTTGCTGGGCAGCCAAATCGCGATATCCAACCTTCATATACAGTTTTAGCGGTCTGTTCTGCTGTGATTTCTCGTACGGGGTATGCTTCTGGCCACCGCGTCGCTCGATCTATCATAGTTATTATATATCGGTGCCCGTCGGCCGTGGTTGGTAGCGGCCCGACTATATCGATGTGTAGGTGGTCGAAGCGTTCCGATGACTGGTAGGTAGATAGTTGGCTCGATGTGTGTTTGTTCACTTTTGCTCGCTGACATGGAATACAAGCTTTAGCCCACTTGCCGGCGTCGATGTTCATAGATGGCCAGAAGAATCGTTGTTGTAGCATTTTTCGTGTAGTTCGTATTCCGGGGTGGCTCAAGTTGTGTACTGAGTTGAATGCTTCTTCACGGAACTCCGATGGTAGGTACGGGCGTACATTGCTAGTGGATACTTCACAGTAGATGGGCTTCTTAGCGGCAGGTATTTGAATTTTCTTCATTTTGATGTTACTTTGTTGCGAAAGTGTTTTGATGGTGCTATCTCTTTCTTGCGCTTCTGCCAGGTCGTCGTAGTTGATTGATGACGGTGAAGTTATGGTTTCGATTCGAGATAGTGCGTCGGCGACGGTGTTTTCTTGCCCAATCACATGTCGTATGTCTGTAGTAAACTCGCTGATGTAAAGGAGTTGGCGTGTGCGCCGAGGTGTCTCGCTGTCGGTACTTCTCTTGGTGAAAGCAAACGTCAGTGGTTTGTGATCGGTGAATATGGTGAGGCTGCGTCCTTCGAACATCTTCCTAAAGTGTTTAATAGCCAGATAGATGGCTAGCAACTCGCGGTCATATGTTGAATAGCGTTGCTGCGCTTCTGTGAACTTCTTCGAAAAATATCCGAGCGGCTGCCATACGTTGTTTACTTGCTGTTGTAGTACTGCCCCGGCACATGTGTTGGAAGCGTCGCACATGAGAGCGAGTGAGAGGGAATGATGCGGGTGCGCAAGAAGTGCCGCATTGGCGATGCTTTCCTTGCATCTGCGAAATGCTTCGTTTGATTCTTCATTCCATTGTATTTCCGTCTTGTCGCGTTTTTTCGAATGATGGAGATGCACGTGTAGAGGAGCTTGTACCGCCGCTGCGTTAGGTATGTTCGCTCGGTAAAAGTTCAGCATACCGAGGAAACGTCGCAGTTCTTCTACAGTTTTAGGCTTCGGATACTCGACGATTGATTTAACCTTTTCTTGTGGTGGTTTGGTCCCTTGCGCATTCACTGTGTAGCCCAGGAAGGTTACTTCACTTTTGCCGAATACGCATTTAGCTGGGTTGATCGTAATTCCATACTGATCTAAACGTGAGAGTACGGCGCGTAGGTGACTTCGGTGTTCTTCGTGAGTGTTGGAGGCGATAAGTAGATCATCGATGAATGGGAAAACGAAATCTAGTCCTCGTAGAACTTCGTGTATGAATCTCTGGAAGGTCTGGCCAGCATTTCGTAGCCCGGGACACATCCGCGGAAATTCGAATAGTCCGAACGGAGTGATAATCGCTGTTTTCTCGATATCTTCTTGTACGACTGGTATTTGCTGATAGGCTCTGTTCAGATCCAACGTTGAAAACACTTTCTTTTCAGCCAGCTGGTAAGTGAAGTCCTTTATTCTTGGTATTGGGTATCGATCCGGTTTAGTGACAGAGTTGAGTCTTCTATAGTCGCCGCACACTCGTAAATCGCCGTTCTTCTTAGGTACTATGTGCAGTGGGTTAGACCAAGGGCTTTTGCTTGGTCTGCATAGTCCCTGGCTAACCATCAGCTCGAACTCTTTTCTTACTCTGTCGTAGCGGTGCGGGGGAATGGGTCTAGCGCGGCAGTGCAGTGGCGGTCCTGTTGTTTCTATGAAATGTTCCACAATGTGTTTGGGGTTTAATTTCATTGAAGTCAGGCGAGTAGTCCCAGGGAATTCCGCTAGTACGTCGTGGTAGGATTGTTGGAGGTCGATGCTTCTTACAGTTGGCGGTGTGGCTGCGGTGCATAAAGGGGCGTTGACTGCAAGGTTGGTGGTTCCATCGATGAGGCGTTTCCGTTTCAGGTCGACGATTAGATTATGATGCGCGAGGAAATCTGCTCCGATTATTGGTTTGCTTACAGATGCGACGACGAACTTCCAAGTATATGGTCTTCGAAGCTTGAAATCTAACTCCATTGTTCGTTCTCCGTAAGTAGGTATGGGAGTGTTGTTGGCTGCATATAATGTATACGTCAGCGGGCGTGATCTTGCGTGAGCTTTGCTTCTAGGGAGGACGGATATGTTGGCGCCTGTGTCGACTAAGAAGGTAAGTTTGGATTTTCTGTCGGTTACAAATAGGCGGTGTAGTTTCTCGGGAACGCCAGATTCCGCCTCTGCCAGCGTCCTCGTTAGTTTTCCTGGTTTTCCTTTTTGTAGGTGCAGGGCGACTCGCAGCGTTTGGCGTACTTCTTAAACCTTCGATGATAGTAGCAATGCGACGAACTTGACGGAGAAGGCGATCGTGTTGCGCGCGAGTGTGAGCGAGACGCACGATACGGTGAGTTGAATCGACGGTAGCGCCCTCTGGATCTTGAGAAATGTTGACTACGTTTGAGCTCCGCTACTTCAAGCGATAACTTGCGAATTTCTTCTATGAGGTCTTCATTTTGCCGTGACGACGACGTGCTTGCAATTGCCGACACTTGCGCTGGGTTATGTTCCATCATTTTGTCCGCTAGAAATGCTATTTCAGCCAACTGTGATTTGTTCGAGAAACTGTCGCTGACGATAAGCACGGAGCGTACGTGTGAGGGCAGGTGATTCATCCACATCATGCGTAGCGTGTCGTCGGATATCTTGCTGCGTGCTAGTTCCTTCATTTTACGTAGGAGTTGGGTTGGTTTTTGGTCTCCTAATTCCATTTCAGAGAGAAGCTGTTGTAGCTGGCGTCCTTCGGATTCCTCGTAAACCGAGATGAGGCGATCTTTCAGGGCTTCGTATGGCTGGTCTTGCGGTAGTGCGTAGAGGAGATCGGCGACTTGTTCGATATCGTATTTTTCTAGCTGCGCGACGACCAGGTAAGCGAGGTCCTCTTGGCTCTTCTTCAAGTTGCGTGTCACCGCTTCAAAGCTTATAAACCACAGTCGAACGCGGTCGCGCCAGAATTTAGGTATGCGCATTTGAAGGGAGATAGCGTCGACGTCCTTGTTTTCCTCTTCATTTTTAGGAATTTCGCTATTTGGAGTTGCCATAGTCAATAGTTTGCTTGTTGCTTTGTAGGTAGGTGCGGTAGTTCTGTTGCGGAGGTCACCACTTTAGGGACCGATGTAGGTAAGAGAAACTCCAAGTGTGGTAGAGAGTAGAATAATAATTTATTAAAAACTAGCCTATTTATATGTACAATATTGAGATCGCAACTAGCGGCATACAAGTGGAATAAAAGATTTTCCGTCTCCTTCACTCATCGCGACGTCCGTCTCTTTCACTCGTCGCGATGTTGCACGCTCCCCGCTTCAGCCCCGCGAACGCTGCGCTTTCGTATATAATCGGGTGGCGCCGCCTGCGCCGCCAGTAACTCGCCGGCCGTCGACGCGTGATGATGTATGCTCCTACAGTATGTATGTATGTATATACGTACCCTTGTTCGCAGCCTGCATAACCACTGGAACGGCTGATGTTGACACCTGAAAAAATAAGATTTAATATATTAAAAATTATAAAAAAATTAAAACCATTTTATGAGTCTTATGGTATCTACACACCAAAGCCGCCGGCTTTTTTGATAGCTGCCATTCGTATGACGTAAAGCCGTCGGCTTAACCCGGCGGCATGCCGGCGGCTTTGGTGTGTAGATACCATTACAACCTACTAATATTATAAATGTCAATGTTTAGGCTGATGTGGATGTGAGAATGTTTATTACTCTTTCACGCAGAAACTACTGAACAGATTTTGATGAAACTTTATAATATTGCAGCCCACACATCAGCGCGCTTTCGTTTTCGTTTACATGTTCAGCTTGCGTTTTATCTTTCAGAGAAGAATCTAGCGAGAAATTCTTTTGGGTTGCTCTTTCATGTAAGTAGATAACAAAAAAAAGGTTTTTATTCCGAAACAATAAGTAGAAAATACAAAATCACTGGTATTTATCTTTAACTGCCTTTAGATATTTTTATAACTGTAGAAAAATGTAATGTTTTCTCAGACTAGTGTTGTGCTAACCTAGTATTTAAGTAACAGTGACAAATATATCTTACAACTAAGTATATTTTTGTGAAGGAGCTTGCAAGAGGTCTCTGTCTACCTTGATTGGAGAGAGAGGCGTGACAGATATTATTTATGTACAGTGCTACAAGGATCTTTTGTCACGTGGCGAAAATCGAAACTAACGATATCATCTTGTAAATTGTCATTATTTTGAGTTATTTATTCATCACTCACGCCCTCCTTTTAACGTCACTTAAATGCCAATAGATCCTTGTAGCACTTTATTTTCAAAATTGTAATACCAAATTTGAAAAGAGCAACCCTACAGAGTTTCTTGCTAGGTTCTTCTCTGGGGAAAACCGCACTCTTGCGAATCTAGCATTAACTTTAAAAATGACCCGTCTTATGTGATGTCAAACTCGTCCTACAAGATTAAATAAATTTTCATTTCATTTCAAATTTTCATTTCATTTCATTTCATACATTTAGCTTTCAAAACTCAGCATGGTACCTTTTTTATGTGTTTTGTTTTGTTTATGGTTTTGAACTGAGAATAAATTACTAGTTTAATTTACATTTACTTAAAAAAAAAACATAATAAAAAAGAAACAAAAATAAATAAAGGTATGTATGTACCTATCTTGTGACGTGGCGAGTAAATGCCGCCACTAAATAAGCATTCCCCTGGTGTCAGGCAGCAGTGGCATCAGTACTGGCTGGAGGCTGAAGGGACATATTCTCTGTATGGCTCCAGACCAGATATCCACGGGCGAGTAACATCGGCTGTGGTACTGCGGTGTGGAAGGCAAAGTGGGAAACCACCACACTATATTCCCTTTTAAGGAGCATGAAGATGGAAAATAAAATAGGGAGGGATGGAAGAGGCTCCACCGACAAGAGCTTAGCTCTTAAATAAGAAGAAGAAGATGTACCTACCGTGCGTGCGCGTGTTTATGTATGTATGTACCTATTTATATGTGTAGAATGAAGTCAATTCATTGCCATCGTCAGGATGGTGAAAGCTGGCCTATCAGGCCGAAGGCCTTTATAAGTGTTTTTATTTTTATTTATTTTTTCCACTGAACACCATTATGGGGGGTGCCGTGTCCAAGCGAAAAAACCCCCTTTTCTTTTATATAATTACCTGGTCCATTAGACTATTTTGGTTCCGACAGCGACTTAGTTTTTGCCTTTATCACTTATATAAAAAAAACTAATATCCTATCAGTTACTTTTTCACAGTGGAATCTAACTCCTTAACGTTTCCCATCCCTATTGCCCCCAAGTTTACCTAGTAAAAGAGAGTTTGAATAAAACATCAAGAAAACATACTTACACAACAATAAATAAGTTGTTAAGACAATAGAAAAGATTTTTTTTTAATTTATTTAATACTAGCTGTCCCGGCGAACTTTGTCCCGCCTTAGAATGAACTTTATTGTGTTGGAATAAAGTTCAAATTGACTCTACATTTTAGTAAGAAAACATTTGTATGGGAAAAAGAAAAGGTCTGTTTTAGGGCTTTCCCGGCAATTATTCGAATTTTTCTCACCGTAAAAACCATCCTTGGACTTCAATGAACATTTAAAAAAAAGAATTAGCGAAATCGGTCCAGCCGTTCAGGCGTGATGCCGTGACAACGGAAAACGGGTTTCATTTTTATACAGGGTGTAACAGAAAGGGTATATAAAGCCGAAACACAGCGATAGTCCTCATAAAACTGAACAACTTTCCCCAAGGAACATGGGTTGTAACTCGAAAAAATTTTTTGGATCGCCCATACTTACTCGATCAGCTGATCGGGCATTTTGTATGGGGAGGCGAAATTTTTTTTTCGAGTTACGACCCATGTTCCTTGGGGAAAGTTGTTCAGTTTTATGAGGACTATCGCTGTGTTTCGGCTTTATATAGGTACCCTTTCTGTTACACCCTGTATATATAGATCGTATAAGACTTCGTATAAGAGGTTATTCTCAAACCCACTCGCGATTTATTTACCATCATATCTAGATTTAGGTACACAATATCTTAACGACTATTAGGTGTTATTTTTATTATAGGTATTAGGTGTTTTGGTATGTATATCTATGTTATGTATGTATTCTGTATTATTTGCACAACCCGCAACCATTATTACCTATTTCTCGTTATTTCTTACCCTAAGGTTGCCTGGAAGATATTGCTACCTAGCAATAAGGCCGCCTGTTGCTTCTTATATTCTTGTTTGTGTCTGTACCTTATATCTTCTTCTTCTTTATCAGCCCATATATGTCCCCACCGAGGGGCACGAGCCTACTCTCATACAGAGAGTGATTAGGCCTTAGTACCTTATATCTTTTTGTGCAATAAAGAATATTTGTATTGTATTGTATTGTATTGTATTGTATTGTATTGTATTGTATTGTATTGTATTGAGTATTTAAATATATTGAGTAAGTTCTTCAAGATAATGACGATAAATGTGTACGATGTCGCGGGCAGGCTTTAGTTTATAATGAAGATTATTCTTGTGTATTAACTAAATATCTAGGTCTTAAATTAATTTCCCCCCCCCTGGGTTCTCGCCTTGTAGTGGCGGGGGGGCTCAGTACCGGCGGACTGGTCATCTGCTGGGAAGCAAAGAGGAACCCGAGGAGGACCGCTCCCCGATGCCTTCCGGTCGGGCTTGGGTTGAGCGGTACTTTGTAGGTGGCGAACCTATTGGGTGGCGCTACTGAGGCGGACAGCCTGTGTTGTATGGGCGGCACAGGCTGTTGAGACGGTGCGTAGGCTGCGGGCCTTATGGGGGGTTCCGCAGCTGAGGCGGGTGGCTGGGCTGTATGGGCAGTCCAGCTGCTGAGAGGTGGAGGCCGCGGTGGGAGAGGACTGCCGGTATCACGGTGCGCCGCTTTCCCTACCTCCCGCGGCCTAAACGGGGTCGCCACCGTTTTTTTTGATGGCGGACGCGGTGGGGTCGCAGGGGAAGAGAAGTGTCGGTATTCCGGAGGCCGCTCTCCCTATCCTCTGCGACCGTGTGGCATGTAGCGGGGCCACAAATCTGGCTCGCTGCGGGGAGACCGTGAGTGGTGGAATCGGAGAGTCCGTCACTCACCACTGGTTGGTCTTCGAGGAGGTGCGGCTGACGTGTTTGGTGTTTCGACACGTTAGCCGCGAAGAGAGGGTGGGCATTTGCCCGAGAGGGGTCTGCTTTGGCGGACACCGCCGACGGGGTTCGCGGATGTGTGCGGAAGCGTTCCCGTGTCCCCGTCACTTGGCGGCGAGAAGAAACACCGTGGGGTTTTAGCCGGTAGGAGTCCGGCATAACCCTTCGTCTTTCTCCGCGACGAAGGGTATCCACGATGGATTTCCCCACGTAAAAAAAAAAAAAAGGTCTTAAATTAATTTAGGTACTCTAGTTGCTATTTTGAATACTAATTTCATTGAAATAATACAATATTTTAGAGATGCGCCGAATATTCGTTTACTATTCGGTATTCGGCATATTCGGCACCTTAACCGAATATTCGTATTCGGCCGAATATTCGGTTAAAATGACCATTTATTCGTTTATTTTGTTTAGTAATAATTTGCTTGATAAAACAAGATATTCACCTCATATTAAATTATTTTGAACCAAGGAGCAGTCAATCTTATATCCTTATTTTCACATCTAGGTAATTACAAGAGTTATTAAGAGATGATAAAATAAAGATAAGTTAATAAGTGACTCTTAAAGATCGAATTTAGAAACCTAGACATTCTTCTCTATCTAGTGACAGTCAAAGGCGTTTTTCTTTATAAACTTTACCTATTTGTTGTATCAAAATTAGTGTGAAAGTACAACCGAATAGTTCGGCCGAACCATTCGGTTTGGTAGGGTTTCAAACCGAATAGTATTCGGTATTCGTTATTCGGCAAAACCCATATTCGGCGCATTTCTGCAATATTTATATTTCATTAAGTAACGAAATAATGATACCTACAATTAACTCCGAATCTAGACTAGAATAATAATTGTTTTAGGCTACCTAATGGTCTATCTACACAGATCCAGGACGTGTCCGGACCGTGGCCTGTCAGGAGGCAAAACAATTCGTCGTCATGACAACGTGTGTGAACGGATCCATAGAAAATGTTAAAATGATATTTTTTCCCTGACACGTCCCGGACACGGCCCGGATGTGTGCAGATAGACCAGAAAACTGTGGCTGTTTTTTCAAAATTATAAGGCGATTATACTTTTACAATGGTGACTATTTTTTGGCATCGGCGTATGCAAGGTGACTTTAAATTAGTGAACGATAGTCAAGTCAAAGTCAAAGTCAAAAATATATTTATTTCATAGGCACAAAAAATGCTCTTGAAACCGTTACATTATTATATAGGTAATTTTTTTAAAGCTAGCGCTAGATTCGCAAGGTGCAGTTTCCCCCAGAGAAGAACCTAGCAAGAAACTCTGTGAGGTTGCTCTTTTCAAATAAAGTTTTACAATTCTTATAAACAGTTACACAGGTATAAAGGTACATATTTTCTATATTATAATTATTGTCCCTAAAAATTAATTTTGATCCTGCAGCATTCAAAGAAACCACAAGGTGTAAATAGCTAAAAAGTAAAGATAGGTTGAGACAGCATAACATGACCAGCCGCCACAGCAGCACCTTCACACAGGCCTCAACGCATGTGCCAGCCATCAACCCCTTCCACATATTTTAGGGAAGTAGGAGACCCGACACACAGCGCCACCGCTGCAGCGGCACAAGCGAGCATGACATGTTACACTATTGAACCCGATGACTAGCTTAATTAAACGCTGCAGTATCAAAAATATTAACAACATTTAACAAATCAACAACATTTAACAATAATAACAAAACAATACAAACAACACTTAAACAATACACAAACAAAATATTTAAACAACAGTAAAACCTAGCAACATCGACCATCAAGCAAATTCTAGCATTTATTAGCTGTTCCTGTTGAGCTGGTCAGCACGCCCCACACTCCATGCAAGGTGGTCGTTTAAATATTCGTCTAATCTGTAATAAGCCTTTTTGCAAAGACAGTTCTTAATGTAAGACTTAAATTTATTTTCGGAGTATGCTAGAATTTCTTGGGGAATTTTATTATAGTATTGCACGCAGAGCCCCATAAATGATTTATTAATTTTTGCAAGTCTAGAACAATTTGACACTAATTTGTTCCTATTCCTAGTATTAAAGTTATGCAGCTGACTATTTGTTTGAAATAGATGTAGATTCTGTCTGACATACATAATGTTTGCGTAAATATATTGACATGGCACCGTCATTATATTAATTGTTTTGAACAGTTCTCTTAGTGATTCACGACAGTGGAGTCCGTAGATTGATCTTATAGCTCTTTTTTGTAAAACAAATACTGAACCAATATCGGCGGCACGACCCCACAGCAGCAGGCCGTAGGACATAAGACTGTGGAAATAGCTGAAGTAAACAAGTCTTGCGGTAGGTATGTCCGTCAGTTCTTTTATTTTTTTGACGGCGTACGCTGCAGAGCTCAGCCTCCCTGATAGCGATCCAATATGGGGACCCCATTGTAACTTCTGGTCGATTGTAATCCCTAAGAAAACTGTCTGTTCCACAAAGTCTAGTTTTTCATTATTTAACATAACATGACCATTATTACGCGAAACTACGCCCGGTAAGCTAAATTTAATGCATTTGGTTTTTGTCGCATTTAACACAAGGTTGTTGATTGTAAACCAATCATGAACCTGCTGAAGAACATTATTTACATAGTCGTAGTTAAGGGCACGCCTGTCGACTTTAAAAATTAAAGATGTATCATCCGCAAACAATACTATTTTCGTTAGGTTTTCAACCATGTGGGGCAAATCATTAATATAAGCTAGAAATAAAAAAGGTCCTAATATGGAACCTTGTGGAACACCTATTTTAACCAAAGATCCTTGTGACTTCATACCATTTACTTGAACAGATTGGAATCTGTTACTAAGATACGATTCCAACAGACAAAGACCTTTATTTCGAATACCGTAATGATGTAGCTTTAGTAATAGAGTTTCATGATCTACACAATCAAATGCCTTCGACAAATCACAAAAGACCCCCACAGCATCCTGACGCTCCTCAAATGCCTCAAAGATATGTTTTATTAAGGCAACACCAGCGTCAGTTGTAGAGCGGCCCCTGGTGAAGCCAAATTGCTGGCTATGTAAGATGTTATTAAAATTAAAATACGGAAGCATTTGATTGAGCATAATCTTCTCAAAAACCTTGCTGAGTACCGGCAATATTGACACAGGTCTGTAGTTACCAGGATCTTGTTGGTCGCCTGACTTGTGCAACGGTACGACTTTACTTAGTTTCATTAAATCAGGAAACTCACCATTATCTACTGCTAAATTAAACGCATGTGCTAAATATGGTGCCATTACATCTACTATTGAACTGCATACTTTTACAGACATACCCCACAAATCTTCAGTGTTTTTTACGTTTAATTGTTTGAAGTTTTTAATAATTTCTAGTGGGGTAACGTGTCTAAACTCAAATTCAGTGATACAGACGGGGATATACTTTTTTACTAGATCTATGGATAATGCCGGGGAAGACTGAAGATTTTCCGTAGTTTTCAATGGTATATTAATGAAAAAAGCATTGAATTCTTTTGCAACATCGGTGCTGTTTGACAATATTTTGTTGTTACAATTTAAAGTTATATCATCACTGCGTAATTTAGTTCGGCCGGTCTCAGAATTGATAACACTCCATACAGTTTTTGTTTTATTTTGAGTGTTTTTTATTTTATTACTTATATACAAGGCTTTAGCTTTGATGCATACTAATTTGAAGATCGCACTGTATCTTTTAACATATTCTATAAATCTGTCATCGTTTGATCTTAGCGCCCTATCAGCATATAATTG
Organism: Anarsia innoxiella; assembly: GCA_947563765.1. NCBI lineage: Eukaryota > Metazoa > Arthropoda > Insecta > Lepidoptera > Gelechiidae > Anarsia > Anarsia innoxiella. The sequence continues at coordinate 533,659 of OX387419.1, read as the reverse complement.
AAATAATTCATCCCTACTTTTCCTAATACCTGGTGTCGCCCAATCACTGAATTTAAATTTTGGATTAATTACTTTAGTGACTAATTTAAAAATATTATTATATTGTTGTTCCACGACGTTGAAGAATGTTTTATAAAAAATATGAGTGTTATTTAAACTGCTATGCTGTAGTTGACGCGGTAGTTGATCATTCAACGCTTCAACATATTTCTGAATCCGACCAGAAGTCACACAGCGCTTTGTGACTGTGATGCTCTGTACTTGGTGAGCGTGAGGGAAGTACGCGACTTGACCCCAATGATCAGATGAAAATGACTTGTCGATCATCTTATTATTATATTCACAGTTGCAAAAGATGTTATCAATACACTTAGCTGATGTCGCAGTAACTCTAGTCGGTTCCAAAAACACATTCTCTAAATTAAATGACTTAAATACACTTAACAATCTAACCGTGGCGCTATCGTTTATCAAAATATCTACATTAAAGTCACCACATATTAAAATACGTTTACTTTTCCTAGTCAATATTCTAAGAACTTCTTCTAGCGTTGATTCTACAGTATCAAGCAAAGCAGCAGGGGGGCAATACGCACAAACCACAATGTACCTTTCCAGCTCAACACAGGACAGCTCGATGTGTCTCTCAACCGACAGCCTACCGATATCCTTACGCTCATTACACTTAATACTGTTTTTAACCATTATTAAGGAGCCCCCGTGTATCGCAACACGCCGGCTAAAAGAACTTACTATACGGTAGTTATCATAATTTACAAATGCTTGATAATCCTGCTGCCAATGTTCCGTTAAGCATACAATGTCTAATTTCTGTGTCTCTAAATATAGCTCAAGCTCCAAAACTTTCTTAGTATTAAAACATTGTATGTTGACATGTAACACAGATAAACAGTTCGTAACGTCGGAGCTAGAAGATACCTGGCCATCGGGCTCAGGGTCGCCGCCGGGGCTAGGACCCCCCGCCGCCGCGTCCGACGACGACGCGAGGTCCAAGTCCCGACAGCTATCTAATCTAAAAAATGTATAGGTATATTAGTAAAATTACTAATAGTCGTCGAAAAACAGTGTAAAACGGTATAAGCTACTAAACTAGCTAATTGTCTCCTAAAATAAAAAGGCAAGTACATAGAACTTGCAGTTAAACAAAAACTAAAAATAAACTTATTTGTATCGAAATACATAACGTCACTACAACTACTAATCGCCGTAAATAAACGCGAATTCAATTTGTAAATGCGGTCGTTTTGTGCCTGAGAAAAATTAGTACAATATGGTAAGGCACACACAATGAATTTACATTTAGTCATATTTGAAATTTTTAGAATAATCTCAAGTCCTCTATTTAATTCCGCTTGACTAATTTTAAGAGAATTACCAAACAAAATAACTACAGTACTGTGGCAATTTAATTCTTCAACATAAATTATATTTATCAAATCTATAAAACTGCAATTTGGATAACAGTTGTTGCGGACTGATTGATTTAATTCATTGTGTAACAATGAACCGAAGTTATAACCTAACCTATCCGAGTAGACGACGGTTCTCGGGACGGGTTCCCCCCGCTCCCCCGCCGCCGCCGCCGCCCCGCTCGCGCTGCCCGAGGTGTTATCACTATTATCAACGTCCTCCGACCGCTCGGGAACGGTCGGTGAGCGGGCCCGCGCAGCGGCAGCATCGCGCGCTGCCATCGACAGGCGCTTGCGGCGACGGCGGCGGCGCGACGAGCGGCTGGCCCCGCGCCCCACGGCTCCCCCGGGCTCCGCCGCGGACGCATCGCCGACACTCTCACAGCTAGAATTAAGCGTCGAGCCTGACGGCAGCGCATCCGCCGCCGAGATACTAACAATAATATAATTATCGTCCCTAATTTCCCTAGTGCCATCATCACATGAAATATCGTTGTTTACTCGAGAGAAGGTATTCGAGTCCGTTACGTCACACGACGCTACGCTACGACGATAGAAAAGGATATGTATGTACTCGTGATAACAAACAACTTTTACTTTCGGACCATGGTCGAAATCACAAATAAAAATTGTTTCCCCATACTATCAGCTGGTGCATTTTGTATGGGGAGTTAAAAAAATTTTGAACGATTTCTACCTTGGTCCCATAGTAAAAGTTGTTTGTTATCACGAGTACATGCATATCCTTTTCTATCGTTCACTAATTTAAAGTCACCCTAAATAGTCTTTAGGCTGTTAGGTCGCAGTCCGTGCAACAGCCGCGCGACTGTCACAGTTTGGTATGGAAATTGACAGCTGACAGTCGCGCGCGACTTTCGCTGCTGTCAATTTCCATGCTAGAGTCCATTTCACGACAGAAGTCCCCTGGCCGCGGCGCTGTAGGGTAAATCCGGGATATATGCCAACCCAATTTTATTTCACTTATAATTCGTAAAATAAAAACAATACACACTTAGCATACATTTGTTTACAGTCTTTGTTACTTTATTTAACTATATCATGCTGCATTCAGTAGAATAATCCATAAATAAATGATTTAAACGTAAAATTGAATTACGGGATAAATGCCACTTTGGCCGGTTATATGCCCTGTACCAAAATTTTTGAAGGGGATAGGCGCCCTTCAGAATAAAATAAACATTTTATACATGTTAAACATTTTTTACATTTTTGTTTGTCAAATATGCATAATTATGTCTTTAGCGTGTTTTTTTAAGATGTCATTATATCAAAAGTATTTGTCAAAACTACTTTAAATTATATCCAGCCAATATTCATTTTTGAATCCAAGAATGGGTAGTTTTCCTAAAAACATAAACACATACTTATTATATGTACAAGTTATTTAAAAATATAATATTTAATCACAAGTTCATAAGTTTGGTTAGATACCCAAAAGGGATGCCCAAAGGGCATCTAACCCGAAACTTATTAGGGCAAATATCACTTTTTGCATGGATAGACGCCAACTAAGAAAAAATAAGTTATATGAATGTATTTTATTTTCAAAGTACAATTAAAATAATCTTTATACTTCAGTTCTCATTAAGAACCAAAAATAAAATTAACTTACCGGTAAATTAGAAAGTTTCAGTAGTTCTAAAATCATCCCCAAAGTAAAATTACGATAATAATAGAATGTCTCGCAATACTCGCAATAATGCTGCAATAAACAGCCGCGTGCTTTGCGGCATGCTGATTGGGGGGAGGGGTGCTATCATATTGTAAGGTAATTTTTTGGTCACATTTCTTACATTTTAAAATATTGAATTCGGGCGTCTATCCCGCTGAGGCAAATATCCCGGATTTACCCTATAGCATGTCAAAATTGATAATGTTGCCATTTAAGAGTATAAATTCACCATTATGTGTATTTCATTTGTAATTTATCAAATAATACTATTTCCTGCCTACTTCGAGTGTCTTGGTCATTCCATAAATAAGTTGGTATACATTTTGATAAAAATATCTATTTACCTATATTTCTGTGTCTGTATGCAAAAAATATATTTTTATTAAGAAAAGTAAAAGGTTTTCTACTTACTATCAGGGAAAAGGTCAGAAATTAGGGAAAATAGACCTGTCAAATTTAGTTCCAAAAATATCCGGGGGACTTCTTTCGTGAAACGCACTAAACTGTGACAGTCGCACGGACTGCGACCTAATGTGAAGCCAGCCTTAAGTTTTTAAATGTGAGGATTTCATTCGGGACACGAGTAATTAACCTTGACTTGACAAAACACTTCTATAAAAAAATTGCTTCCCCATGTAATTGTTACGAAATATTATTTAATAAGTTTTCCTTTAAGTTCACTTGATTTTGGTTTACCATGTTGCCTTTAGGCTGAGTCTTTTTCCATTGTCTGTTATCAATCCTACTAATATAGGGTGACTTTAAATTAGTGAACGATAGAAAAGGATGTGCATGTACTCGTGATAACAAACAACTTTTACTATGACACCAAGGTCGAAATCATTCAAAAAATGTTGAACTCCCCGTACCAAAATGCATCAGCTGATAGTATGGGGGAACAATAATTTTTTTTATTAATTTCGAACATGGTCCTATAGTAAAAGTTGTTTGTTATCACAAGTACATGCAAATCCTTTTTTATCGTTCACTAATTTAAAGTCACCCTATATTATAAATGTCAATGTTTTTGCCAATGGATGGATGGATGTTTGTTACTCTTTTACGCAAAATCTACTGAACAGATATTTATAAAATTTGATTATATTAGTCAAATTTTTATTATTTATTTATGGATAGCTGTTTTGAAATATTAATTTTATTATATGTTTCTGTGTATGCCTGAGATTTGTAAAACTTAAATTAAAAAGAGCAACCCTACAGAGTTTCTTGGTAGGTTCTTCTCTGGGGAAAACTGCACTCTTGCGAATCTAGCATTAACTTTAAAAAATGACCCGTCTTAAGTGTTGTCAAAACCTACAAGATTAAATGATTTTCATTTCATTTTCACTTCATTTCATTTCATTGACAAAATTATAGCTTATACATCAGATTGACACATACATAACTAAGTAGGCTATATACTAAAACTAGAGAGGCCTTAGCCCAGCAGTGGGACACCGATATACCTAATTTAGGTATATCATTAAAATTTTCCAAGATATTACGACAAATGAACGAAGCCGCATAAAATAAACTAACTTATTGGATAGAGAGCAAGAGGCCTTTGCCCAGCAGTGGGACGTTGGGACGTGACAAGCCAAGTGTATCTGTATTAATTGTACAATGTAGGTACCTTTAAGCATATAATCCATATCCTAATAATATTATAAATGTCAATGTTTGTGCCGATGGATGGATGTTTGTTACTTCATCACGTAAAAACAACTAAACATGTTATTTATTGTGTTGTACATTATGTAAATATTAATAAAGAGGCTTTATTAACCATAAAAAAAAGAAAAAAAAAGAATTGGTCTCGATACGACTTGTATTTTAATTACTAATTAATGAAACAGTAGAACCAATAAGTTTTAAACTAAACAGATTTAAATAAAACTTTACAATAACTTTGCTTGAACATTACAATAACGCACAAGCTATATTATCTTGAGATATCATGATTTTTTTACAAGATATGACGATAAATGCGGACGAAGTCGTGGGCAGCATCTAGTATCTATTTATTTATTATTTATTTAACAGTTTATTGTAAGATGATAGTACATAGATACAGAAAAAAAAGAGAAGTTATACAAAAGGTACAGCATATTTCTAAAAGAAATTTCTTCCTGCAGACCTGCAGAGAGAGAAGTGATAACATAAAGGCAGGATAGTCACTTAACCTACAATAAACAATAAATATATAAGTATATAAAAATATAATTAAATAAATTAATTAAAATTAAGTATCTATATAAATTCAAACAATATTACAATTACATTTTATTTATTGCCCTGCTCTACTCTACAGTCTTCCTAAACTAGTCCTACTCCAAAGGTTGTCTGGAAGAGATCACTTTTAGTGATAAGGACCCCTTTGCGCACAATGTTTTAGTTTTAAGTTTTATTTGTATTTCTTTGTGTGCAATAAAGAATTTCTATCTATCTATCTACAACTTACTCAACAAATAACTAACGTCATCAATACCGTGTCGTGTGTGAAAATGGAAGCGAACCCCCGACCTGCCCCTAGCTGGGTTATGTTCACTAATTATCAAGCATGTAGCCTTCAGGGCGTGGCGGTACATAGAGCCTACAAGTTATGATCAAAAAGGCTTCGAAGGTCAAGACGATGTTCAGTTTACGTATAATTACGTTTAATAAATGAATAAAAGAATGATTTTCTTATAGAAGAGGAAAGAAAAGAGAAAATGGGGAAGATGACTACATTCAAATATTCAAAAAATAATTAGTCCGTCTTTTAGGCTATTAAAAAAAATATTTGAAACACATTTTTTACCTGATCAAATACATAAATAAATACAAAGATACAGAGCATCAAAGTTACGGAGTGGGGGTATTGATGTCACTCCTAGGTCAAAATCGTACTGAGGCGTGACGTCACGAGCAACTTTAACCCTGAGTATCTTAGTCAATTTTAGTTTAAGAGAAATAAGAAAAAATACGTGTAGAATATTTTAAAACAATCTATGTGATGGACTAAAAAAAATTTTTTTTGTCATCATGTCTATTGCGAATAAAAAGAATAGAAAAAAAGAAACAAAACTAAAGCTTGAATAAATACGAGTACTATCATAATTATATTAAATCTACTGGGTATAACAGAAAGGGGGTATAATGCCGAAACACAGCGATAGTCCTCATGAAACTGAACAACTTTCCTCAAGGAACATGGGTCGAAACTCGAAAAAATTTTATTTCTATAAGTAGATGTATTTTGTACTGGATTTTATATAATACGGTAGAATAATTAAAATTTACTCAACACAGCGTGTTACAGAATCTAGTAATAATTAGTCTGCAATTAACCCGTCATTTTGTATAGCTTCATTAAAAATAGCTTAGTGACTTTTTATTATAACTAGCTTTTAATTTAATGTTATATAAAGTTGTAGGGGTTTGTATTTTAAATAGTTTTTTAAGTATCTTTTTAAAATAGCCTTTTACAATGACTTCATACATACCTACGTCTTTTTGTAGATATTTTTTTATGATCGTATTTAAGAAATCTTACATTACACAATATTAATTAGAGATGCACCGAATATGGGTTTTGCCGAATACCGAATACTATTCGGTTTGAAACCCTACCGAACCGAATAGTTCGGCCGAACTATTCGGTTGTTCTTTCACACTAATTTTGATACAACAAATAGGTAATTTTTTTAAAGAAAAGCACTTTTGACTGTCACTAGATAGAACAGAATATCTAGGCTTCTAAATTCTATCTTTAAGTGTCACTTATTACCTTATCTACAACTAATGTTAAAACAAATGTTAAAACTCTTGTAATACCTAGATGTGAAAATGAGGATATAAGATTGACTGCTCCTTGGTTCAAAATAATTGAATATGAGGTTAATATCTTGTTTTATCAAGCAAATTATTATTAAATAAAATAAACGAATAAATGGTCATTGTAACCGAATATTCGGCCGAATACGAATATTCGGTTGAGGTGCCGAATATGCCGAATACCGAATAGTAAACGAATATTCGGCGCATCTCTACACAATATCCTTAAATAATATAGCCTATGTGTTATTCTGATGTGTAATCTACAATATTGTAAAGTTTTGTTAAAATCTGTTCAGTGGCTTTTGCGTGAAAGAGTAACAAACATCCCCACACCCTTCCATCGGCACAAATATTGAGTTCTTAATATAATTTAGGGAAGTAGGGATTGAAATAGTTAACGAACATTATGTTGAGCCTAATTTAATATATTTCAAACCAAACGACATAAGAAAAACATGGTCTTTTTCTAATTTTCTTCTAAGAATATTTCCCCCTTTATAATGAAAATGTTAAACAGCGCCATCTATGTGATTCTATACGTACTACTACAAAGTAAAATGTTCTTTGAAAATACGTTCGCGATACCTTTTGTAAGCTTACAATCTCTTCTAGTGTTTCAATAAACGGCTAATAGATGGCGCTAGTAGTAAAAAGCGAGAATGTGTTATTGTAGTAAGATTTTCGTGATGTAGGTACCTAGGTTATATTTTATTAAATTACTGTAAAGTTATTTAAAACGGTAAGAATATGGAAATAACTAAGATAGGCTTTAAATTAATGTTTTTATTGTATTCCTGTACTATGTACCTACTTAAATAGCCAAAATATAATGTAATTAATTTTCCTTTATTTGAAAGTATGCAGGTAGTTACTTAGGCAGTAGGTACCAGGCGCGGTCCTAAAGGGGGGGTCACAGGGGACATGACCCCCCCCAAAATCTAACGTCAAATTGAAAAATCTCAACAATAATTAAAAAATAATAAAAGGAAATTTCTAGCTATCCCCTAACAGCGATAGATTTATAATTTGCTGATATCTAGTGGTATTTTTATGAACTACGTACGATGGCCAAAAGAACTTGGAAATGACATCTAGTTTAAGGAACCGAACTAAGTAGTTTTGGTAATCCTAGCAAAATTGTGTCTTGTGCAACAATGTTTTTTTTATTCCAGATACCTATTTTTTATTAGTGTAGTGAGTGACCCCCTCCAAAATTTCAGGCTACGACCGCGCCTGGTAGGTACATAATGTACATATACATTTTCTTATGTAATACGTTGCGCTAGATTATTTTGTAAACATTCAATTGTGTACAGTTGGACAAGAAAACTATTTTAGTAGTTTTCGAAGGTGATAGAGACTGTTCGCGAATTTTTACCTACGAGTTGTTACTCGTAGGTACCTTGGTAACTAATTCATTGTTTATTATCTCAGAAAACATCTATAGTATATTTAAAAATGAAACCCGTTTTCCGTTGTCACGACATAACATGAAAACGGCTTGACCGATTTGGCTGATTTTTTTAAAATGTTCATTGAAGTCCAAGGATGGTGTTTACGGTGAGAAAAATTCGAATAATTGCCGGGAAAGCCCTAAAACAGACCTTTTCTTTTTCCCATACAAATGTTTTCTTACTAAAATGTAGTCAATTTGAACTTTATTCCTACACAATAAAGTTCATTCTAAGGCGGGACAAAGTTCGCAGGGACAGCTAGTAATAATATTATGAAATAAATAATAATATACATAGCCTCTGCGTAATTGATGGTAAAGTTTCATTAAAATCTGTTCAGTGGTTATCATATCCATCCATCGATATTAAATCGGATAGATACTTAAGCAGTCTTTATGGATTTTAGTAAATAGGTACTTTTAAAGGGTACCTACCTACCTACTACCTAACTACGAGTTGGTAAAATTAGGTAAAGAATTGAGCTATCTAGCTCAATTCAGCTCTGAGCTACCTAGCTTAATCAATACCTAGTTTAGATCAAAAATTTCGAAGTTAACTATACTATTGTTCAAAAACCGGCTAAGTGCGAGTCGGACTCGCGCAGGAAGGGTTCCGTACCATTCATTAGGTTAACAATAGTTTAATAATAAATGTCTAAAAGTAGCCTTTATTGATATCGAGCAAAAAAGGCAAAAAAATTATGTTTGTTGCATGGGAGCTCCCCTTAAGTATTATTTATACTATTTTTATTATTTATTTTGTTGTTATAGCGGCAATGGTAATACGTCATCTGTGAAAATTTGAACGCTCTAGCTATAACGGTTCGTGAGATACAGCCTGGTGACAGACGGACGGACAGGCAGACAGAGAGCCAAGTCTCAGTAATAGATTCCCGTTTTCACCCTTTGGGTACGGAACCCTAAAAACTACATTAACAGGGAAATCGTAAAAAATCACTTGACAACACTAGACTTGCTTTTAAACTAAAAAAAATGCTTAGAAAAATCATATTTGTTGCTCTAATTATAAAAATTGTGTCCGCGCATATACCGACAAACTCATCTAATATAATCATTATGGGTGGCCACGCGGATTTACAAAGTGATTATAAACATGAAGATAGTACTACTGTAACTGCTACTACTAGTAGTACTACAATTGGTATTACTACTACTATGAAAACTCCTGATAGTGTTGAGAATTTGTTTGTTGCTAATGAGAAAGAAGCCGTGGTAAGAGATTAGTAGATATTAAGTTCTATCTGCAAAGATCCGGGACGTGTCCGAGCCGTGGCCCGTCAGGAGAGAAAACAATACGTCATCATGACAAAGTGTGTGAACGAATCCATAGAAAATGTATGGAGTGATATTTTTTCTCTGACAAGTCCCGGACACGGTCCGGACACATTGTCATGACGACGTATTGTTTTCCCTCCTGACAGGCCACGGCCCGGACACGTCTCAATGTATGGAATGGTATTTTTTCCATGTCACGTTCCGGTGGTGGCCCAGTTGTTAGAACGCTTGCCTCGAACTCAGAGGGCGCGGGTTCGAATCCAGGTGCGGGCACGTACCTCTGAGTTTATTTCTCATGTACGGATCAATTTATTCGATTACCACTTGCTAAAGGTGAACGAAAACATCGTGAGGAAACCTGCATACACCAGAGAAGAAATTCGAAGGTGTATGTGAAATCCGCCAACCCGCACTTGGCCAGCGTGGTGGATTACGGCCTAATCACTCTCTGTATGAGAGTAGGCTCGTGCCCCTCGGTGGGGACATATATGGGCTGATAACGAACGTTCCGGTAAAATTTGTACTCATAAATGGCAACATTGTCAATTTTGACATGATAAACAGCGCCGCGGCTAGGGGACTTCTTTCGTGAAATGGACTTTAGGTCTGTACTTGTATTTCAGGTATTCGTGCCAACAGAAGCGCAGATTTTAAGGAATCGTGACATGGAGTCGGTTCACGCTGAATCTGTCAGGTTATCTGATCTGATGGAGGGGATGAGTGTTGGGAGGCTGGCGCGGGAGACAGGTAGGTTATTACCATGGAATGTTAAAGCCATGGCATGTTATGGTATTAACATGTTATAGCCATGGCATGTTATGGTATTGGCATGTTATAGCCATGGCATGTTATGGTATTGGCTGGTTATTTAGTCCTGGCATATTTAGCCGTGGCTTGTCATAGGGATGGCATGTTAAAGAGCCCTGGCATTTTGTAGCACTGGGATTTTATGGCCCTGGCATATTATACCCATACCCATGGCATTTTATTAACGTATAAAATTCCTTTTCTACAGAGGCACCAGTCGGCGAGGTTCTTTTTATTTCGGGAAAAAACGCAGAAAATGAAAGATTCAGTCCAAATAATGCAAACAAACATTCTGATACACGACGAGAAATGGACTTTGTGGTAAATATACATACATACATACATATCTGTCACGTTTCCCCATAGAGGTAGACAGAGACTACCACTTGCTACGATACAAACATTCTCGTTACCAAAGAAGATTCGCATACAAAACCTGAAACGCGGTAACGAAGTTTTTCCCGCGCTGAATATATAAATAAGCGAATTCCAAAATCTTCCCCATCGAGGTAGACAGAGACTTCCCTCCACTAGCTACGATACAAACACATCTCTTTCACTTCATACACATTCATCAGTCTCCTCATACATGAACGTCGGTTTAGGGTACTCTTGACTTGGCGTTTCTTTTACTTTCTCACTAATATTTTTTTAATAATTCCAGGTAACAACAACAAAACGACCAAAAATAATATTAGATTGTAAAAACTTAGATTGCCATAATGAAATAGAATCAATCTGCGGAGCGAAATACGAACGAAATGAATGGAAATACAGACTGTTTTTAAATGAATGCTTTTATAGAAAAGTTAACTGTGGATTTAACTATGAATATAACCGTAAGTAATTTTATTTTAACAAAATGAAATATGTTAATGTAAATTCCTATCTACACAGATCCGAGCCGTGCCCGGGACGTTTCCGGGCCGTGGCCCGTCAAGAGGGAAACCAATACGTCGTCGGCATGACAACGTGTCCGAGACGTGTCAGGGAAAAAATATAATTCCATACATTTTCTATGGATTCGTTCACACATGTTATCATGACGACGTTTGTTTGCCCTCCTTCACTTTATTACTTACTTTTACTTCATACACATTCATATATACTCGTTGTTGTTGTCGTGTCAATTTGTGGACGTCCACTGTTGGACAAAAGCCTCGCCCAAAGATATATACTTATCATTATTTATTGTTTACTTTAGTGAACAAGATAAGACCGCCTTTGCGCACAATGTTTTAGTTTTAAGTATTATCTGTATTTCTTTGTGTGCAATTAAGAATTTCTATCTATCTATCTATCTTTTTTTATAGGTTACCAGCAAGTAGACATAACGTACTGCAAAAACCTAGCTTCGCATACCAGGAGAACAGAAATACGACAGCGGTTCGCTCAGCCAAAATACACTCCAAGAAAGCCTAAAGTTATGATTGAAGATAACAATTATGATGTATTTGCTGAGCCTAGAGGATTTAATGGGAGACGGTGAGAATGGTTCTTATACATACTTACATACATATCTGTTACGTTCCCCCATCGAGGTAGACAGAGACTTCCCTCCACTTGCTACGATACAAACATTCTCGTTACCAAAGTAGATTCGCATACAAAACCTGAAACGCGGTATCGAAGTTTTTCCCGTGCTGAGTATATAAGCAAATTCCAAAATCTTCCCCATCGAGGTAGACAGAGACTTCCCTCCACTTGCTACGATATATTTTTCTTATGTTGCTAGTAGAGGTTGGGCCATCATAGTGGTCCATAGTGGTCAAAGTCACTGTCATAGCTTGAAGAATCGCAAACCTTAAGTGGCAGTGGGCGGGGCACATTGCTCGTATAACCGATGGACGATGGAGCAGAAAGGTTCTCGAGTGGCGACCACGCACCGGACGACGCAGTGTGGGAAGGCTTCCAACAATGTGGACTGACGACTTGGTTAAAGTCGCTGGAAACCGTTGCAGTACAAATTTTCAATGCTGCCAACACCAACATGGCGGCATAGGAAGTATTCTATGAAATGCACTCTAGGCGTAGTGGTTGTGAGGAGGCATACAACCTCGTCGCAATTGGACGGTCTCTTTCGGTATTTTCTTTTCGGCTTCTAAATTTAAATTCAAAATTTTGACAATAGAACTATCTGACACTGCCTCGCCGAGTCAGCAGAGCCAAGTCAGTCCGGCTGAGTACCTCAGCAAAAACAGTTGTCTTGTGTTCTTATTTAAAGTTTACCACCTTTCCTATTACTATCATCTTCAGTTCTTTTCCTAATAATAAATACTTTACTTGTCAATATCCTGTTGTCTGTTGTGCGCAGCCCTCGACCCTCGACCTCAACTTGCAGTCTCACTGTCTCATGGGGGCTAAGTACGGCGTGGCGCGACAATTATCTCACGTATGCTGTCCTTATCACATTTAAAACTATAGACAGAGACGTAAGCGTGACAAACGCATGACAACGTCTTGTCACGGAGTGCCATGCTAAGCTAGATGGTGACAATTTTATTGTCATTACAGAGCAATGGTCCAGAATATTGGCGCGTCATTCTGCTCACACTACTGCCCTACAACTTGTACTGATGACTACGAGCCAGAATGTGCTCTATCTGCTGCAGGAGAAAGACGGGTATTCGCTAATCATTGCCAACTGGATTTTAATTCTTGCCAGTTTCAGATAAGTAAGTATTGCAATTTAATACAAAACGGGATCCCAAGTCTGCCAATTTAAAATAGCCTCAGTTGTGTGCCAGCAGAGTGTCAACGGCATTTTTGACACATTTGGTATTCTGCTAAACAATGGCTTACACTGATTGCGACTAAATGTGTCAAAAAATTACATTGACACTCTGCCGACACACAACTGAGAAGGAGGTACCATACCGTCTGGTTCTGCGTGCCTGGTCTGGCGCAAAATGGCTACCTTTTTGTATGGAATTTCTTATCATTTGACAGGTTACCTACCAAGAAAACTATGAAAAACTAGCGCTAACCTTGGTGCGCTGTCATAAACTCATTTGTATATGAAAAAGAAAATGTGGCACCTCCTTAAATGTATATTCTATACTCAAAGCTTACACTGATTGCGACCAAATGTGTCAAAAAATGCCATTGACACTCTGCCGACACACAACTGAAAATTTTGTAAATTAGAAGACTTGGGGGCCGTGTGTTTAACTTTACTTTCAACTTAGCTTACAACTACTTTGTTGATTTTAGTTAATGCAAAATTAACTCTTAACTCCTGTATCATCATTTTCTCAAAGGCCAGTTAGCGTAGTCGGTAGTGAGTCTGCCTCATACGCACGGGTCGCGGGTTCGATCCCCGCCGGTTAACAAACATTTGTATGATGAGCATAAATGTTTGTTCCGTGTCTGGGTGTTATATATTTATCTATGTATGTTTATGAGTCCCTGATACCCATAGTACAGGATTTGCCTAGTTTGGGGTCAGGTGACCGTGTGTGAAATGTCCCACAATATTTATTTATTTTATTAAAGTTGTCTGGAAGATACATAGCAATAAGGATTATATTCTTATATTTACAGAGTTCAGATTACTATAATTTTGTGATGACCATTTCCCAGTTCCATTCATCCTTATATTCTTTTCTAATTCGTTTCTTTATAAGTTAAGTATTATTATTTTTTATGTTCTAACTTTTTGCGTTTAATCTTTCACATCCCAGAAAAAAAGAACAATTCGAAAATCTATTGTGTCTGGGTTTATAGTGGGTCAGTGGGATGTGAGAGGTTAATTTAACTTGTAGTCCTTGAAAAAGAAAGAGAGAGGATCTGGATACATTTTCACGGGGACGCGTGTTGAATGGAAAGTCGCGGGGAGACCTTAAGCTCAGCAATGGGATCTTGACGGCTAATCTAATGTAATCATTAGTGTCCCTCTACTGGGTAAAGGCCTCTGTCTCCTCATTCGCCATGATTTTCTGTCTTTGTTTCCTTTTTGTATTTTTTTATTTTCTGACGGAATACATAAACATTTATTTGATTACCTGCTTATTGTCTTTTCAGTGTGGCGCCGGAGACCTTTGGCAGAATGCGTGGGAGGTCAAAAAGCTGATATGAGGCAAAACAGAGCTTTCATTGACTGGATGCAACGAGTAGGCATCGTTGATAAAAAGGGAAAACTTGTGTTACAATAATAAACGTATTTATTTTTGGATATTTTAGTTTTTTTTTTCTCCTTTTTAAGGTTTATCTACACAGATCCGGGCCGTGCCCGGGACGTGTCCGGGACGTGGCCCGTCAGGAGGGAAAACAATACGTCGTCATAACAACGTGTGTGTACGAATCCATAGAAAATGTATGGAATGATATTTTTTCCCTGACACGTCCCGGACACGGCCCGGACACGTTGTCATGAAGACGTATTGTTTTCCTACCTGACGGGCCACGGCCCGGATCTTTGAAAATAGATCTTAAAAATCCGTACCCTGTCATAACAATGACAAAATTGGGAAAACGGTTTTTTAATATGTCCATATCTTGCGCTATAAATAAATTTATATTACCTATATTGCAAGAAGAGGCGCTAGGCGTATAGAAAAGCCTAGATGCCTAGATCTAACATCCTAGGTCATCCATTTAAAGTCTAGACACACTAAAAGCCTGTCGGACTAGATTTTAGGAATTTTAGCCGGGTTACTTTATTTTCTAAGCTTTTAGACTCAAAGTGGAACTAAATCATATAAATTATCATGTTTGATCGGAAACCACTTTTCCCAAAAAAAAAAATTGAAACGAGACAAAAAAACCGGCAAAGTGCGAATCGGACTTGCGTAGGAAGGGTTTCGTATCGTTCACTATTGATATCGAGCAAAAAAGGCAAAAACATCACGTTTGTTGTATGGAAGCCCCCCTTAAGTATTATCATTATTATTCTATTTTTAGTATTTGTTGTTATAGCGGCAACGGTAATAAATCATTTGTAAAAATTTCAACGCTCTAACTATAACGGTTCATGAGATGTATTCGTGAGAGAACCATTATAGCTGATAGACGGACGGATAGACAGACAGCTGAACCGAAGGGTCCCATTTTGACCGTTCGGTTACGGTATCCTAAAAATAACATACAAGAGTGAATTAAACAACGTAATTAAGTAACTATAGGTACTTTACTTTAATAAACATCAAACTGTGGTAGGTAGGTACAAACGAAAATGTAAAAAGACTTTTCTTTAAATTTCTTCTTCCTTAATCCCCCATTAAAGATAACAAAGGCTTTAAATAAATTCATAAAATATGCATAGAAATCTAATGAATATTCTAAACTTCGTTGGGAATGTTAAAAAACCTACCTTCATTTGTTAATTTGGGAAATAAGTTTCCAAAGAACTTTTGGGAGAAAATCTTTTGTATTTTTTACCCGATTGCGCTAGAAGGAGGGTTATGTTTTTCGAGAATAGGTTCAGTAGGTATGTATGTATGTATGAGCGTGCCAAAAAAATATATTTAAGATAACTTTAAATTAGTGAACGATAGAAAAGGATATGCATGTACCTCATGATAACAAACAACTTTTACTACGGGCCAAGGTCGAAATCATAAAAAAAATGTTGCCCCACACTATCAGCTGGTGCATTTTGTATGGGGAGTTCAAAATTTTTTGAATTATATCAACTTTGGGCCCATACTAAAAGTTGTTTGTAAACACGAGTACATGCATATGCCAAGTGCGAGTCGGACTCGCTCAAGAAGGGTTCCGTTCAGTATTGATATCGCTCAATAAAGGCAAAAAAATCACGTTTGTTGTATGGGAGTTCCCTCATACATGCACGTCGGTTTAGGATACTTTTAAGTTAGCCTTTCTGAATGTCAATATCTGATTCAAAAAACCTTAATTTTAAAACAAAATCACTAATTAACTTATCTCCTAGAATGTGCCTCTTAAATTCTAATTAGGCGCTGTAATTTGCGCCCCTTTGCTAATCCCAGGGGCGCTAAATGTAGGGGTCGCTATTTTATGAGTGAGCCGCCATTTTGTACTCGTATTAAGTTAAAAAAGTTTTAAGTTTTTATGAGATTCCGTGGCTTAGAGGCTTTAGCATTATTGTCTCTGGAAAGTAAGGAAAGAGCGCTTGTAGACGTCCATTTTTTAGGGTTCCGTACCCAAAGGGTGAAAACGGGACCCTATTACGGAGACTTGGCTGTCCGTCTGTCTGTCCGTCCGTCCGTCTGTCACCAGGCTGTATCTCATGAACCGTTATAGCTAGAGCGTTGAAATTTTCACAGATGATGTATTACCATTGTCGCTATAACAAAAATACTAAAAATAGAATAATAATAATAATTAAGGGGGCTCCCATACAACAAACAAGATTTTTTTGCATTTTTGCTCGATATGAATAGTGAATGGTACGGAACCCTTCCTGCGCGAGTCCAACTCGCACTTGGCTGGTCTTTACCGTTATCCATGCGGTCGTGTATGATTTACACGCACCGGACATCCATCCGGCAAAAAAATATTTGGCAACCGTTGATGTCCGATCCGGTGCATCTACAAGCGCTTTAAGGCGATAAAGAATGCACATCGGCAATCATCGCATTTCCGAATACAAACGAATACTAATATTAGTGCTACAAGGATCTATTGGCACTTGAGTGACATTGTCAGGAGGTCGTGGGTGGTGAATAAATAACTCAAAATAATGACAATTTACAAGATGATGTCGTTAGTTCCGATTTCCGCAACGTGCCAAAAGATCCTTGTAGCACTGTATTTCCATACATGTACATCAATTATTAGACTAATCGTTCATCAGAATTTGAATTTAGAATTTACTTTATTGTAGCACTCTCTCGCATTTGAACAGCGACTGAGAAAACAAACGTCATGGTGTGTGCGACACAGATATCGCTATACGAAGTTGGAATTAGACGATTGCTTTACAAAGATCGATGTGTATTCTTTATCGCTCTTTACGAGCTTTTTACGAAGTTCGAAATAATTTAAAAAAATTCGATTTCCCCATACAAAATGCAGCAGCTGATAGTGTATGTATGGGAGAACTTCTTTTATGATTTCTTAATTGGTCCCATAGTAAAAGTTGTTTGTTATCACGAGTACTTACATAGTCTTTTCTATCGTTCACTAATTAAAGTAACCTTAGACCCAGAACACACGTTGACGCAACTGAAATGAAACGTTTCAAACTAGTTGCGTCGTTTGTGGTTTTCTAATGAAGTCTATAGCAGAAACTTAGGATGCAACTCAAAAGTAACTAGCAGTTTCAGTTGCGTTGCAGTTGCGTTTCTTTGTGTGTTCTGCCAGCTTAGCATGCACTCCGTGACAAGACGTTGTCATGCGTTTGTGACGCTTACGTCTCTGTCTATAGTTTTAAATGTGATAAGGACAGCATGACGTGAGATAATTGTCGCGGCACGCCGTGCTAAACCCCCCGGGCGTTATAAAATACTATAAAAATCCTAACTTAAAACAGAATATTCCGAAAATCCTTCGAAAATCAAGCCGTTTGCTCTCAAAACGTCATAACCCGGAATCCATAAATTCATAGGACGGTGTGAAGTGGTCGTAACTCAAATACAGGGGTTTTACTTGTCAAAGTCACGTGTTTAAGTACCTATTTGTGGGTTTTCAATGTATTTTGGGTTAAGGGATTTTAAAATTAAATTATTTAAATAATAGAGGCTGCCTGTACGCATTTATCGACATATACATACATACATACATATCCGTCACGCCTTTCTCCCATTGGGGAAGGCAGAGACCACTACCCTCCACTTGCTACGATACAAACACACCTCTTTCGCTTTATCCACACTCATCAGTCGCCTTATACATGCCCGTCGGTTATCGTCATATCTTGGAAAAAAATCATGATATCTCAAAATAATACAGCCTTTCTGTTATTCTGATGTGCAAGCTACAATATTGCCGAGTTTTACTAAAATCTGTCAAGTAGTCTTTGCGTGAAAGAGCTACAAACATCACTTCTATACATCGGCACATACATTGATATTTATAATTAATAGTAGGATTAAGGTCTATTTACTCAGATCTGGGCCGTGCCCGGGACGTGTCCAGGCCGTGGCCTGTCAGGAGAGACAACAATTTGTTGTCATGACAACTGGACAACCGGAGACGTAGTCATGACGATGTATTGTTATCCTTTCTGACAGGACACGGCCTGGACACGGCCTGGACACGTCCCGGACACGTCCCGGGCACGGCCCAGATCTGTGTAGATAGATCTTTACCTACTAAGATATTTCAATCTTAGTAAGATCTGTTAACAAACACAAATAGATATAGTAGACAGTTAGACACCGCGCGTGTCTAGTTAGTAATGATCTCAAACTAATAGTAATCTATTTATATTGCGTTTAGTAGACCGTGGAGGACATACGGACGGAGAGGACAGCGAGCTTGTGTACAGAAAACTAATGTAACCGATAGCATGATGACTAAAAAAAATTTTTAGTCCATCACATAGATTATTTTAAAATATTCCACGAGTATTTTTTATTTTTTTCCTCTTGAACTTAAAATGACAAAGATACACTGGGTTAAAGTTGCTCGTGACGTCACTTCTGTGTACAACTTTTAAGCTCAAAAGTGACGTCAACCCCGCACTCCGTAACTTTGATTGTCTATATCTTTGTATTTATTTATGTATTTGATCAGGTAAAAAATGTATTTCAAATATTTTTTGACAGCCTAAAAGACGGACTAATTATACGTCATTTTTAAATGTAGTCATCATCCCTATTTATCCATTCCTAATTGATACGAATTCCGCGTCTAGCTTACCATGGCACTCCGTGACGAGACGTTGTCATGGGTTTGTCACGCTTACGTCTCTGTCTATAGTTTTAAATGTGATAAGGACAGCATGCGTGAGATAATTGTCGCGGCACGCCGTGCTAAGCCCCACGCTATCCTACACGTCAGTATGTCACAGAGTAGACAAATCCGCGCGTCAACACTATTTATTACAGTATATAAACGTCCAGCATATCAAGTTGCATTACTGTACTGTTTTATCTTTGACAATTGGGTCATACAGACATAAAAAACAAAAAATGTCTCTCCTGTTCCCGAAAGTTAAGGACACTGGGAGCCAATTTCTCAACTTAATGCATATCCGCATAATTTGTGCCCGATGTAGTTTTGGCCTGTATAAACATTTTGAGGATTGGCTGCTCCAATATCCTTAATCAACAGGAACAGGAAAGACAATTTTGAACCTAATTCTGTGTGTGACTCAATTGTCACATTTGTCATTTAGATTAGACTAGTGGCTGTCCGCTACTTCGTACACATTTATCGTCATATCTTAGAAAATTAACATGATATCTTAAAATACTGTATTTATTTTTTCTTGACGGTGGTAGCCCAGTTGGTAGAACGCTTGCCTCGAACTCCGAGGGCGCGGGTTCGAATCCTGGTGCGGGCATGTACCTCTGAGTTTATTTCTCATGTACGGATCAATTTATTCGATTACCACTTGCTAACGGTGAAGGAAAACATCGTGAGGAAACCTGCATATACCAGAGAAGAAATTCGAAGGTGTATGTGAAATCCGCCAACCCGCACTTGGCTAGCGTGGTGGATTACAGCCTAATCACTCTCTGTATGATAGTAGGCTCGTGCCCCTCGGTGGGGACATATATGGGCTGATATAGATAGATAGATATCTTGAAATAATATAGCCTATGTGTTATTCTGATGTGTAACCTACAATATTGTAAAGTTTCATTAAAATCTGTTCAGTAGTTTTTGCGTGAAAGAGTAACAAACATCCTCACGTACATCCATCGGCACAAACATTGACATTTATAATATTAGTAAGATTATGATTCTAGAAACGTTCATTTGCAAAAGGTCAATTAAGCTTGCTATATTAAGGTGCGTACAGACCATGTAACATGTTATTTAACTTGTGTTTTATAACACGTCCACACTTTATAACCTTGTTAGTTAACATTGCTACATAAAAATATAACAATGTTTTTTTTTTATTAGCCTAATGTGTCCCACTGCTGGGCAAAGGCCTCCCCCGCACCCTTCCACGCCTCCCTATCTCCGGCAACCCCTGACCAGCCTGCCAAGTATACATCCAGATCGTCGCGCCATCTCCTCTTAGGCCGACCTCTACCTCTGTGGCCGTCTAGCGGCAACCAGTTGGTAGATATCTTGGCCCATCGATCCGGGTGCATACGGCAAACATGCCCAGCCCAGTTCCATTTTAATTTTGCGGTCTTCACCCCTAACATTAACATTTGTTATATAACATTGTTATATTGCATTGTTATTCTAAAGGTGCGTACAGACCATGTAACATAACATGTTATTTAACATGTTTTACATAATGTGGACACTGAATGTTATAAAACAATGTTATTGATATGTACAACAATGTTATATAACTTTGATGCGTACAGACACAGACCATGTAACATGTTATTTAACTTGTGTTTTATAACACGTCCACACTTTATAACCTTGTTAGTTAACATTGCAACATAAAAATATAACAATGTTATAACATTGTTATATTGCATTGTTATTCTAATATGTACAGTATTATTTTATGTTGCAATGTTAACTAACAAGGTTATATAGAGTGGACGTGTTATATAACACAAGTAAAATAACATGTTACATGGTCTGTACGCACCGTTACTTACAGCTAATAGCTGTCACTGTCATCAAAAATAAGAATAATGGTCTATCGACACAGATCCGGGCCGTGTCAGGGAAAAAATATCATTCCATACATTTTCTATGGATTTGTTCACACACGTTGTCATGACGAAAATGAAAATGAAAAGTGTTTTATTCAAAAATAGGCAAAATTCATTACACTTTTTTGATGTCACTTTTTTAATCTAAAACTACTGCCGGTTCACTACCTGTATAGCCGAGAGGAAGAAGACGGCAAGAAACCTTCGGCACAGGGCCCTACGTTATGTGCAATAGGGTAAAATAGCCGGTTTTCGGCCAGTTAAGCAATATTATGACTTCGGGATGATTTATTTTAATGAAAGATTATGATAAATGAAATGGTATTGTACTCAATAGACAATGCAGTTTTTAAATATGCATCTATTTTCTTTGAAAATAAGTCTTCATAAAAGATAAAACACAAAACTTGAAAAGTGAGCGATTTGGCCCATTTTCGGCCACATGTTTTAGTTTTCGGCCATAAATTTAATCAGTTTTCGGCCACCGTTTCCAATTTATAAAATAGCTATTATTTACTCTATATCAAGGTGTATTTTTAATTAAAAAGGAAATCAATAAAAATTAGAATTTTAATCACAGAAAATAACGATTTCTTATCATAAAATATAGGAACATTCGGTTGCATAATCAGCCTTCGAAGTGTAATTATACTTAAAAACTAAATATTTAAGAACTATAAGTCTTTTCTTCTTCATAATCTTCTCTGTCTTTATCTGTATTTATTTCAAAATAGTTATTACTTATCATAAAGTGTAGGAATATTTGGTTGCATAATCAGCCTTCGAAATGTAAGTTTACTTAAAAACTTAATATTTAAGAAAAATATATTCAGAAAATAGTTTCCTTTTCAAAATCTTCATTGTAATCTTTATTTATTTCAACTGTCTCTTCGCATATTGCTTCTTCCATCTCGCATTCATTTTCTTTATCAGTTTCTTTTATATATTCTCTTTCTTCTGTTGTTTCTTCTTTAGTTTTTTTCTCACTGTCCATGACCTGTAGGTAGTAAAAATATTTTAGAATAGGTACGTAAGTACGAATTTATTGTTAGAATTTTCAAACAAAGTTACAAAATTACCTGTAAATTTTAAGTGTCCGATAATCAACAAAAGATTGCCTGTTTCTCGGCCACCTCTATGTTAGCTAGGCCGAAAAACAGTAATTAGAACTTCCGTTATCGGCCGCCAAATAATAGATAATTCATTAGCATAATTTGTCCAATACTTCTTTTTAAAGATGTGGCCGGCTGTTAACAAAATTATTCAGCTCGCAAAAATATTTTGTTTATAATAATTTTATTTTGAAAGAAGTATACAATAAATGTAGAATGTAAATAGTCAAAGATAATAGGATAAGATCTAGTTTCCGGCCGGCCGGCCGAAAACCAAAAAATTCGTCATTTGATATTTTGGTTATCCGACCACCTCAAAATTATATTTTAAATAAAAGAAATCATCATTTTAAAATAGAATAACATTAAATTAATATCATATCTATCTAATAATAATGAAACCTACGTTCAAAAAACAATAAATGTGATCAAGACTTACCTTGCAAAGAGATCGCGCGCACTATTTTTTTCGTTAATTTTGCGACATGTTTTGACCTGTCAACCTTTGCGGGATCACTGACGAGACAATTGGCGTGTTATTATGCTCCCAATTTAAAGAGTAAGAGAAGACATTGCAATTATGTTGGAGGCATAGATTTTTTTATTAAGCGTATTATCACTTTCTTATTATAAGCGTAAATACTCGTAATGGCCGAAAACCAGAGAAGGCCGGTAAACCGGCTAATTTACCCTATATCTTTTTTTTTTAAATCAAGACTCTTATATACAATTACATGTTGACTTAACTTGTTATCACAGTAATTTACGACGTATTGTTTTCCCTTTTGACGGGTCACGGCCCGGACACGTCCCGGGCACGGCCCGGATCTGTTTAGATAGACCTTAAACAGGAAATAAAATGTCGAAATCACATCTTCAACATAAAGTTTAGCTATTCCACTCGCGTTTAAGTTTCAATTGCTTGACTAATTTCATGTTATTTTTAATTAAGATTTGTAATTTCAGGGTTGCCAATTAACTCTCGAATCTTGAGGGGTTAATTGATTTTCATTGCTTGTAATTAACTAGAGATAACTGTGTTAAAATTTTATATAGATTGCTTTTTTTATGTTTCAGAGATATCTGTTACAATCTATTATTTTACACATACCTACCTAAGTATATTTAAAAAATAATAAGTATTTATGGTGATTTACACTCCACCCTTTTTTTATTATCTTTGTCTTATTATTTATTAACATATTATCATTAAAAATGCGCTGGTTATGCTGTCTACCAATGAATTTTTTTTTATAGGTACAGATATGTTACCTTTATAGTGATTGGCGTTTTAAATCTGTGCCGAACAATGATTACAATGACATTAATGACAGCACTTCAAATCATACTCCAAATGTCTTCAGACTAACTGAAACTAGCTACAAGTTGTCTTTAATAGGTCTATTTACAGTCTTCAAAATGTGCGCGCATATAACATATCTATATACTATAATATCATTGCTATCTACACACCAAAGCAGCCGACATGCCGCCGGCTTTTTGGCAGCTGCCATTTCTATGACGTAAAGCCGCCGGCCTAGACCGGCGACATGCCGGCGGCTTTGGTGTGTAGATAGCATTAGAGAAACATACATTAAGCCAAATCTTAGGTGTTATTGTGATGTGATAATTTTCATTACCATAATACTATGTCAGACATAAATCATTGTAGGAAATACCTACAACAAATGTTGTCATGTTTTTTTTTTCATAGAAATTATTCTTTTTCTATTTGACATGGTTATTTTTTATTTGAAGTTAGCTGCGATTTCATTTTAAGCACAGTCATTGCTCAAGATGCACTGAACAGAGCTTACATGCCTACACATCAGAATACCACAAGTATTGACTCCAGTGCTTACAACGTGTTAATTATTAAACGCAAAACTAGAAATTAGTTTGTTCTGAATCGAGAGTAGAAATTGATTCCACTAATAAAAGTAGGGGTCAAATACCATTTTTTTTCCATTACGCCGTGTTTGATTATTATTACTTAACTGTATTTTTTTGTGTTGACTGAATGCAAATATCGGCTACGGCGGCAACGGCGCGGCGGTTCATGAAGCGGCAAAATCGCATAAAATCGCGCAAAATTGCCATATTTTTTCGAATTTCCAACAAATGCAAGAAAACCAAAAAAAGCTAATACCTTCGTAAGTAATCCGTGCAAATTAAATTTAATAATTTACAAAATTATTTTATAATGAACATATTTATTTATTTAACAGTTTATTGTAAGATGATAGTACAAAGATGCAAAAAAAAAGAGAAGTTATACAAAAGGTAAAGCATATTTCTAAAAGAAATTTCTTCCTGCAGACCCCACAGAGAGAGGAGTGATAGCATGAAGGCAGGATAGTCAATACAATAAACAATAAATATATAAGTATAAACCTACACATATATATTCGATAAATACACATACATAAATATTAGAACATAAGTTGGGGTGTCTAAGGTTTTGCGCTTATTTATTAACACGTTGCATAAAGTAAGTAAAAATCTTCAAAAATGACATTTTACAAGTGTCTATTACAATAGTCAGCCCTAAACTTGAAGTTTTTAATTAAATATTTAAATTCATGCTACATCCCGCGATAAGGGAGCGAAGAGTCGCGAATGTAGCGCGAAGAAAGGTGATTGGTACTTGCGTATTATATTGTAGACACCAAGTCTGCTAATTTAAAATTGCCTCAGTTGTGTGTTGGCAGCTTTGAGTATAGAATATATAAGGAGGTGCCACATTTTTTTTTCATATACCTACTTAGGTACAAATGAGTTTATGACAGGGTGCCAAGGTTGGCGCAAGTTTTTCATAGTGTTGTTGGTAAATGACCTGTCAAACGATAAGAAATTCCATACAAAAAGGTAGCCATTTTGCGCCAGACCAGGCACGCAAATCCAGGCGGTATGGTACCTCCTTATATATTCTATACTCAAAGGTCGGCAGAATCAACGGCATTTTTTGACAGATTTGGTCGCAATCATTGTAAGCCATTGATGAGCAGAATATGAAATGTGTCAAAAAATGACATTAATACTCTGCTGATACACAACTAAGGCTATTTTAAATTAGCAGACTTGGGCTCGAAGTGTAGGTACATAGGTACATATCTGTCACGCCTCTCTTCCATCAAGGTAGACAGAGACTTCCCTCCACTTGCTACGATACAAACATTCTCGTTACCAAAGTAGATTCGCATACAAAACCTGAAACGCGGTATCGAAGTTTTTCCCGCGCTGAGTATATAAGCAAATTCCAAAATCTTCCCCATCGAGGTAGACAGAGACTTCCCTCCACTTGCTACGATACAAACACACCTCTTTCATTTTATACACATTCATCAGTCTTGTTCTCTTGTCTTCACCAACGTGTATGTATGAGGAGACTGATGAATGTGTATGAAGTGAAAGATATGTGATTGTATCGTAGCAAGTGGAGGGAAGTAAGTAAGTAAATATTTATTTCCAGTAATTCTAGTACCCATCTAACACAAAATAAATAAAAAAAACTTAGGGCATAGGCATGGTAGCAAAATATGTTACTTATAAAAAGGATTTTAAAATAAAATTGGTTCAGTCTATTTTTATGGGGAGAAGTGACAAATCTTTAGCAAAATCAACCAAAACAGTGACCTGCTAGCTTAGCATGGCACTCCGTGACAAGACGTTGTCATGCGTTTGTCACGCTTACGTCTCTGTCTATAGTTTTAAATGTGATAAGGACAGCATACGTGAGATAATTGTCGCGGCACGCCGCGCCGTGCTAAGCCCCCTGAAGTATCAAAACTCCTCTAATCGCTGTATACGTCCGCAGACAGTGAAATTGTTCATCGTGGCGTGATACCGTCACACTCTGCACCCCGGTTCTTGATACAACCAGTAAGAATATACAGGGTGTAACAGAAAGGGGGTATAAAGCCGAAACACAACGATAGTCCTCATGAAACTGAACAACTTTCCCCAAGGAACATGGGTCGTAACTCGTAAAATATAATTTCAATCGGAATTCCAAAATTAAACTAAATGAAGCCACCTAGATGTCGTTAAAATAAAACAAATTCTTTCAGTAATTTCGGAATGAAATTACATTGACTTTTTAACTGATAGACATTATACAAAAACCTCTACAAGATGACTTTAAATTAGTGAACGATAGAAAAGGATATGCATGTACTCGTGATAACAAACAACTTTTACTATGGAGCCAAGTACGAAATCATTAAAAAAAATTGTTCTCCCATACATGTAACACTATCAGCTGGTGCATTTTGTATGGGGAGTTCGAACATTTTTATCTGATAGTAAAAGTAGTTTGTTATCACGAGTACATGCATATTCTTTTCTATCGTTCACTTATTTAAAGTCATCCTCTACATAGAAGGTATCTTATTTTTATCTGTTTGACGCATTAAGGTCTATCTACACAGATCCGGGCCGTGCCCGGGACATGTCAGAGAAAAAATATCATTCCATACATTTTCTATAGATTCGTTCACACACGTTGTCATGACGACGTATTGTTTTCCCTCCTGACGGGCCACGGCGTGGACACATCCCGGGTACGGCCCGGATCTGTGTAGATAGACCTTTACAGTATCTAAAGTATAAGAAGTCGATGTATTACCGCCGTATTATAAAATTGTTAGCGGTTCTCTCCAGTTACGGGTTAATTGACATTCTTTCGTTTAGATATTTCCAAGGCGATGGGATAAGGTAATCCCTTTTAATCACCGACGAAAAAAGAGGGGGTGTTATGAGTTTGACGTATTTGACAATCTTAATATTTAAACATTATTTAGACAAAATGTTTCACGATAATTGAATCTAATTGTATTTGATGACAATAATTGTAAATTAGGTACTTACTTAGGGCACGTACCTCTGAGCTTATTTCTCATGTACGGATCAATTTATTTGATTACCACTTGCTAACGGTGAAGGAAAACATCGTGAGGAAACCTGCATACACCAGAGAAGAAATTCGAAGGTGTATGTGAAATCCGCCAACCCGCACTTGGCCAGCGTGGTGGATTACGGCCTAATCACTCTTTGTATGACAAAAGGCTCGTGCCCCTCGGTGGGGACATATATGGGCTGATAAAGAAAAAGGTACTTATGATCTGACTAGTATGATGATGATTTCTGTGGCATCATAACTCTCGCAAACGAGTGATGCTATTTCTCTTTCGTTTTCATCGAGCTCCAAGGAGTCACTGAGCAAAAAGTATTCATATCTGTCACGCTTCCCCATCGAGGTAGGCAGAGACTTCCCTCCACTTGCTACGATACAAACATTCTTGTTACCAAAGTAGATTCGCATACAAAACCTGAAACGCGGTATCGAAGTTTTTCCCGCGCTGAGTATATAAGCAAATTCCAAAATCTTCCCCATCGAGGTAGACAGAGACTTCCCTCCACTTGCTACGATACAAACATTCTTGTTACCAAAGTAGATTCGCATACAAAACCTGAAACGCGGTATCGAAGTTTTTCCCGCGCTGAGTATATAAGCAAATTCCAAAATCTTCCCCATCGAGGTAGACAGAGACTTCCCTCCACTTGCTACGATACAAACACATCTCTTTCACTTCATACACATTCATCTCCTCATACATGCACGTCGGTTTAGTGTAGGTATTCCGTAATAAGTACTAAACTAATAAAAAAACATGATAGGTGACCCGCCATTCATCTCAGAAGGTCCCCATTAAGGTCCCCCGTTAAATTTAACATGAAAGAAGCCTAAAGACTGTTTGCTTTTAATTTAACAACTCATTTTATATTCATTAATCTTGCTTTTGACTTGTTCAAAGTTTCAACACAAGGGAGCGGGACGAAAGATAAAGTTTTTGTGTAAGTTAGAAGGAGATGAACGCGTTTTGTTTTAAAAAAGTGGGGAAAAGGGTTTTGTGTTTTTTTTTTTTGAGTGAGACTAGAATTTTTTGATA
The DNA here is from genome assembly GCA_947563765.1 of Anarsia innoxiella. Lineage (NCBI taxonomy): Eukaryota > Metazoa > Arthropoda > Insecta > Lepidoptera > Gelechiidae > Anarsia > Anarsia innoxiella. The sequence goes on along the minus strand of OX387419.1, from coordinate 505,377 downwards.
AAATAGAATATTATTTAAAATTCTTTGTAGCAATAGGCATATAGCGACAAAAAAATTTTTTTAGTCTACTTAAATTATTTTAAAATATGTATTCGACACGTATTTTTTCTTTTTTCTCTTATACTAAAACTGACAAAGATACACTGGGCTAAAGTTGCTCGTGACGTCACGCCTAAGTAAGGTTTTTACCTAGGAGTGACGTCAATACCCCCCACTCCGTAACTTTGATGCTCTGTATCTATTTATGTATTTGATGTAAAAAATGTGTTTCAAATATTTTTTAATAGCCTAAAAGACGGACTAATTATTTTTTGAATTTTTGAATGTAGTCATCATCCCTATTGAACGGCTTTTCTCAAGAAACAATGCAAAGTATGAACATCTTATTTTTCGTTGAAAATACCAAATCAAATGAACTTTTTCAAAATCAGAATCGTTATAGGTAGTTAAGGTAATTTAAAGTCACTTGAAAAATGACACTTTTTTTAGGCTAATGTTAGATTCAGATAGCAGTTTTCCCCAGAGAAGAATCTAGCAAGAAACTCTGTTGGGTTGCTCTTTTCAAATAAATTCTTATAAATTGCCAAATAGGTACATAAATTTGAAAAGCTAGGAACAAATAAATACCTAAAAGCCAAAACACACCGGATGCGTATGCGTAGACGTATGCTTGTCTGTCTCTGAGTTGTAATGTGTGGAACAGTATGAGACAGGACACACCGGTTGCGTAGGTAACGTAGACGTACGAACGAATTTTTTGTTATGTATACATATGTATTTATGTATGTATGTATTCTGTATTATTTGCACAACCCGCAACCATTATTATCTCTTTCTCGTTATTTCTTACCCTAAGGTTGCCTGGAAGATGTTGCTACCTAGCAATAAGGCCGCCTGTTGCTTCTTATATTCTTATTTGTGTCTGTACCTTATATCTTTTGTGCAATAAAGAATATTTGTATTGTATTGTATTGTACACGTTGACGTGACGCGTAGCCCGGTGTCACATCGGGTTACACCGTAACTACGTGCGTGGCTACGCTGTGCTTACGTCTACGTTACGCATACGCATCCGGTGTGTTTCAGCCTTAACTAAAAATTCGACTGCAATATCCAAATTTACATTAGAAGAAATAAAAAACACATTTTCAGATAAAAAAAAATCTGGATGAAAAATACAAAGGCCTAGAACTGCAATTGCGTTTCCCCGTGTGTTCTGAGTCTAACACCCCACTAGTGGGCTTCTAAAATTATTCATCTAAAGGACGAAATATTATGTTAATCTAAGTTAATTATAAGGTATGAAACCCTAACGCCATTCAAACTGTATAATATGAAAACATTGAGTTCGTCTGTACGTATGTTTGTACAGGCTAATTGGAGCGGTTCGTCGCCTGCGGGTGTACTAGGGATGCGATTCTATCGATAGATTTGGATTTTATCGATAAATAGGCGATAAGACAACAAAAATTTGGATATATATCCTATTAATATTATAAATGTCAATGTTTCTGCCGATGGATGGATGGAGGATGTCTGTTACTTCATCACGTAACAACCACTGAATAGATTTAAGTAAATTAAATTTTACATTAACTTAGCTTGGACATCAGAATAACACATCATCATCATTCATTTAATTAAAGAATTAGGCTCTTGTTGGTGGAGTGTTCGCCATTTAAGCCTATCCTCTGCCAGTGCTTTAACTTCTTGATATGATATGACGTTAACTTAACAACAAAACGGAAACACATAGGCTATTTTATTTGCAGATATCATGTTTTTCTTCCAAAGTATGGCGATAAATGCCGATAGTATGCGATAGTCGCGGGCAGCCTCTAGTTTCTAATATATCGATAACTACCACATCCCATCCCTAGAACCCTTGTTTAAATATTAATTTCTGCGACAAGGGGTCGTTTGTGGCGGTGCCTATTGTTCCACCTTCAATCCTCAGGGATTACCTTCCGTAACCCTTGCTTTACTTGCTGATCGATTTTTGGATGGGTGACCGCGGTGGTCAGGTGGTTAGATCAGCTGGTGTGTTCAAGTTTTATCAAGAGCATTTTTTTTCATATATACATCCATACATATCTGTCACGTCTCTTTCCCAGACAGAGACTTCCCTCCACTTGCTACGATACAAACATTCTCGTTACCAAAGTAGATTCGCATACAAAACCTGAAACGCGGTATCGAAGTTTTTCCCGCGCTGAGTATATAAGCAAATTCCAAAATCTTCCCCATCGAGGTAGACAGAGACTTCCCTCCACTTGCTACGATACAAACATTCTCGTTACCAAAGTAGATTCGCATACAAAACCTGAAACGCTGTATCGAAGTTTTTCCCGCGCTGAGTATATAAGCAAATTCCAAAATCTTCCCCATCGAGGTAGACAGAGACTTCCCTCCACTTGCTACGATACAAACATTCTCGTTACCAAAGTAGATTCGCATACAAAACCTGAAACGCGGTATCGAAGTTTTTCCCGCGCTGAGTATATAAGCAAATTCCAAAATCTTCCCCATCGAGGTAGACAGAGACTTCCCTCCACTTGCTACGATACAAACATTCTCGTTACCAAAGTAGATTCGCATACAAAACCTGAAACGCGGTATCGAAGTTTTTCCCGCGCTGAGTATATAAGCAAATTCCAAAATCTTCCCCATCGAGGTAGACAGAGACTTCCCTCCACTTGCTACGATACAAACATTCTCGTTATCAAAGTAGATTCGCATACAAAACCTGAAACGCGGTATCGAAGTTTTTCCCGCGCTGAGTATATAAGCAAATTCCAAAATCTTCCCCATCGAGGTAGACTAGACAGAGACTTCCCTCCACTTGCTACGATACAAACATTCTCGTTATCAAAGTAGATTCGCATACAAAACCTGAAACGCGGTATCGAAGTTTTTCCCGCGCTGAGTATATAAGCAAATTCCAAAATCTTCCCCATCGAGGTAGACAGAGACTTCCCTCCACTTGCTACGATACAAACATTCTCGTTACCAAAGTAGATTCGCATACAAAACCTGAAACGCGGTATCGAAGTTTTTCCCGCGCTGAGTATATAAGTAAATTCCAAAATTTTCCCCATCGAGGTAGACAGAGACTTCCCTCCATTTGCTACGATATAAACATTCTCGTTACCAAAGTAGATTCGCATACAAAACCTGAAACGCGGTATCGAAGTTTTTCCCGCGCTGAGTATATAAGCAAATTCCAAAATCTTCTCCATCGAGGTAGACAGAGACTTCCCTCCACTCGCTACGATACAAACACATCTCTTTCACTTCATACACATTCATTCTGCCTATAAAACAAATTATACGAACAAATCAAGATGTAAAGTAATATATCTACTCGTACATCACGCTACCCTAAAACAGACTGCTGAGAGTCGGCGACATGTTGCAGACACTGTTAATTGACTGTCCCTCCCTCCCTCCGTCTCTCAGTCCCTCCTTAATTTCCTAGAGAGGCCATGTGGCGTCATTTGACAGTGATAAAAAAAAGGAAAAACGGGGTAATTTCAACCTAGATAGGTATTTACTGCTGCTCGTGACTTCGAACGCATTTATCGTCATAATTATCTTGATAAACTTACAGAATAGGTATCTTAAAATAATATTGGCGAGGCAAAGATTCTAACTAGCAGCGCCTCTAGTGTCAAAATTGTGAAGCTATCTAAGAACGACACTTTGACAGTTTTCGTTACAATTAACGTCAGGAAAAAACATAAATAATAAATACGAATCTGACATTGAAGTTATGTCTTTGTTTGTTTATTTGTAACTTCAATGTCAGACATCGTTCTTAGACAGTTTCTAAATTTCGCCGCTAGAGGCGTGCGGATAATCTTTGCATCGCCAATAGCCTATGTGTTATTTTTATATGTGAGCTACAATATTGGAAAGTTTCATTGGAATCTGTTCAGTGGTTTTTGTGTGAAATAATTACAAACTATTCATTGTCACAAACATTGACATCTATCTATCTATCTATATAAATAAAAATGAATTGTTGTTCGTTAGTCTGATTAAAACTCGAGAACGGCTGGGCCGATTGAGCTGATTTTGGTTTTAAAATGTTGTCGTAGTCCAGGGTAGGTCTAAACGGTGAGCAAATAAGGAAAAATTGCGAGTAAGATAGAGTAAGACGACAATTCCATTTTCCCATACAAATGTTTTCTTACTAAAATGTAGAGTCAATTTGAACTTTATTCCTACACAATAAAGTTCATTCTAAGGCGGGACAAAGTTCGCCGGGACAGCTAGTTTATAATATTAGTAGGAGAAGATTTAACAAATGTCATTTACATGTCAAACCCGATATATCAGACTATTCAATGTTTGACTGCAAAAGCGGCCTTATTACTAAGAGTAATATCTTCCAGACAACCTAACAAGTTTGGGTAAAAAAAGTAGGTATCTTTTCAACATGCTATTTTGAAAGATTTTCCACAGAACAAAGCAACTCTTATAATACTTCACGCTATAGTATAGTCAGGGTTGGTTCTATAATATAATAACTGCCGGTTAAACCATAAATAAAAGATAACCGTCAATGTTAATTGAAATCGTACGGTGATATAGTCCGGGCGGATTACGGTGGGATTAACGCTGCAACAATCATCTGTCAAGATGTCGTGGCCAATGATGATGATGGAAAAAATGAATTTTGTTTTGTATTTGTAGAAGTAATAATTTCAATATAAGTTTAAATATGTTATAAGTTTATTTTTAGGTAGATCGAATAATAATACTTGCAAATTTTGTGAACGGTTCTGCCGATGGAATGGATATGGGAATATTTGTTAAGGTCTATCTAAACACATACGGGCCCCGGGCCGTGTCCGGGAAAAAATATCACGTCGTCATGACATCGTATGTGAATGAATCCATAGAAAATGTTTGGAATTATATTTTTCCCCGGACACGGCTCGGATGTGTGTGTGTAACCCTTTGTCACGCAAAAACCACTGAATAGATTTTGGCGAAACATTAGATACAATACTGTAGCTTTTGTTTGGTCAAAAGTGTAATTCGCCGGGAGTACACTGGGGTAAAACAGACCAGTCGATCGGTCAGCGATTTCGGTTGTCCATTTCACCCCATCCCCCCATTGGTCACTTTTTTCTGTCTGCCGCTTGATTGGAATCCAAAAGGTTGCAAATTGTAATTTTTTTTTGCTTTTTCAGTTCAACGTGTTGGTTTTAAATTTAACCGACTTTGTTCAAAATTGAGGTTATAATTTGATCATCTTCGTCAGCCCTTTTAACGTCCTCACTACAGACACACGAGCCTACTCTCATGGCTGTAATCCACCACGCTGGCCGAGTTGGCGGATTTCACATACACCGTTTTTTTTTTTTTAGTTTAAGTTTGTTCACGTATATGAAATGAAATGAAATGAAAATCATTTAATCCTGTAGGTTTTGACAACACTTAAGACGGGTCATTTTTTAAAGTTAATGCTAGATTCGCAAGAGTGCAGTTTTCCCCAGAGAAGAACCTAGCAAGAAACTCTGTAGGGTTGCTCTTTTTAATTTAAGTTTTACAAATCTCAGGCATACACAGAAACATATAATAAAATTAATATTTCAAAACAGCTATAGAATGATCCAACACCCTATACAGTCTCGTTCCACCATCTCATATATCAAACTCGTGAATATTACATTTCTGCTAACACATGTGTCCGTGTTAATATCTTTTTTGCGAACACCCTGTGTATGGGGTAGTTTTTTTATTCTTATGTCTTATTGGGGTGGATATTTGAATTGCTTTGCCCAGTAGTGGTTTAGCAGAATACCAAATGTGTCAAAAAATCCATTGACACTCTGCTGACACACAACTGAAGCTATTTTAAATTATCAGACTTGGGCCCGGTACCTAATTATTTCAACTAATATTATATTACTCACTTGAGGTCTATCTTCACATGTCCACGCCGTGGCCTGTCAGGAGGGAAAACAATGCGTCGTCATGACAACGTGTGTGAACGAATCTATAGAAAATGTATGGAATTATATTTTTTCCCTGACACGTCCCGGACACGGCCCGGATCTCTGTAGATAGACTATTATATTTACGTTACTATTTAGTAATCTGTGCTTATACCTTATTTATTACCCCGTTATACCCCACTGCTGGGCAACAGCATCCTACGAATCCTTCCATCTATCCATATACCAAATTCTGCCTAGTTTCTCAAGAACATCATGAAAATTTTCCGAGATAGACGATATTTTTTTAAGTTTTCATTATATTTCATATTTTATACGCATATTTAAAAAAATTGTAGATAGACAGTTTTGTCACTCATTCATTTACCTACTTATTTTAATAATAACTAAAATGGCATCAAACATATTTGTATGGAGCCTGGTATAGTAAAAAAAAAAACAGTATCAATTAGACTCAACATCCCCTATTTGAGCTAGTTGGAGAAAAAAAAGTTGGCGGCCACTGATGAAACTAACGTCAATCGATAGAGAAAAATATTATAAAACGATAGTATTTTTGATAATTGTCGAAAGTGATAATACTTTCGGAGATGTAGGACTTTGAAAATGAAAGAACTTTGAAAATTGTTACATGCCATTTTCAAAGTTCTATATCTCCGAAAATATATTATCACTTTCGACTTTTGTCCAAAATACTATCGTATTATCATATCATATAATAAAATACTATCGGGGATGTTGAGTCTAATTGATACCGAAAATTTTTACTATACCAATATGTTGGATGCTCTTTAGAAATCTGTTATCATAAAAACAATACATCCTAATTTATAATTTAATCTACAAAAGAAATAATTAAATTAAACAAAACTTAAGACAAAGGAGAACAAGGAATTACAAATTCATTCTCGATTCTTTGTTATAAAAAAAACGTAAAAAAACAAAAGACAGCTTCATTTAAATTTCGAATTCCGCGGCAGTTATCAAAGGGGACTTAAATATACAAGATTGAATCATTTCTTTTCTTTTAACGGTTATTCTTGGAGGGGTGAGGTGAAGTGGGGATAAGACGAGTATTTTCGATTATTTCTGAAATTAAAAGAATATTTAATGTTGTTTTAACTAATAAAATGAAAGATATGTAATTATTTCTTTATTTGCTTAAATACGTCATACCAGAGAAGAAATTCGAAGGTGTATGTGAAATCCGTCAACCCGCACTTGGCCAGCGCGGTGGATTACGGCCTAATCACTAATCACTCTGTATGAGAGTAGGCTTGTGTCCCTCGGTGGGGACATATATGGGCTGATAACGACGAATAAGGAAGGAATATAGACTGAAGTGGCCCCATTTTTTAAATACAAATGAGTTTATGACAGCGTGTCAAGGTTGCGCCAAGTTTTCTCATAGTTTTCTTGGTAGATGACCTGTCAAACGATATGACAAGCCTACGAAAAGTAGCCATTTTGCGCCGCACGCAGATCCAGACGGTATTTCATATCCATAAGTTTGACAGACAGATTAGTGCATCATACAAACAGACACGTCAAAATGTCATGTCATGTCATTTTGTGACAGATATGTCACGTCTGTTCCCCATCGAGGTAGACAGAGACCTCCCTCCACTTGCTACGATACAAACACACCTCTTTCACTTCATACACATTCATCAGTCTCCTCATACATGCAGGTCGGTTTAGGGTACTCTTGACTTGGCCATGTCATTTTTTAATCCAGTAATTTGCCTTTAAAATTGACATTTTACAACTGGCTGTATGTATCTTATCCCCACAAACCTGTACGTGTTTAAAAACCTTCCTTGCCGTGAAATTGGAGCCGTTCTCGCGTATGATTCTGTTGATCTCTGACTCGAGCGGAACGTGCTTCGTTTCGGGGACGAATGAGGGTGTTTTCTACCTTAAGATTGTAAAAAAATAACATGCTGAAGGTATAAATTCGAAGGTGTATGTGAATTCCGCCAACCCGCACTTGGCCAGCGTGGTGGATTAAGGCCTAATCACTCTCTGTATGAGAGTAGGCTCGTGCCCCTCGGTGGGGACATATATGGGCTGATAAAGATAGGCATAAACTAATGGTATCTACACACCAAACCCGCCGGCTTTTTTGCTGCCATTCGTAGCTGCCATTCGTATGACGTAAAGCCGACGGCCTAGCCCGGCTGCATGCCGGCGGCTTTGGTGTGTAGATAGCATTAGATTCCAGTCCTAAAACTGAGAATAAGTACCTACTTACAGTATCTACACACATCCAAGCCGTGTCCGGGACGTGTCAGGGAAAAAATATCATTCCATACATTTTCAATGGATACGTTCACACACGTTGTCATGACGACGTATTGTCTTCCTTCCTGACGGGCCACGGCCCGGACACGTACCGAGCACGGCCCGGATCTGTGTAGATAGACTCTTAATATGACGAGTCTTAAGCTAGAAACGGACAGGGGCCCAAGTCTGCTAATTTATTTACAACTAGCTGTCCCGGCGAACTTCGTCCCGCCTTAGAATGAACTTTATTGTGTAGGAATAAAGTTCAAATTGACTCTACATTTTAGTAAGAAAACATTTGTATGGGAAAAAGAAAAGGTCTGTTTTAGGGCTTTCCCGGTAATTATTCGAATTTTTCTCACCGTAAGAACCATCCTTGGACTTCAATGAACATTAAAAAAAAAGAATTAGCGAAATCTGTCCAGCCGTTCAGGCGTGATGCCGTGACAACGGAAAACGGGTTTCATTTTTATATATTTACAATATTCGGGGTTTTGTGTCGGCAGACTGTCAATGTCATTATTTGACACATTTGGTCGCAATCAGTGTAAGCCATTGTTTAGCAGAATATCAAATCTGTCAAACTATGACAATGACAGTCTGCCGACATACAACGGAGGCTATTTTAAATTAGCAGACTTGGGCCCCTGGTGAAAGTCTCGGCAAGTCGTTGGATGCGGGCAGCGCAGGCCCAAGTCGTTGAGGAGATCCTTGGGAGGCTTTTGTCCAGCAGTGGACGTCTACGAACTGACACAACAAGAACTAGAGACTGCCCGCTTCGTAAACATTTATCGCCATATCTTGGAAAAATTTGATAATAAATAATATCTTATATATTAAACCTATGTGTTATTCTGATGTGTAATTTGGTATTCTGTGGTAGATACATTAATGTAAAGTTTTTAAAGTTTCATTTACTATACAATACAAATATTCTTTATTGCACACAAAGATATAAGGTACAGACACAAACAAGAATATAAGAAGAAACAGGCGGCCTTATTGCTAGGTAGCAATATCTTCCAGGCAACCTAACGGTAAGAAATAGCATTATAAAATAGTGATTTTTGTGTGAAATAGTAACAAACATCCTCATATCCATTCATCGGCACAAACATTGACATTTATAATATTTGTAAAATTCCCCGCTCCCTTCTCACACTTGATACCCCACCCCAAAAGAGGAGGGGTACTGTCAAACGTCAGAGCCTAATAAGCATACAAACGGGTCTTGCAAAAGTTCTTCTAATCGCCTTGTTAGATGTCCCTAAGATAATGTCGTTAAGACTTCCATAGCTTGAAGTTTACAGTGTTATTAGACAACTTTTACTATGGAACAACTTGGTGTTATCTTTTGGAAGCGAGGAATTCTGCTTATATTATAAATGTAAATGTTTGTATAGAATTAACATGGGACACAGAGGCCAAAATTCTAGTGACCAAGATTTCGACGCGTCTACGCGAGGCTTCGTGTGATCCGAGAGCTGGCAGCTTCCTTAGCCAAAGGATAAGCATTGCTATCCAAAGAGGTAATGCTGCCAGCTTGTTGGGTACTTTGCCCCGTGGAGACGAGTTGGAAGACATATTCTTCTTGTAAATATTTAATTTATTCTATGTTTGTATTGTTTTATAAATAAAGTATTAATTGGTAGTTTCAGAGAATTAACATTGTAAATGTCAATGTTTATTGATGGATTTGGAAATGTTTGTTACTGTTTCAAAAACTACTGAACAGGGGCCCAATTATGCTAATTTAAAATAGCCTCAGTTGTGTGTCGGCAGACTGTCAATGTCATTTTTTGACACATTTGGTATTCTGCTAAACAATGGCTTATGTACACTGATTGCGACCAAATTATAATGAAACTTTACAATATTGAAATGAAATGACAATTTATTTAATCTTGTAGGACGAGTTTAACATCACATAAGAAGGATCATTTTTTAAAGTTAACGCTAGATTCGCAATAGTGCAGTTTTCCCCAGAGAAGAACCTAGCAAGAAACTCTGTTGTAAATATTGTAACTTAAGAATTACGCATATCTGTTTAGTGGTTTAAGCTTGAAAGAGTAACAAATATCCTTACATCCATCCATCAGCACAAACATTGACATTTATAATATTATAAAGATAGTCAATTTTATTTAACATTGGCAGAAATTGACAATGCCAGTTGCCATTTAAAAAAAAACTTTCTATAAAAACTTATATGAGATAGTAGAAACGGTCCGCCCAGGGGTGTGGAGGGGATGTCAAGAGGGAGGGGATAAGAATAACGTTTTCTTAACGCGGCTGCGGTCGAGAGATAGGACGGACTCTGACGGACACACTTTTATATGTATAGTTTTGTACTTGTAAGTACGGAAGTTTTAGGGAAAACGTAACAAAAAAGTAGTTTAATTTTAGTTAAGGGCGACAAAGAATGCACATCGGCAATCATCGCATTTCCGAATACAAAAACTAATGCTAATTTCCATACATACATACATGTGAAAGTAAAAATACTGTTGATTTATTCATTTAAATTCATATTTTGAAATAAGCCCTAAACCACAACCAAATCCGCCATTCATCCCCGTCGCTTAGTAACCAATCAACAACTCTCACTCTCTTACTCCTTAGCATGAATCCCTTTCATTCATCTATAACTTCCGCTTCCTTCTTCCGTCACTTCCGTTTCCTTCTCCTTCCTCCTTCCCACATACATACATACATATCCATCACGCCTCTCTCCCATCGAGGTAGGCAGAGACCACTTCCTTCCACTTGCTACGATACAAACACACTTCTTTCGCTTCATCCACACTCATCAGTCGCCTCATACATGCCTGTCGGTTTAGGGTACTCTTGATTTGGCCTTTCCCAATTCCCCGATTTGATCTAGGTACGTTCGTCTTGGCCTTCCCCTCCCAACATTTCCATCCACTCTTGCCTTGTATATCTCTTTTGTATCTCCTTTCGCATTTGTTAATCTTTTTATTTTTAAAAACCCGACTGTAATTAAAGCCGCATTTCTTTATTTTCATGTAGGTCTACTACCTCGTGTCACTCTCACAGTAAATACAAATCTAACGACACCTCTCAAGCTAAAATCCATGAAGCCATTTAGGCTGTAGGGCGTGCCAAAAAATTATACATACATACATACTCTCGAGAAACATAACCCTCCTTCTAGCGCAGTCGGATAAAGGTAGTTTAATTTTTAGTAAAGGGTGGTAAAAGGCGATAAAGAATGCACATCGGTAATCATCGCATTTCCGAATAAAAACGAATGCTAATTTCCATGTACACATCAATTAATAGATTAATCTTTCATTAGAATTTGAATTTAGAACTAAGTATACTTTATTGACTTGGTGCCCAAGTCTGCTAATTTAAAATAGCCTCAGTTGTGTGTCAGCAGAGTGTCAATGACATTTTTTGACACATTTGGTATTCTGCTAAATAATGGCTTAGGTACACTGATTGCCTTTGAGTATATATAGAATATATAAGGAAGAGCCATACCGTCTGGATCTGCGTGTCTGGTCTGGCCCAAAATGCCTACCTTTTTGTATGGAATTTCTTATCGTTTGACAGGTCATCTACTAAGAAAAACTTGGCGCAACCTTGGCACGCTGTCATAAATTCATTTATATTATGAAAAAAAAAATGGGGCCACTCCTTATATTTCTTCCTCATTGCTGATTGCGACCAAATGTGTCAAAAATAGCACTGACACTATTAGTGACACTCTGCCGACACACAATTGAGTGTATTGTAAATCAGCAGACTGGGCTCCTGCAGAAAAGAAAAACGCTAAACAAGAATCCGTTTCAGCACTCACAGAAAAAAAAACTGACAGATAAACCTATGTCTATGTCATAAAACATGACCTTTAGACAGTGACAGGTATAAAATATCTGTCAGTTTTCATCCGTAAGTAGTAAAACGGGCCCTGAAACACTTTTCCTCACGACTCTCCTCTAAATATTATGACAGGTCAGTCACTTGACCGCGGCTTACCCCCGTACAAATAATACAATTAGGATTAGGATGTTAAGAACCCTTGAGTGAGACAGGGGAACCCTAAAGCTCGCTAGATTGTGGTCCCACATACGAGACGCATTATGTCCCACGTTGCGTGTGACTAATGTGTTTCTAGTCATAATAATTCTATAGCGGGGTATGTAGCATAGGATTTAATACTGAAAAATTAATGAAGGATCATATGAGCGGGAAACATCAACCGGTAAGTTATTTAATGAATGAGATATTTTGTTGTAGGTTAGCCCCTTATCTGTGGCGTGTCCTGTGACAGGACTTTGACAGTTAACTGTCAAGTATGCCGCATCAGGGGGCTTAGCATACGTGCCGCGACAATTATCTCACGTCATGCTGTCCTTATCACATTTAAAACTATAGACAGAGACGTAAGCGTGACAAATGCATGACAACGTCTTGTCACGGAGTGTATGCTAAGCTAGATGATTTCATATTGCATTGCGTAAAGCTAGCAACGGTCTAATCCCACGTGTACAACGTACGCAATGAATTATGACATGTGCTTGATACGGGGTGTAACAGAAAGGGGGTATAAAGCCGAAACACAGCGATAGTCCTCATGAAACTGAACAACTTTCCCCAAGAAACATGGGTCGTAAATTGAAAAAATAATTCGCCTCCCTATACAAAATGTCCAATCAGCTGATCGAGTAAGTATGGGCGATCCAAAAAATTTTTTCGAGTTACGACCCATGTTCCTTGGGGAAAGTAGTTCAGTTTCATGAGGACTATCGCTGTGTTTCGGCATTATACCCCCTTTCTGTTACACTCTGTATTATAAAGATTCATTAATATTTTTCCAGTGGGTTTTGCGTGAAAGGCACAAACACTGACATTTAGGTATAATTTTTAAATATGGCAATGTTATACTGTTATAGTCTGTGGTAGATATTTTATTTTTTTGTTGTTGTTTTGGTTGTCTATGAATTGTATTTTAATATTTGAATAGGCTATTTGACAACATTTGGAAAATAATTTTAAATTAATGTTTATATAATAATAATTACCCTACATTGATATTTCCGAAATATTTAATGTTTTAATGATGAAAAATCAATGTTGAAATTCAAATTTAATAAAAACCCGCGAATAACAAACACTGTTTCTGTTATGGCGCTGGTCACATGTCACGCGTGACGTCACATGCGAGTAAACAAACACGAAAAACACTAACGAAATGTTTACTAGCGTGTGACGTCACCAGAATGTCAACAAATAAAAGGCCGTTCGTGTTCCAGATAAAAATTTTAAAAATATTACAATTTGTTTATTTTATTTTGTTAAAAATAAACATGTTTTACATCAAAATAAAGTGAAATATATTTCTTTATAATATAATCTTTTAGGATGGCCACATTTTGTTGTATATTTTGAATATAGTCCCTATTGTGTTCTATTCTCTCTCTGATTGACTTCAAAGATGGCTAACTAACGTTTTGTCTCGTGTTCTGTTATAACTGAATAAATAGCTTGATACAGCTTCCAAGACTGCGTTTTACTCATATTATAACTAATATTAGTAGGACATTTATTATCTACATAGAAAATAAAATGTTTTTAATATAAACTGCGATATTTTTCTCAAAATTATCACTTTCAAAGCTACAGGGTGATAATATTTCTAAACACAAAGGCGTAACATATTCATTGCACGGAATTTACGACCGCGTAAAGGGTGCGCGAGTTACTCACACCTTTTATACAGGGTGTTCGTTTAAAATTAAGGAATTTTTTTTTGAAGGTATGGTATGGTAGCTTCATATTTACTGTTGATGAAAATAAAATTTTTGAAAAATTCTACTTATTTAAAAGAAAGCTGTTAAGTTTAATGCTATCATAAAAAGAGTGCTTAGAAATAATTATTTTTGTTTCTTTCTTTTATTTATATAATTTTACTAATAAAATGATCATTGTTTAATATGCAAACATTGATTTTGAGGAAACAAAAAAAAAAAAAACTATTCATGTGAATATGTTATTAAAAATACTATACTCTAATAAATAAATTTAACCACTTAACTAAACTTAACTATCACTAATCCGGGAAAAATGTTTTAAAAAAAAACGACTTTCTAAAAATTTTATATGATCTGTTAAAAATACTTAGTTAGGTAGGTTTTTTTTTTTGTACAAAGTATGTAGAGGTACTTATAAGGGATATATTTTTGGAAAAAATCGTAAAATTCACCACACACTGTATATAAAATAAGAAAAGCCGAAATGGTAAGCTACTGGAGGTAATAAAGCGACTTTTGACTGCCTTTTATAGCTTTTACGTGAACTGACTTATTATTTCAGAGATAAAGTTATTTTTTGGCAACGTACGAGTATATTTAAGAGCTAGTTATAAGATATACATACCATTGAAATTATTATTTTCATTACTGCGCCGAATATTCGTTTACTATTCGGTATTCGGCATATTCGGCACCTCAACCGAATATTCGTATTCGGCCGAATATTCGGTTAAAATGACCATTTATTCGTTTATTTTGTTTAGTAATAATTTGCTTGATAAAACGAGATATTAACCTCATATTAAATTATTTTAAACCAAGGAGCAGTCAATCTTATATCCTCATTTTCACATCTAGGTATTACAAGAGTTATTAGGAGATAATAAAATAAAGATAAGTTAATAAGTGACACTTAAAGATTGTATTTAGAAACCTAGACATTCTGCTCTATCAAGTGACAGTCAAAGGCGCTTTTCTTTATAAACTTTACCTACTTATTTGTTGTATCAAAATTAGTGTGAAAGAACAAGGTTCGGTAGGGTTTCAAACCGAATAGTATTCGGTATTCGTTATTCGGCAAAATCCATATTCGGCGCATCTCTATTCATTACCTATTTTAGACATGGTCTAACTACACACATCCGGGCTGTATCCGGGACGTGTCAGAGCCGTGGCCTGTCAGGAGGAAAAACAATACGTCGTCATGACAACGTGTCAGGGAAAAAATATCATTCCATATATTTTCTATGAATTCGTTCACACACGTTGTCATGACGACGTATTGTTTTCCCTCCTGATGGGTCACGGCCCGGACACGTCCCGGGCACGGCCCGGATCTGTGTAGATAGATCTCTTGTAATTTATCTATCCCTATTTATTAAACAGAAATATATACGTAATTAGTTAGGTACCTACAATCTAAATTATAATAATTATAAATGTCAATGTTTGTGCCGATGTGAAGATGTTTGTCTCTTTCAGGCAAAAAGTACTGAACAGATTTTAATGAAACTCTACAATAAAGTAGCTTACACATCAGAATAACACATAGGCTATAATATTTGAAGATATTTTGTAAATTTTTCAAGATATGACGATAAATCAAAAGCTTGTTATGTTGTTGTTTACAGCCCATATATGTCCCCACCGAGGGGCACGAGCCTACTCTCATACAGAGAGTGATTAGGCCGTAATCCACCACGCTGACCACGCTGGCGGATTTCACATACACCTTCCAATTTCTTCTCTGGTGTATGCAGGTTTCCTCACGGTGTTTGATAAGTACCTGAGTATATTTTTATACCTACTTGTTTTTTTAAAAACTTAACCCACCACGCAATCCCGTTTCGGGTTGGCGATCTCCACATACTGTTATAAATTGAAAGAGGGTAAAGTGGCAATCGTTGTAGCTTCCTACAAGTGATAGATTTATGATCATCCCTTGCTTTTGTAGGCAGGGAACGCTGCGGTATCGTAATAGTGTTGGTTTTAAGTTAGGTGACATTTGAAACAGAAATATTTTGATTTTTATTTAATTTCAATAAATACAAAAAGGAGAGAAATAGTTGTACCTACAGCTTATTGTAGAAAAAAAATGGCGCATATTTTTTACGAAAAAATATTTTTTTAAATAATATCTTTTAAGTAATGGTATCTACACACCAAAGCCGCCGGCTTTTTTAACAGCTGCCATTCGTATGACGTAAAGCCGCCAGCCTAGCCCGGCGGCATGCCGGCGGCTTTGGTGTGTAGACAGCATAAAGAAGATGGATAGAGAAGAGAGGCTTTTGCCCAGCACTGCTTTATTTTTCCCTTAACTACCTATGTGTAATATTCATTAATCTTATTACCTACCTACCTAAATAGGTATTAAAAAGAATAATGGTTTTGTAATTCGATAAATAATGTTACCGAATTAAAAAAAAAAGAAAATGCATAGGCCAATAATTATTTTAACCTATGATTTTTTCAATTTTTCAAGAAAACTGAAAAAAAATGTAAATGTACATTTTTCGCTATGAATCGAGACGCACGGTTAAAAGCATAAAGTCTATGAATAAAATTAGGGTTCCCCTTCGAATTTATAAGCCGTACAAAATGGATGTAACTGCCAACCTATGAATTTATTTACATTTCTTACGGCCTGTTTCAAGATCTACAGATAGAATTTATCTGACAGATAAACCTATGTCTATTTCATAAAACATGACATTTTAGACAGAGACATAATCATTTTATCTATATACTTATGGTGAAACGGACTCTTAGACCCAGAACACACGGTGAAACGCAACTGCAACGCAACTGTAACTGCTAGTTACTTTTGAGTTGCATCGTAGTTTCTGCTATAGACTTCTTTAGAAAGCCACACACGACGCAACTGAGATGAAACGTTTCAAACTAGTTGCGTCGTGTGTGGTTTTCTAAAGAAGTCTATAGCAGAAACTTCGATGCAACTCAAAAGTAACTAGCAGTTACAGTTGCGTTTCACCATATGTTTTGGCGATTAGTCTCTTTTTTCTGGTTCAGAAATAAGGAGATCCGTAGAAGGACAAAAGTCGCCAATAAGTATAGCACGTATGATTAGGAAGTTAAAGTGGCAATGGGCCACATAGCGCGAAGATCGGACCGCTGATGGGGCAGACAGAAGAGTTTTTGAAGACCACAAACTACCAAGCGCAGCGTGGGACGGCCACCTACCATGGGCCCAAATCTGCTAATTTAAAATTGCCTCAGTTGTGTGTCGGCAGTGTCAATGGCTTTTTTTGACACATTTGGTCCCAATCAGTATAAGCCATTGTTTAGCAGAATACCAAATGTGTCAAAAAATGCCATTGACACTCTGCCGACACACAACTGAGGCTATTTTTTAGCAGACTTGAACCCTACTGGACCGAAGACCTGGTAGAAGAGAAGGAGTATCATTGGATACAAGTGGCAATAAACCGGCCACACTGGAGAGTTGGAGAGGCCTATGCCCAGCAGTGGGCAGTAATCTAAAATGATGAACTTACCTTATCCTTAATCGAAGGTTTCACGATATACGGAATCCCAGGCACTGGGCCAAAGATTGACGGCATCATCGTTGGCGCGAAAATCACTTTAACCGGACTCTTTTGACATCTGTCACTGTCACTTTGACAGCTGTGTTTACAACAGCAATGGTGGCAGGTTTCCTTCACGATCTTTTTGCAGCATTGTTTTTTGTTTTCTTGTGTATTTTGAATTTGTTCGGGATTTTGACTTTTAGCATCTCTTTCGTCGTTTATTTTTTTCATTTCATTTGGTACATTGTTATTGGTTTGTGTTTTAGTAAATAGTTTAGGTTTTTTGGCGTATTTTTCAGGTAGTTCCAACAAAGGTGTTTTTCTTTTTAATTCTTTCGGTGTTTCGAGTAGGTATTTCTTTTCAGGGTTGAATGGATGGACTAGTAATGTTTTTGGGCTTTTGGTGGCCCCTTGTAGGGCCTCGTTATGGCCTTTTGAATCCAACTTGGTAGATTTTAGTTTTTTATAATAAAATAAATATAATTTTGGCAGTGAAACGGCCGCGTTGGGCAACTACTTATAGGCTGAGATGATTTTGAATATTTTCTAAGTTTGTGTAGTTTTTTTTTAATTGTTTTTTGGCAAACTTAGTTTTTGACACAGTTTTTTTTAATTTATTTCACTGTTAAAATTGCTTTATGTTTTTTTTTTGCTAGATTTAAGTACTTTTAAACTTTTATCAACACAAGATGAACTCACAAGTTTTTTAGTAAGTCATTTAAATAAAATAAATAGTCACTGAAGTACCTACTTATTATTTACACAATCTGAAGTTATCACTACCTTACTTATGTAGGTACATTACATTTTATAAAACGTTGGCACCTAGCTTTTAAGTTTTTTTGAAACCGTCCACCATTTTCTTTTTTTCAGTTTAAGTACATTAAATCACTTAAATGTTTATTTACACCTTAATTTTTCACTGTCACTAAAATATATATTATTTTCAGTTAATATTTTGTTTTACTCAAATAAATCTTTTAAAAGAAGCAACAGAGATGTTCCAATTACCGCATTTCCGAAAAAAAAATCTTTTTATTTTAATTCTCACTTAAAAAAAAAGTTTCTACACCAACCACAACAGAGGTCATTAACCTCACCCACGTGACAATGTTTACAAACAAACAAACACTTACTTATCGAAAAAAACACGAAAAAAATTCACATAATTTCACTCAAAGTTACTCTGTCTTACGGTACATAAAATTACTTATTTTTAGAAATGTTTTTGACTGTTATTTTATTAAAAAACTCAATTTATTTCCAATTAAATCGACAGGAAATCGAATCGACGTCCCTCTAGCGCGATTCTTAGAAACGTACTGACTGAAATGGGAGGATTTTTAGGAAGGCGTGGCTAAAACAGGCTCCGCCTACTTCTTTAGTTTATATTCTAAAAAGATAGGTCCCAAAATGGCCGCCTAGGTTTAGGTTTTGAGTTATTGAGTAGTGCTTGCTTTGAGAACTATGTTTTTGAAAAGATAGTCGGAGATTTTCATGATAGGTTAGGTTAGGTTAGGTTAGGTACATTCTAAATAAGCATTTGTTTTTACAAGTATTTACATACATATATACATACATACATACATATCTGTCACGCCTCTTTGTAGCCAATATTGGCGGAGGCCACTTCTCTCCGCAATAGTCAAATAATTTTTATTTCATAGAATTGAAAGCTAACGCTAGATTCGCAAAGTAGCGGTTTTCCCCAGAGAAGAATCTAGCAAGAAACTCTGTTGGGTTGCTCTTTTCGAATATAGTTTTACAAAATCTTAGAGGAGGAGACATAGAAACATAACATTGAAAAAGGTTATTAATAAAAACTTAAATAAAAGACTCTCCACTTGCTACGATACAAACACATCTCTTTCACTTCATACACATTCATCAGTCTCCTCATACATGCACGTCGGTTTAGGGTAGGTATTCTTGCAAGACCGGTCGTTGTGGAGATTCTTGGGGGAGGCTTTTGTCCAGCAGTGGACGTCTATAAGCTGACATGATGATGATGATGATTCTTGACGTGGCCTTTCTTTAGTAAGCCCTTGTTTTTATTTTTTGGTAATCCACATTCATCAGTCTCCTCATACACAAGTAACTTACTTGTTTAATAAATAACTTTATAAATAACTGAGAGTTAATACAACTCTACCCTCGCTCAGGTAGTATTTAAACCTGCCCTCGGAACCCTAATTTAAACCGAAGGTTAATTAATCCGGGTTATTTTAACTGCCCAGTTAAGTTAAGTAATTGTTGTAGGTTGGACTGAGTGGCCGAGTTAATTAAGGTAGTATGGACTACTGTTCTATTTCAGGTACAATGGCTAAAATAAGTACCTATGTCGGCGCAGCGTATCGATTTAGTTGCTAGTAATTATATTTCGAATAGGTAATCGATTTATGAGTTTTTGGACGAAGTGTGTAAGTTAAGTTGATTCCTAAACGTAACACTTTTACTAGCTTGATACTAGCGCCTGAGAGTCTCAGGCTGAGACTGTCATAGGGTATGTGGTAATGTCATGGGAGTCATTATTTTTGGATTATTCATTGTTTTACCAGAATAAAATGAGTTGAGCGTTTATATGATCAGCGGAACGTTGTGTTTGTGAAATGGGGCTGTAATTTTCAGTGGTTAATTTGTTTTAAGATCGGATTCAATATCAATCTCCTTGCCCGCTAACTCACGCCTAGCATGGATGTTATATCTGACGACGACGGAGCTCCCTCTGATACCTAAAGGTTCTGTGTCTTTAGTGCCTTTAAGCTAGTTTATATAGACATGGAAAGGAGAAGCTCCTTCACTTATAACGATACTTCGAGGCGATTCAAGTATCCTGCATGTCTCGAAGACTAGTCACCGCGAATCTCACATACATTTGAATGCATCGCACACTACGATACCGGTATAATGTATGTGAGATACTTCGCGGTGACTAGTCTTCGAGACTTGAATCACCTCGAAGTATCGTAATGGGAGAAGGGCCAAAACAACAGCATGATGACTAAAAAATTTTTTTATGTCCATAACATAGATTATTTTAAAATATTTGACACGATTTTTTTCTTTTTTCTATGGGACGAGTTACACTGGGTTAAAGTTGCTCAAAACGTCACGCCTAAGTTAGATTTTTACCTAGTATAGTGACGTCAATCACTCCGTAACTTTGATACTCTGTATCTTTGTATTTATTTATGTATATTTAGATCAGGTAAAAAACGTGTTTCAAATATTTTTTAATAGCCTAAAAGGCGGACTAATTATTTTCTGAATTTTTGAATGTAGTCATCATCCCTATTCACAATATTTTCGGTTATGTTCGGCAGAGTTTCAATGGTAGTGTCAATGTCATTATTTGACACATTTGGTCGCAATCAGTGTAAGCCATTGTTTAGCAGGAGCCCAAACACACAATTTTTGAATGTATTCATCATCCCTATCTAACTCGGCCGCGTTCTTAAAACTCAAACACAAATCTGAAACCCCTAAATCGAAAATCAACTTTTCAAAAAGCTACCTGTTGATAGAGCCATCTAAATCACCCCTAAAACATCCCCTGTCAGAAACAAGCAGGGTTGAAAACCGGCCTTTTCATCCCTTCCAGATACAACTTAAGTTTCGTGCCGGAAATCAGTGTGTTTGACGTTAGGGTAGCGTGAACTTCAGGTAGATATGAGTGGGATGGGTCCTGTGGAAATGTCGTTGATTTAGTATTAAAGTTTAATTCTTAAGGTTTGAAATGAAATGAAATGAAATGATCATTTAATCCTGTAGGTTTTGACAACACTTAGGACGGGTCATTTTTTAAAGTTAATGCTAGATTCGCAAGAGTGCAGTTTTCCCCAGAGAAGAACCTAGCAAGAAACTCTGTAGGGTTGCTCTTTTCAATTTAAGTTTAACAAATCTCAGGCATAAACACAAACATATACCTAATAAAATTAATATTTCAAAAGAGCTATCCATAAATAAATAATAAAAATTTGACCCCGCAATATCCAGGAAAAGTAAGGTAATAAATGGGAAACAGAGAAGTGAAAGGCTTAGTTTCATAGTATCCGCATGACATGACCATAACATATGTACTTTCTAGAATCTTTAATAGGTACTTACGATACGTGGTTCATAAACTCATTTCCAAACTAATAGACCCAGATCAGGGACGTGTCTGACCTAACTTACAGTAAAATGGATAAAACCTTATGTTCTCCATAGCTTCTCATATGTCTTGAACACCCGCGAATTTGTGTAACTGTAACTGGGGACGTTTGGCAGGTATCGGATGACGAAGGTTACCAAAAGCTAGAGTAACTTAACTTGTTTTTATATGGCTGATTTTTAAATGTCTTAGAGAATACTATTTTAAGGTCGTATTATAAGTATCAAACAATTTCTTTACGCCCAAGCTTCTGTCAAACGCTTCAAAGGTTACTTGTTACGGAGTAAATACGTGAATTTATGAAAATGAAAAGTGTTTTATTCAAAAATAGGCAAAATTCATTACACTTTTTTGATGTCACTTTTTTAATCTAAAACTACTGCCGGTTCACTACCTGTATAGCCGAGAGGAAGAAGACGGCAAGAAACCTTCGGCACAGGGCCCTACGTTATGTGCAATATATCTTTTTTTTAAATCGAGACTCTTATATACAATTACATATTGACTTAACTTGTTATCACAGTAATTTACATGAGTATCACAGTACGAGTAGTTTGTTTTACATAAATTTTTAACTCTGCAGCATCCAAAATAAACCAAAAGATGTTATTAGGCACTTAAAAAGTAAAAAGCTTAGCTTGATAAAAACCGCATAACATGACCAGCCACCACAGCAGCACCTTCACACAGGTCTCAACGCATGTGCCAGCCATCAACCCCTTCCACATATTTAGGGAAGTAAGCGACCCGACACACAGCGCCACCACTGCAGTGGCGTAAGCAAGCATGACATGTCACACGTTTCGTTTTAGTTTTAGGGCAAGTTAGCCGCTGATTTAGGAAATGCCGTGTAGGGGGAAGTGGGGCACATTGATACACAAAAATTCAAACTCAGTTTTAATACACAAATGTCAACATATTTGATCATTTTTTTTGCCGGGTGCATGGCCTGATATGTTAACTTATAATTAAGTTTAAAAAAAGCTGATAGAAACGAATAGGGAAAAAGTTATGGCGACTTTTATAAAAAATGGATTTTGTATCATTCTGCCCCACCGGTGGGGCACCTTGATACAGAGAGTGGGGCAGCTTGATGCGTATTTTATTTCCGTAAATATTATAATATTTTTTCAAAATAAATCGTTATATTACTTAAATTGACAAAATAAAAAGCAAATAATGCTTGGTATCTAAAAAAATAACGTTATTTATTAGTTATTATTCGTATTAACGATAATCACAATCAGCCTAATAATGAAATGAGCTAGGAAATAAAATTGTCATCAAAAATCTAGAATATATCAAGATCTTAAACATGTAATTAAACATAATTACTCAGTAATCAGCCTAAAAGTACTACAGAATTGGGCATAGTGAAATATAGAAATAACAAAATAAAATCCTCTATCAAAATTATAGGAACTTTTTCTTAAAACTCATAATCAAAAACATCACAAAACTGAAATCCTAAACGATTTTTTCTCATTTCTCTGCTTAACTTTAAAAGTCCGGACCATTTTCTATAATAAATGAGATTTTTAAGACTACTTTATAATACTAACGGGGCACTTTAATGCACTAAAGGGGCACTTTAATACACTAACGGGGCAGATTGATACGTATCATTCTGCCCCGCGCTTTACTGTATCATAGTGCCCCAAGGGACTATATTCACGAAAAAGTAATTTATTATTTTTAAAATCAATATTGTATTAAATAAACATATTAAATAACATTTATTAAAGTATAAACGTACTTTTGGTAAAATAAAACAATGAAAACAACTAATAATATGGAGCTGAGACACAAACACATTGCTCTTAAAATTTTAGTTGTCGGTCCCAAAAACACGTTTGTGCCTGTAAAAGCAAAACGGCGAATAGGCGGCGAGCATCGTCACAACTATCATCCTTGTGGATGTCCTTGAGCGTTCTAATGATGTGTCCGTGTGCGTATCGTTTTTCAGTATTTCAAAACAGGTACTGTATCAATGTGCCCCGAGTATCAATGTGCCCCGCCTCCCCCTATAGGTGAAATACTCGCCGTTTGAATAGCTAAAAGGAGAGGAAAGATGCTGGGTCACCTGATACGACACGACAACTTTATAAAAACATCTTGGAAGGAAAAGTAGAAGGAAAACGGAAGAGAGGGAGACCGAGGACTTACATAGATCAAATAAAAGAGGGGATAGAAGTTGTGTCGTATCAGGTACTCAAACGGACAGAGAATAGAGCAGAGTGTAGAAACGACAAGAGTGACGCTCTAATCCTATCCTAAAAATATTTTAAATGTCATTGTAGGTGCCGATGGATGGATGGATGTTTGTTAGGTACTTCAACACGTAAAAACCACTGAACAGATTTTGATGAAATTTGGCAATATTGTAGTTTATGTATCAGAATAACACATAGGCTATATAATTCTGAGATATCATGATTGTCTTCCAAGATATGACGATAAATGCGTACGAAGTCTAGTAGGTACCTATTTTAATGAAATTACTGTGATAACAAGTTAAGTTAAGTCAACATGTAATTGTATATAAGAGTCTCGATTTAAAAAAAGATATATTGCACATAACGTAGGGCCCTGTGCCGAAGGTTTCTTGCCGTCTTCTTCCTCTCGGCTATACAGGTAGTGAACCGGCAGTAGTTTTAGATTAAAAAAGTGACATCAAAAAAGTGTAATGAATTTTGCCTATTTTTGAATAAAACACTTTTCATTTTCATTTCATTTTAATGATGATTCAGTTTTTAAAGTTGTGCTTTGAACCGACTTTGAAAACTGAAAGAAATGCTCAAATAATGTTGGAAAGGGATAGTAAGTATCGTTTCTCTACCTAGGTCGTCCCTAGGTACTAAATGTACTAGGTATAGCGAAAGAAAGAAACGGCAAGTTTAGTTATTAGCGCCATCTAGACTTTGCTTTGAGAATTACTTAGAATTTGTCTCTTTGTATACAAACTCTAGATTTAAGGGCTTAAGTTCTAGAGATTCCTGATAGAGGGCGTTACAAGCTGAAGTACCAACAGGTAGATATTTAATATTCCTGAAATAGGGATGATGACTACATTCAAAAAAAAAAAAAGTAATTAGTCCGTCTTTTAGGCTATTAAAGAATATTTGAAACACATTTTTTTACCTGATCAAATAGGTACATGAATAAATACAAAGATACAGAGCATCAAAGTTACGGAGTGGGGGGTATTGACGTCACTCCTCGGTTAAAATTGTACCGAGGCGTGACGTCACGAGCAACTTTAACCCAGTGTATCTTCATCAGTTTTCATTCATTTTCGTCATTTTCAGTTTAAGAGAAAAAAGAAAAAATACGTGCCGAATATTTGGAAATAATCTATGTGATGGACTAAAAATTTTTTTTAATCATCATGCCTGCCTACTAAATCGAAAAGTAGAGTAGGTACCTAGATAGGTAGCCTACTTATGTAAAAAAATGTAGGTAGCTTAACTTATGTAGTCATGTTCAATCTGTGCTTATAAGTAACCAAATAAACTACGAATAACAATAAAACAACACATTTTTAATAAAATAACATTTATTTCGCATAAATACTAATTTTACGTTTTAACAAATGCAGTAAACACGTAATTATATAAAAAAAGGTTTTCATAAATTAAAAAAGCGTACTTAAAACATTAACGTCGTTGCACAAACTGACTTTAATTTTAATTATCAATTATCAGTGGGGATGATGACTACATTCAAAAATTCAAAAAATAATTAGTCCGACTTTTAGGCTATAAAGAAATATTTGAAACACATTTTTTACCTGATTAAATACATAAATAAATACAAAGATACAGAGCATCAAAGTTACGGAGTGGGTATTGACGTCAATCCTAGGTAAAAATCGTACTTAGGCGTGATGTCATGAGCAACTTTGACCCAGTGTATCTTAGTCATTTTTAGTTTAAGAGAAAAAAGAAAAAATACGTGTCGAATATTTTAAAATAATCTATGTGATGGACTAAAAAATGTTTTAGTCATCATGCCTATTAGTAGGATTTTTTCATTAAGCTTTGTGCCGTCTTCTGCAGGCTTTAATGAAATGTTAATTTTAACAAACGTTTTAGCAACGGGAATTAAAATAATTAAATTTAAAACTTAAAATTAAAAAGATGCCTTTAAATGCGAAGTGGAAACATTTTTAAATCCCGTTTTACTATCTAAAGATAACATTTTAACTGACAGATACATTATGTCTATTTCATAAACATGGCATGAACAAAATATCTGTCAGATAAATTTTATCTGTAACTGGTGAAACACGTACTTAGTATTATAAATATAATAAACGTATATAGAGTGACTTTAAATTAGTGAACGATAGAAAAGGATATGCATGTACTCGTGATAACAAACAACTTTTACTATGGGACTAAGGTCGAAATCATAAAAAATATTGGTCCTCCCATACTATCAGCTGATGCATTTTGTATGGGGGTTCGAAAATTTTTGAATGATTTCGAGCTTGGTCTCATAGTAAAAGTTGTTTGTTATCACGAGTACATTCATATCCTTTTCTATCGTTCACTAGGTCATTAATTACGTATATTTTTTCAATGAACGCGACTTTGTCCATTACAAAATCAAAATTAGCTGATTAAATATATAACATACATATCTGTTACGCCTTTGCCTCATACGAGACCGCTTCCCTCCACTTGCTACGATACAAACACATCTCTTTCACTTCATACACATTCATCAGTCTCCTCATACATGCACGTTGGTTTAGGGTAGGTACTATTTGCATAAAGATTTTGGAATTTGATTATATACTCAGCGCGAGAAAAACTTCGATACCGCGTTTCAGGTTTTGTATGCGAATCTACTTTGGTAACGAGAATGTTTGTATCGTAGCAAGTGGAGGGAAATCTCTGTCTACCTCGATAGGCATGCCTGTATCGCTTTGTGTGCAATAACGTATTTCTATGTATGTATGTATATCACTTTTTTCAAGCACTTCATTTATTCATCGCTAACTAAAGCAGCAAATTTATTAGCCATAGCCGTTAAGTTTTCTTCTTGATCACTCTCTGTTCCTTCTTGATCACTCTCTGATCCTTCTTGACTGTCAGAATCTGATACTATGACATCATTGTCATCAGAAGATAACGCTTGTACGTATTTTATGTATTTAATTTCTTCGTGGGTTTCGTATTTCTCTGTTGGAGGAAATTTTATGTTTTTTTAGGATATTTTGGAATTTTTGTTATAATACTGGGTGTAACAGAAAGGGGGTATAAAGCCGAAACACAGCGATAGTCCTTATGAAACTGAACGACTTTCCCCAAGGAACATGGGTCGTAAAACAAAAAAAATTTGGATCGCCCATACCTACTCAATCAGCTGATCGGACATTTTGTATGGGGAGGCAAATTTTATTTTTCTTGTGAGATTTTTGGGAGGCAATTTTTTTTATTTTTTTTACCCATTTTCCTTGGGGAAAGTTGTTCAGTTTCATGAGGACTATCGCTGTGTTTTGGCTGTGTTTCGGTTACATCCTGTATAGGGTGACTTTAAATTAGTGAACGATAGAAAAGGATATGCATGTACTCGTGATAGCAAACAACTTTTACTATGAGACCAAGGTCGAAAACAATTTAAAAAATTCGAACACCCCATACAAAATGCACCAGCTGATAGTGTTAAATGGATGGCAAAATATTTTTTTTCATGACTTCAACCTTTGTCCTATAGTAAAAGTTGTTTGTTATCACGAGTACATGCATATCCTTTTCTATCGTTCACTAATTAAAAGCCACCTTGTACTTTAATAGTCATCTAGTTGGCCTACCCTTATTAGCTGTAAACCCTGGAGGACGCAGCCAAAGACATATTTTGCCGTCTAGTGCCATTCTTAGTAAGCTATTTGCTGCTCTGTATGTGTCCAATCTGTGAAAAAAAAAATGGAAATGGAAATGAAAAGTGTTTATTCAAAAATAGGCAAACTTCATTACACTTTTTTGATGTCACTTTTTTAATCTAAAACTACTGCCGGTTCACTACCTGTATAGCCGAGAGGAAGAAAACGGCAAGAAACCTTCGGCACAGGGCCCTACGTTATGTGCAATATATATTTATTTTTTAAATGAACAGACTTATACAGTTACACTTAACTTGTTATCACAGTAATTTACATGAATATCACAGTATGAGTAGTTTAAGTTTTACATACATTTTTACATTTTTATTTTTTAAACTTTTTGAAAAAGAAATTAATATACAAGACTAGTGGCTGCCCGCGATTTCGTCCGCATTTATCGTCATATCTTGAAAACATTACATAATCCCTTATCAGCCCTTTTAGCGCCAAAAAAACACGCGGTGAAACGCAACTGCAACGCAACTGAAACTGATAGTTACTTTTCAGTTCGCAGTTTCTGCTCTAGACTTCCTTAGAAAACTACACACGACGCAACTGAAACGAAACGTTTCAAACTAGTTGTAGTGCGTTTCATTTGCGTTTCACCGTGTGTTCTGGGTCTTAACGTCCCCAATACAGGGGCACAAGTCTACTCTAAGGAGATTGATTAGACAGTAATTTCCGTAATTATCAATAATATAGCCTATGTGTTATTCTGATGTGTAAGCTACAATATTGCCAAGTTTCATCAAAATCTGTTCAGTAGTTTTAGCGTGAAAGAGTAACAAACATCCTCACATCAATCAGCATAAGCATTGACATTTATAATATTAATAAGATGAGATACTATAGAAGTTGTGTCGTATCAGGTACTCAAACGGACGGAGAATAGAGAAGAGTGGCGTAGACTCCACCGACAATCCGCAATCCTAAACCTTTTACACTTGGCATTTATGCTAACAACACTTCTTATTATAATCCAATTAGCCGAATGTGCCGACAATATAACGACATTATTAGTGTACTTTCTGATTCGGAGATTGATGTGTTTAATAGCGATTTCAGGCAATTTAAGAAGCATTTAGACAAGATTAACCTAACAAATTTTGATTAATTGTTGCTATCTACATAATTCTCAATTTTAATTTTATCTAAAATCAGGTCATGTAAAATATGACCATTTTTTGGCATAGTATTTTTGTATAAGTTATTTCCTTAGTTAGAATAAGTCAATCAAGAAAATTGTATCGTTCGTTTCACCTTATAATAATGTTTCTACTAGCATACATTCTCAGTGGATTATAGTCTAGTTTATATAATCTTTTAACATGTACTTAACCTACTATTGACTGTAATCTGTTATGTGTGTTTTATAAATAAATAAATAAATAAATAAATAAACAAGAGCGACGCTATTAAATATGATGACGATGATAAAATGAGCGGTATCCTAGTTGATAGAACGCCCGCCTCAAATCTTGGAGACGCGGTTTCGATCTAACCTGTACCTCTGAGACTTCTCATGTACGGATTGAATATTCGATTACCACTCGCTACAGTGAAGGAAAACATAAAGAAACCTGCATACACTAGAGAAGAAATTCGCTTACGGCCTAATCAATCTCGTATGAGAGTAGGCTCGTGTGTCTGTAGTGGGGACGTTAAAACTGCTGATAAGGTATAAGGGTGCCTTTCCACCAGGGATGTGCTATGTAGCTATGCTACGAAGCTGCGCTACGAAACTATGTGACCCTTTCCACCAATGCTAAGCTATGTAGCTGTGCGAGGAAGATGCGCTACGAAGATGCGCTACGAAGATGCGCATCTCGAGCTATGCTACGTATCGATAGTAGGGAAGCGGCACGCATCCATAGCACACATTTATAGCACGCATCCTTCCATACAAAAAACATAACTTAACTGAATCCGTTTCAACCGGTGCTGTACTATGTGCTACAATGAATATGATTGGTGGATTTCAAACGCATCCGTAGCAACGTAGCATAGCACCTCTCTAGTGGAAAAGCACACTAAGGCTGTATGTAGTATAAGATACTTACCTCGCCGCCTTAGCAGTAAGGTACGCCCGTTTCTTGGCCCATCCATCGCAGATGTCTCTCGGAGACCAGGTATCATCGTTTTCTGGGTGGTCTATACGCAGTAACTTGGGTAGGTCTAATCTTTCGGCTAGGTATCTAAAAAATAGATAAATTAATGAACGAGGTACTATAGCTGCACGCGACTTCGTTCATCGTCATATCTTGGAAAAGATCATCCAACCTAATGGGCATGATGACAAAAAAAATTTTTTTTAGTCCATCACTTAGATTATTTTAAAATATTCGACACGTGTTTTTTCTTTTTTCTCTTAAACTAAAAATGAAAAAGATACACTGGGTTAAAGTTGCTCGTGACGTCACTCCTCATTAGGATTTTTACGTAAGAGTGACGTCAATACCCTCCACTCTGTAGCTTTAATGCTCTGTATCTTTGTATTTATTTGCGTATTTGATCAAGTAAAAATGTGTTTCAAATATTTTTTAATAGCCTAAAAGACGGACTTATTATTTTTTGAATTTTTGAATGTAGTCATCATCCCTATTGGTATAGTAAAAATTTTCGGTATCACTTACACTCAACATCCCCTATTCGAGCTAGTATGGAGAAAAAAATGTAAAAAAATTGAAGAACTTTGAAAATTGTTACATGCGAACATTTTCAAAGTTCTATATCTCCGAAAGTATATCACTTTCGACATTTGTCCAAAATACTATCGTTTTATAATATTTTTCTCTATCGATTGACGTTAGTTCATCAGTGGCCGCCAACTTTTTTTTCTCCATACTAGCTCGAATAGGGGATGTTGAGTGTAATTGATACCGAAAATTTTACTACACCAGGCTCCATACAAATATGTTCGATGCCATTTTATCTGTAGGTGTTAAAACGGACCTTAAGTATATCTGTTACAATGAGGAAGGAATATAAGGAGTGGCCGCATTTTTTTTTTTCATATACAAATGAGTTTATGACAGCGTGCCAAGGTTGGCGCAAGTTTTTCATAGTTTTCTTGGTAGATGACCTGTCAAACGATAAGAAATTCCATACAAAAAGGTAGCCATTTTGCGCCAGACCAGGCACGCAGATCCAGACGGTATGGCTCCTTATATATTTTATACTCAAAGATCTGTTTCTTACCTTATGGTGCTGTAGGGCTCCCTTAATTGTGCTATAGGATAAGATCCCATCAATATTTGTATGGGACGTGGCACTTTTGATGGAAAAACTAGCCCGGGACAGTCACATAGACGTACCTAGAATAAAAAAAAC
This sequence comes from Anarsia innoxiella, assembly GCA_947563765.1. NCBI lineage: Eukaryota > Metazoa > Arthropoda > Insecta > Lepidoptera > Gelechiidae > Anarsia > Anarsia innoxiella. Next base: position 474,421 of record OX387419.1, on the reverse strand, counting down.
ACTTTTAAGGCACCGACGTGCATGTATGAGGAGACTGATGAATGTGTATGAAGTGAAAGAGATGTGTTTGTATCGTAGCAAGTGGAGGGAAGTCTCTGTCTACCTCGATGGGGAAGATTTTGGAATTTGCTTATATACTCAGCGCGGGAAAAACTTCGATACCGCGTTTCAGGTTTTGTATGCGAATTTAATTGCGAGTCGGATTACACGCAAAGGGTTCCGTACAATTCACTAGGTAAACAATAGCCTAATAATAATTATCTACCGGTAGCCATCATTGATATTGAGCAAAAAAAGGCAAAAAAATCACATTTGTTGTATAGGAGCCGCCCTTAATTATTATTCTATTTTTAGTATATATTGTTATAGCGGCAACGGTAATACATCATTTGTGAAAATTTCAACGCTCTAGCTGTAACGGTTTCTGAGATACAGCCTGGTAACAAACGGACAGACAGAGGGACGGACAGATGGACAGACGAACAGATAGACAGACAGGCGGACAGACAGACTTTCGAACAGATGGACAGACGAACAGGCCGCCAGACAGACGGACAGCCAAATCTCAGTAACAGGGTCCCGTTTTCTCCCTTTACGTACGGAACCCTAAAAAAATACTATATTTAAACGCCTTTTTATTTGATATGTTTTAGACCCAGAACACACGGTAAAACGCAAATGCAACGCAACTGAAACTGATAGTTACTTTTGAGTTGCATCGAAGTTTCTGCTATAGACTTCTTTAGAAAACCACACACGACGCAACTAGTTTGAAACGTTTCGTTTCAGTTGCGTTGCAGTTGCGTTTCACCGTGGGTTTTGGCATTTTTTTTTCTTTCTTTTTTTTCACACACGGTCACCTGACCCCAAACTAGGCAAATCCTGTACTATGGGTATCAGGGACTGATAAACATACATAGATAAATATATAACACCCAGACACGGAACAAACATTTATGCTCATCACACAAATGTTTGTTAACCGGCGGGGATCGAACCCGCGACCCGTGCGTATCAGGCAGACTCAGAACTGGCCTGTTATTTAAACTTACCTGAGGCGTCAGGAATATGGTTTGAAAATGTTTAGTATGTCCGGGAGTCTTTGACACTGAGACTACTTTTCTGCCCATAATAGCATTCATTAAAGAAGACTTCCCAACGTTGGGCTGTCCTACGCAGCCTATGGTTAAAATACCACTTTTGAATTTCTCGTGCTTGTAGAATGATGTGTCGGCTTTTTCTACTATTGTTTCGCCTGGAAATTAAATTAATGCTTAATGTTGTTAGCCCATATATGTCCCCACCGAGGGGCACGAGCCTACTCTCATACAGAGAGTGGTTAGGCCGTAATCCACCACGCTGGCCAAGTGCGGGTTGGCGGATTACACATACACCTTAGAATTTCTTCTCTAGTGTATGCAGGTTTCCCCACGATGATTTCCTTCACCGTTAGCAAGTGGTAATCGAATAAATTGATCCGTACATGAGAAATAAACTCAGAGGTACGTGCCCGCGCCAGGATTCGAACCCGCGCCCTCAGAATTCGAGGCAAGCGTTCTACCAACTGGGCTACCACCGCATAAGTACCGTATTATGCTTAATAAGATAAATTAATTGAATAATAATTAGGCTATTTAAGAAGTACACCCTTTAATTTAGTAAGTAAATTTTTATTCCTAAAAATATACAAAATACTTTATATCATTTAGAACAAGCAGTATAATTATCATTAGCTGTATATTTTTTTACGTAATTGGCAAAGAAATAGAGAAAAATAAAATTTTTTTTGGAAACTTCAATCTGAATTATCTCAAAAAGTATATCGTTTACGACTTTTTTGCAATCAGTATTTATTGTTTGCAATTAGTTTCTCTATCAATTGGCACTAGTTTCAGAGGTGTACACCAAAAAGCGACATTTTATGTACTTGCAACTTTAGGTATGTTCGGCCCCATACAAAAATATTCGTTGTCTTTTGTGAAATAGGCTCTTAGCCAGATTAAATTTAAAAAAAAAAAGCATCCACTCACCAACTTGCACCACCTCATCATCATCGAATTCCACGTCAGTTTCCTCTCTGATCTTCGTCTCCCAAGAAGTCAAGTCTACCTCCCCGTTCACGACTTCCTTGCAAGCTTCGAGAAGCTTCTGTGCACCTTCAACACACATCCGCTGGCGGCCTTTGCGACGACGGACTTGGAGGCCTAAAGGGGGGAAACAAGGGGGAATTAGTAAAAAACCGGCCAAGTGCGAGTCGGACTCGCGCAGCAAGGGTTCCGTACCATTCACTATTGATATCAAGCAAAAAAATCATGTTTGTTGTATGGGAGCCCCACTTAATTATTATTCTATTTTTAGTATTTGTTGTTATAGCGGCAACAGTAATACATCATCTGTGAAAATTTCAACACTCTAACTATAACGGTTCATGAGATACAGCCTGGTGACAGACAGACAGCCAAGTCTCAGTAATAGGGTCCCGTTTTCATTCTTTGGGTACAGAACCCTAAAAAACATTTTAAAAAGTGGGTTTTTTTTTGTTACAGAATGTCCAAAAAGAGTAGGAATCAAAAAGTGGCAACACTGTAGTGTTGTCCCGTTCGTTCTCAGATTGATTTTAAAGGGACGGCGCTATAGTGTTGCTACTTTTTAATTTCTAATTTTTCGACAGACTATGAAAGAAAAACAAGTTAAAAAAAAACGTTTTAAAAAATAACTGACTATAAGGGCCGGCACACACCTGAAGGAGCGAATATTTACATGTAGTCACTTCGATGCTCATTTGTTGTGTTAACTGATTTCTAATATTATTCTAATGAGAACAATGTCGATAATAATATGACAATCAAAAAAGTTTTGCGCTGCGTTGCATCAGGTGTGCGTAGTCCCTTAGCCCTAAAAATCCCTATCCCTTAGAACCCTAAAAAAACAGGTTTTGTCTTGGTTGTGTATGGGTATTAGATATAATAAAATATCTATTTTTAATTATTTTTACATACCTGCCTTATCACTCTGTGCCCCAACCAAATTATAGCCCGGACAAGACGTGAAGTAAACGACTTTCAACCCTGGATACTTGTTAATAAGGTAGTCTTTCCAACCAGCGACCACAGAGGCAGGGACCAAATCTATTTTATTCAGTACTAATATCATTTGTTTCTTTTCTTCCTTCACTATGTATTCGTATAATGAGGGTGGGAACATCATACCCTAAAAAAATGAACAAAAACATACATACATAATCTATTTATTTTATTTAACAGTTTATTGTAAGATGATAGTACATAGAGACAGAAAAAAAGAGAAGTTATACAAAAGGTACAGCATATTTCTAAAAGAAATTTCTTCCTGCAGACCCCACAGAGAGAGAAATGATAGCATGAAGGCAGGATAAACAGAGTGTTAGGAAAAGTATCACTTTCCTTTTAACCAGGTATAGTGTTAGTGATGTAGAACACATTCCACGAAAAAAAAATGTTTTTTGAACTCATTTTTAATCAAGAATTTCATTATTAATTCGATTCGTTCGATCCCCACCAGTTAACAAACATTTGTGTGATGAGCATAAATGTTTGTTCCGTGTCTGGGTGTTATATATTTATCTATGTATGTTTATCAGTCGCTAATACCCATAGTACAGGATTTGCCTAGTTTGGGGTCAGGCACAGAGCACCCCCTATAGAGCCCGAATCATTACAATTTTATTCGAAACAAAACTCACAACTTTAGGCGGCAAGAATGAAGTGCGGGGGACGTGACAACTATGCTGTGATTTGCTGAATCAAGGTCAACGCATCGCTTAGAGATGTGCCGTGACGACAGTTAGGTTTATCGATAAAACATTTACATAAGTGTGTTACATTTTTTATTGTTGAACAATTCGATGTTATAACAAAATTAAATAATTAGAGAGGTTAAGTTAAAATTGCATGACAATTGACGACACTTACCGGTAAAATTAATTTGAAAATAAATACATGCTTCCGAAAACTGAATTTCAGTGTCCCAAATAACCCAAAACTAGGTTATTATTTAGAAACTTCTAATAAATATGCTGTACTTTTTTTGCTCAGGACATTTAGGAAATCTTTAAAAGAAAACAAACACTAACTTTATTCTATTATTTGCGATGATAGGTAATAAAAAAATATCGAAGTACTGTTCTTTACATATTAATAATAATTATTAGTTATTTTTTATCTACATCTCATCTCAACAAAAAGTGTATATTATTATTGTATTTGATAAAATAAATCGATTACATTCAGTCGATAAATTTGTTACAACTCTAGTACTGAAATTTCGGAAACGAAAAAGGATAAACATAGTAATTAGCATAATGACAGAAAGGGATGTAGGCAAATCAAAATTTGTTGTCCAGTGTAACATGAACTCCGCGTAATATAAAACAAAAATTGTTTATACTTATCGGTGAAAAGATATTCCATTTTTCTTAAAGCAAAATGTCCCAGAATTTTTCCCGTACCATTTCACAAAACACACTGTCATTTTATTACGCTTTAAAGCAAAATAAGAGCCATGTAAATTGCGAAAAAGCTTGTGCGTACGGATGTGACAGCTGGTCAGTACTGACTTGAATGACATAGTTCGCTTTGCTACATCTGCCGAAAAAGACATATGTACGGTGCACGTCTATTGCCTTGCAAGTGCACTCTATTAGGGGGTGCTCTGTGGGGTCAGGTGACCGTGTGTGAAATGTCACCCCAATATCTTTTTTATGAAAGGTATTAAAATACTCACAGCAAATCTAACATCGACTATATGGAGCAACACATCACACATTTCAAGCACTCTCCATAATTGACGCCATGTCTCCAAGTTCAGCTCAAAATATGATATGTCATGCCAATGTTCCGATGACTGCAAGCGTTCTGTGTATTCCTGTTAAAAAAAAAACCTAGTTCAGAGCTTGTTCCACCATCTACAGACAAAATATATCTCACAGATATTTTATACCTGTCTCTGTCTAAAACGCCATGTTTTATGAAATAGACATAGGTTTATCTGTCAGTTATATTTTATCTGAACGTAGTGAAACGCACTTAGTATAGAGCTTGTGAAAAATTTCGAAGAAAAAGACTTTCTATATGAAGTAGGTACCTAAATCAGCTGGGACCCAAGTCTGCTTATTTAAAATAGCCACAGTCGTGTGTCGGCAGAGTGTCAATGGCATTTTTGACTCATTTTGTCGTAATCAGTGTAAGCCATTGTTTATCAGAATACCAAATGTGTCAATTAGCCGACTTGGGCCCCTTATTTACATACTATCTGTTATGCGGCATGCCTCTTTTCCGGTAGACAAAGACTTCCCTCCACTTGCTACGATACAAACATTCTCGTTACCAAAGTAGATTCGCATACAAAACCTGAAACGCGGTATCGAAGTTTTTCCCGCGCTGAGTATATAAGCAAATTCCAAAATCTTCCCCATCGAGGTAGACAGAGACTTCCCTCTACTTGCTACGATACAAACACATCTCTTTCATTTCATACATATTCATCAGTCTCCTCATACATGCATGTCGGTTTAGGGTGTTCTTGGCCTTGACTCAAGCAACTTACCTTGAAGTATCTATGTTCATTTGCATCAAGCTGTGCTGGTGTGAGGCTGTAGTCCCAAGGTGGTCTCTTTGGAAACCCAAGAGCTGGTGGAAACATGTCTCCGGGGTCTACCTCCATCTGGATTTCAGGGACTGGGTTGAGGGCCTTACTGGAATTGAAGGAGAAAGTCATGTCAGCGTGGTGAAAACGAGCATCGAAGCTTTGCCGTGCCCTATTCAGGGTCGACATTTGGTACTTTAAGTTATTTATAACATCTGTAAAAACCTGTGGAGTGCAATATTGAGGCGACAAGCGAAAGTTGTGTCAACTGATTTTGAAATAATGAAAACAATGTCGATAATAATATCTTCTTATTCTTTATTAGCGAGGGGCACGAGCCTACTCTCATACAGAGAGTGATTAGGCCGTAATCCACCACGCTGGCCAAGTGCGGGTTGGCGGATTTCACATACACCTTCGAATTTCTTCTCTGGTGTATGCAGGTTTCCTCACGCTGTTTTCCTTCACCGTTAGCAAGTGGTAATCGAATAAATTGATCCGTACATGAGAAATAAACTCAGAGGTACGTGCCCGCGCCAGGATTCGAACCCGCCGCGCCCTTGGAGTGCGAGGCAAGCATTCTACCAACTGGGCTACCACCGCTTTCAGGTATGCGCCAGCCATTAAATAAAATGAATGGAAGAGGAAACCTGCATAGACTAGAGAAAAAATTCGATGGTGAAAGACACTGGCGCATTAGGCCAGCGTGGTGGATTACAGCCTAATCACTCTCGTATGAGAGTAGGCTTGTGTGTCTGTACTGGAGACATTAAAAAAAAGTATCAAAATGTCAAAAAAAACTTACAAAGCCTCTTCTTTCTTGATGTTCAACTCTTCATCACTCTCTCGGTAGAACTTCAGAGCGTATCTATTGGCATCTCGGCCTCCGCCCCCGCCGCGGCGCCCCGGTTGATAGTTTAATACTAGCGCATCGTAGTTTGATGTTGTGCCTGGATCTAGAATAAGGTTTAGACAAATATTACTTGGTGCCCATTTCCGCCCTTACAGATAAAGTTTATCTGACAGATATTCCATACCTGTCTCTAAAACATCATGTTTTATGAAATAGACATAGGTAAATCTGTCAGTTATGCGGTTTTTATCAAGCTAAGCTTTTTACTTTTTAAGTGCCTATTAACATCTTTTGGTTTATTTTGGATGCTGCAGAGTTAAAAATTTATGTAAAACAAACTACTCGTACTGTGATATTCATGTAAATTACTGTGATAACAAGTTAAGTACCAACATGTAACTGTTTAAGTCTGTTCATTTAAAAAATAAATATATATTGGACATAACGTAGGGCCCTGTGCCGAAGGTTTCTTGCCGTTTTCTTCCTCTCGGCTATACAGGTAGTGAACTGGCAGTAGTTTTAGATCAAAAAAGTGACATTAAAAAAGTCTAATTAATTTTGCCTATTTTTGAATAAAACATTTTCATTTTCATTTTCAGTTAAATTTTATCTGTATGAAAAAATTTATCAACCTTTTTAGCAACAAAATAATAAAATTGAATCTTACTTGATAATAAAAGAGTTTTATTCTGTTTCTTATTTTGTAGCTGCTGCTTTTTTGCTTTCCCACTGAATGGGGTTTTCCGACGAGCCTGAGGCATTGTTGGTACTCCTGTAAAGGTAAAAGATAAGCTGAAGTAAATAATACATACATACATATCTATCACGTCTCTTTCCCATCGAGGTAGACAGAGACTTCCCTCCACTTGCTACGATACAAACATTCTCGTTACCAAAGTAGATTCGCATACAAAACCTGAAACGCGATATCGAAGTTTTTCCCGCGCTGAGTATATAAGCAAATTCCAAAATCTTCCCCATCGAGGTAGACAGAGACTTCCCTCCACTTGCTGCGATACAAACATTCTCGTTACCAAAGTAGATTCGCATACAAAACCTGAAACGCGGTATCGAAGTTTTTCCCGCGCTGAGTATATAAGCAAATTCCAAAATCTTCCCCATCGAGGTAGACAGAGACTTCCCTCCACTTGCTACGATACAAACACATCTCTTTCACTTCATACATTTAATAACATTTTGTTGAAAATGTATTGCTTTAATAAGTAGGTAACAATACCTACAAGTTAATAGAAAATGTCAAATTAAGTTTGATCATAACTAAAAAAGTAGCTTTTATTTCTTTTACTCTAATGACTCCCATAAATACAAATTCTAGAAAATATAGATTATTAAGTAGGTATAAGTACCTACTGTAGATTATTTATTTACATTAACCGCATGGTAATTATAACAATAAAATGAATAACTAACAGCATGATATTCACACTCGACTTACCAACATGCAATGTAGTTATAACAATGGAAAAAGCGTACCTATAAAAAGTCAAGCCTTAGATCATGCTCATAAAAACTAATTAATACCACCACCGCACCTTTTAAGGCTAGGCAACGGCTATAACGACCTCCCAGCACACCTTTAGGTTCAAGGCCAGCCTGTAGACTGGAAAATCTAGACAAAAAACAAAACCTAACATGCGGTTCTAGAATTAATAGGTTTTACTAAGTTTAAAGTGTTTATGAGTGTAACTTACCTCCTTGCGGAGAGCGACGAGACTTATTATTGTGTTTTGGATGAAATAACCAATGGAATGAAAGAGGAATTTTAATTTTTCCACTGAATATTCGTTCGTAATTCGTATGATTCGGTCAATGCACTGCCGGTTTCTGAAAGAAGTGACAGTGACAGCTGTCACGGTCAATGATTTGTTGAAAAAAAAAGATAGAAACAAGAAGTTTTTATTTCATTTATTTTCTACACCCACACTATTGGAAAAGTTATTTTATAACAGTTTATTTGAAAAGTGGTGGTGTAACTAATAGCTATGTTCGTTTTATAAACAAAATGAGTTATTGATGTTTTATGAAACGACCGCGCCACTAAAAAGATTTTTTATGAGGCATACAATAATAAATGAGCGTTTTTATGAAATTACTAAAATAAAACGACATTGCTGTTAATCGGTAACTAAAATTTCAAAATAAAATTTTACACTTATTTTCTAATTGATTCACGATTAAGTAATTCAAAAATTGTAAGTTCAAAAAATAGAAAGAAAAATATTTTGTTATTTTTTACTACAAACAAAATGTTGTCACCGATAAAAAACCCAAAATCCTAACCTCACTTTTGGAATAACGCCAAGATAGTATTTGCGTAAATAAATAACAAAATTCGATTGTTTTTCTCGAAAAATCGTATTCTATCCTACAAATACAAGTATTACTATCCAAAATGCTTCCATTATCGTTACTACGAACAGCTCAGAACCATCCAATGCTGGTAGAATTGAAAAATGGCGAAACTTACAACGGACATTTAGTGAGTTGTGATAATTGGATGAATATAAATCTTAGAGAGGTGATATGCACGTCTCGCGATGGTGACAAGTTCTGGAGGATGCCTGAATGTTATATCAGAGGCAGTACCATTAAATACTTACGAATACCCGACGAAGTTATCGATATGGTCAAAGAAGAAACTCAAGTAAGTTTTGATGCTTTTTTCTTATTTATTTTGATAAAGAGCATCCAAATTACTATAAAATGGGTCGACCATGTCTTTCGCATAATCTTAAGGCTATAAAAGGGGGTACGGTTTGAGGTATCTGTCTCTTAGAAGGAAACACGGTTTTATAACTCGAGTTTGGGTTTAATGCTTCCACAACAAACTTGTAAATAAAACTATAAAAATTAAGGATATTTCACAATTAAAGAACACACACAGTTTCTTACACAGTAAAGAACGAATAAGTGGCGAGGCTGTCGCGAACTATCTCTCACAAGCTCCCGGAGGTAACAACCACGAAAAACAAATCTCTTGGTTTTAAAACAAAATAACAAAACGATTTTAAATTCAAAAATAGAGCGAATGACAAAGCAAACGACAATAAGAACGTACGACAAAAAGAGTGAACGTCTCGCCACGCATACATACTCCTTAGTCTAAATAACGTTGGGGCTTACGCAAAGGGCGCCGGGGTGCCACAAGGCTAAAATTTCCGCCGTATATGTCTCAACCATGTCTCAACATCGCGGCTAAGCTCTGGCAAGAAAAACTCAGCTCATTCAGCACAGATTTTGTGTTTTATACTATTTCTTAAAATAAAATACTTATAATTCGCCGATCCAAGCATGTTAATAATACATAGGTACCTACAAATATGACACTAGATTCGCAAGGTAGCAATTTTAATCAGAGAAGAATTCAGCAAGAAACTGTTGGGTTGCTCTTTTCCAATAAAATGGCATCAAACATATTTGTATGGAGCCTGGTATAGAAAAAAACGGTATCAATTACACTCAACATCCCCTATTCGAGGTAGTATGGAGAAAAAAAAGTTGGCGGCCATTGATGAAACTTACGTCAATCGATAGAGAAAAATATTATAAAAGAACTTTGAAAATTAATACATGCGAACATTTTCAATAAGTTTCATCAGTGGCCGCCAACTTTTTTTTCTCCATAGCAGCTCGAATAGGGGATGTTGAGTGTAATTGATACTGAAAATTTTTACTAAACTATACTATTTACATCTTTACAGGTAAAAGCCAGAGGCCGCAGCGAAATGAACAAGGGCCGAGGAGGTCAAAACATGAGACAAGGCCGCGGTGGAAGCCGAGGAGCCTTCGGTAACCGAGGTCGGCCTGCCCCACTCAACAGGGGGGGAGGCAACGCGGGGAGGAACCCACAGAATAAAAATAAGAAATAGAATAGCTTTGTATCCTAAATTAAAATAAATTGTAAGACTTTTTTTGGTAAGTGATTTCTTTTGTTTTATTTTTGTATTGCGGAAATGGTGACTAGCTGGACACCTTATATACCTGGGTAGAGGTAGCTCGAGACATAAAGTCATGGTGGATGAGAAGAGAGGCCTTGTCCAGCAGTGGGACAAAATGGCTAAATTAGATGGGCTACTGTTTTGAAGAAATTGGCTTGTGTTAGTTAACCAAAAACTAATTCCTAGTTACCTATAAATTCAATTAATTAAAAATTGTATGTATGAAAAAGAACATTTACTAGACCCAATTTTACAATTTCTTTAAAAAAATATTTACTTATTTATCTATCACTAGCTGTCCCGGCGAACTTCGTCCCGCCTTAGAATGAACTTTATTGTGTAGGAAAAAAGTTCAAATTGACTCTACATTTTAGTAAGAAAACATTTGTATGGGAAAAAGAAAAGGTCTGTTTTAGGGCTTTCCCGGCAATTATTCGATTTTTTCTCACCGTAAGAACCATCCTTGGACTTCAATGAACATTTTAAAAAAAGAATTAGCGAAATCGGTCCAGCCGTTCAGGCGTGATGCCGTGACAACGGAAAACGGGTTTCATTTTTATATATATAGATACATAATATTTTGCAAATATAAATTAACAATGGTATGGAGAACTTTTTTTATAAGATTTTGTCAAAACTTAAAGTTGTTTTCTTGCAGACTTACCCTAAAACTAACGAAAAAATTGGTAGATAGTTTAAAAAACTAAAACACGGTTTAGCTCGCACTAAACATGCTCCATCATCAGATCAGTTCGAAAGTACCATATTATTGTATTGTCATCAGAACTCAGTGTGTGCTTTCATCCTATTCGAAGACCGGGAAGTGTCAAATTAAAGATTCCAAGATTTGTTTACATACATAGTTAGTTACAAGTGAAGCTAATATAAAGCGTGTAAAAACAATTTTAAATATTAAATAAAAAAGAAATATTATAATATATTTATAGGTAATAAATAAAACTTTAAAAATATATTATTAGGTAGGTACCTACTTAACTGGCAATCTCATGCCAGAAAAAACCTAACAAATTCCAAACCAACTAGATTTTCCATAATACCTAGGTACTAAATAGGTAGCTAATAGTTTCCTCACTAATCAAAATGGTTGATTAAAAAAACAACTTAACTCAAAATTGAACATGGCCGACTCAAATTACAGTTATTCCAATCAATAATTTTCAACGATCAATTTGAAAAACTCGAAAAATTTTATATTAAATGTTGTGCTGAGTTTTAGAGGGAAAATCATGAAGTTTATATGGATTTTTATCTTCGTTTTTATAGGTAAGTAGATATTTATTTACATATTTATAGACTACTATAGGCCGGCCTCGAAGTCGTACGCATTTATCGTCATATCTTGGAAAATAATCATGATATCTCAAAATAATATAGCCTATGTGTTATTCTGATGTGCAAGCTACAATATTGCCAAGTTTCATCAAAATCTATTCAGTGGTTTTAACGTAATGAAGTAACAAACATCTATCCATCGGCACAAACATTGACATTTATAATAATTAGTAGGACTATAAGCCAGCCGCGAACTCGTAAGCATTTATCGTCTTGGAAAATAATCATGATATCTTAGCATTCGTTATTCTGATGCAAAAGCAACAATATTGCCATGTTACATCAAAATCTATTCAGTAGTTTTTGCGTAAAGAGTAACAAAGTCTAGTGTATGCAGGTTTCTTCATGTTTTCCTTCACCGTTAGCGAGTGGTAATCGAATATACAATCCGTACATGAGAAGTAAATGGTGCCTCCACACTGCATGTTATAAAATGTTAGTTAACAAATGGCATCGAACATATTAATATAGAGCCTGGTATGGTAAAAAAACGGTATCAATTAGACTCAACATCCCCTAAAAAAAGTTGATTGACATTAGTTTCATCAGTGGCCGCCAACTTCTTTTTCTCCATACTAGCTCGAACAGGGCATATATGTGTAGTGTAATTGATACCGAAAATTTTACTATACCACGCTCCATACAAATATGTTCGATGCCATTTTATAACGAAATGTGGGAGCACCATCAGAGGTGCAGTTTAGATCGAAACCGCGTCTCCAATTGGATTCTAGTACCCATAATCTCTACCACCTATAATTTATTGTTTCCAGCCTTACTAACAGCGTCCCAATCGACGTCCTATCGCAAAAGGTTCACTAATTACGGCTATCAGAAACGCACAACAAAATCATTGTACAGAAACTATGATGTATGGTTTTTAGAGATGAGAGACAAGAAGAAAATTTTTAGTAATATTGGATCCTTATTTGGATATAATGAAGACAAAGAGACGGAAGATAATTATTGGTAACTAACGGCTGCACGCGATTTCGTACGAATTTCACCGTCATATCTTTGAAAGAATTTGCCATACAAATAGGCATGATGACAAAAAAAAATTTTTAGCCCATCACATAATTATTTTAAAATATTCGACACGTACTTTTTTCTTTTTTCTCTTACACTAAAAATAACAAAGATACACTGGGTTAAAGTTGCTCGTGACGTCATCCCTCAGTACGATTTTAACCGAGGAGTGACGTCAATGCCCCCCACTCCGTAACTTTGATGCTCTGTATCTTTGTATTTATTTATGTATTTGATCAGGTATTCAGATCAGTTTTTGGATATTGTTCTTTTGTACAAGGTGACTTAATTAGTGAACGATAGAAAATGATATGCATGTACTCGTGATAAGATAACAAACAACTTTTACTACGGGACCAAGATCAAAATATCAAAAAAAAAATTGGTCCCCCATACTATTAGCTGGTGCATTTTGTATGGAGTCAAACATTTTTTGAAAGATTTCGAGCTTGGTCCCATAGTAAAAGTTGTTTGTTATCACGAGTACATGCATATACTTTTCTATCGTTCACTAATTTAAAGTCGCCCTATATTTATCCACGAGGGATGTAAGGTAGGAAAAGACAAAAAAAAATATTGTACTTAGTTTTTTTATTCTTGTATAAAAATTAGCTTATTGAGTATATTTTAATATCTAACTTTAAAATAATAAATAAATGGAAAATGAGTCAAACACAGAATTAGGTTCAAAATTGTCTTTCCTGTTCCTGATGATTAAGGATACTGGAGCATCTAATCATCAAAATGTTTATACAGGCCAAAACTACATCGGGCACAGATTATGCAGATATGCATTAAGTTGAGAAATTAGCTTCCAGTGTCCTTAACTTTCGGGAACAGGAGAGACATTTTTTTGTTTTCTATGTCTGTATGACCCAAATATAATTAAATATAAGGTATTTCTTATAGATATTAATATTTAAACAAGGTCTTTTCATAATAAACAACTTTAATTATACAGATGTAACAGAAATGAAATGAAAAATCATTTAATCCTGTAGGTTTTGACAACACTTAGGACGGGTCATTTTTTAAAGTTAATGCTAGATTCGCAAGAGTGCAGTTTTCCCCAGAGAACCTAGTAAAAACTTTGTAGGGTTGCTCTTTTCAATTTAAGTTTTACAAATCTCAGGCATAAACACAGAAAGGGGGTATAAAGCCGAAACAGCGATAGTCCTCATGAAACTGAACAACTTTCCCCAAGGAACATGGGTCGTAAATCGAAAAAAAAAATTTTTTTGATCGCTCATACTTACTCGATCAGCTGATCGGACATTTTGTATGGGGAGGCGAAATTTTTTTTTCGATTTACGACCCATGTTCCTTGGGGAAAGTTGTTGAGTTTCATGAGGACTCGCTGTTTCGGCTTTATACCCCCTTTCTGTTACACCAAGTAAAATGGCTTTTTCATATTCTTTGTCCCCATAGTAAAAGTTGTTTTGAGTGAAATTATCTGTTTAAATATTTATATTTAACTAGCTGACCCGGCGAACTTCGTACCGCCTCAAAGTTCTGTATGTGAAAAAAGATTTTCCCGCTTTTCTGTCAATTTTTTTCCTGAATTTTCTTTCCTATAAACCTTACGGAGCCCGAGACCTTTCCAACGAATGTAAAACCGTGGAAATCGGTTTGTGCGTTCTGGAGTTATAGCGTCAGGAAGGAAACCCCGACTTATTTTTATATGGTAGATTAAGGACACCACTGTATGGCAAATGATTTTCAAATAATTGTAAATAATAATACATTTTCGTATTAAAGTAGGTAAAGTACATAAATATTTGTTTTTTATTAAACATTTTTTACCATCTACAGATAAAATATCTGACAGATATTTTATACCTGTTTTATGACATAGACATAGGTTTATCTGTCAGTTAAATAGGAATGACGACTAAAAAAAATTTGCCTAAAAATTTCTTTTTAGTCCATCACATAGATTATTTTAAAATATTCGACACGTATTTTTTCTTTTTTCTCTTAAACTAAAAATGACAAAGATACACTGGGTTAAAGTTGCTCGTGACGTCACGCACGCCTTAGTACGATTTCAGCTAAGAGTGACGTCAATACCCCCCACTCCGTAGCTTTGATGCTCTGTCTTTGTATTTATTTATTTATTTGATCAGGTAAAAAATGTGTTTCAAATATTTTTTTATAGCCTAAAAGACGGACTAGTTATTTTTTGGATTTTTGAATGTAGTCATCATCCCTATTCTAGGTGTGGATGGTTAAGGGACTAATTATTAATCTCCTCTTGCTAACTAATTGCAGAACTTTATCAAGTTACTAGTGGCTGTCCGCGACTTCGGACGCATTTATCGTCATATCTTTGAAAAAACACAAAATATCTACAAATAACATAGCCTATGTGTTATTCTGATGTCCAAGCTAAGTTATTGTAAAATTTTATCAAAATCTGTTCAGTGGTTTTTACGTGATGAAGTAACAAACATCCATCCATCGCCACAAACATTGACATTGATAATATTATTAGGACTTTGTTAAAGTCGCTGGAAACCGTTGAATGTGGGCAGCGCAAGACTAGTCGTTGTGGAGATCCTTGGGGGAGGCTTTTGTCCAGCAGTGGACGTGTATAAGCTGATATGACGATGATGATGATGATGATGGATGATGACGATGATGATGGATAATGACGATGATGATGATGGATGATGACGATGATGATGATGGATAATGATGATGATCACGATGATGGATGATGACGATGACGATGATGATGATGATGATTAAGTTAAATTATTAGGTATAATATTAGTATTCGTTAAATCTGGTGTAAAATGTGAAAAATATTCAATTCTAGCTTCTTCTACGGCGGGGTATGGCGGCGGTTTCTTTACTGGATGAGTCTGAAAATATAAATTACAGTGACTTTAAATTAGTGAACGATAGAAAAGGATATGCATGTACTCGTGATAACAAACAACTTTTACTGTAGGGCCAAGTTCGAAATCTTTTAAAAAAATTGTTCCCATGTACTATCAGCTGGTGTATGTATGGGGAGATCAAAAATTTTTGAATGATTTCGAACTTGGTTCCATAGTAAAAGTTGTTTTTTATCACGAGTACATGCTTATCCTTTTCTATCGTTCACTAATTAAAAGTCACCCTATATATTAATAACCTAACCTTCATATTAAAACCCGACTGCGTTTAAAAAACGATTTTTTTATTTTGATGTATGTACCCAGTGTCACTCTCACTGTAAATACGAATCTAACGACACCTCTCAAGCTGTTTAGGCTGTAGAGCGTGTCAAAAAATTATACATACATAATCTCCGGAAAAAGGAAAGGGAAAACATCGTGAGAAAACCTGCATACACCAAAGAAGAAATTCGAAGGTGTATGTGAAATCCGCCAACCCGCACTTGGCCAGCGTGGTGTATTACGGCCTAATCACTCTCTGTATGAGAGTAGGCTCGTGCCCCTCGGTGGGGACATATATGGGCTGATAACGAAGAAGTTGGATGTTCTTACCTTCCCTCTCTTAGCACTGGAATGCATCATCTTTATATGTTTGTATATTGATGTCTGCCAAGTGAAAGTCGCGGGGCAGAGCTTGCATTTGAAGCTTTTTGTTGTTGATCTGTTTGTATGCATCGCCCACACGTGGCCTTTTAGGCGTTTTACTGTCTGTAAGAGGAATATCTTCATCATCATCATTGTCATCATCGTCATCATTATCAAATCATCCAACACCGTCACCTTCATCGTCATTATCAAACAATCATCCAACACCAACATCGTCATTGTCATCACCATCATCGGCATGATCATAACTACATTTCTTTTCTATCATCATCAACACCACCTTCATCATCATTATAGTCATCCATCATCATAACCATCTTTACTATCGTCGTCACCACTATCATATCAGCTTATAGCTGGCCACTACTGAGCATAATAAGCCTCTTTAATGTTTCTCTAACATCATTAATATGTACAATTTTAAATACATATTATTGACTGATTGATATGAATATTTTAGGTAAGTAACGCGATGTGCATGTATGAGGAGACTGATGAATGTGTATGAAGTGAAAGAGATGTGTTTGTATCGTAGCAAGTGGAGGGAAGTCTCTGTCTACCTCGATGGGGAAGATTTTGGAATTTGCTTATATACTGAGCGCGGGAAAAACTTCGATACCGCGTTTCAGGTTTTGTATGCGAATCTACTTTGGTAACGAGAGTGTTTGTATCGTAGCAAGTGGAGGGAAGTCTCTGTCTACCTCGATGGGGAAGCGTGACAGATATGTATGTATGTAGGGTCACTTGTCGAACAGTGGCTATACCAGAATCAGTGGCTCACCTACAGTATCTGGGAAAGAGGCAGAGATATCTATTCGTTATATTTACTTTTCGAAAGCGGTTGACATGTGTACAAGTTCATTCCAGTTAGTCGGCGAAAATTATGTGAAATTTTTGTGTTAATGGATTTTTATGTTTTTCTTAAAACAAAAGTCGTCTTTAAGGTGAGAAACATTTTGTTCCAACTTTTTATTAATGTGTTATTATGGGTAGCTGTTATTTTCTGTAGATTTTATGTCTAATCAAGATTAAATTAATACAGATTTCAGTGTGGTTTGTTTTTTATATTTTTCTTGGGACCGTTTTAAATTCAAAACGGCGTAAGCTTCCACAGTGGCTCAGTTTTGAAAGGTTAACAGTGGATCATGAACCACTGTGTACTTTTGATATATTTTTATAATTATTTACCTAACAATTTCTTTAAATTGTGAAGAAAATCACAATATAGTGACATAGATTTATTTCTTTTAGAGTGCTTCAGACGAACAAGCCGCGTCACCACGTACTGCTGAGAGCTTGCTACAGCCTTCGGAAAAAAAGTGAGCCACTGAGTACCAACTGACCCTATGTATACTTACTTTATAAGACTTTCCACATATCTCACATAGATGTTCACCATCTGGCTCTTTGTTCTTCTTACCATCATGTATATTGTTCATATGCGCTACCATTATTTTCGCTGTTTTGAATGCCTGGAAAAATAAATATGTATTTTGAAAAATGTAGTTTTAGCGAGGTATATCAAGTCGATAGTTTTTGTGAAACTAAAAAACATTTCTCAAGGAACATAAATACAGGGTGTAACAGAAAGGGGGTATAATGCTGAAAGAAAGCGATAGTCCTCATGAAACTGAACAACTTTCCCCAAGGAACATGGGTCGTAACGCGATTTTTTTTTTTGGATCGCTCACACTTACTCGATCAGCTGATCGGACATTTTGTATAGGGAGGCGTATTTTTTTTTTTTAGTTACTACCCATTTTTCTTGGGGAAAGTTGTTCAGTTTAAAGAGGACTATCACTGTGTTTCGGCTTTATACCCCCTTTCTGTTACACCCTATATAGCAACATGAAAATTTCGTGAAAGTCGGACATACAATACACACACACACACTTTTGCATTAGTAAAATATGGATTTAAAAAAAATACTAAAGGTAAGTAGGTACCACTTAGGTTTTTTGAACATTTCCGACTTTGCCATCTTTCAGAAAGTGCCAATTAGAAAATACATACATCAAAATTGCAGAAATTGCAAAATTGCAGAATATAAATTATAGAAAGCTTTACTTTTTTATAGTACTTACTTAACATTGGCAGAACCTACAATAGCAGCCATTAAAAAAATACATTAATTTCAAAGGCACTCCTGAAATTGTGGATTCTACTCTTTTGAAAATGAAAATTTATTGAAATGAAATGAAAAGTAGTAGTAGTATTCAAAAATAGGCAAAATTCATTACACTTTTTTGATGTCACTTTTTTGATCTAAAACTACTGCCGGTTCACTACCTGTACCTATAGCCGAGAGGAAGAAAACGGCAAGAAACCTTCGGCACAGGGCCCTACGTTTAACTAGGTACTATTTAATCCTGTAATGATGAGTTTGACATCACATAAGATGAGTCATTTTTAAGAGTATACGTAAATAAATAAATATTTTACCTTAAAACATACACTGCATTGATATTTAATTCTCTTCAAATGATCCCAGTCTATATGATCCACCATACACCATTTCGTTGCGAATTTCTTACCGCAATAACTGCATTCGTGACTGCAATGTAAAAAAAAACAATAATATTAATCATTCACAATCAAATTATATTTATTTCGTAAGCAAATACTGGGTGAATTAGAATTCGATCGGCAAAATTTAAGGCGAGGTTATTTTTACTTCGGTAATTAAGAAAAAAATAAAATTACCTATGCGACATTAATAAAATTTTTGTAAAAGAAAAAAATACAAATTTTGAGTGACTTTTTGACTTTTGTCTGACATTTAATATCACTTTTCTGACATTTAATAAAAAAAATATAAATTATATTTAAAAAAAATATAAATTAAATGGGTTGTTGTGATTGCCCAGAGATCGTTCGGCATGCGGCAGACGTGACCGTCACAATCCCACTTTAGCTTATATTATACGATTAAATGCAAATAGGGATGATGACTACATTCAAAAATTCAAAAAAATATTAATCCGTCTTTTAGGCCACAAAAAATTATTTGAAACACATTTTTTACCTGATCAAATACATAAATAAATACAAAGATACATAGCATCAAAGTTACGGAGTGGGAGGTATTGACGTCACTACTAGGTAAAAATCGTACTTAGGCGTGACGTCACGAGCAACTTTAACCAAGTGTAACTTTGTCACTTTTAGTTTAAGAGAAAAAAGAAAAAATACGTGTCGAATATTTTAAAATAATCTATGTGATGGAATAAAAAATATTTATTTTTTTGTCATCCATCATGTCTATTAAAGTTAATTCCATACTCACGGATGCATATGAGGTGGAACATGTCGTTTACTCAACTTCATATGGTTATTATAACAATCTCGACTGGAGAACGTCTTCCTGCACTCCCTGCATTCATGTAAAGCGCCGGCCTCCCTCTCTCTATGCACTCTGGTGTGCCGAGCTAGGTTTCTCTTCCACTGAAATAACTTGCCGCAAATAGGGCACGGGTAGGTTAGGCCGTCGTGGATTACGCTGGAAGATAATATTCATCATCGTCATTATGTCGTTATCGCCATCATCGCCATCATCTCAGCATAAAGCTTCCCACTTCTGATAAGCATAAGCTCCCAAATAGCATCATAATTA
This sequence comes from Anarsia innoxiella, assembly GCA_947563765.1. Lineage (NCBI taxonomy): Eukaryota > Metazoa > Arthropoda > Insecta > Lepidoptera > Gelechiidae > Anarsia > Anarsia innoxiella. The sequence goes on along the minus strand of OX387419.1, from coordinate 454,441 downwards.
TTATGATCATCATCACAATTATCATCATCGTTCATTTTAATCATCGTCGTCATAGTGATCATCATAATTATCTCAGCCTATGGCTGCGCACTGCTGAGTATAGGCCTCTATCATTTTCTTCATCCATTATCATCACCCATCATCATCGACATTGTAATTGTCATCATTATTACATCATCATGGTTATCATCATCCCAACCTATAGTTGAACACTGCTGAGCATAGGCCTCTATCATCATCATCATCGTCTTTGTCATCATCATATCATCTTCTCAGCTTATGGCTACACAGTGCTGAGCATAAGCCTCGCGAATAGCATCATCATCGTCGTCGTCATCATCATCATCACAGCCTGTAGCCCACTACTGAACATAGGTTTCTCCAATATCATCATCATTGGCAGACCTAAATAAATAAATGAATAATCAGCGGATAACTAGACAAAACCACGAGGTCTCGTTGTATGCAGGTGGTATAGAACCGGTCACGTTGCAGAGTTGGAGAGGCTTATGCTCAGCAGTGGGCAGCTATAGGCTGAGGTGATAATGATGACTAACTAAGATAGTCCTATAAATATTATAAATGTCAATGTTTGTGCCGATGGATACATGGATGTTTGTTACTTCATCACGTAAAAGCCACTGAACGGATTTTGATGAAACTTGGCAATATTGTAGCTTGAACATCAGAATAACACATAGGCTATATTATTTTACGATATCATGATTATTTTCCAAGATATGACGTTAAATGCGTACGAAGTCGCGAGCAGCATCTAGTTATATACAGGGTGTAACAGAAAGGGTATATGCCGAAACACAGCGATAGTCCTCGTGAAACTGAACAACTTTCCCCAAGGAACATGGGTCGTAACTGGAAAAAAAATTTTGGATCGCCCATACTTACTCGATCAGCTGATCGGACATTTTGTATGGGGAGGCGAATTTTTTTTTTTCGAGCTACGACCCATGTTCCTTTGGGGAAAGTTGTTCAGTTTCATGAGGACTATCGCTGTGTTTCGGCATTATATACCCTTTCTGTTACACCCTGTATATAAATACTTACACATGAGCTCTATAGCTTTTTTTCGAATGGAATACTTTATTACATCCTTTGCAAGGAATGTAAAGTTTTTCTTTCGGCTTCTCCTCTTTATTTTGTGGTAACAATCTGTAAAATAAAAAAAATATCTTCTATAAGAGGTAGACAGAGACTTCCCTCCACTTGCTACGATACAAACATTCTCGTTACCAAAGTAGATTCGCATACAAAACCTGAAACGCGGTATCGAAGTTTTTCCCGCGCTGAGTATATAAGCAAATTCCAAAATCTTCCCCATCGAGGTAGACAGAGACTTCCCTCCACTTGCTACGATACAAACATTCTCGTTACCAAAGTAGATTCGCATACAAAACCTGAAACGCGGTATCGAAGTTTTTCCCGCGCTGAGTATATAAGCAAATTCCAAAATCTTCCCCATCGAGGTAGACAGAGACTTCCCTCCACTTGCTACAATACAAACACATCTGTTTCACTTCATACACATTCATCAGTCTCCTCATACATGCACGTCGGTTTAGAGTACTATTGACACTGTCATTAGAGAGAGATACATATTATTAGCCGTCCCCTTCCAACATCTCCTAACCACCTAAATAACATCACCTATTTGTTGTTATAGCGGCAACAGTAATACATCATCTGTGAAAATTTCAATGCTCTAGCTGTTACGGTTTAAGAGATTCAGCCTGGTGACAGACAGACAGATAATAGGTCCAGTTTTCGCCCTATGGGTACGGAACCCTAATAATACAAACTTACTTGATCAAATGATATTTCAGAGTCATTTTATTAGCGAATACTTTCCCACAGCAGTCGCATTGAGGCTTCTCTTGGTGGCAAACGTTTTTGTGGTAGGATAGCTTCGATTTTGTACTGAAATGTTGAAAAAACATTGGAAGTAAATAATGATTTATGGCTAGTTAAATCAGACAGTTATCAGCCCATATATGTCCCCATCATCACGAGCCTACTCTCATACAGAGAGTGATTAGGCTGTAATCTACCACGCTGGCCAAGTGTTGGTAGAACGCTTGCCTCGAACTCCAAGGGCGCGGGTTCGAAACCTAGCGCGGGCACGTACCTATGAGTTTATTTCTCATGTACGGATCAATTTATTCGATTACCACTTGCTAACGGTGAAGGAAAACATCGTGAGGAAACCTGCATATACCAGAGAAGAAATTCGAAGGTGTATATGAAATCCGCCAGCGTGGTCAGCGTGGTGGATTACGGCCTAATCACTCTCTGTATGAGAGTAGGCTCGTGCCCCTCGGTGGGGACATATATGGGCTGATAACGACGAGTATTGCTATTCATAGATCTTACCTAAAGCTCTTATCACAAGTGGGACAAGGATACCCCTCTCCCCCTGTATGCACCCGTACATGTCCGTCCATAATTCTTTTCATACACGTAATGACACCACACTGTATGCATCTATAAGCTTTCATATGTAGCGAGCGATGTACTGACAAGTTATCTTTTGTTAGGAAATAAGCTTTGCATATGTCGCATTTTTGACATGTCGGGCTTTTCTGTTGGATTTAGAAACATGGTTTTTAATTTAAAGGGGTGTGAAAATAGCATCTTATTTTCTTTTTTACTCAAGTGAAGGAGAAAGTTAACGTCATATCGTATCAAGAAGTCAAAGCACTGGTAGAGGATAGGCCTAAATGGCGAATGCTCCACCGACAAGAGTCTACTCTTAAAGATGATGATGATGATTTTCTTTTTGAGAATCACAATGATAGCTGTAAGTTATTTTTGTTAGCCATTAAGATCCCACTGCTGGGCAAATCTCCCCGAGACTTTCAATTCAACACGGTCTCCTGTAGCGTCCCGCCATTCCCGTGAAAATGCATTCAGGGGCCTAAAACTGCTAATTTAAAATAGCCTCAGTTGTGTGTCGGCAGAGTTTCAATAGCATTTTTTGACACATTTGGTATTCTGGTAAACAATGGCTTACACTGATTGAGACCAAATGTGTGAAAAATGCCATTGACACTCTGCCGACACACAACTGATGCTATTTTGGACTTGGACCCCAGATCGTTTCACCATCTTTTTCGAGGCTATAGGTGTAATCGAGATTTATAAATAACAACTTTTAAACATAGACAAATTCATAATAAGCAAAAAACCGATCTGTTAAATGTTCTGTATCAGCTAGCTTAGCATGGCACTCCGTGACAAGACGTTGTCATGGGTTTGTCACGCTTACGTCTCTGTCCATAGTTTTAAATGTGATAAGGACAGCATACGTGAGATAATTGTCGCGGCACGTATGCTAAGCCCCCAGATGCGGCATACTTGACAGTTAACTGTCAAAGTCCTGTCACAGGACACGCCACAGATAAGGGGCTAACCTACAACAAAATATCTCATTCATTAAATAACTTACCGGTTGATGTTTCCCGCTCATATGATCCTTCATTAATTTTTCAGTATTAAATCCTATGATACAGTCTTGACATTTATATTTTAGTTTTATAAACTCCTTGCTTTGTAGGTCTGATGTGCGAACCTGGGAACAAATATGTGATTTTGGTATCAAAATTGTGATGTTGGAAACAAAATTATGATTTTGGTAACAAAATTGTGATTTTGGTAACAAAATTGTTACCTCATCCCCATAGTAAAAGTTGTTTGTTATCACGAGAACATGCATGTCTCTTTCTATCGTTCACTAATTTAAAGTCACCCTATATGTATAGTAAAGTAACATAACTCACCTGCCACATTTCATCTTCACTCATAGTATGTAACTCAACTAAGTTTTCAGGTAAATTTTTCAATTTCCTACTACCTTTGGTTGTATTTGTATCATCTTCTACTTTAATTTCTTGTTGTTTATTCTGTAAATAAATATAAAAACTATATATAAGAAAACACGTTTGTTGTATGGGAGCCCCCTTAATTATTATTATTCTATTTTAAGTATTTGTTGTTATAGCGGCAACGGTAATACATCATCTGTGAAAATTTTAACGCTCTAGCTATAACGGTTCGTGAGATACAGCCTGGTGACAGACGGATAGATGGACAACCAAGTCTCAGTTTTAGGGTCCCGTTTTCACCCATTGGGAACAGAACCTTAAAAAAATTAAGGAGGGAAGCTACGCTGGCTACGGAAGGCAGATTCCTAAGAGAAGAAACCAGAAAGAAAAAAAATAAAAAAGAAAATTAGAAAAGAAATTAGAAATTTCTTTTAGAAATATGCTGTACCTACCTTTTGTATAACTTCTCTTTTTTTTTTGTCTCTATCATCTTACAATAAACCGTTAAATAAATAAATAAAAAAACTCTAGAGATACCTCTTTTCCCTTCTTCCTCTCCTTCTTAATCTTCTTCTCCCTCTTCTCCTTCTTTCTCTTCAATTTCGACAACTGTATGTCTTCATCATCAGAACTTGGAGCATCAGGGTACCGTTCGGAGACTGCGTCGTGGTTGTATGTGTCATCATGGAAATCTTGAAGATCTTCTAACTCTTGTTTTGGAGTAGCTTCTGGAATATATGCAACGTCATTGTGATGGAAACAGACTAATATCATTTATTTATTTCTAATATCTTAATATAATTATCATGACAGGCTTACACCTAATTCGATAATTACTAAATTAAGACATTTGGCTGTAGGAACTTACTACAATTATTAAATAAAAATATTAAAATAATAATGAAATTCTTGATTAAAAATGAGCTCAAAAAAAAATTTTTTTTTTCATTGAACGTGTTATAAATCACTAACACTATACCTGGTTAAAAGGAAAGTGATACTTTTCCTAACATCCTGTATGTATTTTATAACTATGTAAGTATGAATGTAACTTACCAAACTCAACACCCAACTCATAAGTCTCACTTTTCAATTCCAATTCACTTTGTAATAACATCTCTGGGGGTTTTATCAGCTCTGTATCATTCTTTGCATAAATACCATCTAGCATGGTTATTGAGAGTCTCTGATTAGAGTATTGAGACAGATCTGTAGGTGAATTCAGGAATGTATGCTGAAAGATAATCATAATTAATAACTAATGTGTATGAGGAGACTGATGAATGTGTATGAAGTGAAAGAGAAGTGTTTGTGGAGCAAGTGGAGGGAAGTCTCTGTCTACCTCCATGGGGGAGATTTTGTAATTTGCTTATATACTCAGCGCGGAAAAAACTTCAATACCGCGTTTCAGGTTTTGTATGCGAATCTACTTTGATAACGAGAATGTTTGTATCGTAGCAAGTGGAGGGAAGTCTCTGTCTACCTCGATGGGAAAGATTTTGGAATTTGCTTATATACTCAGCGCGGAAAAAACTTCGATACCGCGTTTCAGGTTTTGTATGCGAATCTACTTTGGTACCTAACGAGAATGTTTGTATCGTAGCAAGTGGAGGGAAGTCTCTGTCTACCTCGATGGGGAAGATTTTGGAATTTGCTTATATACTCAGCGCGGAAAAAACTTCGATACCGCGTTTCAGGTTTTGTATGCGAATCTACTTTGGTACCTAACGAGAATGTTTGTATCGTAGCAAGTGGAGGGAAGTCTCTGTCTACCTCGATGGGAGGTGTGACAGATATGTATGTATGTATAAACATACCTTATTAGAATAATCCATTAAAATATCAAATGCCTGTAAGATTTGAGTCCGGAACTTGTTGGTAGACCTGACAGACGCCAGGCATTCCCAGCACACCTGAATGGAGAGACCATCTGGTACCTGATGATGGAGAAGATATTTATTTATAAAAGTATTGAGTTAGATTTATAAGAAGTTGAGTTTATAGAAATAAATTTGTAAGCTTAAGTTAAGTACATTAAAAAATATTTAAAAATGTACCTACTTATTTATAATCATAATTCATAAATGAGCAATTTTGTATAGAGTTATAGTCGTTATAGACCATGAATTTATTTTTAACTTTTCAATTAATGTACTTAGGTACCTACCTATTGAGTTAGATTATTAAGAAGTTAGTTTATAAAAATAAAATTATAATGTTAATTAGGGCTAGGCATGAAATACTTTTAGATAGATACCTACTAGTATTACAAAATGTAAAGCAATTTTAAATGGACCATTGATTTATATTACAATTTCTCAAAGAAAAATAAAACAAAAATTTCAAAAATGGCGGATCTAAGGATTTCTGTTCTATTGTTTACATTCTCGAAAACTTATTAAATATATGAAATTACAACTTTAACGGCTACTATATAACTTATATAACACTAAAATTGTTTTAAAAGTGTTAAATTAAAAGAATTTATGCAACTTACATCAATATCGGCGAGATTTTTAAAGCATTTATTGATTTCGCTCGAGTAAAACATTTTGCGATTGTAATTGAGACACCCCACACAGATCCCGTTAACGTTAAAACCTTCTATATTTATGTTAATCTCCTTCATTTTGTACACTTTTATTCACATTTACACAGATAAATTCAATAAAATTTATAAGAAGAAGGAAGCTTCATTCCTTTTCTTCGGCCATTTTGTAGCATTTTAGAAAAATGTTGCATTATTTTAGTTATCAGTTGTCTGTGTGAAAGAGATAGCGCTATACAATTTGAAGTAGGAAAGACCTCCTCTAAGACTTGTAAGGTGCAATATTGATAGAAACAAAACGCACTTTTGGTTGGTAGCATTGAGTTTTGACAACTTAATGTTGCTACTGCAAAGTTTTTATTTGGGCAAACTTTTAAAATAATATTTTATTTTTTGAGAACACTAGTATGTGTTTTTGTAAAATTTATTATTTTAACGAATTTAATTTAAGTATTTCATTTAAGTATAAAGCTAAAGCAGATTTTTGATACTGCCTACTGTCTTAAACTGAGCAATGACTGAAAAATAATTTTCATTTGGTGTTTCGAAATGTTTCAAAATCTGATAGTCTAGCATATTTATTCTTAATATGGTAACCCATGTCAGTCCAATGCTACCAATATAACAAACCGAATTTTGTATTGCGCTCTTTTTAGACAAATCTGCTCTGCTTTTTAGGTAATTTTTAACAAATTACTTAATCAAATTAGGTCGTTCATTACGATCCAAATAGTTTAATTAATACAATAAATGCGTCAAAGCTTTTTCAAACACATATTTCTTTTCAGGTACCTACTTAATTTGTGCTAATTTTAACCAACTTTTGCATTTTTCCTTCCCTTTATTTTTAAGTTTGGTAGGTGGCTACCTACCTACCAATCATAATTTTATTACAAAAGTAAATAAAACTCAGAAGCCACCATTAATAACTTTATTTAAAAAACACAGGTAGATAGAGTCTGGCTAATGAAAGCTGATACTGAAAAAGCGCGGCAAATTTAAAAAATATCAGTATAGCAACCCTAAAGTCAACCACAACGAAACATCAACAACACGCCGCCATCTTGTTGCGTCAGAGATAGGGATACCATATACTGATTCTGATTTTACCAAATCTTTCGGAAAACAGGTGAAAATAAATTTCTTTAAAATAAAATTGCCAAGTTTTTCTCTAGTAAATAGTGTACCTAATTAATTAAGCTATTTATTAGACCAACTTAAGACATAGTGTTGCTCTTGAAATGATCCTACACGTACATACGATACTTATTTTTGATGAATACAATTTTAGCACACGTAAGAATTTTTAAAACTCATTTTATAAAATGTTAAAAATGAGTTTGTTTTAAAAATGCCTTTTTGGAATTAATTGTTCCTAAGTACTTTCTGTTTAAAATACCCCAATTTGTAGGGTAAATATCCGATGGTAGGAACACTTTAGTGTTGTCATATAAAAAGTTTGCAAAAAAATCCAGTATCTACTTTCGTTAGCCAGACTCTACCATAAATTCACAATAAAAACCAATTTTAAATAAAAACTCCTTACACAAACTTTTTGGTTCATAAAATCTATCTTTTTTACACGTTATTTAGCATTTTTATAATGACTTAAATGGTCACACTCTCTCAACTTCGCGGCAGCTTGTTCGGCTGTCAAATCTCTTTGAGCCTGAGCTAACATTTCGTAGCCCACCATGAATTTTTTGACGGTGGCCGATCGAAGAAGAGGTGGTAGGTAAATACCGTGGATTATCCAATGAGGGGAATCGTTTGGGGTCTTGTCTGTGCCTGTGGGGGCTCCTAAAAAAAAAACAATATTGAAACAATCTTCTGTATACAGAATGTTAGGAAAAGTATCACTTTCCTTTTAACCAGGTATAGTGTTAGTGATGTAGAACACATTCCACGAAAAATTTTTTTTTTAAACTCATTTTTAATTAAGAATTTCGTTATTAATTGCGCGGTTCGCGCGCTCTAACGCAAAGGTCATTCAACTCTCGGCGAGTAAGTAGGTCAGGAGCGCTCGCCTCCCGTAGAGAGCGAGAGAGAGAGAGCGAGCGCGCCGCGCGCCCTTCCTACTTACTCGCCGAGAGTTGAATGACCTTTGCGTTAGAGCGCGCTATTAATAATGAAATTCTTGAATAGAAATGAGTTTAAAAAATGTTTTTTTTTTCGTGGAATGTGTTCTACATTACTAACACTATACCTGGTTAAAAGGAAAGTGATACTTTTCCTAACACTCTGTATATCGAAAGTATGACGACCGTTATACGTCATCATCACTTTTAGTTATTTATCCTTTGAAAATGCGATCATCCTAATCCTAATCATAGTTTACGAGATTTTTTAGTTAGGATGATTCCTAGCCTTATGAAATAAAATGTATTTGAGAGACCTATGAATACTTGTTAAATGAAAATATAACACTTCTAAGTTACTTCTTTATTTATGTCTTATCAGTCAAATTGTCGTTTGCGGATTTTGGTGTATAGCACGCTAATCTCGAATGGAAGCACAAGGAGGCAATGCGAAAAGTTTAAATTAAAGATAATGGTTATGTTGTTTTAAAAAAATATTGTTTTACATTTTAGTTTTAAAGTTACATAGTCAGTTTTTTTCTTTACGTAATATTCAGTTATTAAAATGTTGTGACTCATGTATGTTATTAGTTACATTGAAGGAGTATGGAATTGTCTATTAAACACAATTTATTTCATTATGGCATTGTTGGATCGCAAGATTTTTGGATTTATTTAGTGACCCGGATTCATTGCTCTCGAGTGTATTTAAGTAGATACCTAAGTTTTTCTTTCACACATAAAATAAAAATTAAAAGTTATACCTAATTAATTGAGCATTTCTCTTTTTTTTGACCACCAGTATGTTTTACAGTGTCCCACAACTTTGCCTACAAAAATCTTAAATTTTAAGCACTTCAAGGAGGAAGCGGTCTATGTAAAATATTCTTTGTTCTTTTCTTAAAGTAAAACTACCAAGAGTTGTTTAAAATGATTGGTTTAAAAGAATATATTCAATAAAATTCTAAACGTCCAAATACCCAATGTATGAAAAACGACTTGTCCCATAACAAATTTTGTTACTTCAAACTTCTTTCTTGTAAAAAATTCGTATGAAACATTACTTTTTTTTTAATATAACTTTTATGTTGTAGTATTAAGATTGATTTTTTATACCGAATAAATAGTATTATCGGTTATTTGTGTTTCAAAATTTAATTTTAGTGATGTCCCAAAAAAATGTTCCAAAATAAAATTCTTCTTTTGTTACCTATTTTATACACTTAAATTTAATTTTAAAACTACCAATTCTATTCCATTTACAAATGGCAACACTTTAGAATATTTCCTCAGTCACCACTTTGCATAGCTGCCATACTATCAGTGTATTTGACGCAGTTAAAGTTCTGCTTGCTTGGCGATATAAAATAAGTTTCAGTTTTTGTTACTAATTTGCGAGGTTAATTCAATGTATTATTACTCTTTACTATTATTTTAAGCGAAATTAATATATTAACTAGAATATTTTCAAAAAAAATCTAGAATTAGTTTAAATTTAACCATATTAAATTATTAAAAACACTTGCGTACACGTGTTTCGTTACTTCCTTTTTCGTTACTTTTGTGTAGTAACGTATAAGGGGAATTTTGAGTAACAAAAAAGAAAAATTATAAAGGTCTATTTACATCAACTTAAAAACTAAAAACCTAAAGCCTAATTTTTTAAGTTAAACTTAAAAAAAAAAAACTAATGGCTATGTAAGGATTGTAAGGACTAATAAATAGTACAAAAAAGGAGCTAGATGATAAAAGCTGTAAAGAATTGTCAAAAAAAATGAATCATACTAACCCTGTGCACTTACCAACTTTACATTTTCTTGAAATTTTAATGAGTATTAAAAAGTAATTACTGAAAACATATTTTGGTATTTCATCTATTTTTTTTAACCGCTACTTTTGTTCATTTTTTCTCTTTGTCATAATTTTGCCTTATTTTGAGTAAGTGGAGATGCTGCTTTACATTTTTTATTTTGTTACCGTCAGTTTTTTTTTTGTTACTGTCCCAATATTTTTTTACACGTTTTTTTAAATTTTTGTCGAATTAATTAAAATAATCCAAATAAAAATGATTAGAAATAAAAATATTTACGTGAAAATTTCCGACAAAATATGAAAGCGTATTCAGTTTCTGCTAGTTTTTAATTAAAACTAAAGTTTGAATAAAATTTTAATAAAGTAACAAAATAAAATATATTCTCTTCGAATTAAAAAAGAAAACTTCATATTTACCTGAAATTTCTTATTTTCATAAAATATTAAGTCCATGCAGTTTATTAAAATATCATTAAAATACCGTATATATTTCAATCTATTATTATATTGTTAATTTAAAAAGTAACAAAAATGGAATCCATTTTGTACCCTCACTTAGAAATTCTCAAATTTTAACTGTAATACTTAAATTAAAGGAGTTTCTTAGACAAAAACAGATTATTTATAGTCTATTTCATTAAATTAAGTAATAAAATATTTACATTTAACAACTTTTAAATTTTTGACAAGTTTAGAAATTGGTGGTCAAAAAAAAGAGAAATGCTCAATTACTTACCATGCCACCCCATACTATAAGGAAAGTTACATTTAAACAAATTATCATATTTCGTAGTCAATTGTTTCATAATTTCAGCTAAACTTTTTTTCTGTTCTTCATTTAAATCTGTCATTCTCTGTGGTCGTCCGTTTAAGGGCAAAAGCATTGTTTCATACGGCCACTGCGCCCAATAAGGTACTAACGCTACCCATTCTGAGTTTTGGATCACTATGCGTTCCTGAAAAAAAGAAAATAATTTTTCACATAGACGTTAAGTCACACAGAGTGGCCAAAAACCAGTAGAAATTAAAAAGTAGCAACACTGTAGTGTTGTCCCGTTTTTCTAAGTTGGTTTGAAAGGGACGACGCTTCAGTGCTGCCAGTTGCCACTTTTTAAATTCTACTCTATTTGGCACAAACTCTTTCTCAACTCAACTTTTTCTTTTTTTCTCTTTTTTGTATTAGGTACCAAAACAATCGACGGCGGAAAATAGAGCAGAGTGGCGTAGACTAGGTACATCGACAAGAGTGACGCTCTTAAATAAGATGATGAGTATAAATACCCATCGAGGTAGACAGAGACTTCCCTGCAACTGGCTACGATACAAACACATCTCTTTCACTTCATACACATCAATAAAAATTACTTACCTTGTTTTTCAATTCTTGTTCTAAATAATCAACCAGCAAAGGCTTCCCGAACTTCGTGTAATATTCTTTTTGGCATCTGAAAACAGAAATATTAAATTAATATCAAAATAATTGTTATTGTAACTCTAATTTAGCCACTCATGTCCCACTGCTGAGCAAAGGCCTCTCTCCTCATCCGCCATGACTTTAATATCCATTTTTATTCCAAAAAGGTTTTTTTTTAAATTGCCCCCCGCAAATTCAAACTATATAACTTTACAGCACAGAGTAGGTAATCTTTATAGTCTGTAAGTACATCATCATCATCAGCCTTTTTAAAGTCCCCACTAAATAGGCACGAGCATACTCTTAAACGAGAGTGATTAGGTCGTCATCCACCATCAAACCTCTAGCTCTTGCTAGTGTATGCAAGTTTCCTCACGATGTTTTCCTTCACCGCTGGCGAGTGGTAATCGAATATTCAATCCGTACATGAGAAGTCTCAGAGGTACAGGTTAGATCGAAACCGCGTCTCCAAGATTGGAGATGGGCGTTCTACCAACTAGGCTACCGCTTGTTTTTAGTACCTGTCCTTAATCCTGGGCTCATTCGGCAAGAAGCTGGACGCCCAGATCTGACAATGAGGATGAGGGTTGGAGCACCCCATGATAGCTCCTTTGTTCTCGAAGATCTGGACCCACGTGTACTTGCGGCCTAGTTCTGTCAGCTGGTTGATCCACCTTGAAAGATAAACTACAAGATTTTAAGGAAATATGAGACTTTAAGGACTGATGAATGAGTATGAAGTGAAAGAGGTGTGTTTGTATCGTTGCAAGTGGAGGGAAGTCTCTGTCTACCTCGATGGGGAAGATTTTGAAATTTGCTTATATACTCAGCGCGGGAAAAACTTCGATACCGCGTTTCAGGTGTTGTATGCGAATCTACTTTGGTAACGAGAATGTTTGTATCGTAGCAAGTGGAGGGGAATCTCTATCTACCTCGATGGGGAGGCGTGACAGATATGTATGTACTCACTCCTGAATAACAGCAAGGATCTCTTCAACAGTCATCAGTGGGATTGTCATTGAAGAGTCAGGATGGAAGCACATTACCCTGAAACATTTAAGTATACAAGCAGTCAAGAATAGTAAAGTACAATTCGCGCAAGCTAGTCTAGTGTGGCGAAGGCCTAAATATATGTGACGTAATTTCAGCTGATGTGTCATAGGTGACTTGAAACACATTGCGAGCGTATTGAACCGAACGTTCAGCGCGGTACGTTACGTAGATGTGACCGCACTGCAATATTCACCTGCAAGTCCCCTTAGCTGGTGCAGCTTGCAGCAGTGGGTGGCTCGATGCTGGAGGTGCTGGGACTCTCTCCAGAAGTGCTGGGAAGTCATTGGGGAACACGTAGGTTGATGTGTATGGGGGGTTTTTCTGAAAATAGATTATCTATTGTAACTAGCTTATCTATTGCATAGTTTACGAATAGGTACATACAAAAAAAAACATAAATACATTCAATACAAAAACAATAAAAACACGTCATTTAATACATTCATTCATTTATATTTAATGCCTAATTAAAACCTAGCTATAACAATATTTGTATATTTCGCGATTAAGTGAACTGTAAGTTCTTTGGAGAAATAAATGTTTTTGAACCTAACTTAAGGCCTTTCTGTATCAAATCTCCGATTTGATCGAGATAGATCGCCATGGTTCCCTTCTCAACATTTCCAGGTTAAAGAAAGGCCAAGTCAAGAGTAACTTAAATCGACGTGCATGTATGAGGTAGACTGATGAATGTGTATGAAGTGAAAGAGATGTGTTTGTATCGTAGAAAGTGGAGGGAAGTCTCTGTCTACCTCGATGGGGAAGATTTTGGAATTTGCTTATATACTCAGCGCGGGAAAAACTTCGATACCGCGTTTCAGGATTTGTATGCGAATCTACTTTGGTAACGAGAATGTTTGTATCGTAGCAAGTGGAGGGAAGTCTCTGTCTACCTCGATGGGGAAGATTTACCCAAGTGATTCAAACCTGTCCATTAGACCTCACAGCTCCGGGCAATAAAGGGTTCTTCGGGTCGAGGAGCTGGTCTTCCTCCGCAGGCTCCACCTGGCCGCTCCAGGGTCGCAGACAGCGGTGCGGGGAGACTAGGATCCATTCGTCTTTGAGGGGGTTGTAGCGGATGTGTTGATGTTCTGAGGATGAGATTTTTATTAATGATGATGATGGAGGCTGTAAGTGACTGCGTACGCATTTGTCGTCACGTATCTTTAAATTTTTGTATGTTAACATCAGAATAATAATAACACTATTTAAAATAAATATAGCCAAAGTTTTATTTTGAGTCTATCAAACTACTTAAGCCTTTCACTTTTCTGTTTCCCATTTACTTACCTTTACTTTGTCCTGGATATTGCAGGGTCAAATTTTTATTATTTATTTATGGATAGCTCTTTTGAAATATTTATCTATTGTATGTTTCTGTGTTTATGCCTGAGATTTGTAAAACTTAAATTGAAAAGAGAAACCCTACAGAGTTTCTTGCTAGGTTCTTCTCTGGGGAAAACTGCACTCTTGCGAATCTAGCATTAACTTTAAAAAATGACATGTCCTAAGTGTTGTCAAAACCTATAGGATTCAATGATTTTTCATTTTCATTCATTCATTTCGATGTGGGAGCCACAATATTGTAACATTGCATTATCGCTCAGAGGTTTTTAAGTAAAAGAGTTAAACAAACATCCCTACATCCGTACATCGGCACAAACTTTGACATTTATATCTAATATTAGTAGGATTTTATTTTTAGGGTGCCTTGTTTTTTTGACAATGACAGTGACAGCTATAGGTTTAATGGAGCATTAGATTTAATACCCTATTCTACAACTAAGTATTTAGATAAAAGTGTTAACAAAATGATAATCATCTTATTAGAGAGTAGGTCAGATGTAGGTTAAAATAAATAAATAATATCTAACTAAAGCTTAACTAGAGAACTTCTAAGGTAGGTACTTCGTTATCAGTCCATATATGTCCCCACCGAGGGGCACGAGCCTACTCTCATACAGAGAGTGATTAGGCCGTAATCCAATACGCTGGCCAAGTGCGGGTTGGCGGATTTCACATACACCTTCGAATTTCTTCTCTGGTGGATGCAGGTAGGTACCTACTTATCGCTATATTTTTACAAACTAAACAATTTCTTAAAATAATAATGCCTTATGCTATTCTGATGTGTAAGTTACTATATTGTTAAGTTTCATCAAAATCTTTTCAGTAGTTAGTTTTTGTGTGAAAGAGTTAACAAACATCCATTCATCCATCGGCACAAACATTGTCATTTATAATATTACTTAGTAGGATATTATTAGGATAAAAGAAAGTATCGGTGCTGAAACGGACGGCAGAGAAATTCGTAGGCAGAGAAGCAGAGTGGCGTAGACTCCACCGACAAGAGCGACGCTCTTAAATATGATGATAATGATATAATATCATTTACTTAGGCATAATTAAGTAACAATGGTATGGTAGCTACGTAAATATTAAGTAAGATTAATGATTACTTATTTTAAATTAACTAAATAACCAAACCTGTAGGATTAAAGTCCATTTTAACAGAACTATAATAAATTGACTTGAAACCTGCGCGTGCACACTATCACTGCACGGAGTCAACTGAATCATAAAACATGTTAACTATAATATAACGGGATTATTAGTTCTGATAAAGATTCTGGCAAAGATTATGTAAGTGGAGATACGACAGTTCGTTTTAACCTACATAGCTACCAAGTTATCTGTGAACCGGCCGTTATTGTAACTACGGCTACTAATACGGAAATGTCAAATTCCAGAACTGCTGCGATTGGTAGAAATACAATTTTGTATTACTACTAGCGCCGCCGTTCAGTTCACAGATAAGTTAGTCTGTCAGTTACTAATATTATAGAATATGTCAATGTTAATATGACATGTCAAAAATTAGATTGATGGCTGTAAGGATGTTTGTGACTCTTTTACGAAAAAACTGCTGAATAGATTATGATGGGAGGCAATATTGTAGCTTATACATCAGAATAAGACATAGGTTTTTTATGTTAAGCTAGGTATACTAATGTTATTATGCAAGATATGACGATAAAAGCGTACGATGTCATGGACAGCCTCTAGTGTCATACAATCTAGTAAATGAAAGAGATGTGTTTGTATCGTAGCAAGTGGAGGGAAGTCTCTGTCTACCTCGATGGGGAAGATTTTGGAATTTGCTTATATACTCAGCGCGGGAAAAACTTCGATACCGCGTTTCAGGTTTTGTATGCAAATCTACTTTGGTAACGAGAATGTTTGTATCGTAGCAAGTGGAGGGAAGTCTCTGTCTACCTCGATGGGGAAGATTTTGGAATTTGTTTATATACTCAGCGCGGGAAAAACTTCGATACCGCGTTTCAGGTTTTGTATGCGAATCTACTTTGGTAACGAGATTATTTGTATCGTAGCAAGTGGAGGGAAGTCTCTGTCTACCTCGATGGGGAAGAGGTGTGACAGATAAAGTACATACTTTACCTACATAGGTATATACCTAAAGTCCATTCTATTTTAATCTGTTTTGCTTAATCTATAACATGCAATAAAAACTCTTGAGTACCTATAGCAACATATGTTATCATTTCATAGTTAGACTAGTGGCTATCTGCGACTTCGAACGGTTATATCGTCATATCTTGGAAATACATACATACATACATATTCGTCACGCCTCTCTCCCGTTGGGGTAGGCAGAGACCACTTCCTTCCACTTGCTATTATCCAAACACACTTAAAAAAATGAAATAAAAAAAATAATCTTACATAATATCCTAAAATAATAAGCCTGTATGCTATTCTGATGTGTAAGCTACAATATTGTAAAGTTTCATTAAAAGCTGTTCAGTGGTTTTTCCGTGAAAGAATAAAAAATTCCTCACATATCGATACAAACATTGACATTTATAATACTAAGTAGAATTCCTTTATACGTAACTACGAGTACTAAATACAAGGTGACTTTAAATTAGTGAACGATAGAAAAGGGTATGCATGTACTCGTGATAACAAACAACTTTTACTAAGGGACAAAGGTTGAAATCACAAAAAAAAATGTTCCCCCATACTATCAGCTGATGCATTTTGTATGTGGAGTTCAAACATTTTTGAACGATTTCGACCTCGGTCCATAGTAAAAGTTGTTTGTTATCACGAGTACATGCATATCCTTTTCTATCGTTCACTAATTTAAAGTCACCCTATATAACTCTAACATATAATAATAAATACATACTTATATAGGTACCTATCTATTATATGAAGTCATAAATGTATGAAGTGCAATCTTGGCCTTGACTTTATTGATTAGAAATACTTATGAAACGTTAGGGGCGGTTTCAGACTAGCGTTTCATATACTCTTAAGGTCTATCTACACAGATCCGGGCCGTGCCCGGGCCGTGTCCAGGCCGTGGCCTATCAGGAGCGAAAACAATACGTCGTCATGAGAACGTGTCCAGGACGTGTCAGGGAAAAAATATCATTCCATAAATTTTCTATGGATTCGTTCACACACGTTGTCATGACGACGTATTGTTTTCTCTCCTGACGTGCCAGGGCCCGGACACGTCTCGAGCACGGCCCGGATCTGTGTAGAATGAAGATAGATCTTAATGCGTCGAAGTTACCCCAAACCCCACAGTTGGACGTTCCTATCGATCCTTAGCTTAGACCGTGAGTCCGTGACCCACCACGCTACTCCAGTGAGGGTTGGCAGCTCGCCAGCAACACCTACTTTATGCAGGGGCCAGGTGGGATAGGTGCGGCTGATTTACTCCCCCTTTTTTGGAAGGGGGATGATTTTACTTCCTACTAATTTTATAAGTAAATGTCAAATTTTGTGCCGATGGATGTGGGGATGTTTGTTACTCTTTCACGCAAAAACTACTGAACAGATTTTGATGAAACTTGGTAATATTGAAGCTTACACATCAGAATACCACAAAGGGTATATAATTATAAGTTAAGATCGTTTTTTTTCTAAGATATGACGATATATGCATACGAAGTCGCAGGAAGCCTCTAGTGTTACCTATACAGGGTGTAACAGAAAGGGGGTATAATGCTGAAACACAGCGCTAGTCCTCATGAAACTGAACAACATTCCCCAAGGAACATGGGTCGTATCTCGAAAAAAAAAAAATTCGCATCCACATACAAAATGTCCGATCAGCTGATTGAGTAAGTATCGGAGATACAAAAATTTTTTTCAAGTTACGACCCATGTTTCTTGGGGAAAGTTGTTCAGTTTCATGAGGACTGTCGCTGTGTTTCGGCTTTATACCCCGTTTCTGTTACACTCTGTATAGGTACTCAAAATATCGCATGTAAGGACAAGGGCTGGCTTAGTGGGCAGGATGACTAAAAAAAAATTTTAGTCCATCACATAGATTATTTTAAAATATTCGACACGTACCTATTTTTTATTTTTTCTCTTAAACTAAAAATGACAAAGATACACTGGGTTAAAGTTGCTCGTGACGTCACGCCTTAGTACGATTTTAACCGAGTAGTGACGTCAATACCCCCCACTCCGTAACTTTGATGCTCTGTATCTTTGTATTTATTTATGTACTTATTTGATCAGGTAAAAAACGTGTTTCAAATATTTTTAATAGCCTAAAAGACGGACTAATTATTTTTTGAATTTAGTCATCATCCCTATTGATATATTAACTCAGCAACGTTTTTTTTCTCACAAAATTTTATTTATAAAAATAATATTAACTTGTATTAATTCCATAATAATTTCAACATTATCGTTTAATACGCATAGACTCGAAATTGCCGCAACTTAGCTGCAAGCACTCAGCATTGCGCTCTGCGTTCCTTTACACGCAACCTACAAACTTTAATTCAAACGTCACTAAATACGTTACGTGGAACGGAACGCGAGCTGCGCGCGACGATCGACCGGTATCAGCGTTGTGCATTTTGGCTGTTATCAGGGTTACCAGCGGGAGGAAAAGTTAAGAAATTAGATGGATTGTGAAGTTTGGGTGGGTAAATATGGCGGGATGATTTTTTTTTTGGGTTAAATTTTTTTCTTGTTGGATTTGTTTATGTTTTGTTTGATTTATGGTATGTTCTTAAAATAAAGTAGGTAATGTAGATACGAAAAATATAAGTAATACGAAATAGTGATAGAATAGGTATAGATAAACTTAAAAATATCTATTGAAAAATTATTGATAAATTTTTTTTTGAGAAATTCATTCATAGTATGTATATTTACTTTTTTTAGAATAAGGTAAGAACCTTATTAGCAAAAATAAATTGTAGGCATCAAAGAATTGTAACGTAATTTCTATGCAAAATAGTATCTAAAGCACAAATAACAAAAAGCACATCAAAAACAGTAGGTAACTTACATGGCTACCTTAAAAAATATTCAGGTAAAAATACCAACAAACATAAATAAATCCTAACAAACAACATAAAAATACTCTTCATAACTCTTTTTGAAACAAAAATCATCCATTACCAAAACAAAATAAAACGCTACAAAAAAAAGGAAAACCGTCTAAAAAATCCATCTAAAATTCACAGCTGAATTTACACCCTGGTAACTAGCAACCCGTCCCCTTATCGGCAGTGTGGCCGCTCCGCGATCGGCCGCGGTCGCGTCATGGGCGAACTTCAATATCCCGGGGGTCCAAATGTAGCTGAAGATGACCGGCAATATAGGGCCCCATTCCGCAGGGCCCCCCAATACCGCTGGCCAGCTCCTCAACCCCCACAACCCTCAGCTTTTGCACCCTGGAGACGAGCTCCAGCACCCCCAAGACCTCCAGACTACCGTCGCAGTGCGTCTTATCCAGGAAAGCCTGAGGAACCATATCAGGTACGTGTTTTTTGTGTTTTTCTTTTTTAAATTGCAACATTAAAACCTTTTTTTTGAAACGTGAAGGTTTTTTTTAAAGAGATGATAGTTTAGACGTGTCCAAAAAGTATTTATTTGTTATTTTTCAGGCTGCTCTTTTGAACTAAACATGAATTACGTAGAACCACGTAATCTTTCTGTTTTTCTTGTGAATTGAAGCTAGTTTCTTTTTAAGCTGAAATTCTTTGGGAAATTCGGAAACTGAAAGGAAAAAATGGAAAGAATATCTTTATTTTTTACGCGTAACAACTATATGAGAATCAATGTTACTAAATTTAATTTAATGTAGAGATATTTTTAATGAAACTGAAGGCTTTTCGCTACGTAATATCCTGAAAAAACTATATTTAAGAATAATTAAGTACTTACTAGTAATTATTTAACTTTAATGATAGTATAAAGCTACAGTGAAAAAACAGAAAATGTTTCGTGCCTATGTAGTTTTTTTTATCGTAAATTTTCTTCAAGTGATAAGAACGACTGAAAAATTTCCTGCGTAATGAAAATTTTATGTTTTTTTTTAAATGCGTTTTGACAAACACAATGCTTGATGTTTTGTTTACGGCAAGAAATAATTTAAAAAATAGGAACTCTGTTTACTGCAATATTTTGAAAAACTTGTCGGAAAATTGTGTTGGAAACGTTGAAAAATCTTAAAAATATCACTTTAAATGTAGGATTTTTTAAAAAAGTACTTTTGTTTTTTTGTTTTCGTATCTGTCTAAAAATATATTAGGTGAAAAAAGTGTTTCTTTAATCAGGAAAACGTTTTAAAAATCTATTTCAAGCAAATTTTCTTTTTCATTCAATAATTTTATCCTTACAACATCTCAATACATTTTTAATCTCTTAAAACAATTCTAATCATACAAAAATATAGATTTTTCGTGGTGATTTTAACAACAATGACTCTACATAGTATTTTTTAATAACTACAAAACACTAACTATCCTAAACGTATACCAAAACATATATTATCTAACTGTAACGAACAATGCCGTAACTCCTAACTATTGTCAAAAATATAGATTTTCCTCAATCATATGGGTGTTTTCTCCCTTGACAAGCGGCTGGCTGGGCCCGACCTGACCTAAATTTACTCTCGCATCTCTCTCTTACACTCTATCTGTCCTTTTCTCTAGGGTAGCCTGATAAATCTGGCCCTTTTCGATTTTGATGCGGAGGTTGGTGTTTTTGATTTTCGATCTTTGGTTTCTTGTTTGAAATAGTATGAGGTGATATAAATGTGGATAGATAATAATTAAAAGCAACCCTACAGAGTTTCTTGCTAGGTTCTTCTCTGGGGAAAACTGCACTCTTGCGAATCTAGCATTAACTTTAAAAAATGACCCGTCTTATGTGATGTCAAACTCGTCCTACAAGATTAAATAAACATTTCATTTCATTAATAATACCTATAAGTCGAATGATATATTATATTAACAACAAAAAATTAAACGTTTTAATACCTAATTAAAGTAGGTAATTAAAAATATATTTTTTAAATTTAGCATAAATAATTAAAAGAAGTTTGATTTTCAGCCGAAAAAAGGAAATAATGTTATTTACCTACAATTTAAAAAATAGGTATTCTTTTCGTTTGATGTTTACAAATTAGGACATGAAACGTGATAACGTTTTTTTTTAATTTCGGAATTCACGCTAATGAAAAAAAAAATGCAACCACTGACGGAAAAAAGTGAAAATGTTTAGGTACAGATTGATTTTAATCTCCATAATTATGAAAAATGCACTTTTTTTCAAGAAACATGCGTGAAAAAAGCCTATATACAACCTAACCTCAATTTAAATGGAAATTAAAATGAAAATCGTAAAAAAAAATTAAAACCACGTCCTTTTTCAGTTGCTTGTTTTTATTTCAAATCAGTTAAAAACCTGCCAATGGCATCAAATATATTTCTATGGAGCCTGGTATAGTAAAAAAAACCGTATCAATTAGGCTAAAAATCCCCTATTAGAGTTAGTATGGAAAAAAAAAGTTGGCGGCCACTGATGAAAAATAGGAGATGTTCATCATCATCATCATCATTTATTTAAGAGCCAGGCTCTTGTCGGTGGAGTAAACGCCATCTTTGCCTTTCCTCTGCCAGCAATTTCACTTCCTGATACGACACGACGCCAATTTTCTCTTTCACTTGAGTGAAGTAAGTACGTCTTGGTCTTCCTCTTCCTCTCTTACCCTCAATCTTTCTTTCAATGATGTTCTTGTTAACCTAAGTGATACCGAAAATTTTTACTTTACCAATTAGGTTGCTCTTTGGCTGTATAACTTTTATTTCGTCATTCTTTTTAATGTCACGACTAACTAATAAGTATTATGTAAATGAAGTATCTATTATTTGGTACACGCTTTCATGTGACAATTACTGACATTTAGAGGACTTTTAATGGGCAGATTTCATGTTGACCTTGTTTATATTTTTCAAATATGTAGCTTGTAAAATGAAGAAAGGTCTACATTTTACATCGAGGTAGACAGAGACTTCCCTCCACTTGCTACGATACAAACATTCTCGTTACCAAAGTAGATTTGCATATAAAACCTGAAACGCGGTATCGAAGTTTTTCCCGCGCTGAGTATATAAGCAAATTCCAAAATCTTCCCCATCGAGGTAGACAGAGACTTCCCTCCACTTGCTACGATACAAACATTCTCGTTACCAAAGTAGATTTGCATATAAAACCTGAAACGCGGTATCGAAGTTTTTCCCGCGCTGAGTATATAAGCAAATTCCAAAATCTTCCCCATCGAGGTAGACAGAGACTTCCCTCCACTTGCTACGATACAAACATTCTCGTTACCAAAGTAGATTTGCATATAAAACCTGAAACGCGGTATCGAAGTTTTTCCCGCGCTGAGTATATAAGCAAATTCCAAAATCTTCCCCATCGAGGTAGACAGAAACTTCCCTCCACTTGCTACGATACAAACACACCTCTTTCACTTCATACACATTCATCAGTCTCCTCATACACTCATACTACCCCCCTTATTATAAAACTAGTTTTATTTATAGAATAAACTCAGATAAATGACGTTTCGGCTATAGAAAAAAACGTCAAAAAATTATATTAGTTCTAGAACTATACTTAAAACTCGTTTTGAAATAACGAGGAGAGGGTTTTTCATTTTAATGTATTTTTTGTTAATATAATATTTTTGCTATGGTATTACTAAGTAGTCATCTTCTTTTTTTCTTTTCTACGTCAAAACGCAATCGGATATGCCTAGGTCCATAAAAAAGTCTATTAATAAAATGATTCTGACGCAATACTTCTAAATAAATAATAAAAACCTTACTTTACGCCATAAAATATAACGCTTTTTATTCTTCAGCCCATTTAGTTGAAATCGCGAATAATTAACTATAATTAATAGATAATAATTAATTAATGACAAATCATGATTAATGTGTTCTTTATTTTCTGGAGTGTCTTGCGCCATTTTTATGTAGGTTGAAAAAGAAATCTTTTATATTTATTTGTTATATGCATTTAAAAAAGTAAAAAAGACTAAATCACTTTAATTATGTTGCTGAAAAATATAATAAATGTAACATTCAATTACATAAACATAATTATAATGTCTGTCACTTCCCTCCACTTGCTACGATACAAACACACACATCTCTTTCACTTCATACACATTCATCAGTCTCCTCATACATGCACGTCGGTTTAGGGTAGGTACTCTTGACTTAGCCCTTCCTTAACAAGTCTCCGATTTGATCGAGATACGTTCGTCAAAGAAAAGATACTCATATTATTATAATGTCGTAGCTTCGCTACATTGCCGTACCCGCCTCAATGTCCAATATTTGGTGCTTTAAGTTTTTTATACGATGTGTAAAAACCTAATATGGAATGCTTGGGTCTTCGACGATACACGATGGAATCCATACTTATCAGCCCTTTAACGTCCCCACTACAGACACACGAGCCTACTCTCATACGAGAGTGATTAGGTCGTAATCCACCACGCTGGCCGAGTTGGCGGATTTCACAAACACCTTCGAATTTGTTCTCTAGTGTATGCAGGTTTCTTCATGTTTTCCTTCACCGTTAGCGAGTGGTAATCGAATATTCAATCCGTACATGAGAGATAAATCTCAGAGGCACAGAGGCCCAATTTAAAATAGCCATGTGTGTGGCAGAGTGTCATGTCAATGGCATTTTTAACACTTTTGGTATTCTGCTAAACAATGGCTTACATTGATTGCGATCAAATGTGTCAAAAAATGCTATTGACACTCTGCCGACACACGACTGAAAATATAGTAAATTAAAAGACTTGGCCCCTGCGTAGTGTGCTGCGTAGCTTGACATTGTGCCCTACTTTCGATGGCTCGCGAAAATCAATATGAACTGCCTTCATGGAAACTGTACAATTACAAACTTATTTATTGTTTAGTAGTGACCCTTGACTTCGTATGCATTCTTTTGTATTTTATTTAAAAACGCATACTTACATACAAATCCATCACGCCTATCTCTCATTGGGGTAGGCATAGACCACTTTCTTCCACTTGCTACGATACAAACATTAGGTAGGTACCTACTTCTACGCCATCGCCGCCGCTAACCGATTATTTTTAAATAATCCTATTCCTTTATTAATATTATAAATGTCAATGTTTGTGCCGATGGATGGATGGAGGTTTGTTCTTCCACGCAAAAACTACGAGTACTGAATAGATTTTGATGAAAGTTTACATTGGTGTAGATTACACGTCGGCTTTCACATAGGCTTTATTTAAAGATATTATTTATTGTAAATTTTCTAAGATATGACGATAAATGCGTAGGAAGTCGCTTGCAGCCTCTAGTTACATAAAAATCGTGATTTCGTTCTAAAAACTACAATTTGATCGTGTTTGTATCGTAGCAAGTGGAGGGAAGTCTCTGTCTACCTCGATGGGGAAGATTTTGGAATTTGCTTATATACTCAGCGCGGGAAAAACTTCGATACCGCGTTTCAGGTTTTGTATGCGAATCTACTTTGGTAACGAGAATGTTTGTATCGTAGCAAGTGGAGGGAAGTCTCTGTCTACCTCGATGGGGAATATTTTGGAATTTGCTTATATACTCAGCGCGGGAAAAACTTCGATACCGCATTTCAGGTTTTGTATGCGAATCTACTTTGGTAACGAGAATGTTTGTATCGTAGCAAGTGGAGGGAAGTCTCTGTCTACCTCGATGGGGAAGATTTTGGAATTTGCTTATATACTCAGCGCGGGAAAAACTTCGATACCGCGTTTCAGGTTTTGTATGCGAATCTACTTTGGTAACGAGAATGTTTGTATCGTAGCAAGTGGAGGGAAGTCTCTGTC
This sequence comes from Anarsia innoxiella, assembly GCA_947563765.1. NCBI lineage: Eukaryota > Metazoa > Arthropoda > Insecta > Lepidoptera > Gelechiidae > Anarsia > Anarsia innoxiella. Next base: position 429,485 of record OX387419.1, on the reverse strand, counting down.
TACCTCGATGGGGAAGATTTTGGAATTTGCTTATATACTCAGCGCGGGAAAAACTTCGATACCGCATTTCAGGTTTTGTATGCGAATCTACTTTGGTAACGAGAATGTTTGTATCGTAGCAAGTGGAGGGAAGTCTCTGTCTACCTCGATGGGGAAGATTTTGGAATTTGCTTATATACTCAGCGCGGGAAAAACTTCGATACCGCATTTCAGGTTTTGTATGCGAATCTACTTTGGTAACGAGAATGTTTGTATCGTAGCAAGTGGAGGGAAGTCTCTGTCTACCTCGATGGGGAAGATTTTGGAATTTGCTTATATACTCAGCGCGGGAAAAACTTCGATACCGCGTTTCAGGTTTTGTATGCGAATCTACTTTGGTAACGAGAATGTTTGTATCGTAGCAAGTGGAGGGAAGTCTCTGTCTACCTCGATGGGGAAGATTTTGGAATTTGCTTATATACTCAGCGCGGGAAAAACTTCGATACCGCATTTCAGGTTTTGTATGCGAATCTACTTTGGTAACGAGAATGTTTGTATCGTAGCAAGTGGAGGGAAGTCTCTGTCTACCTCGATGGGGAAGATTTTGGAATTTGCTTATATACTCAGCGCGGGAAAAACTTCGATACCGCATTTCAGGTTTTGTATGCGAATCTACTTTGGTAACGAGAATGTTTGTATCGTAGCAAGTGGAGGGAAGTCTCTGTCTACCTCGATGGGGAAGATTTTGGAATTTGCTTATATACTCAGCGCGGGAAAAACTTCGATACCGCGTTTCAGGTTTTGTATGCGAATCTACTTTGGTAACGAGAATATTTGTATCGTAGCAAGTGGAGGGAAGTCTCTGTCTATCGGGTAAAAGGCGTGATAGATATGTATGTATGTAAGTACAAATCGCAACTTGCAAAAAAACGTAAAACCCAATCAATTCCTCGTAAGAGTTATATAACATTTTTTGTTTACGTTGTTGACTCGCCAGCCCCCATTGTTACCGAGGTGTTGTGCTTGCAACCGGCAGTAGTAATACAAACATCAGCTAAAAATTCCTTAAACCAATACTTTTTACACGAATTTCTTAGAGTCCATTTCACGAAAGAAGTCCCCTGGCCGCGGCGCTGTATAGCATGTCAAAATTGACAATGTTGCCATTTATGAGTACAAATGATACCTTTATTATTCATATTTCATTTGTAATTTATCAAATTTTACTAATTATTGCATACTTCGAGTGTCCTAGTCATTCCATGAGTAGTTTGGTATACATTTTGATAAAAATATCTATATACCTATATTTCTGTTGGTAAAAAGTGTATTTTTATTAAGATAACTAAGGAGTTTTCTACCTACTATCAGGGAAAAGGTCAGAAAATGGGGATAATAGACCTGTCAAATTTAGTTCCAAAAATATCCGGGGGACTTCTTTCGTGAAATGCACTCTAAAGTGCTTTAAGTGCGAACTACATTTAGGAAATAGTATTATTTGATAAATTACAAATGAAATATACATTATATAGGTAAACTTTGTACTTATAAATGGCAACATTATCAATTTTGACATGCTATACAGCGCCGCGGCTAGGGGACTTTTTTCTTGAAACGCACTCTACTTTCCGAGTCTCTTTTAGTTTTTTTATTCGTAAAAGAACAGGCAAAGATCAAAGACTATATAGCCTAGTCTTAAGTGCAGCATGATATAGTTAAATAAAGATAAAAGTACTTACAGAAACGACAATCCGCAACAGGCTTCGTCAAAATAAACCTAAGAAACAACAAAATAAATCAGCAACAGGCTTCGTCAAAAATATAGCTAATAACAAGGAAAGTATCAGCAACAAGCATCGTCAAACCACTAGTCGAAAAGACCACCACGGATCGCCCCCCGCCCAAAGGTACCCATTACACTGGCGGCATTGCCGCGCTGAATAGCCAACGACAACCTCTGGGCAAGAAACGACCCGGAGCGACGGTCCAAGCCCCTATCCCGGAGGCGCCGGCCAATCTCCAAAATAAACTTCTTCGCCTCCGAACCCCACGCACCTGCCGTCTCCACTGCCACCGGGACAAACAGATACGAAGACTTCAGGGCCGCATACTTGGCATGCTTCAACTTGGCCGACGCCTCCGCCGCAGAACCTGCGCACTGTACACTGCCAGACAAATGGCTGGGAGCAAAAGTGCAACAACAAGTTGCATCCCATAACAAAGAGCGCCCCCTCTCCCACGGAATTAATGTCAGGCCATCGGGTCGCTTACCATCCGACCTACTCAAACCCGGAGGTTCCAAAGAACAAGGCACATTTGCCGAAACCAGAGCACGATAGATAATGTCGTTCAGCGCAATATGCCTCGACAAACGACCTGCAGATCTAACGCAGCTCAGCCCATGCACACCACTAGCGTCCACGGAAGCACCACAAACACAAAGATGCGGCACACAAATATCGCACCCCAGACGCAACGCAGAAGCCACCCTCAACGTGTTGTCATCCAACAAAGTACCAAGCTGAGGTGACGGCAATGCATGCAACCACGCCCCCGACTCGGGACAAGAAGCTGCCTTTAGACGAGCAAGGTCTCTGCAAGACGCCCCCTCGTGCAAACCACGCAACAACACCCTCGAAAGGACGTCATCCCAGCAACGCTGCGAAGACCGATCATCCGGTAAAGCCTCGACAGGACACAAAAGGCCCCAAGCCGCAAGGGCCTCCCCTACGTAAGGAATCCCTGACCAGTCACCATTACGATTCAGAATACGAGTGACCAAGTCAGAAACACCATGAGCAGAGGCCAAGAACGCAGCGAGACCAGTACCCTCAATCCGGCGAATACCGAGACCACCGTGCCTCACGGGCAATGTGGCCTGACACCATTGTTTGTCGTCTAAGTGGACATTTAAAATTTTCTCTATAGTACTTTTTAGAGTATCATCAAGCCTGGCCACACCAAGCGGATAACACCAAGAGGGGCAGGTGCGCACCAAATACGTTAGCCTTGGCATAGAAAAACAGCACCGCAGAAGGACCAAAGCAACATGAGATGACAAACTTAAAAGTTTATCATGTAAAGCGGACAAAGATAATCTCTTAGCCTCAAGGGACTGAGGCAAACCCTCTGCAAACACAGGCGAACCCAGTAAGCAAAAATCGGGCCTACCAACAACGTTCACGCCAGGAATTAACGCCTCAAGGTCCGCCAGCGTATCTGGCGATTGAGCACCAAGAAACAACACCTCGCATTTACTGGTATTCACCTCCAAACCCAGCTCCGCCAACATTGGGAACAAAGTCCGTAAATCAGACATCACCGTATCGGAAGGCCCACCTATAGTCCCGTCGTCAAGATACCAGACGTTCAGAGGTGATACCAAAGACTCAACAGCGCCCTGAATACCCAGGCAAAAAATAAGCGGACCCAACGGATCGCCCTGCTGTGCACCTACCCGCGAAAGGATCGCGTTATCCCTATAGAAGAGGTTACCCGAGGTATAGTAACATTGATGTAAAAATGGGTATAAAGTTGGTACCCTCTCCTTAACCCTCTGCAGAATAACATCCCTCTCTAAACTATTGAACGCATTTTTTATGTCCAATTTGACAACAATACAGCCGTCATTCTCAGGATCACTGGCAAAGGACCGCGTGGCGTGTATCGCCGCCTCGCAACCCAGTGCAGTGCCGAAACCAAGCTGGTGTGGCTGCAAATAACTCGCCATCTCACCCTTCACTGAACGACAACCGAGCTTGCCAACAAGCCGACGCAAAACACTCCCTACCGCGATCGGGCGTATTCCCCCATCCTTCTTGGTTAAAGCACACAAACTTCCACCATAAATAAAAGGGCAGACCTCGACATTGACCATACCCCGCAACATAAAATTACACAAGTCAGTCAATGCGCCCAACAGACGCACACCATTATCACCCGCTGAAGGCGAAATTAATTCCTTCAGGTGATCTGGACGTAAACCATCCAAGCCAGCTGCTGAGCCACTAAAGAAAGAATCCACGGCAGCAGCGACTTCGTTCGACGTCACAGTCAGATAGAGATCACCTGAATCAGGGGGAGCAGGCCACAGCAAAGGCCGCGAGGGCGAAGGATGCTTGGCTTGCAAAGCAGACAGCGTATCGGCGTTGTTAGGGGCAAGAGAATCATCCGACACCAAAAGACGAACGGCGCCCCTCAGGTCACCATCATGTACCTTCGCCTCAATTAACCTAACGGCCAAACGCGACCTTGTCGGTAACCCACAAGCATCTAGGGAAAGGAAAGAAGGAAGGAAGGAATCCTTCTGTATATTCTCCTTCACCTTAACCGTCAGAGAACGACGGTCACTTGGATCCGGTATCCTTAACGCCGTGTAAGCAAAACTAAGGAGAGTATGCCATTCCATGAGCCCATTAGAAGCAATACACTGCCCAATTAATGAGCAAAGCCTACCTGCGGCTAAATTCCTAGCACCCTTGGGAATGTGCTTCAACACCGGTATTTTGGCCTTGAAATCTCTAAGATCGTTCAAGGACCTAACTTCAACGGCCGCTGGCAAAGACGGAGGTGGCGCTGGCTGAGCTGCGACGACATCCCTGTGCATGTGCGAAATGTGCACATTTAACCCACGAGGGACTACATAAGTACGGGAGGAGCCCGGGCAATGCGGACACGATGACCTGACTGGGCTACTCATCCCACCAAAAATCCCCAAATAAAATAAATTAACAATAAAAGCATATCAAATAATCTTAAATACAATCAATAACTATTTTACATGTTTAAATAAAAAAAAAAAATACAAAATAATTCCACAAAACATAATCAAATCATAAACAAAAACAATAAATGTCAAAATTAATTATGTCAAAGTTAATAAATTAAAAAAAAAAAAAAAAATCTAATTAAAAAAATAAATAAAGTTGAAATAATAAAAAACCAAAAAAAAAAAACAATTCAAATCAAATAAAAAAAATTAAATAAAAAAAAAAAAAAAAAACAATTCAAATCAAAACTAAATAAAAAAAAACCTATTATTACTTTTTCTAATTAAAAAAAAACAATTAAATTAATAAAAGTTGCAAATAAAATATCAAACCCAAAATAAAAAAATATTTAAAAAATAATAATAATAAAAAGTACAAAAATAAAAACCGAATTAAGTCCACCCCGGGAATCGAAACACGAACACCACAAAAGCAAACGCCACTTGTCGCAAAAATACACTGGACGACACTTCTATTTAGCGACGAAAAGCTTGACTAGTTTCTTCGTACAGCCCAGAAAACAGGCCACAAGAGGGTGAATGACAAAAAGGTTTTTTAGAAACACCGCCACAATGAAAATTAAAAAAAAAAACCAATGTACCTGGAGCAAAACCAACAACAACCCTTTATTCCAGCTTCCAGCTTCGAAAATAAACACCAGATTTAAATAGTCACTATACACACACCTCTCGAGAACAGCACTTTAACTATATGCGACGCGTAAAACACAGCATCCCCGTAAAAAAACGGCAAGAAACGGTGCACTATCTATAAAACTATAGATCAGATGGATGGTCTTAATAAAAAGCGCCACAAACACCTCCATAGGCAAATCCGAGCTCAATGTCCGTTTTCAATAAACTTTTAAGCCGAAAAGCGTGCACTTTATATTTTTTCCGAATTAATTGTCCGGGAGAATATGTATACATGAGGGCGCCATCTGGCGGGTCTTAAGTTATTAGTTTATTTTTTTAAGGAATATAAGGAGTGGCCCCATTTTTTTTTCATATACAAGTTTATGATAGCGTGCCACGGTTGCGCCAAGTTTTCTCATAGTTTTCTTGGTAGATGACCTGTCAAACGATAAGCAGATCCAGACGGTATGGCTCCTCCTTGTATAATTACTTATTCTATACTCAAAGTTAGTTTATATTAAAATCACTGTGAAAAACACTCAACTGACATTTTCATTGTTAAATAAATCGATATACCTACTTACCTAGTTAAATAGGAAAGAAGACGGCATAAGACCCAACACACGGTGAAACGCAACTGCAACGCAACTGAAACTGCTAGTTAAGTACTTTTGCTAGTTAACTCAACTAGTTTTAAACGTTTCGTTTCAGTTGCGTCGTGTGTGGTTTTTTAAAGAAGTCTATAGCAGAAACTTCGATGCAACTCAAAAGTAACTAGCAGTTTCAGTTGCGTTGCAGTTGCGTTTCACCGTGTGTTTTGGCGCTTAAAGAAGACGGCATAACACCCAGAACACACGGTGAAGCGCAACTACAACGCAACTGAAACTGCTAGTTACTTCTGCTATTAGACTTCTTTAGAAAACCACACATGACGCAACTAGTTTGAAACGTTTCGTTTATGTCGTGTTTTGGCGCTATGATATAAGTTGTACCTAAGTATTGTAGAACACAAGTCTTTTAATAACAAATAAAAAACATTAAGTTACCATAAAATCGCAATATAATATCTACTAATTTAATGAAAAGCATACATACTTATAACTTATGTTAGCTTCAAAAAAAATGAAATGAAAAGTGTTTATTCAAAAATAGGCAAAATTCATTACACTTTTTTGATGTCACTTTTTTTATCTAAAACTACTGCCGGTTCACTACCTGTATAGCCGAGAGGAAGAAGACGGCAAGAAACCTTCGGCACAGGGCCAGATCTTTTTGTTTTTCAGCAGCGCCCCTTCCTGTCAATATTCCCGCTTTTTTACACTTTATTTTTTTTAATTCCCAAGATTTTAACAAACGCCACTCGCATTACACAGCCAAAAAAAAATCCAACCAATTTTTTAAAACCTAGACAAGACAAACAGCCTACTTTTTTAATTCTCAAGGCAAAGGCAACACGGCTATTCAGCCGCACTCGGTGACCTAGTTTTTGGCCGCAGTGCGACGGGGCCGGGGGGTGATACGGGTAAATGCGATATCGGCCTTTTGCCAAAAGGTCTGTGGGGTAAGTAAGGGATTTTTAAAATGGTCGGGTATTCGTACCTTTTCATATTTATGGATTCTTTTATGTGAACTTGATAGATGTGTTTTTAAATGGCAATTAATTACTGTTAGTAGTTTTAACATTTTTTTACCCGACTGCCCCAGAAGGAGGGTTATGTTTTTCGACAGTAGGTATGTACCTGTATGTAAGTATGTTTGTATGCCTATTTATAATTCTTTGGCACGCCCTACAGCCTAAACAGCTTGATGGATTTTAGCTTGAGAGGTGTCGTTAGATTCGTATTTACAGTGAGAGTGACACTGGGTACGTCGAAATAAAAAATTGCGTTTTTCCCGCGCTGAGTATAGGTATATAAGCAAATTCCAAAATCTTCCCCATCGAGGTAGACAGAGACTTCCCTCCACTTGCTACGATACAAACACATCTCTTTCACTTCATACACGTTCATGTAGGTACTTATTTACATATGTTATTTCGGTAACACACATTTTTACACTCAATTTGCAAATGTAGTTCAATGACTGATAAAGAAAAACGTTTTAAACAGAAAGTAGGTAGCTTAAATGAAACTATTTTTTAGGTACCTACTTGTTTCAGTATATTTCATTAAAAAAACTCTACATTTAATATAATAACAACAAAATGGACGCCACTAGATGGTCACAGACGCCGAGGTAGACCTCGAAAAAGATGGAGAGACAGTCTGGGATGCATTTTCACGGGAATGGCGGGACTGGAGGACGGGAGGCCTTTGCCTAGCAGTGGGATGTAAGTAGGTAGGTATATACCAATCAATTGCGTTTTTGTCTACGAAATAAAGATCAATTGATTCAATTTGTCGACGTAACAAGCCCTTACCACTTAAAAAAATACTTTAAACTATAAGTAAGTACCTATATGTATTTGTATGTATGGTGTATGCTATCACTTCTCTCTCTGTGGGGTCTGCAGGAAGAAATTTCTTTTAGAAATATGCTGTACCTTTTGTATAACTTCTCTTTTTTTCTGTCTCTATGTACTATCATCTTACAATAAACTGTTAAATAAAATAAATAAATAAATAAGTACCTACTACAAACTAAAGCCTAGGTATAAATCGATAATTTCCTAGTTAGGTTTCTTTAGTACCTAGATATAAACTAGGCACGTGTAATACCTAGTGCATACGCTGTGGCCTTGGAAACACTTGATAAGAACTATAATACTCAAAAGTGTAGTTAGAATTTTATATTCTTTCGTAAGCAATTTAGTTTGGTTAAAGGTACACAAAAAAATCGGCCAAGTGCGAGTCGGACTCGCGCAGGAAGGGTTCCGTACCATTCACTATTCATATCGAGCAATGAAGGCCAAAAAATCACATTTGTTGTATGGAAGCCCCCCTTAATTATTACTATTAATCTATTTTTAGCATTTGTTCTTATAGCGGCAACGGTAATACATCATTTGTGAAAATTTCAACACTCTAGCTATAACGGTTCATGAGATACAGCCTGGTGAGAGACGGAGGGATAGACAGACAGACGGACAGCCAAGTCTCAGAAATAGGGTCCCGTTTTCACCCTTTGAGTACGGCTAACCCTAAAAAAGTACCTGGGAAATGCCAGGAAATACTCTTCAGAGAATGCCTTATTTGGATGACGGCCATTAAACGTCATTGACACTATTAGATAAATCCTGTGAAAATGTATTGAAGTTCTTTATTTCACGAAGATGTAAGTATGGTAATGCTCGCAGAACCGATGGACGATGGAGCAGAAAGGTTCTCGAGTGGCGACCACGCACCGGACGACGCAGTGTGGGAAGGCCTCCAACAAGGTGGACTGACGCCTTGGTTAAAGTCGCTGGAAACCGTTGGATGTGGGCAGCGCATGACCGGTCGTTGTGGAGATCTTTGGGAGGCTTTTGTCCAGCAGTGAACGTGTATAAACTGACATGATGATGATGATAATAACAATGATACCTAAATAGCACATAAGTAGTTACTTTTTAAAAAAAGACGTACGCAGTCATACCTAGATCTGTTTTATCTTCATAGATGATTGATAGCTGATAATATTCTGATAAAGATAACTTATCTTTAAAGGAATAGCCCTGTAACTCATGTCTTGATGTACTTACATACATACATATCTTTCACACTTCCCCATCGAGTTAGACAGAGACTTCCCTCCACTTGCTACGATACAAACATTCTCGTTACCAAAGTAGATTCGCATACAAAACCTGAAACGCGGGATCGAAGTTTTTCCCGCGCTGAGTATATAAGCAAATTCCAAAATCTTCTCCATCGAGGTAGACAGAGACTTCCCTCCACTTGCTACGATACAAATATTCTCGCAATCTACCAAAGTAGGTAGATTCGCATACAAAACCTGAAACGCGGTATAGGTCGCGCCACGCAAAAAGAACCCTAACTGACAGTTGCGCATTAGACGATTTTTGAGTCTGACGTTTAATATTTGTTCTAAAATACCATCGCGCACAAAAGTGTTTAATTACAGTTATGGTTTTACGCACAAAGGAAAGAAAACGTTATTAGTAGAAAGGAATATAAATGAAAAAACACACCTCTTTCACTTCATACACATTCATCAGTCTTCTCATGCACGTCGGTTTAGGGTACTCAAAGTACTTACATACTTATCCAAAACATACCATATCCCCCCTCTCTTCCCCCATACAACTAGGTTATCTAATACACCAGCTCTAACAGATAAAGTCAACATTGTTATCAAACAGATGCCATGTTGTTTGAAGTCCCCAACTTTGTATACTAAATGTATGGTAGGGTGGGACTTCGCGGGTTTTCGTGTTTGGTTTTGAAAAGTGTAGTGTGAATTTTTGAGTCTTGTTCTTTGACTAGAGGCTGCCCGCGACTTCCTACGAATTTATCATCATGTCTTGGATAAAATCATGATATCCTAAAATATGATTCTACTAGCTGTCCCGGCGAACTTTGTCCCGCCTTAGAATGAACTTTATTGTATGGGAATAAAGTTCAAATTGACTCTACATTTTAGTAAGAAAACATTTGTATGGGAAAAAGAAAAGGGCTGTTTTAGGGCTTTCCCGGCAATTATTCGAAGTTTTCTCACCGTAAGAACCATCCTTGGACTTCAATGAACATTTTTACCGTAAGAACCTTCTCCTGATAATAACGAACAGAACAAAAAAAGAATTAGCGAAATCGGTCCAGCCGTTCAGGCGTGATGCCGTGACAACGGAAAACGGGTTTCATTTTTATATATATAGATAGATTATCCTAAAATAATACTTATAGCCTAAGCGCCCGTGTCACCATGTACAAACTAAATTACAGATAAACCTATGTCTATTTCATAAAACATGACGTTTAGGACAGAGATAGATATTAAATATCCGTCAGGTACATTTTATCTGCAGACAGTAAAGTGAAACACGTATTAACAAATTAAATTGACAATTATTCACAGCTCAATATAAATAAACATGAAATAAAAGAATCAGTGCTTATTCTGACGTACCTATAATCTTATATATAAAATGAATCGCAAAATGTGTTGGTAAGCGCATAACTCAAGCCTGGACCAATTTGGCCAATTCCTTTTTTTAAATGTTCGTTGAAGTCCAAGGATGGGTCTTACGGCGAGAAAAATTCGAATAATTGCCGGGAAAGCCCTAAAACAGACCTTTTCTTTTTCCCATACAAATGTTTTCTTACTAAAATGTAGTCAATTTGAACTTTATTCTTACACAATAATGTTCATTCTAAGGCGGGACAAAGTTCGCCGGGACAGCTAGTATAAACTAAAATATTGTCAACTTTTATCAAAATCAGTTCAGTGGTTACATCCATCAAATGGCACAAACATCGTCATTTAAAATAGAGTAGGATAACACGTCGGACTATTACCAAATCACAACACCCATAAAAAGTTATCGCAACAAAACATATAAAATATTATCACGAATCTGACGTTTTAAATAATATAAATGTTACTGTTAAATTATGTGAAATATTACGATAAACATTTAGGTATATATAATAATTACTATCGTAGCTAATGACCGATTTTTCAAACTGAGTTTTGTAGTAAATATGTGATTATGAAGTGAAAGAGATGTGTTTGTATCGTAGCAAGTGGAGGGAAGTCTCTGTCTACCTCGATGGTGAAGAGGCGTGATGGATATTTAGGCGTTACAGATATGTATGTATGTTTATTTTATGTGTTTATCTCTTTGGGGTTCAGTTCAGTTTTCTGAGCATATATTCCTTTAAAGCGCGTAGGTAATCATTAGCGAGCTATAACTGTAAATTGCTCGCACTGTAACCAAAATATTGATATCAAGCAAAAAAAGCAAAAAAATCATGATTGTTGTATGGGAGCCCCCTTCAATTATTATTATTATTCTATTTTTAGTATTTGTTGTTATAGCGGCAATGGTAATACATCATTTGTGAAAATTTCTACGCTCTAGCTATAACGGTTCATGAGATACAGCCTGGTGTCAGACAGACAGACAGACGGACAGCCAAGTCTCAGTAATAGGGTCCCGTTTTCATCCTTTGGGTACGGAACCCTTAAAATAAAACGCCATACTGTATAAAAACCTTCCTAAATATCTGTTTTCAGCGACCCGTCGTTAAGCTGGCCGTTATTACACACTGTATGGATGAGAATTAGGTTAGGTTACCTACTCAAATTAGGGCAACTGTGTCGTACTGCGTAAAATTTCATTGGCTTGAACTTTTTATATTTTTGGTAACCTTTTTATTATTTATTTAGGTATTTAACAGTTTATTGTAAGATGATAGTACATAGAGACAGAAAAAAAGAGAAGTTATACAAAAGGTACAGCATATTTCTAAAAGAAATTTCTTCCTGCAGACCCCACAGAGAGAGAAGTGATAGCATGAAGGTAGGATAGTCACTCCAACCTTTTTGTTAGGTACTCCTGGGTAAGGTGCTGCTGTGGTGGCTGGTCATGTTATGCGGCTTTATTAAGCCTATTAACATCTTTTGGTTTATTTTGGATGCTGCAGAGTTAAAAATTTATGTAAAACAAACTACTCGTACTGTGATATTCATGTAAATTACTGTGATAACAAGTTAAGTACCAACATGTAATTGTATTAGTGTCTCGATTAAAAAAAAGGTATATTGGACATAACGTAGGGCCCTGTGCCGAAGGTTACTTGCTGTCTTCATCCTCTCGGCTATACAGGTAGTGAACCGGCAGTAGTTTTAGGTTAAAAAAGTGACATCAAAAAAGTGTAATGAATTTTGCCTATTTTTGAATAAAACACTTTTCATTTTCATTTTCATAAGTAGAGACACTCCTGTCGAAGTAGCATCCGCCATTTAGGCCCTATTTTCTGCCAATTCTTTGAATTTTTGATACTATCTCTTGAGTGAAGTAGTAGGTACGTCGCGGTCTTCCTCTCTCTCTCTTCTGCTCTCTTCCCCTCAACCTTTACTTCAATGATGTTTCTCAAGAAACCGTCTTCAATGATTGATGGTGGTAGGTAAGCAGGAACCTAAAGGTACTTACATTATTTTAAAAAAATTCATTTATTATTTTCTTCATGGAATTAATTGTAAAACTTTATTTGAAAAGAGCAACCCAATATTTCACGCTTTATTCTTCTCTGGGGAAAACTTCTACCTTGCGAAACTAACATTGTTGTTTAGGTATATATATATATGTACATATATTTGGCTATAAAATAAAGATTACTTACTATTAAAGTTTTAAAAGGCCGCGACGTAACGTGACACCATCGTGATTTATTTTTAAGTTTTTATTTTGTATTATTTTTATAACATTCACAGATTTTAATTGTATTGTATTTTATGCATCAATTTGGGTCTGAGATGCCTGAAATTAAATAAATAAATAAATAAAATACTTAAAAAAGAATGGAAGAGCGCATTTTTTTTATAAAATAGATAGGTTAACTTCGTTCCTTTACCCAAACGAAGCCCAACTCGGTAGTTTAATAAAAAAAGTAGATAAACTGATAAAAGATCTAATATCTCAAGATAAGGGATTTACTCTTGGAATGAAGATAACGAAACAAGGTACCTAGATAACTCGTCGATGACTCATACTAGTGAATGCCTCTCCCCATCGAGGTAGACAGAGACTTCCCTTCACTTGCTACGATACAAACATTCTCGTTACCAAAGTAGATTCGCATACAAAACCTGAAACGCGGTATCGAAGTTTTTCCCGCGCTGAGTATATAAGCTAATTCCAAAATCTTCCCCATCGAGGTAGACAGACTTCCCTCCACTTGCTACGATAAAAACACATCTCTTTCAATACACATTCATCAGTCTCCTCATACATGCACGTCGGTTTAAGGTACTCTTGACCAGGCGCGGTCCTAAAGGGGGGGTCACAGGGGACATGACCCCCCCCAAAATCTAACGTCAAATTGAAAAATCTCAACAATAATAATAAAAAAAAAGGAAATTTCTAGCTATCCCCTAACAGCGATAGATTTATAATTTGCTGATATCTAGTGGTATTTTTATGAACGACGTACTAACGATGGCCAAAAGAACTTGGAAATGACATCTAGTTTATAGTCTGATCCTTAATCCGAGTCACAAATTGACAAGTGCAACTGTCAATTATACCAAAAAGGGTGACCAGCTACAATAGTGATGTTCAGCAATCTATAGATTTAGATGTTTAGTCGAGCCTAATTTTATTAGGTACCTAATAAAAAAAAATAGTAAGTATGCAATAGGTTTTTATTTAATAATAAGATTAGAGGAATATAATAGCATACTTATTAAAATTGCTCACTACAAAATTATTACAAAAGATGGAAAATTTATTAAGAGATTTAGAGAAATTAAAAAAAAAACGTTACAAGTTCTTTTATACATTTTTACACGACTACGGCGAAGCCAAAAGGAAGTGTGTTTGGCAGTCTATGTATGTATGTATGTTCCACCGTAACTTCTAAAATACTGAACCAATTTTGATGAATGAGGTGTCAAAAGATTCGTAATAATACGGCGGGTGACATAGGCATATAGATTTGCAATAAATTTAATACTTTGCCCACTAGTGGGCAAGAAGTCACGATGAAAAAAATAAAAGTTACAGAGTTTCGTTACAGAGTATCAGCTATGGATTACAAAGTGGAAACGGGAGGTCACAGAAAATGCTGATACGAAACTTCCTAAGTGTGTAGTTTCTACCATCGAAGTTTGTGATGATGATTTATACCCAAATATAAAGACATTTCTCAAAATTCTGGCAACTCTTCCCATAAGTGGTGCGACAGCAGAGCGATCCTTTTCTACGCTTAGGCGTGTAAAAACATGGTTGAGAGCTAACATGTTAGAAGAGCGATTAACAGGTTTAGCTCTTCTAAACATTCACCCGGAAATAGTACCAGACATCTCAAATATTATCACCCGATTCGCAAATACAAAAAGACGACTTCCATTTGTTTTATAAGTAATGTATAAAATAAAATTGTGTCTTGTGCAATGTTTTTTTTTATTCCAGATACCTATTTTTTATTAGTGTAGTGAGTGACCCCCTCCAAAATTTCAGGCTACGACCGCGCCTGCTCTTGACTTGGCCTTTCTTTAACAAGTCCCCGATTAGATCGAGGTAGGTACCTACCTACGTTCGCTCTGACTTTCTCATCCCTTGAATAAATCTTTGTTTTAATTGCAGATATAACGACATAGATCCCCAATACAACAATCAGTTTACCTAAGCGCCAAAACACACGGTGAAACGTAAATGCAACGCAACTGAAACTGCTAGCTAAGCAACTGCGAAACGTTTCAAACTAGTTGCGTCGTGTGTGGTTTTCTAAGGATGTCTATAGCAGAAACTGCGATGCAACTCAAAAGTAACTAGCAGTTTCAGTTGCGTTGCAGTTGCGTTTCACCGTGTGTTCTGGGTCTAAGATCTCACATATACTTGTATCTCATATACTTGCCTATGCATTGCCTTTTCCAGTTTTCCACAGTCACGTATTAAAAACGCCTTATGTTTAATTAAGAATCCAACTTCTCATTCATTACGACACATTGCTATTATAGTTTAATTAGGCGTTTTTGTGATCAAAGATTTTACTTCACGATCATGTGAAAAACGAACCGCACTTTCACGTTCAAACGGTTTCTGTCCTGCTTTAACTATTTGAGATGGCAATAGGTTAGACAAGGATACACTACTGAGAGGTATCAAACTCAAATTATGTTTAATTTCGTAGGCGTAAAGGTCGTGGATTTGATTCCCACAGAGACAAACATTGCTGTCTATGATGTAGAGAGATGTTTGTTTTAAGTCTGGGTGTTTGTTATCCTATAAATATTATAAATGTCAATGTTTTTGCCGATGGATGGATGTTTGTTACTTCATCACGTAAAAACCACTGAACAGATTTTAATGAAATTTTACAATAACTTAGCTTGGACATCAGAATAACACATAGGCTATATTATTTTGAGATATCATGTTTTTTTTCCAAGATATGACAATAGATGTGTACGAAGTCGCAGGCAGCCCCTAGTTAATGATAAGTACATAGTAAACTGTGTAATTATAATACCTAAGCCTTACTTCTCTTGACATTGATAGAGTCCACAATGGTAGCTTCGCCAATTATTTATACTTACTCCATCATGTCAGCTTATGCACGTCCACTGCTGGACAAAAGCCTCCCCCAAAGGTCTCCACAACGACCGGTCTTGCGCTGCCCACATCCAACGGTTTCCAGCGACTTTAACCAAGTCGTCAGTCCACCTTGTTGGATCCTTCCCACACTGCGTCGTCCGATGCGTGGTCGCCATTTGAGAACCTTTCTGCCCCATCGTCCATCGGTTCTGCGAGCAATTTTTTATACTGAAAGAAAAAAGACACAGAATTTAGTAGGATCTTACATATCCGTCACGTCTCTCTCCCATTGGGGTAGGCAGAGACCACTTCCTTCCACTTGCTACGATACAAACACACTTCTTTCGCTTTTTTTTGGTTGTTAAGTACTACATTTCTCAATTACCTATTTTTTGCCTAAACAAACAATTAGACTCCCTTAAACTTAACTATTTATTAAACTTAACTACATATTCTACAACTCGTAACCTTTCACTCCAAAACAGCCTAACTACAAGTCCATTTCACAGCCAATACAAGCTTCTATCTCCATTAACATAGAGTCTATTTTCTCATACATTGTACGTCACCGCATTGCCGTCGTGACGTCATCTCTATGCGTAAGGAAAATAGGTCAGTCGGTCGGTCGTGTCTTTGTATAGGGGCTGCAGACATTTGGCGATATTTGGCAATTTTGGCGATATTCTGGCAATTTCGGCGATACTTCGGCAACAGGGATGATGACTACATTCAAAAATTCAAAAAAATAATTACCTAGTCCGTCTTTTAGGCTATTAAAAAATATTTGAAACACGTAAATAAATACAAAGATACAGAGCATCAAAGTTACGGAGTGGGGTATTGACGTCACTCCTACGTAAAAATCATACTAAGGCGTGACGTCATGTGCAACTTTAACGCAGGGTACCTTTGTCATTTTGAGTTTAAGAGAAAAAAGAAAAAATACGTGTCGAATATTTTAAAATAATCTATGTGATGAACTAAAAAATTTTTGGCAATTTTGAAGAAGCTAGGCGCTTTGAAGAACTTTTTCTAAGAAACAATCCTAAGTATTAATATTATAAATGTCAATATTTGTGCCGATGGATGGATGTTTGTAACTCTTTCACGTAAAAACTACTGAATAGATTTTGATGAAACTTGGTAATATTGAAGCTTGCTTATAAGGTATTTATTTACAGTGCGGTGTTTTCTAATAATTTACATTCCTTAACAAAAAAAAAAAAATATCTTGTCTTATTATAGTCCAGTCAAAATAGTTCAAAATGTTTTCCTAATAATTACATACCTTAAAAAAAATTTCTTATAGGTAGTCCATTATCCGTAATTTTTTTTTCATTTTTATATTACAGAAACACAATTTTTTTAATTATTTATTTTAATTTAGCTATGTATATAATAATAAATTAATGTTATTTCGTATTTTGTTACAGGAACGCGGCGGTCTAGACAACATGCGGTCGTTAGAACACTATCTCACAGATATAATGAGAGCTGACACTTCAGAACATATGAAAGGTAAGTCCACTGTTGGGATAGTGGTATAAGTTTAAAAAAAAACAAAAAGAAACAAAAAATAGAAAAAAATGGAAGAACTACTACAGTTAATGTAGTTTTTTTTGGACATACTTACCTATTTTCGTGTTCGAAAAATCAATATAAGTAGGTACCTACGACCTACATTATGCAATCTGTCACGTCTCTTCCCCAGTCGAGGTATACAGAGACTTCCCTCCACTTGCTACGATACAAACATTCTCGTTACCAAAGAAGATTCGCATACAAAACCTGAAACGCGGTAATATCGAAGTTTTTGCCGCGCTGAGTATATAAGCAAATTCCAAAATCTTCCCCATCGAGGTAGACAGAGACTTCCCTCCACTTGCTACGATACAAACACACCTTAAAAAAATCAAAGTTCCAAAAAAAAGTAGCGTCACCAAAAAAATAGGACAAGGTCGTATTGCAAGTTATTACGTTCATCTGTTTGTATGTATGATGTATATGACAACATGGAGCGTCAATTACGTAGACACCTCGATTGTATGACCGCGCGTACTTTGTAGGTGTCAAGTCGAATCTTGTACGTGCACGCGCCGTCTAAACGTGACATCCTTTTTAGCGTAACTGTTGTATGGAGTGACTAAAAGTAACTTACATAGGTACATTTTTGAAAAAAAAAAGGTTTTTTTATTATTTTTTTAATAGTTTATTGCAAGAACGTCATGTCGTATCAAGCAGTCAAAGCACTCGCAGAGGATAGGCCTAAGTGGCGGATGTTCCGCCGACAAGAGTCTGACTCTTAAATGAAATGAAATGAATCGCAAGAAGATAGGAAGGTAGTACTAGGTACATAGAAGAACAGAAAAAAAATGAATATCACCCAATAAAAAAGGTATACAGCATTTTTTTTCTACATCGGGATTTTAAAAAAACACCCGATTATCAAAGAAACACTTTGTTTCTTTTTTACTTTGATTGAAGTTTGTTAAAAAAAAGTATGTATAGAACAGAGAGATACTAAAAGTACTTACCTTTTTTTTTTACGTGGGGAAATCCATCATGGATACCCTTCGTCACGGAGAAAGACGAAGGGTTATGCCGGACTCCCACCGGCTAAAAACCCACGGTGTTCCTTCTCGCCGCCAAGTGACGGGGACACGGGAACGCTTCCGCACACATCCGCGAACCCCGTCGGCGGTGTCCGCCAAAGCAGACCCCTCTCGGGCAAATGCCCACCCCTCTCCGCGGCTAACGTGTCGAAACACCAAACTCGTTAGCCGCACCTCCTCGGAGACCAACCAGTGGTGTGTGACGGACTCTCCGATTCCGCCACCCACGGTCTCCCCGCAGCGAGCCAGATTTGTGGCCCCGCTACATGCCACACGGTCGCAGAGGATAGGGAGAGCGGCCTCCGGAATACCGACACTCCTCTTCCCCTGCGACCCCACCGCGTCCGCCATCAAAGAACGGTGGCGACCCCGTTTAGGCCGCGGGAGGTAGGGAAAGCGGCGCACCATGATACCGGCAGTTCTCTCCCACCGCGGCTTCCATCTCTCAGCAGCTGGACTGCCCATACAGCCCAGCCACCCGCCTCAGCTGCGGAACCCCCCATAAGGCCCGCAGCCTACGCACCTTCTCAACAGCCTGTGCCGCCCATACAGCACAGGCTGTCCGCCTCAGTAGCGCCACCCAATAGGTTCGCCACCTACAAAGTACCGCTCAACCCAAGCCCGACCGGAAGGCATCGGGGAGCGGTCCTCCTCGGGTTCCTCTTTGCTTCCCAGCAGATGACCAGTCCGCCGGTACTGAGCCCCCCCGCCACTACAAGGCGAAAACCCACCGGGGGGGATACTAAAAGTACCTAGTAATACCTAGTAATACTAGTAGTACTTAGTAATACTTCGTTAAAGTACAAAATCTAAAATTTCGATATTGCTCGATATTAAATGCTAAATAAAAAAATAAAATTATATAATTAACTGGCTATAGATTTTTGTACACATTAGTAGTAATTAATTTAAAAAAATATAATTTATGTCTTTGCTGACGCTACCTCATTTGTCTTTCAAATTGGAGTAACATGACTAAATGTAGTGTGATTTTGCTATATCTACGTGGTTACTAATTTTGTTATCATTTTGTATATATGGTCAAAGTCACCCTGTATTGCGTCAAAAATATGTAACTCCACATAATTCTAAATAATTCGATTAAATAAGTACATCGGTCGGTACAAACATTGACAGTTACTGGGCGTAACAGAAAGGGGGTATAAAGCCGAAACACAGCGATAGTCCTCATGAAACTGAACAACTTACCCCAACGAACATGGGTCGTAACTCGAAAAAAATATTCTCCTCCCCATACAAAATGTCCGATCAGCTGATCGAGTAAATATGGGCGATCCAAAAACATTTTTCGAGTTACGATTACGACCCATGTTCCTTGGGGAAAATTGTTCAGTTTCATGAGGACTATCGCTGTGTTTCGGCTTTATATACCCTTTCTGTTACACCCAGCATACCTACATAATGTAGGTATGTATGTATGTATACTAGTGTAACTGAACAATATTACACAATGAGGTTTTACCTTGACAATTTACATGAAACTAGTGGCTGCCCGCGAGTTCGTACGCATTTATCGTCATATCTATGAAAAACACGAAGTATCTACAAATTATATAGCCTATTTAACAGTTTAACAGTTTATTGTAAGATGATAGTACATTGAGACAGAAAAAAAGAGAAGTTATACAAAAGGTACAGCATATTTCTAAAAGAAATTTCTTCCTGCAGACCCCACAGAGAGAGAAGTGATAGCATGAAGGCAGGATAGTCACTTAACCTACAATAAACAATAAATATATAAGTATAAACCTACACATATATATTCGATAAATACACATACATAAATATTATGTGTTATTCTGATGTCCAAGCTAAGTAATTGTAAAATGTCATTAAAATCTGTTCAGTGGTTTTTACGTGATGAAGTAACAAACATCCATTCGTCGGCACAAACATTGACATTTATAATAAGTATTATAGGATTATTTACTACACTCCTTGTGTTTTATTCATTGTTATATTATTATTGTTTCTATTATTGAATTTAGTTCAAAGACAGATTTCTAAAAACAATTTTAAACCAAACAAGCCTAATTTAAAAGAAAATACGTGAATGAGTTTTAAACGCGGAAAATAAATTTAATAAAAAAAAGTTTTTATACAGATAGCTATTTTTTATAGATTAAAGTCACAGATAATAGTTACTTACCTTCCTCTTCTTTTATTTAAAAAAATTAAAGCGATTGTTTTTTTTTTAATTTTTAGTTAATTTTTAGTCCTCCATTACTTAGAGAGGAAGACCCAGACGGACGTTCCTAGAACAGGTGAAGGAAAAGGCGGGTGTCATGTCGTATCAAGATGTTAAAAAGAAGGCAGAAAATAGGGAGGGATGGAAGAGGCTCCACCGACAAGAGCTTAGCTCTTAAATAAGAAGAAGAGAAGAGATTACTTAAGAACTGCGATTAAAATATTTTGTAGCATTTAATTTCTAATTAAAAAGAAGATATTGTTTCTTTTTTACAAATTCATTAAGCCTACATGGTTCTGAAATAGCCTAACCTTTAGAAAATACCGGAAAAGCAACACGAAAAAGCTAATTTACGTAATGTAAACAAAAAATAAATCAACATAACATTCCTTCTATCTCGATGCAAAAAGGCACTTTTTTGTCTGACATTTTGAGTTTGGCTTCATTTCAAAAATAGATTGAATCATAGACTAAAATCGTCATGAAGTCTCGTGACGGACAAGGTGTAGAGAAACCAGCGACTAAATACAAAAGACACATATTTATACTAACCTAAACCAAGAAAATCGACTTCTAAAATCGACAGCATTGCTTATGAAAACATATTACGCGACCAAAACCAAAACACACCTGTTCAAACAAACCTGAAAACGAATAAATACTTCTAAAATTAGCAGCGTTGTAACTGAAAGATAATGAATAAAATTAAGAAGTCGAGAGTTCAGTGCAAATGTGATTTAGGCAGCGCGTTTTCAATTTAGCCGGTTTTTCACGCCGGTAACAAGACTTGTTTCGTTTGGCCAGTTGAAAAGCGCGCGCGATCGAGACGCATGCGTCGCGGCCATTTTCGAAATTGACTTTTTAAAAATAAATCCTAGACGAAGGAGTTGCGTTGTGAGTCTATTAATATAAAAAAAAATAGTGCTTGCAAGTGCAGTGAACTTTGTGAGCTTTATTATGTAATGATTGAGTGATGTGACTTTTTGTTTTTTTATTATTTTGGGAATCATTTTGCTATCTATTACGTGTTATTGTTTTTCGATGCTGTTATCATCATATAACAGCGTTTATTTTGCGACAAACCTATTCAATTGGCAGAATGGATGTAGAGTACAGAGCCAAAATTATAACAATTATATTTTAACTAGTTTTTGTCTTCGGATTTGTTTCAATTTAATTCAAAAGCGTATTTTGTAAAGAAAAAAAACTAATAAAGATTGTATAGTCGAAATTATTTAGTAATTTACCTAAAATTAACAACAATGGTTTAAAAAAACGGAATTATATGTAAATAATATGCAAAATCTTTATTCCTATAGAAAATCATTCAAATCTGTCCGCCCTGTAATATTTTTCTTGCTTAGAAAAGAATAAGGTACCTACCTAATAATAAGGTGACTTTAAATTTAGTGAACGATAGAAAAGGATATGCATGTACTCGTGATAACAAACAACATTTACTATGGGACCAAGGTTGAAATAATTCAAATTTGAACTTCCTATACAAAATGCACCAGGTGGTAGTATGGGGGAACGGAAGAACATTTTTTTTTCTGATTTCGAACTTGGTCTTATAGTAAAAGTTGTTTGTTATTACAAGTATATTAATATGCATATCATTTTCTATCGTTCACTAATTACAAGTCACCCTATACAGGTAATACCTATAGGAACAATGGCTTTTTATTTACTTACTTACTAAACTTATCTGTTCCATATTAATAAGCTATTTGTAACGTAAATATTGAAGCTATAAATACCTATACAATTGTATAATATTTACACATATGTTTCGGTCTGTTCTGTCTCATATTGTCCTTTGAATTATGAATAATGCGATATATTTAAAATATCTTAATAGTTTTTAATTTTAATAATACAAAATAAAGGCCTTCCCAAATCAAACCGAATTAGTAAAAAAAATTTTTTCGATTTAATAAAAACTTTTTCGTTCACAATCAAAGAATTAAATTAAATTACTTAAGTGCGGTTAATTTATGTTATTAAATTGATTTCTTAGGGATTTTTAATCAAATTTATTGAGTCCTTGTTTTTCTCAGTTTCTGTTTCTTTTTCCAATTTTACCTAGTTAACTACCTATTAAAAAAACGTAAATGCCTAAAAAATATTAAAATAATAACAGCATGCAAAAAGTAATCACATCAACTTCACACCAACCAATCCGAGTACAGAATTGCAAACCTATTTGTAATATATGCACAATATGCACATAGGTATAAATCAAACATCGACACATCGCAATCAGTTTAAAAACCTATATAGGGTGATTTTAAATAAGTGAACGATAGAATTGGATATGCATGTACTCGTGATAACAAACAACTTTTACTATGGGACCGAGTTCGAAATCATAAAAAAAAATGTTCCCCCATACTATCAGCTGGTGTATGTATGGGGAGTTCGAAAATTTTTGAATGATTTCGACCTTGGTCCCATAGTAAAAGTTGTTTGTTATCACAAGTACATGCATATTCTTTTCTATCGTTCACTAATTTAAAGTCACCTAGTATATAAGATTTATATATGCACAATATGCACATATAAAACAAACATCGTCATATAGCAATCAGTTTAAAAACGGCCACGAAAATCCATTAGGAGCACAATGACAATTATTGAGCAACACAAATCGAAGCGGCCATGACACGATGCACAAGGCAAATGTAAAAACAAACTGTTTTATATACTATTTATAATAAAAACTAGACCTTTTATTCGAGCGGAAAGATTAGAATTATACAGGTAAGTAGGTAGGTATATAAAAAATATATTTTTAAAAATATATAAAAAGTTATGTTAAAATATTTTTGTTTTGCGGATTGCGAAAATAATTACCTCACTTATTTTCCAATAATATCTAAGTATTTATAATTAAAAATATCATCTAGTAGGTTAAATTTTTTGGACCTAGCATAAAATCTAGTCTAAAAACGAAACATTGACATGGGTAAAATTTTTCAGAGCATCTTCTTTTGGTAGGTATTTGGACTAAAATAAAAACAGATCTCAGATGGATAGCCTTAGGTAGCCCTGTAGGTACTAAATATAGTATAGGTAAATAAATATGATTAAATATAAATTAAAACAAATATTATTTTATTTCACAAGCAAATACCTAACCTAGGTTAGCATTACCACAACAAAAATATCAACAAAGATTTTTAAAAAAACGCAAAAAAAAAAAAAAACACCTGCTAAAAACTCTACTCCAATTTTAAACTAGTAATTTCATTGAATGAAACTCCTGCGCATAAATTACGTAAGCTGCATTCAAGGTCAGCTGATTTCGCTGGCGGCCATCTTTAAAAAACTATTGTCATTAAAACTACGCGTTGTTTTCTATTGTAAAGGTAACAAGCGTGTGAAGAGACGCCATTTTTTTATGTTTCTAGGATTTTCTTGGCATAAACATCTTTTTGAGTCTATATTTATATTTTCTTATAGATTGAGGCTATTCCGGGCCGGTCAGGAAAAAAAATATGAAAAAGGGGAAATATTTATTTTAATTTTAGTCTAAAACAAGAAAAAAAAATGCATAACGAAAAAAAAAATCTTTAATTTTCAATCTACGCCAAAGAAGAAATTCGAAGGTGTATGTGAAATCCGCCAACCCGCACTTGGCCAGCGTGGTGGATTAGGTACGGCCTAATCACTCTCTGTATGAGAGTAGGCTCGTGCCCCTCGGTGGGGACATATATGGGCTAACAACAACAACTGCAAACTTTTCTAAAATGTTCAAAAAATTTCTAAGCAATAAAAAAACAATATTATGCTTTATGCTATAAACCCTGCTGAATTTAAAGATTTTGTAGATCGAAACTAATATTTTATTGTCAGTTATCATAAGTTTTTACTTAGTAATCGCCATTTTTGCCATTTACTTAACAATGGGCATGATGTATAAAAATTTTTAGTCCATTACATGGATTATTTTAAAATATTCGACACGTATTTTTTATTTTTTCTCATAAATTAAAAATGACACAGATACACTGGGTTAAAGTTCCTCATGACGTGACGTCACGCCTAAGTACGATTTTTACCTAGGAGTGACATCAATACCGGACTCCGTAACTTTGATGCTCTGTATCTTTGTATTTATTTATGTATTTGATCAGGTAAAAAATGTGTTTCAAATGTTTTTTAATAGCCTAAAAGACGGACTAATTATTTTTTGAATTTTTGAATGTAGTCATCATCCCCATTTGACATCTTAATACGACAAATTAACTTTTATTTTCACTAATATCACTTATTTAATTACAAATCGATAAAATAACTCACTACAATCAGAAACGTGAGAAACAAATATTAAATAATCACGTAATTATAACTCAATTGATTTATTTATCGTTTGCTATCAGTATTGCAATCGATATTCTTTAAATCGATGATTGTTATTGATTATAACCGATTTACAATGTATATGGTGATTTGAAACTTATTGTTTTGATTTTTATTATCTTTTATAAGAATTGAGCGTCGCTCTTGTCGTAGTTTACACCACTCTGCTCTATTCTCTGTCCGTTTGAGCACCTGATACGACACAACTTCTATTCCCTCTTTAGCCACGTTCTTTTTTGGACGACTTTTAATTAATGAACCATAGAAAAGAATATGCATGTACTCGTGATAACAAACAAATTTTATTAAGGGACCATGTTCGAAATACCTAATTCAAAAATGCAAAAACTGGTCGAAATCATTCGACCAACTTAAATCGCTTAATTGCATCATTTAAAACAATAGCAATGTAATAGAAGAAAGAAAAAGAAAAGATATTTGCCTGTAATAATTTGAAATAATTTCTCACAATTCTAACTAATTTGACTGGACTATAATCATGAAAATACATACATAAATGTCACGCCTCTTCCCCATCGAGGTAGACAGAGACACTTCCCTCCACTTGCTACGATACAAACACACCTCTATCATTTCATCCCGAAAATGATTCCCAAAATTTTAAAATTAGTATTTTACTTAATTTTTTCAGAAATCTAGTGTTTAGTGAAGTGTAAAATGTTATAAACTTTACTCGAGTGATAAAAAACAAAATACAAAATGATTAACGAGCATTTGGTGACCAATATGACATATTTTAATGGTAAGTTAATACATACATACATATCTGTCACGTTTCCCCATCGAGGTAGACAGAGACTTCCCTCCACTTGCTACGATACAAACATTCTCGTTACCAAAGTAGATTCGCATACAAAACCTGAAACGCGGTATCGAAGTTTTTCCCGCGCTGAGTATATAAGCAAATTCCAAAATCTTCCCCATCGAGGTAGACAGAGACTTCCCTCCACTTGCTACGATACAAACACATCTCTTTCACTTCATACACATTCATCGGTCTCCTCATACATGCACGTCGGTTTATTCTTGGCCTTTCTTGAAAGGCCAGCTCATAAAACCTAGAAATAAAGTGAATTTTTATTAGATTCCTTAGATTTTAATTCTACCTTAGAAGTAGGTCATCAAGGGTTTCTGTTGGCCTACATTCCGTTGCTAGGCAACGGGCAGCCATATTGCCGTTGCTAGGCAACCGCGCATGCGCTGTGGCAACATCGAAATGTCAAAATTTTAGGCGTGGTGATATGAAAATTGAATAGAATAGCGAAAATGTAGCGTTCTGTTGCGCGCAAGGATTTACTCGAGGCTCGGTTGTGTTGACTGTCTTCTACACGGAGTCTCAAGTTCTCTCTTGCTTTAATAAGTAAATGTCAAGATTCTATCATGTCCATTTCTTGAGAAAAGCTGTTTCCATATTGCTGAATCCATATTCTGTTGTGCCTACCTAAAAACTTACACTATTGCAAAGTTTCATCAAAGTCGGTTAAGTAGTTTTCTAAATATTACCTACCTACCTATTTCTATTCCATCATGTCCATTTCTTGAGAAAAGCTGTTTCCATATTGCTGAATCCATATTCTGTTGTACCTACCTAAAAACTACACTATTGAAAAGTTTCATCAAAATCTGTTCAGTAGTTTTAGCGTGAAAGAGCAACAAACATCCTCACATCGGCACAAACATTGTCATTTATAATATTAGACATTTATTAGGTTAAAAGTATTTAAACCAAACTATACCTAAACATAGACGGAAGTTAAAATTGATACACTAATAGCTCAGTTGTAAACTAGGCGCTTCCTCTTCCGTATCGTGGGTTCAATTCCTGTGTAGGGATTTCGGATAGTCCTACCAATATTATAAATGTCAATGTTTATGCCGATGGATGGATGTTTGTTACTTCATCACGTAAAAACTACTGAACAGATTTTGATGAAATTTGGCAATATTGTAGGCTGCACATCAGAATAACACATAGGCTATATTATTTAGAGATATCATGATTATTTTCCAAGATATAACGATAAATGCGAACGAAGTCGCGGGTCACTTTAAATAAGTTTTAAAACAAATTCATCGAAAAGAAACAATCATAAAAAAAATTTGTTCCCCCCATACTATCAGCTGAAGCATTTTGTATGGGGAGTCCAAATATTTTTGAATGATTTCGACCTTGGTTCCATAGTAAAAGTTGTTTGTTATCACGAGTGCATGCATATACTTTTCTATCGTTCACTAATTATAAGTCACCCTATATATATACAATACAATACAATACAAATATTCTTTATTGCACAAAAAGATATAAGGTACAGACACAAACAAGAATATAAGAAGCAACAGGCGGCCTTATTGCTAGGTAGGAATATCTTCCAGGCAACCTGTATATTCCATAATTTAAAAAAATTCTTCTTCTTAACCTAAGCCTTATTCCCATCATCTGGGGTCGGCTCTCCTTGTCCGTCTTCTATATTCTGGTCTATTCTGTGCTGATTCGGCGTCTAAATTGAGTTCTTTCAGGTCCTTTGTAACCGTCGTCGTTAGCCAAGTAGCCATAATTTAAAAAAATATATTCTTCTATAGTCTTATACCCGCTAGGTCTTAACTTAAGCACTTAGTTACGCCTAGATTCAGGTCACCTAACATTGGACTAGTTTTTATGATTCGGTTGTTAGTGCTCATAGCTGTGTTCTAGACTCTAGTGTGTTAGGTTTTATACAAGGTGACTTTAAATTAGTGAATGATAGAAAAGGATATGCATGTACTCGTGATAACAAACAACTTTTACTATGGGACCAAGTACGAAATCGTAAAAAAAAATTCCTCCATAGTACTATCAGCTGATGTATTTTGTATGGGGGTTAAAATTTTTTTGAATGATTTCAACCTTGGTCCCATAGTAAAAGTTGTTTCTTATCACGAGTACATGCATATCCTGTTCTATCGTTCACTGATTTAAAGTCACCCTATATTTATTTATTTAACAGTTTATTGTAAGATGATAGTACATAGAGACAGAAAAAAAGAGAAGTTATACAAAAGGTACAGCATATTTCTAAAAGAAATTTCTTCCTGCAGACCCCACAGAGAGAGAAGTGATAGCATGAAGGTAGGATAGTCACAATTATATCTTAGTAATGTTATTGAATTTTTTCGCATTTGTTATCATATCTATATTGGAAAAAAATCATGATAATATAGCTTATGTGATAATCTGTTAAATAGTCTACAATATTGCCAAATTCCATTAAAATCTGGTCAATAGTTTTTACGTGATGAAGTAACAAACATCCATCGGCACAAACATTGACATTTATAATATTTATAGGATTAAACAAAAGGGTTTAAAAATCACTTTCTTGTCCGACTCTACCTTTTTAGGATGTCGTTAGGTCGTTACATTACAAAAGACAATCGGTGTAGAAATTTAAATACTTTCACTAACTAAATGCTTCAATGAACATTATCTATTTGTTATTTAACATTTGACCAACAAAGTATTGTTAAATTAGCCAATTGTAGAGAATGAAAAAGTACCTAGGTACTTAAAGGTCGCGCCACGTAAAAAGAACCCTAGCTGACAGCTGTGCATTAGACGATTTTTGAGTCTGACGTTTGACATTTGTTCTAAAATACCATCGCGCACAAAAGTGTTTAATTACAGTCATGGTTTTACGCCCAAAGGAAAGAAAAATATGATTATTAGTAGATAGTATTAGTAAGGTGGAATATAAATTTTAAAAAAATACACAACTACCAATCAATATTGGATTTTAGAGTAAAAATGTAAAAAATAAAATCGAAAATTAAAAAAGAAATATTGTTCTTCCATAAAGTCTTCATGGGTGGCGCGAAAACCAGATAAGGATGCGGTGTTGATGCCAGAAGTGGCCATTTTATTTTCATCATTATCGTCACTTTCATCATCTTTTAAATCAGAATCATCATCCCCTACGTAAGTCTATAAGTCAACAAACGTAACCGCGTGCGAAAGACTTTTTCAAGAATGAAACGATAAAAGCCCTAGTACTTTCGAGCGTAAGTGTACCCATGCGCGAACACGTGATTTTCATTTGTTTCTAAAGTTCTTTTTACGTGGTGCGACCTATATGTCTCGATGTCTCGATCTCGCGACCTAAAAATTACTCTTGAATGTGTCGAAAAGTAATAAAAACAATACTGAATAAAAAAGTAGGGAGGGAAGCTACGCTGGAAAAAAACCTGAAAACGCATACCTACCTAATAGAACTTAAGAACCTCCCCGAAACTGTAAATCGGATAAATTTCTACTTTTAAAAAAATGTTTCCAAAATTGTGTCGCGCCGGAACACGTGCCGGTTCAATGACCTGTTACTTCAAGTTGGTCTCAAAAAAAAGGTATCAACAGTGTAATTAGTGACACAACGTTACGCCCTTAATGATGTATTTTTAAATAATCGTATTTAAGTCCTTATTCCATTCATACTAGAGATTATGTAATTATTATTTGAGTAAGTTAAACTAGAGACTGCTCGTAACTTCGTACGCATTTATCGTCATATCTTAGAAAACTTACACAATATCTTAAAATAATATAGCCTATGTGGTATTCTGATGTATAGACGACAATATTGCCAAGTTTCATTAAAATCCGTTCAGTAGTTTTTGCGTGAAAGAGTAACAAACATCCATCTATAAGCACAAATATTGTCATTTATAATATCTACTCACTAGCTGACCCGGCGAACTTCGTACCGCCTCAAAGTTCTGTATGTGAAAAAAGATTTTCCCGCTGTTGAAATTTTTCCTGAATTTTCTTTGCTATAAACCTCACGGAGCCCGAGACCTTTCCAACGAATGCAAAACCGTGGAAATCGGTTCATGCGTTCTGGAGTTATAGCGTCAGGAAGGAAAACCCGACTTATTTTTATATAGTAGATTAGTAGCATGTAGGATTTTCGAAAACTTACCTACACAATATCTAAAAATAATGATCTTCGGTCTCCATCATTTATTTAAAAAAAAAACAATCAATCTATGGTGCGTTTCATGAAATAAGTAGAGTCCATTTCACGAAAGAAGTCCCCTAGCCGCGGCACTGTATATCATGTCAAAATTGATAATGTTGCCATTTATGAGTACCTACAAATTTTACGTATATTATTTATATTTAATTTGTCAACATTATAATACTATTTCCTGCATATTTCGAGTGTACTGGTCATTCTATAAGTAGGTTGGTATATATTTTGTTAAAAATATCTATTTACCTATATATCTGTTATGCGAAAAGTATATTTTTATTAAAATAAGTAAGGGTTTTTGTACCTACTATCAAGGAAAAGATCAGAAAATAGGGAAACTAGACCTGTCAAATTTAGTTCCACAAAAATCCGGGGGACTTCTTTCGTGAAACGCACTCTATCTATGTAGGATGAGTGGGTTTCAGAACGAATGAAAGTATGAGAGTTTTCCTGAACGAAGATGAGAGAAAGAGATAATAGAGAGTGAGAGGTTTGTTATTTTGAATATGGCGTTTTGCACTTTAAAATAAGACACACACGAATGAAGATGTAGAAATTTATTTTCAAAAACTAGAGCATTAAATCCATAATAAAAGAAGATTAAATTAAGAAGAAGTTTCCTTCCATGCCCCAGTCCCCATATCCATACCATATCTATGTTCCTATGCCGCCATATTGGCAGCATTGAAAATGTATACTGTCACATTACCCTCATTGTGTTTCGCAGTTTATACAATGCTGCCAACATGGCGGCATAGGAACTATTTCATAAAACGCACTCTAGCAGAGCAAAGCTACGCTATCACACCTTGTTCCTACGTTGCGTGGGATAGCGTTGCATGTGACAAGTGTGTTTCTAATCATATTGGGCCAGTCTGTTTCTTGCTTTAACCTAGCCAAGCGCTATACAGGAAGATCTATAGATCTAAATGTCACGAGATTATATTTAGACGAGAAATGCGTGTTTGCTATGCGAGCTTAGTCCTTCATTAATAGCACGTTACATATATACATATCTATCACGTCTCTGTCCCGGTAGACAGAGACTCCCCTCCACTTGCTACGATACAAACATTCTCGTTACCAAAGTAGATTCGCATACAAAACCTGAAACGCGATATCGAAGTTTTTCCCGCGCTGAGTATATAAGCAAATTCCAAAATCTTCCCCATCGAGGTAGACAGAGACTTCCCTCCACTTGCTACGATACAAACATTCTCGTTACCAAAGTAGATTCGCATACAAAACCTGAAACGCGGTATCGAAGTTTTTCCCGCGCTGAGTATATAAGCAAATTCCAAAATCTTCCCCATCGAGGTAGACAGAGACTTCCCTCCACTTGCTACGATACAAACATTCTCGTTACCAAAGTAGATTCGTATACAAAACCTGAAACGCGGTATCGAAGTTTTTTCCGCGCTGAGTATATAGGTAAGCAAATTCCAAAATCTTCCCCATCGAGGTAGACAGAGACTCCCCTCCACTTGCTACGATACAAACATTCTCGTTACCAAAGTAGATTCGCATACAAAACCTGAAACGCGGTATCGAAGTTTTTAGTATCAATGTTTGTTACTCTTTCGCGCAAAAACTACTGAATAGATTTTGATGAAATTTTACAATAACTTAGCTTGGACATCAGAATAACACATAGGCTATATTATTTTGAGATATCATGATTTTTTTCCAAGATATGACGATAAATACGTACGAAGTCTCACTCAGCCGCTAGGAGTTACATATTTGTACCTTGTAAAGGCCATCAGGCATTTGCGGTTCAGCCGTCTTCGCAAAAGTTCAATAAATAAAATAGGCAAGCTGTATTATAAACACTAGAACCAAAATCTAGGCTATAAGCCAGTCTAGATTTTCGCATCCAACGTAACTGAGTGCGACATCGCATCAAAATGATTACAGTGGTTTCGAGGTCGGACGTAATAGCTTATTTCCTTTATACTGCACTTCTTGTACATTCACACAGTTTATTATTTGCTTGATATTTTGCTTAAAAATTGTTTTAAAATAGTTTTTATTTTTATCAATAGTCGTATTTTTTTTTCATAATTAGATTGCGTTTCATTTTCTTCGAATATTTTTGTATGGAGCCGAACATACCTAATGTTGCAAGTAAGTACATAAAATGTCGTTTTTCGATGTTCACCTCTGAAACTAGTGCCAATCGATAGAGAAACTAATTACAAATAACAAATACTGATTGCAAAAAGTCGTAAACGATATACTTTTTGAGATAATTCAGTTTGAAGTTACTAAAAAAAATTTTTTTTTTTGTTATTTCTATAGCAATTACGTAAAAATATTTAACTAATGATTGTACTGCTTATCGTAAATGACATAAGGCAATTTTTATGTGTGTTAATCGTGTTAAATCATGAAAGAAAAGTACAGTTGTTTAGTACTTACACCTAACTTGTTCGGAGCAGATTTTGACTGGTGCTGTTGAATCGTAATTCTATTACGTCACAAACATTGACATTAATAATATTTATAGGATGATAGTATATTAGAAGGTACCTACCTAGTCGCCTGTTTTTCATACCTAGACTAGTGCCTAGACTAGTACAGTTTAAAACTATGTTCCTAGATTTAAATTCTACAAAAATAATTTGTGAAAACTTTTAAAACAACCATTTTCTAAAAAGGCGGGAAAAGGTTTTAAGTACAATTACTTTTTTTTAAAGCAAAGGGATCTTGTACTCAAGCAGCCTAGTCTCCGAAACATTTAAAAAAAGTCCAAAAGCCCTCAAATAGACAAAAGTCATAAAATAAAAACAAATTACTGTTTTTTTTTGGGGTGGCTTCAATATTAAACATTTCCCACACGATGGATTTTCAGTTTTTTTTTCTAAACGAAACTGGACCGTTTTTTTACAAGCTTTATATTAGCTTCACTTGTAACTATGTATGTAAACAAATCTTGGAATCTTAATTTGACTTCCCGGTCTTCGAATAGGATGAAAGCACACGCTCTGAGTTCTGATGACAATACAATAATATGGTACTTTCGAACTGATCTTAAGATGGAGCATGTTTAGTGCGAGCTAAAGCGTGTTTTAGTTTTTTAAACTACCTATTTTTTTATAATAGAGCAACGCACACGTCTTTTAAGTGATATAGGTACTTAAAAGTTCATAAATAACATGACCTTCTTTTTAAAAAAAAAACCCGGCTACCTTTAAACAACGCATTTTTTTATTTTAATGTACCCAGTGTCACTCTCACAGTAAATACGAATCTAACGACACCTCTTAAGCTAAAATCTATCAAGCCGTTTAGGCTGTAGAGCGTGCCAAAGAATTACATCATACATACTCTCGAAAAACATAACCCTCCTTCTGACGCAGTCGGGTAAAAAGTGTTTGTAGTGTGGATGCACCCTCACCCAAAACACATTCTCTCTCAATCTTTCAATTTAAATAATTGAATTAAGTAATTTTGGGGGTTAAATTCTCCCTCCCTCTCTTCTTAAGAGGATTAGAGGGAGGGAAATATATACTCCGTTTCACCACTAACAGATAATATTTATCTGACAGATAAACCTATGTCTATTTCATAAGACAATACGTTTTAGACAGTGACAGGTATATAATATCTGTCAGTTAAATTTTATCTGTACCTTTTTGGTGAAACCGGCCCATTTGCTCAATGGCTATCCCTTTTTCACTTATTTAACTCACATTAGTTAAGTAGACACTTTAGAAGTATGAGCGCTCATACATATACAGTGTCTAGATTACTCTGGTCACCTTTCTAGTGTGTATTGCTCTATCCTTCTTTCACTTATGTATCTCACATTAGTTAAGTAGACACTTTAGAAGTATGAGCGCTCATACATATACAGTGTCTAGATTACTCTGATCACCTCTCTAGTGTGTGTATTGCTCTATCCTTCTTTCACTTATGTATCTCACATTAGTTAAGTAGACACTTTAGAAGTATGAGCGCTCATACATATACAGTGTCTAGATTACTCTGGTCACCTCTCTAGTGTGTATTGCTCTATCCTTCTTTCACTTATGTATCTCACATTAGTTAAGTAGACACTTTAGTTATAGTATGTGTGCTCATACCTAAACAGTCTCTAGAACTCTTAGTGATAGATTTTTCTAGCTTTAGTAGTCTATGGTTTAAGTAAATAGGTAGATAGGTACCATTATTACCTCTTTCTCGTTATTTCTTACCCTAAGGTTGCCTGGAAGATATTGCTACCTAGCAATAAGGCCGCCTGTTGCTTCTTATATTCTTGTTTGTGTCTGTACCTTATATCTTTTGTGCAATAAAGAATATTTGTATTGTATAGTATTGTAGATAGATAGATATTGTTTCCCGCGGAATTGTCCGTTTTAATTTTGAATATAGGCTTTGGACATGCGGTACCTACTTACTTTAAACATCGTATCTTGGAAAACTTATATAATATCTTAAAGTGTTATAGCCTATATGTTATTCTGATGTGTAAGCAACAATATTGTAAAGTTTCATTGAAATCTGTTCAGTGGTTTTTGCGTAAATGAGTACAACCTACCTAACAAATCTCATCATCAGTAGTTCGAATGTGTAACGAGTATAATCTTGCTCAAAGCAAAACAGCTGACATTGATATCTTCCACGACTCCTTACCCACTTTCAAAAAAAAAAAAAAATACTGTCTTTAAAATAAGTTTTATCTAATTGTAACTTGGTTTTTTCTTTTGGTGTGTGATGTGTTCACCTGTTATTTCCGCATATAGCTGAAATGTATAATTAATTTATAAGAATTACTGTTGTGTATTGTTATGTGTAGTGTTGGTGTTCCGTAGTAAATAAATAAATAAATAAATAAATAATAAATACTCAGTACAAGTACAAAAGTTTATTATATTGGAAGGAGTAGAATTTTAACATGTTTCTTTGCCTTGAGCCAGGCTCAGGCTCTTGTCGGTACCTAATCGCTACCTTTGTTTTTCTTTCACTTGAACAAAATAGAGTCAGCTATTATAGGTACTATAGAATACAATAGCCGTAAACAAATTCCTCCCTTCATTATCCATATTTAACGAAGCATTAACAGTAACAATCTATTATGCAACAACATAACAAATACAGGTGTCATTCAGTCTGTCACGAGTCGCACAATGTCACAGTTGCGTAATTGGGCAACATAAAACGTAACGCGACATTGGCGAGCACAGCCAAACAGCGTGTCAAGGTTTCTGATCATCCTAATCTAATTTATATTGTTAGTTTCTATTTGTTTTAGTAACTATGTATGTTATCAGCTCATATATTATGTCCCCACCGAGGGGCACGAGCCTACTCTCATACAGAGAGTGATTAGGCCGTAATCCACCACGCTGGCCAAGTGCGGGTTGGCGGATTTCACATACACCTTCGAATTTTATCTCTGGTGTATGTAGGGTTTCCTCACGATGTTTTCCTTCACCGTTAGCAAGTGGTAATCGAATAAATTGATCCGTACATGAGAAATAAACTCAGAGGTACGTGCCCGCGCCAGGATTCGAACCTCAGCCCTCAGAATTCGAGGCAAGCGTTCTACCAACTAGGCTACCACCGCTTCCATTTATTTTAGTACGTTTCACGAATGAAGTCCCCCGGATATTTTTGGAACTTTTGACAAATCTATTTTCCCTATTTTCTGACCTTTTCGACGATAGTAGGTAGAAAAACCCTTACTTATCTTAATAAAAATATACTTTTTACATAACAGAAATGCAGGGAAATAGATGTTTTTATCAAAATGTATACCAACCTACTCATGGAATGACTGGGACACTCGAAGTATGCAAGTATTAGTTTTGATAAACAACTGATTAATAAATAATATAGGTAAAATTTGTACTCATAAATGGCAACATTGTCAATTTTGACATGATATACAGCGCCGCGGCTAGGGGACTTCTTTCGTGAAATGGACTCTATTCATTATCTAGCTGTCGAGACGGCTTTTTGGCAATTATTCGAATTTTTCTCAACTTAAAAACCATCCTTGGAGTCCAATGAACATTAAAAAAAAGAATTGATAAAATTTGTCCCGCGCAAACTTTGTTTCGCCTTAGAGAGGGCTTTCCTAGAAATTATTTGGATTTTTCTTACCGTAAAAACTATTCTTGGACTTCAATTAACATTAAAAAAAAATGATAAAATTGGTTCAAGTATTGTTGAGTTATGCGCTTACCAACACATTTTGCGATTCATTTGTATATAACTTATATATAGTAACGTTGTAACAAACAAACATACAGTTTAATATCGGATTTTGTATAGTTTTTAGGTTAAAAAAGTTCAATAATCTAAAAGTTTTTAATTCGAGTTGGCTATGGTAAAAAAAAAAGAAAAATTTTGGCGGGGTTGCGTTGAAAAATCTGTTTCTTCTATTTTCGTTAAGTTTTAAACAAATAATATTGTGAATAGCTTGCTTAAGCGTTTAAATCTCGGTTTAAATATTCATTTGTTGTCGAAAACTGCAAATAATTTTAGATAATTAAAAAAGAAGAAGTGTAAAAACTTTTTGGTGAAAAACTTTTTAATTCCCGCCCACTGCTGGCAGTTCAAAACTTTTTTAAAAAGTAAAAATTTCAATTTTCGAACACGATCGTCAATTGCGCACACTTTTCGTTTTTTTCCAACTGTGATCGCTCGCACGGTGACAGGAAAAATATAAAACGAGATTTTTTTGATATTTTAAGCACAATCCCGCGATAAGTTTAAAGTTATTTCAGTTATCGTTTATAATATTATGTCGGTGCATACGATACCTCTAGTTACACCTTTTATTAGAGGCCCAAGGTTCCCGTATAGAAAAAGTAAGTTTTCTTTTTATTTTCTTCTAATTTTATCTCTTAGATTTTTCTTTCGGAACTTAAATTTCTTTGTTGCTTTCTATACCGCAAAATCAAAATTTTTCTACCTGTCATTTTCATGTTTTTTTAAATCTTTGTAGAGTTTATTAGTACCCTACTGTTTTGCCTTAATACCTCAATAGAATCACAGTCAAGTCATATATTTTGACCTAAAAGGGAATAGAATCCGTAATGACCAACACAATGACAAGCAAAAGATACAAACAAGTCATACAAAAGTGCTTTAAATTTAAAAACGCGTTGGTCATGGTTTAAAACCCAAATTTTTAGTTAATCTATTTTAAAATTATTTCCTATACAGTACCTAAATCTGTCACGCCTCTCCCCCATCGAGGTGGACAGACTTCCCTCCACTTGCTAAGATACAAAAATTCTAGTTACCAAAGTAGATTCGCATACAAAACCTGAAACGCGGTATCGAAGTTTTTCCCGCGCTGAGTATATAAGCAAATTCCAAAACCTTCCCCATCGAGGTAGACAGAGACTTCCCTCCACTTGCTACGATACAAACACATCTCTTTCACTTCATACACATTCATCAGTCTCCTCATACATGCACGTCGGTTTAGTGATGTTCCAATCTGTGATTTAGGGTATCTACCTACTCTTGACTTGGACTTTCTTTAGTAAATAGTCTTTAAAAGATTTTTTAATACAAAACTAGCTAGATGCTGCCCGCGACTTCGTACGCATTTATAGTCATATCTTGAAAAATTACCATGATATCGTTAAATAACATAACCTATATGTCATTCTCATGTATGAGCTAGAATATTATATTATAGTTTCATTAACATTTCAGTAGTATTTTGTGGTTTCGCGTGAAAGAGTTAGACCCAGAACACACGGTGAAACGCAACTGCAAAGCAACTGAAACTGCTAGTTACTTTTGAGTTGCATCGCAGTTTCTGCTATAGACTTCGTTAGAAAACCACACACGACACAACTAGTTTGAAACGTTTCGTTTCAGTTGCGTAAGTAACTAGCAGTTTCAGTTGCGTTGCAGTTGCGTTTCACCGTGTGTTTTGGCGCTAACAAACATCCTCAGATCTATCCATCGGCACAAACATTAACATTTATAATATTAAAGGATAGTAAGATAAACAATTTTGACTAAATTTCGTGTCGTATACGTGACCTCTGAAGGGTCGTCGGTTCGATGCCCGTTCCGTTTTATGTGTCTGAGCTTTGATGTCCCTCTGGCGCAAATGTCTTGTCTGTTAGCGTTATGGCAAGGGTTTGGAGTTCGAGTCTTGTATTTCTTTAATCTTGTTTTGCAGAATAAATTGTTAAATTAATTGATTATTAAATATCGTGTTCTTTTTGATTAATAGTTTAGTTGAGGTTTGTTTTCCTTTTATCCTCTCTCTCATCGAGGTAGACAGAGACCTCCCTCCACTTGCTACGATACAAACATTCTCGTTACCAAAGTAGATTCGCATACAAAACCTGAAACGCGGTATCGAAGTTTTTCCCGCGCTGAGTGTAGGTATAAGCAAATTCCAAAATCTTTCCCATCGAGGTAGACAGAGACTTCCCTCCACTTGCTACGATACAAACACATCTCTTTCACTTCATACACATTCATCAGTCGTCTCATACTCGGATCAGGCATCTTGTGTCCAAAAAACACCAATAGGTTTTTCCGATACAACAAACAACAGATAAAGTATCTAGGCGAAATCTTTGATAAAAAAAAACGTATTTGATAAATCTGGAGTCAATGACTTGAAGTAAAAAATGTGTGGTATTTGGATCGATGCCAAATGACGACTTATTTAGACTCTCCACTGATCTATTGTCAACTATTGCCTAGTATAACCCGTAAGAATTAATTGGAAAGCTCATTTGTATCTGTGACAATGTTTTTAAAGACTCTACTTAAGTTTTAAGTTGGGTTTTTTAAAGATAGAGGCCCAACGTTCACCTAGCTTGACTATGATGTTGAGAATTAGGTATTTGAGAAGTTGTGTTTAATAAATTCCATATAAAATTGGATATAAATCGTCAGTTTTATCCTAAATTATTCTTAGGTGTAATTTCCAATTAATCTATTTTATATTTTTAAGACGCAGATTCTTGTCGTTGGTCTAATCGCCATCTTTGCCTTTATTCTACCAACAATTTGACTTCTGGACGAACACTTCCCTCCACTTGCCGTAGCAAGTGAAGCACATCCACATTCATCAGTCTCCTCATACATGCGCGTCGGTTTGGGGTACACTTGACTTGAACTTTCTTTAACAAGTCTCCAACTCGATCGAGTTACGTTAAAATAAGTACACTATGTATTGTTATTTTTGTGACGTGATTTTGGTCTCAACCCAGAACACACGGTGAAACGCAAATGCAACGCAACTGAAACTGCTAGTTACTTTTGAGTTGCATCGCAGTTTCTGCTATAGACTTCCTTAGAAAACCACACACGACGCAACTAGTTTAAACGTTTCGTTTCAGTTGCGTTGCATTTGCGTTTCACCGTGTGTTATGGTCCCTAAAACCCAACCATCCATCTTTACATTTCTCTGCTTTACCAAAACATGCATTTATTTGTTACAGCCAAGTCGCCGTTCTTCCCCGGCGTGGAGGAAGCGGCGGTGGCTGCGGGGGCGGCCGGCACCGCGCCGCAGGACCAGCCACCTGATGTCGTGTCTAGGCTCAGTGCTGCTGGTGAGTGTGCTGGCTATTACGATGAAGCGAAACGAGCCTAATTTTTGAGAGAATTGAGATGAGAATCGCGTATTTTCGGTCACTTACTTTACCTTCAACTGAATTCGACCACTCATTTTACATCGTCATGTGGCACCAACTGCATTTTTGTATGAAACCGAACGCAGCAGAATTTCTGCGGCCGAAACTCTGCAACTCACGACTCATAAAATTACGCTCGTTTGGCCTTATCCTTAGGTGGAACAGGACCCTGACTTGTCCATTAGGGAGAGCAGGAACGGACCATAATATCTTATCCATCAGGTAGAGCAGGGTTGAATTTCCACCCATTCTATTCTAGAAAGCTATCGAGTTCTAAAGTGCCAATGGCCGGGCCACATAGTGCGAAGATCGGATGACCGATGGGGTAAAGAAATTAGAGTGGAAACCACACACTACCAAAAACAGCGTGGCATGGCCACCTGCCTGATGGACAGCCGACCTAAAGAAAGACAGGGGGTCTCGTTGGATGCAGCTGGCAATGAATAGGTCGCATTGCAGAGTTGGAGAGACCTATGCTCAGCAGTGGGCAGCTATAGGCTGAGATGGATGGATATGTTGATGTGATAACATACTACATACGAACGTTGTTTTTAAAGCTAACGCAAGATTCGCAAGGTAGCAATTTTCCCCAGACTTTCTTACTTTAACCTAACGATCCTACCTTACAATTTCAGGTCTATCAATGTGCGTAAGCGCACTGGGATCTCCGGCGCGCTCGTCGCCCGTGTCGGCCGGCTCGGAGCACGGCGAGCGGTTCAGCAGGAAGGTTTTCGTGGGGGGACTACCGCCGGACATTGATGAGGGTGAGTTTTTGAGAGAGCCATTAGTGGAATCTCTGCTAGGAGTCGTGGGTTCGAATCCCACAGAATGCATTTCTGTCACGTCTCTTCCCTATGGTAGACAGAGATTTATTCTCTCTTTTCTGTCTTTCTTTCCCTTCATAAATACGTATCTGCCATGCCTTTTTAAGAGTTTATGAGTATATAAGCAAATTCCAAAATCTTCCCCCATCGAGGTAGACACACTTCCCTCCACTTGCTACGACACAAACACATCTCTTTCACTTCATACACATTCATCAGTCTCCTCATACATGCACGTCTAATTATCCAATTTTAACATGAAGCAAAAAACATGTTTTTCACGTTTCCACCATAGCCGTTGCCTAGCAACGGAACGGACAACATTTTCTAACCTTCAAGCTATTGAAAAACAAGTATTGACGTTAAAGTGTGGAGAATTGGTTCACAAATGTTCCAATCAGATGCTCGTTTGAATTCATTAGCATTTGGCTTTGTTTTATATATACGTAGGTTTCTTGCGAAAGGCGAGGTTTATTTTTAAGTTGCTTTTGATAATTTTACATTATCTTGAGGACATAGGTACTACAAGCCGTCCTACTGTTTAATAAATTACCAAATGATTTAAAAGAAATAGATAGCCTTAATATGTTTAAAAATAAATTAAAGAACTTTTTATTATGTAAGAATTGTTATTCTATTGCTGATTTTTTAAGTGATTGTTATTTTTTTTAAGTTATATACTTTTTTATCCCTGTAATGATCTCAAAAAAGTTCCTACTTAATTATTAGTTTGTAAGTTAGCTGTTACTAGCATTTTTTCGCACACAGTGTTTATTTGTACTGTTTTTGAAAATAAATGTCTTATGTCTTACTACAATGGCGGCCAAATGACAGAAATTGAAAAATCTAACTTTACATACATTCATATACATAAATATCCGTCACGCCTCTCTCTCATCGAGGTAGACAGAGACCACTTCCCTCCACTACTTGCTACGATGCAAATACACTTCTTCCGCTTAATTCACATTAATCAATGGCCTCATACATGCACGTCGGTTTAGGCTACTCCTGACTAACTTTAGTAAAAAAAAAATATGTCAGCAGGATTTTTTTCCTATCTTATTTAGCTATCTGTGTCCCACTCAACATCATCATATACAGGGTGTAACAGAAAGGGTATATAAAGCCGAAACACAGCGATAGTCCTCATGAAACTGAACAACTTTCCCCAAGGAACATGGGTCGTTACTCGAAAAAAAAATTTCGCCTCCCCATACAAAATGCCCGATCAACTGATCGAGTAAGTATGGGCGATCCAAAAAAATTTTTTGAGATACGACCCATGTTCCTTGGGGAAAGTTGTTCAGTTTCATGAGGACTATCGCTGTGTTTCGGCTTTATATACCCTTTCTGTTACACCCTGTAGAGCATCGCTCTTGTTAGTGTAGTCTACATCACTCTGCTCTATTCTCCGCTGCTATTCCCTCTTTTATTATGAAATATATCATCTATTATAAGTCCTCCTCCGTGGTCTCCCGCT
This sequence comes from Anarsia innoxiella, assembly GCA_947563765.1. Classification (NCBI taxonomy): domain Eukaryota; kingdom Metazoa; phylum Arthropoda; class Insecta; order Lepidoptera; family Gelechiidae; genus Anarsia; species Anarsia innoxiella. The sequence continues at coordinate 387,761 of OX387419.1, read as the reverse complement.
CTTCCGTTCTGTGTCCCACCTGCTGGGCAAATTCCTCTTCCCACAATTCTCTATCCTAAGCCGCCACTGCCCAAACATCTATGACGGTGTCCAGCTTATCCCATAATAATTCTCACCTAACCCATAAATCCTTTAGAAAACTACACACGATGCAACTAATCTGAAACGTTTCAAACTAGTTGCGTCGTGTGTTTTCTAAAGGAGTCTATAGGAGAAACTTAGATGCAACTCAAAAGTAACTAGCAGTTGCAGTTGCGTTTCCCCGTGTGTTCTAAGTCTAACTTAACCTATAAATCCTCTTACATTATAATAAGATGGTATTATCTGCATTGGACGTCTGTCCACTCTTAAATAGACAAGCATTGTGACGACTACCTGTAGCTATAACACAAGTGGTAGACAAAATAATACTAAGTATGAAAAAGAGCGATGTTTAATTATTCATCAAACATCGAGCAATTTTCTTCTGATTTTTTAACCTCGCACACAAAAAGGGGGGTGTTAGAAGTTTAACGTGATTTTCTGTGCGATTAAATTATGCAGCTATTTTGGTTTAGTTTTTTTTTTGTTTGAAGCGTAGTTTAATCGATCGCGTTCATTTGTGCCTGAATGAATGGATGGGAGGACGTTACTCTCACGCAAAAACTACTGAACAGATTTTGATGAAATTTGGCAATATTGTAGCTTACACATAGAATAACACAATGGCTTAAAATATTATTTTAAGGTACTATGTCAGTTTTCGAAGATACCTATTTCGATAAATGCGTGCGAAGTCACGAGCCTCCTACTTCCTACTTCATAAATTGACGTAAAATATTTATCGAAGACTAGCTGTCCCGGCGAACTTCGTCCCGCCTTAGAATGAACTTTATTGTGTAGGGAATAAAGTTCAAATTGACTCTACATTTTAGTAAGAAAACATTTGTATGGGAAAAAGAAAAGGTCTGTTTGAGGGCTTTCCCGGCAATTATTCGAATTTTTCTCACCGTAAGAACCATCCTTGGAGTTCAATGAACATTTAAAAAAAAGAATTAGCGAAATCGGTCCAGCCGTTCAGGCGTGATGCCGTGACAACGGAAAACGGGTTTCATTTTTATATATATAGATAGACTAGAGGCTGCCCGCGACTCCGTACGCATTTATCGTCATATCTTCTAAAATAATAATGATATCTCAAAATAATATAGCCTTTGTGTTATTCTGATGTGCAAGCTACAATATTGTCAAGTTTTATCAAAATATGTTCAGTAGTTTTTGCGTGAAAGAGTAACAAATATCCATCCATCTATCTGCACTAATATTGACATTTATAATATTGTTAATTACGTCCATTTAAATATTCCTAATAAATAAGCTTCTACGATCTTCAATAAAAATAAAATAAAAAAAAAGTCTATGATAGAGCTCCCAGCTTGTAAGTAGCAAACTGGGACAGTGACGCAAAAGATTAGCAAGTATGACGCGGCCTTGTTTCACCCTCGTGACGGTGTATCTACACTCCATCTATATAACTGTATCTGTTTATCTAGGATATCGATTTGTTGAGATGTGGGGCGTGGGTGGAACTGACTGATTGGTCCCAAGTATGCAACGCATTATGGCATTTGCTCTACAGCAGTGTTTTTCAAACTGTGGGTCGCGAACCCCAGCCAACCAAGCCCTACCCGGGGGGTCGCCAGCAAAGAGAAAATGGCAAAATTATCTACTAAGTACAATCAAAACACTATTTTTGTGATTAACCGACTGACCTCGTAATTACTATTAAAACCCTCGCGGTTTTTTGCAGGAGGATTGTAATCTTGACACGAGTAGCCTTTAGCACAAGGGGTCGCCAAAATTTTTCAACCCATAAAGGGGTCGTGATAGCAAAAAGTTTGAAAACCACTGCTCTACAGAAATATGATTAGAAACACAGACATAAGCAACGCTATCCTACGCAACGTGGGTTGGCGTTGTTGTGGTTTTAATCATGTTTCTATGGAGCCATAATGCATTGACGACTTGGTTAAAGTCGCTGGAAACCGTTGGATGTGGGTAGCGCAAGACCGGTCGTTGTGGAGATCCTTGAGGGAGGCTTTTGTCCAGCAGTGGACGTGTATAAGCTGACATGATGATGATAATGCATTGTGTACGTGGCGTACGTGGGACTCGTCCGTTTCTAGCTTAACTCTGCCCTCACTTTAGATAGTTTTAGAGGCAGAAAGGAAACGTCTGATTAAGTTTGAAGATAAGGAAAAGTTAGTTTTGTATCAATTAACGTTTATGAAGTGAAGAAGTGTTTGTATCGTAGCAAGTGGAGGGAAGTCTCTGTCTACCTCGATGGGGAAGATTTTGGAATTTGCTTATATACTCAGCGCGGGAAAAAATTCGATACCGCGTTTCAGGTTTTGTATGCGAATCTACTTTGGTAACGAGAATGTTTGTATCGTAGCAAGTGGAGGGAAGTCTTTGTCTACCTCGATGGGGAAGAGGCATGACAGATATGTTATGTATGTATGTAGTTTTATATTTGATTTGTGCGAGTTGCTATTTATCTAAAATTACATACCTACATGGTCGTTGTGGAGATCCTTGGGGGAGGCTTTTGTCCAACAGTGGATAATAAGCTGACATGATGATGATGATGACATACATACCTATCTGTCACGTTTCTCTTCCATCGAGGTAGACAGAGACTTCCCTTCACTTGCTACGATACAAACGTTCTCGTTACCAAAGTAGATACGCATACAAAACCTGAAACGCGGTATCGAAGTTTTTCCCGCGCTGAGTATATAAGCAAATTCCAAAATCTTCCCCATCGAGGTAGACAGAGACTTCCCTCCACTTGCTACGATACAAACACACCTCTTTCACTTCATACACATTCATCAGTCTCCTCATACATACACGTCGGTTAAGGGCGCTTATTTGTTATTAATAAGGTGTACTTTGTTGTATTCCAGATGAAATCACATCGTCGTTCCGGCGGTTCGGGCCGCTCGTGGTGGACTGGCCGCACAAGGCTGAGAGCAAAAGTTACTTTCCGCCAAAGGGATACGCTTTTCTACTGTTTCAGGTGAGAATTCCAACGAAACAATGAGGTTCGATCGAAACCGCGTCTCCAAGATTTTAGGCGGGCGTACCAACTAGGCTACCGCTCACGTCCAAGCTTTTTGAAATGAAAAATCATTTAATCCTGTAGGTTTTGACAACACACGGGTCATTTTTTAAAGTTAATGCTAGATTCGCAAGAGTGCAGTTTTCCCCAGAGAAGAAACTAGCAAGAAACTTTGTAGGGTTGCTCTTTTCTTTTAACAAGCTTTTTAAAACCCTGGTTCCACTGAAAATCAGCGTCATGTCATTTTGTACAGGGAAATGATATACTTATGCTGAGTGGAGTCCTTTTCCCAGTTCTACCTCTTTCTTGTTTTTCCTTGTTTTTGCATATAGTGCTGTTTTAAGTTTCTGGGAATAAATGACTTAATTTATATTTAATCCTGCAGGTTAAGTTTGACAACATTTAGTTAGGAGGAGTCATTTTTTAAAGTTAATGCTAAATTCGCAAGAATGCAGTTTTCCCCAAAGAAGAACCTAGCAAGCAACTGTTGGGTTGCTTTTTTTAAATAGTTTTACAATTCTTATAAACAGTTTTTTTGTAACAAGTTTTTCAAAACTTTTCCAGGACGAAGGCTCAGTAGCAGCCCTAATGGAAGCCTGCATCACGGACGACGAGAAGCTCTACCTATGTGTGTCTTCACCGACGATCCGCGACAAGCCTGTCCAGATCCGACCGTGGCGGCTGGCCGACGCAGACTTCGTGCTGGACGCCAGCATGCCGTTGGATCCTAGGAAGACGGTGTTTGTTGGAGGGGTGCCGCGTCCGTTGAAGGCTGGTGAGTGGGGTGAAAGCAGTGCCGTTTTATCCAAAAGGCATTTTAGGCCAGTGCCTAGAGGCCCACTATGACCAGGGGCCAAGCACGCCCGATTTTTTTTTTTTTAAACAATAAAACTCAAAACACCTCAAAACTTTGCCATAATCTGGTTTACAAGTTGTTGGTGATAATGGTACTATAGATAGACAGGGTGTAACAGAAAGGGGGTATAACGCCGAAACACAGCGATAGTCCTCGTGAAACTGAACAACTTTTCCCAAGGAACATGGATCGTAACTCGAAAAGAGTTTTAGATCGCCCATACTTCCTCGATCAGCTGATCGGACATTTTGTATGGGGAGGTGAATTTTTTTGACACATTTGGTCGCAATCAGTGTAAGCCATTGTTTAGCAGAATACCAAACGTGTCAAAAATGCCATTGACACTCTGCCGACACACAACTGAGGCTATTTTACATTAGCAGACATGGGCCCCTGGTATGTTGACACAATAAGCAATCGTCTTGTTTCAAACTGCGACGAGAATCAAAAGTGTTTATTTGTAGTAAACTGATTAGTTTTTAATGTAATTTCAGTGGAGCTGGCGATGATAATGGACCGGCTGTACGGCGGAGTCTGCTACGCCGGCATCGACACCGACCCCGAGCTCAAGTACCCCAAGGTGAGACTATACACAAACTTGTATAGATAAATCTGTCATACATAAAAAACCTGAAACGCGGTATCGAAGTTTTTCCCGCGCTGAGTATATAAGCAAATTCCAAAATCTTCCCCATCGAGGTAGACAGAGACTTCCCTCCACTTGCTACGATACAAACATTCTCGTTACCAAAGTAGATTCGCATACAAAACCTGAAACGCGGTATCGAAGTTTTTCCCGCGCTGAGTATATAAGCAAATTCCAAAATCTTCCCCATCGAGGTAGACAGAGACTTCCCTCCACTTGCTACGATACAAACATTCTCGTTACCAAAGTAGATTCGCATACAAAACCTGAAACGCGGTATCGAAGTTTTTCCCGCGCTGAGTATATAAGCAAATTCCAAAATCTTCCCCATCGAGGTAGACAGAGACTTCCCTACACTTGCTACGATACAAACATTCTCGTTACCAAAGTAGATTCGCATACAAAACCTGAAACGCGGTATCGAAGTTTTTCCCGCGCTGAGTATATAAGCAAATTCCAAAATCTTCCCCATCGAGGTAGACAGAGACTTCCCTCCACTTGCTACGATACAAACATTCTCGTTACCAAAGTAGATTCGCATACAAAACCTGAAACGCGGTATCGAAGTTTTTCCCGCGCTGAGTATATAAGCAAATTCCAAAATCTTCCTCATCGAGGTAGACAGAGACTTCCCTCCACTTGCTACGATACAAACATTCTCGTTACCAAAGTAGATTCGCATACAAAACCTGAAACGCGGTATCGAAGTTTTTCCCGCGCTGAGTATATAAGCAAATTCCAAAATCTTCCCCATCGAGGTAGACAGAGACTTCCCTCCACTTGCTACGATACAAACATTCTCGTTACCAAAGTAGATTCGCATACAAAACCTGAAACGCGGTATCGAAGTTTTTCCCGCGCTGAGTATATAAGCAAATTCCAAAATCTTCCCCATCGAGGTAGACAGAGACTTCCGTCCACTTGCTACGATACAAACATTCTCGTTACCAAAGTAGATTCGCATACAAAACCTGAAACGCGGTATCGAAGTTTTTCCCGCGCTGAGTATATAAGCAAATTCCAAAATCTTCCCCATCGAGGTAGACAGAGACTTCCCTCCACTTGCTACGATACAAACATTCTCGTTACCAAAGTAGATTCGCATACAAAACCTGAAACGCGGTATCGAAGTTTTTCCCGCGCTGAGTATATAAGCAAATTCCAAAATCTTCCCCATCGAGGTAGACAGAGACTTCCCTCCACTTGCTACGATACAAACATTCTCGTTACCAAAGTAGATTCGCATACAAAACCTGAAACGCGGTATCGAAGTTTTTCCCGCGCTGAGTATATAAGCAAATTCCAAAATCTTCCCCATCGAGGTAGACAGAGACTTCCCTCCACTTGCTACGATACAAACTCTTTCACTTCATCCGAGAAAACTTGGTTTTCTTCTCTGAATTTAACATCATCATCATGTCAGCTTATGGACGTCCACTGCAGCTGGACAAAGCCCCCCAAGGATCTCCATAACGACCGGTCCTGCACTGCCCGCATCCTTCATAATTAGCAAGATTCAAAGCCAATTATTTAGATTCTCTTCTAAAATCTTGAGAAATATACCCTGGTTACCAAAATCAACCATCCTGTATGTAACCAGTAACCTGTAACCGTGTGTAACCTGTATGTAACCTGTAACGTTACGTTCCAGGGCGCAGGTCGCGTGGCGTTCTCCAACCAGCAGTCGTACATCGCGGCCATCTCGGCGCGGTTCGTGCAGCTGCAGCACGGGGACATCGACAAGCGGGTTGAGGTATGTACCTAATAATGTTCATTTTCACCAACTGATTTCCAACGTAAGAGATCCCTTAAACATACAGCTGACGTTGACAAAAATTGTCAGTTTGTACTACTAGGATGTCATTAGTTAGGAGTTAGTTGAAGACGGGCATAATTACCTCAATACTCAATCATTTATTGCACTCCACTTTTTAAAACAGCAACCCAACAGTTTCTTGCTAGATTCTTCTCTGGGGAAACTGCTAGGTACCTTATTACTACTACAGAGCAAATTTTGATGAGACTTGACAAAATTTTAGTTAGCACATCAGCTAGCTTAGCATGGCACTCCGTGAGAAGACCTTGTCATGCGTTTATCACGCTTACGTCTCTGTCTATAGTTTGAAATGTGATAAGGACAGCATGCGTGAGATAATTGTCGCGGCACGCCATGCTAAGCCCCCAGAATAACACTTATGCCATATTGGATATCATGACTTTTTTCCAAGATATGACGAAAAATGCGTACGAAGACGCGGGCAGCCTCTAGTAAGTTCATATTTAATGTCCTCCAGGTGAAACCGTACGTGCTAGACGATCAGATGTGTGATGAGTGTGCGGGCGCCCGCTGCGGGTCGAAGTTCGCGCCCTTCTTCTGCGCCAACGTCACTTGTCTGCAGGTTGGTTTACTTTCTACCGTTTTGGTAGGATTTTGGTGATGGACGGTGAAATGATTCCATTTGGTAGGACTTCGGTGAAGAACGATGAAAGAATATAATTTTGTTTAGGATTTGGTGTTGGACGGTGAAATGATTTTACCATTTTGGTAAGATTTTATAAATGGATGGTGTAAGGTGGAATGTGTGTGTGACTTTGGTTTGGCCGACATAATTTTGTACGAAATGGTTTTTTTGATTGGAATTATTTTATCACAGGATTATAGCTTTAATTGGTGTTTGAAATAAAAAGTTCAGTTTGGTTAACCCCCCGTTTGTGGTGAGTCCCATAAAAGGACTTTGACAGGAAACAGTCATACGGTGCATGTGTGGCGAGTCTCATAATACATAATAATATATTCGCCCCCAGTACTACTGCGAGCACTGCTGGGCGACGATCCACTCTCGTCCGGGGCGGGAGTTCCACAAACCGCTCGTCAAGGAGGGCGCCGACCGCCCGCGCGCCGTGCCCTTCCGCTGGTGCTAGGCTGGTGCTGCGGTCGTGGAGGCTAGGCCGGGGGACTGCGGCAGCTACAGGTTTCACTTGGTTTCGTAGGGGGGGACTGACTAGGGTTTGACAGAATTTGACAGGAGTGTTTCACTCATGTCGAGTTCTGTAATGTTACAAGAATCTTATTGGCACTTGGGTGACATTATCAGGAGGGCGTGGTTAATAAATAATGACAAATTATATGATGAAATCATTTGTTCAGATTTCCGCCACGTGCCAAAAGATCCTTGTAGCACTACCTTGTCTGATACAGTTTGATAGGGGGACTTAGCTTCTGTCAATTTCTGTCAAGTTTTTCCGCACCTTTGGGATGTTTTGACAGCTAGACAAGTAGTTACTTCCTGTCAAACTCTGTCAGGTATGTTGAGACAGAGTGGTCCCACATACGCAACGTGGTACAGTTATGTATGACAAGTGTGCTCCTGATCATATTATTTGTATAGAGCAGATGTTGTGATGCGTATGTGGGATCAATATGTTTCTAAATTTGACTGTCAAACTGTATGAGGTTGTTTTTGTCTGTCAATGTTTATTTGTCAAAGATCTGTAAGCTGATGTTTCTTGTAGATTCAATTCTATAATATTGATTAACATGTAGGTATGTATGTACAATACAATTAACAGCTATATTAGGTACCATCTTATATCACGTGAAAATTGACAGATGTTTTTTTAGGTGCAACTATGTCATAAAACTATGTACCATCTCATTCAAGATGATAGTCTTGAATTGTTTATTACCGTTAATTGAGCTAGGCAAACGTAATAATAACTTTGTCATTTCTGTCAAAACCTGTCAAAAGATGAACAAGAGTAAAAATTTAATAAAAATCTTGGAAAATTTAATTGCTTCCTAGCAATTAAATTTTCCTTTGATGACTTTGATGACGATGTCAGAATGATACCAGCTTATAAACTATAATACTTCCAGAATTCGTTTCTGAGAAGCCGGTATGACGTTTAAGAAAAAAAATATCTGACAATGTTGCCAATTTATCCTCTTAATAATTACTGGTAACTTTTTGCAGTGGTTGAAGTAACTTGGTTTGATTAGTGGTAGGAAGGCACCAAGCAATAATAGAAGACAGTTGGTTTTAGTAGGAAAATTGTACCTGAAAATACTTGCTAGCACTGCAAAAAGCTACCAAAATGATACCATCTATGACCACCGAAAAACTACCACAGTCGCCTAGAGCCCGGCTGAGTTGATTAAAAACTCATTGCTAAATGAGATTTTTTTTAAATTGAAAGTTACTCAACTCTTGAGCCCAACACACGTCGGCCATATTTAAAAAGCGTATAGGCTAAATTTGGGACATAGCGTGTAGGAGAGTAGTGAAATGGTCTCGATAACGACCGCTAGTAAATTCCTATTTAGACGGATTTTTGCAATAACTGAATTTGTCTCTGGTATCACCATACCAACGCCTCGAAGAATACATGCGCTTGTCGCACGTGGCAACACTAGGAAAATTTTAAAAAAGTAAATAAAAAAGCAACATTATCCAATGTTTATTGATAAGCAAATTATTAACTAGAATTCAAGTACAACAAGTAAATTCGCTGGAATTTCTATCGCGCGTTTCGGGTTGCCAGTTGAGAAGAAATTTCCGATTTGGTAGCTTTTGTGTGCGGTAGAAAGTTTAGCACTTTTTGAATTAAGCAAAACGTGTATCCAAAACTTAGGTAGTTGTCAGTTTGTCTTGTAAATTACTCGAAAACTTCTTGTGGCGGGTTCTTTGACAAAATTGATTTGTTTTAGTCGAAGGCAAATGAGCTATGAGCCTAAAAGGCGGACGCTCTACTAACTAGATTGCTCTTAGATAGGAATCTAGGAAGAATATTTTACCATCAAAATATGACAAGATAAATGATTATAATTGGGGATAATGTTAAGAAAAAAATAGCAACCCCAAGCGATGTTGCCACAAAAAAATCCAATTTTGTCACTAAACCCGCCTACGCTCACTTTGTAAGATATTAAAAAAGTAAGTATTAAGTGAATCGTCGGCTTTTCAATACGAAATAACACAACGTAATTGTACCTGCGTAGCTAGAACGAATTTCTTGATAACTCTTCGATTTAGAGGCTCGGTTTCACTTTTTACATTGACGCGATAAAGCGCGCTGTTGTTTTAAGCGTTGTTCGCAGCGTCAGACGCATGCGATCTGGTTTCTTCATACAAAATCGACGGCTGCGAGCGACCTAGTATGGAGTATCCTGTTCGCAAGCGTCTGACACTACGAGCAACTCATAAAAAAGCGTGCTTAAAGCTACGCGTCCACTGAATGGGAATCGGAGCGTACGGAGCAGAAGGATTTGTTGCTTTGTATTCATTTCTACGTGATAGAAGTCAATACAAAGACTCTGATCCTTCCGCTCCATTCGCTCTTGATTCCGATTTAATGTGACGCTTAATTGCGGCACGAATGTTACCATTAGTGTCGTGACACATCTGCGTAACGTACCGCGCGGAATGTTCGGTTCAATACGCTCGCAATGTGTTTAAAGTCATTTACGACACATCAGCTGAAATTACCGTATTACCGTATAATACTATAAACGCAAAGACTCGTGGCAGACGCGGACATAAATCACTTTTGTAATAGAGATGCGCACACGCAGACTTGCAGGAATTTCGATAAATTTCAAAATGGGTGAATCATCGCTGCACACACGTGTACAATTAAATCACCACATTTTTAATAGGTATACCTTTACTTTCATCATCATGTCAGCTTATGGACGTCCACTGCTGGACAAAAGCCTCTCCCAAGGTCCCAACAACGACTGGTCTTGCGCTGCCCACATCCAACGGTTTCCAGCGACTTTAACCAAGTCGTCAATCCACCTTTTTGGAGGCCGCACCACGGTTTTGCGAGCAATGTGCCCCGCCCACTGCCACTTAAGGTTTGCGATTCTTCGAGCTATGATTCTTCTGCGGCTTTCATCATTTCTGATGTGATCACGCAGAGAATGGGTGGTGAATAAATAACTCAAAATAATGACGATTTACAAGATGATATCGTAAGTTCCGATTTCCGCCACGTGCCAAAAGATCTAGCACTGTACGTCGCATACATTTACTCCAGCCGCTGAACGTTCCGCGCGGTACGTTACGCAGATGTGTCGCGAGTCATTTTTATGGCAAATATCTTGGGGATTGTTTCGCAAAGTTTCAAAAATTTAATAACAAATGGATAATGCAAATAGTGAAATCGAACTAAACATTTGACTTGGATATTGTTGCAGTTATTTTGACGTCATTTTTTGCGAGTGTCGACTCTTTTTTTTCAGTGGCATGTAAGCTTACAGGCTGTTACTTTCAAGCTAGATACAGACTTGCCCACGTACGCAATGCTTAAGACACCTTCTAGAAGAGTCATACACAGAATTAGGTTCAAAATTGTCTTTCCTGTTCCTGATGATTAAAGGATACTGGAGCAGCCAATCCTCAAAATGTTTATACATGCCAAAACTACATCGGGCACAGATTATGCGGATATGCATTAAGTTGAGAAATTAGCTCCCAGTGTCCTTAACTTTCGGGAACAGGAGACATTTTTTGTTTTCTGTATGATCCAGAAATATTATGATAACGTAACGTGGGATAGCGTCACGTGTGACAAGCTTTCTAATCTTATTTCTTTAAAAACAGTATTTTATCCATTACGTACGTTGCATACGTGGGGTCGGTCTGTTTCTACCTTTGTTTTCCTTGACGCGTCCTTCGCCTCTATAGGTTCGACCTAAGGCCGTGGCCTCAGTAGGCAAACTGTTAGCGGCCGACTGAGTGAGCCGCAAATTTGTAGCGAACTGAAAGAGTTAGCTGCAAACTCAAATCAATGAAATTACCGGTTTTGGTGGGAGTCGGCCGTCGTCTGAGATAGTCAGCGCGCGTAACGCTGCAAACTGCGTACAGTGAGCAAAAACTAGCTGACTGTGGACACTCCATTTCAAATAATATATGGAAGGGCGTACTAAATCGATACGCCGCAGACTAGTCAGCCGCTAACAGTTTGCCTGGGCCACGGCCTAAAGCGTCTTGATCACTTGAAATAGGAAAACTTTGTTCTGTAATTGGACTTTCCTAAGAAGCTGGTTAACTTGATTCAAAACTAGTGACCTTGAAATGAGAACATATACTTTTGTCTATGGTTTTGTCTTACGCCATTTTTCTTCTGTCAAAGTTGGTTTTTTGGCGGTAAAAAACAAGGTATTGTCTATGTTCTTAGTTTAGGATCTCTGGTGTTCTACTCGAATTTGGGCGTGGTATCTATGCTGCAGAATATAAAAGTGATAAGTCTTCTTAAGTGATACCTTTACGGTAGCTTATTTTAGCAGCGTATGTTCGTCAGGTCCTCAAGTTAATTAGCTTCGTCAGCCTCTATCTGGATTTAGTACAAACATTTTAAAATAACGTTCGTTACCAATTTTGGCTGTAGTGTTTTCCAGTAAAAACTCTTTTCTTATATTTTAGCGTAAATTGAAAAAAAAAAAGTTTAAAAATATTTTTCGATTGCCGGGATCGTGCAATAGACGGTAGAATAGTGTAACTATAATATATTAACCAATTATAATAAAATAGTAGTGTAATGTTCACATTTTTTGCCTTTTACACTAAGTTTTAAAACGATAATTTGATTATTTCTTTAAGCATTGTGTGTCTTCTATTTATTGGTAAAAGTTGAGGCTAAATTTTTAATATCGGAGAGGGTAGATGCACGTTTGACGATGGCCTTCGTGGTTTCCAGTTTCTTTAAGCCCTCGAGGCACAAAAACACGGCGTGTTTCGCTTTTTAAAATTTACCTATTACTTATGTACTTAAGTGAATAAAAACGAAAATGTGAGAATCAACGTATTTACCGACATACGGATGATATAGACTGTAGTAAAAAAGACTTGCGTGAATTTTTTGATGGTTTTTTTCATGATTTTGAAGCGGTTTTTTCATGTCGTGTGTATCTTTTCGAAATACTTAAATGGTAGAGGCTTCAGGTCCGTTTCTTGGAGATATTATTACACTACAACATCAAGCTATAGTTACAGATTGCTATACAATTGTAACGCAATGAATTATACTAATTTCTATAGCGTTGTCTTAAGATCGGACCCTAAAAGTGCCTTCGGTGTGGCTAGGAACACTAAACCTGACGTTAAGACCACAGGGGCATAGACAATATTGTTCTTTTTGTGGTCTCCATAGACAACTTCGATTTTTAAAGGAATTGGCCATGATTTTGTGGGATTTGTGACTGAAATACACACATCTGTAAGTGAAAATGATTTTTTTGGCGTTGATTGGCGAATTTTAAAGTACGAAATAACACAAGTTGTCTGTATCACCAAAATAAATTGCGGATTAGAATTAGGACTTTTGGCCCTGGTTTACAAAAATCTGGAGGAAATAGGAACGTCAGATTATCTGATGTGTTTTCAATATTTTCCGCGATGTGCAAAATCCAGAAAGCGTAATTTTGAAGCAATTCCTCGACCAAATACCAAAAACAGTGCAATTCACAATAAATCATTTTGAAGTTTTTATTATTCTAGTAAATTGTAAAATTTGGTTAGATTGGTAATACCTGATAGAGGTGCATTTGCTAAAATTCGGGTAAAACACGTGCCTACGTTTTCCTCTACATTTGTGCGAAAAAAATCTCTGTTGAATATTTTATGGCCCGTTTCAATTTTTCTAAAAGTTAAGTAGGTACAATTTTGTATTTGATGTAGTTATTTGCCCTATTATTAAAACGTTTGATCGGATTTTTATACGTGTTTTAATGATTTTGGATGTAGTTTTAAAATACTGCGTCTCATAGTCAAAAAACTAGATTTCATAAAACACGTATAAAAGGTCGAAAAAACCAATTTACGCAATGCACACTTAGTGTGAAAACTCTTCTAGTAAATAGTAAAATTAAAATAGTTTGAAATAATAGCAAATTAAAGCGAGTTTTGAAGTTTCGATTTAAGAGGTTCCCTAGTTAAATATATTTTGGTATAACACGCCTATTCAACCCATAACACTCTCTATAAAATAATCACACACTAGGCACCAGATTTTCTCGTCCATTTCTCATAAAAACAAATATTAATTTAATTAAGTAATAATTGAAAAAGTTTTTTAAGTGCATTTTGAAATGTTTTTCATAATTTTACGTGACAAGAATGCGTTTAGATAAATTTTTGTTTGTAAAACGGTTTTATTTTTTGGAAACTAGTGACTCTGCGTGTAAAATTTTTATTTGATTTTATTTTGTATTTGAAATTGAGTTTTTGAAGTGAAATCTTTACGTGCACTGGTCGCCGTGTACATTTTCCATTTGGTGGTTCTTTTGTATGAAATTGCTCAATGTTTTTTGTAAAATAGTTTGATGTGCCCCCTACCCTCCTAGGTGAAGAGTTGAAACGAGGCGGGATGCGTGAATGGGTTTGTATGGTCGCACTGTCCCATTTTGTATTTTTGTATTTTTATAAAAAACGATAATTGTGAATCGGAAGTGATTTTTTTATTTATGCGCGCAACGTAGTTGATGTTGCTTCGAGTTTTTATTTGGTATTAGTGTATCGTCGTTGAATCCCCGACGTGTCTCCTGGCTCGTCGGGGTTGTAGCGATCAGCTGTTAATTGGTGTTAGATAAAATTAAAAAGGACCGAGGTGTGTTTGGGATATGTCTATGGCGAATGGGCGAAGTGTTGTGTAATTGCGTTGGATTCGGAGCGGGAAGGAAGTTTCATTTTTGTCTCGTTTGTTTGTAGTTATACTTTGTTGTTAAGGGTTTCTCTCCTGTTTTTGCTTCATAATAAGTTGTGTTGCTAGATAGTTTAAGCCCCGCGGTATTTTAGTTTTGACGTCGTTTAGTCGCTTTGGAGGTTTTTAGAGGTTTGAAAATGAAAATTGCATTTTTTTGTTGATTTGGAGCAGAGTTTAGTTGGTGACGCCGCGGGGCGTTGCGTTGTTTGCCTTTGTTAGTTTGTAG